>JAXCHB010000213.1:0-1212500 GCA_036926305.1 Uropetala carovei
ATTCCTTCAAAATGCCTTCAAACTTTTATTGCTTACTTTCTCCTTTGAGCGTGTTTTTATTTTTAATCGTAACCCCTTTTTTATTCTAAAGTGATAATAAAATACACAATAGTGTTATTAAAATGGGTAAATCATAAAAAGAAATTTTTTTAATATGTATATTTTTAACTGAGAGTTCTTTCGTAGAAAAATACCTCCCGGTCTCACAATAATTTACTCGCCGTTTAATAGGGTGCTTTGAAGAGATACGCGAAAACGTTGAAATAATTTTCCCATTCCCATTTTTTTTAGTAATAACGTTCTTACAATGTTTTATGAAGTCATTCGTGGTCGTAGCATCAAAGCTGAATTATAAACATTAATATATTCGCGTCCGCATATAAAATTCTGCATGTGATCCCGGTAACAACCCTGTTAAAATATTATTTTCACAAAACAATTCGATCTCTTCATTAATTATTAAGTTTCGCTGTCATTGACCCAACCATGTTATTCCGTAAATTATAAATGCCTGTGTTTTGTATCACATTGATAATTTTTTATATTTGCGATATTAATTGCTATGCGTTCCTTTATTTCAGTTTTAAATTAAAATTTCGTCGATTTAATATTAAAACTTTTAATATTATATTGACGAAATTATTATGCCGCGGCTATTTAAAATATATATTTCATTAAACAGAGAAATCATGTCATCATAATTTAGACCATCAAAAGGTGAGGACTATAAAAATGTTATGTGCTGAATTATAATACACAAAATTTTAAGGAAATTTAAAATCTATAAATTAAAAATTAAACGCAAAACTTGTGTTATGTGAAACTTAACTTGATTTATGTAACTTTGCTTTCGAAACCAATTTTTTATGTTAAGCACAATAATTTAAAATGATTTAAAATTTAAAACGTTGGGGTAGATGTGAGTAATAGAGCAAAAATTACGGCACTCTCGGATGCTCGCATGAATGGATTTGTTATCGCAATTAGCTTTGCCGCTCGTAATTCACGCAGAACGAGGATGGGCACGAAAATTATTGGAAATTCCAGGTTAATTATGTGCTCCATAAATTCATTCACAAAAATATGCAGAAGGTGTGAGACCCGTAAATTTTAATAAGCATGTTAGCAGTTTTTCTTAAATATGAAATACGGCTTACGGAAAATTCACCATCGATTTATACACTTAGCTACCGCCAAGATGTCTATAAAGTAATATAACCAGTCACACTATCGTTTTGTAACATTATGTAGTGTATGTTGTCTCATTATCGTATGGGATAGAATATTAAGCCTATGGGTAATTTTGTGAAGTGTACGTTGCACCGATTTTATCAGTTGGTATTCTCTAAAAATTTATAAAAACCTTGCCTCCTATCTCTGAAATAAAACCACATTTTCAATTAATTTTCTGGTTTTCCTTTACGATCATGCAAATAGAAACCAAATCAGGAATTTTTACTGCATTTCTGCTATATAATAGTGTTTTATACTATTACCGGTATCTCCTGCTTTAACTGGATATGGAACGGTATTTTACTAGGAACATAAATGTTTTCCTCTCTCCTCCATACTCCTTAAAAGAGACCCACGATAGCCATTACCTCTAGCGCCATTACCTCTAGCTCCGCAATTTGCATTACTGTTCCATTCTACCGCTTCCTTTTTTTCGTTTGCCTAATATCACGCACGCAATCGTGTACTATGCGTCAGAAAACACTGCCTCGGTGGCATATAAACTAGCAGACTTTCCGGATTAAAAATGCATTAAAAACTAGCTGGACCGTACTTATCTTCACGCTTACATGTCAGATGGCTTCCCTTTGTGTGATAAATTTTCTTGAAAATGCGAGAGACTAATTTTAGAGAACTTATAACGCCTCCCGTTATGGACAAGTCCTTTATTTTCATCTTTACATAATTTTCAATATAAGGTGAAACCCTCTATTAAGCTTCCTCTTTCGTTTCCTTAGAGATATCGACGTTGAGAAGGGAAAAAATTTGAATTACTCATCAGGAGATCCGCTCTCAGAAAAGTTTCTCGTTGAAAGGCGAAGCGGTTGAATATATGCGGTGATTAAAATAATGTTTTGTGCACTAATGAAGCTTCTATTGAGAGCTTAGTAATCGCCTATACGACACCAGCGCCACGCTGCGTCTACAAAGCAATAGATGTAGTTAAAACAGTAAATATTTTGACAAATTGCTAGACTCGGTAGAATTTTATTTAAAGAATTCAACTTTTAAATTATGCTTATGTATTCATTTGGTGACCTATATAGTATACATCCGAGGGAAAAAGAACCAAAATCTCAGCGAAGTTCGTGGGTAATTTTAGAATGAGTATTAATGGGGACAAACGCGCTTTAAAAAAAATCCGATCGAAAAATGATCGAGCACGTCCCTTTAAGTAGGAAATTGAATAACGAGATTGCGCAACATTTTTATTGACTCAGGACTCAAGGAAAGGTCAATTTATTCAAGTAGGCTGCGTGTCGCGTCTGCTGAAGGAGAATGAAAGGAGTTTTCTGAGAACGCGACACTCAATCTCACGACGGTAGACTTAAACACATAAATATGTCCTACTTCAAATGAATGTGTAATTTCGAATAAATATTAATTAATGATGTTTTTTAAAATTCCAATTAATGTGATTTTTATATAATCCATCGACATTATATTTGAAAAGACTCTTAAACTGTTTTTTTCTACTTATTTACCTTAATTACAATGGTAAACCAAATTTATGTCTCCCCATCCATTTAAATTGAGGTGAAATCGTATTTACATTTTGTCCCATGTTATTCACAATAATATTTACAAAAAAATTCATGAAATGCCTCTATTGGCTGATTAAATCCCTCGAATATTCACATAGGATGTGATAAAAAAGCTAATATGTAATTATTTTACCCTTCGAAATATCTCGAGTAAAAGCAAAAATAATAAAATTCATCGAAATGTCAAAGGAATTAATTTCAATTAATGCTAATACCTCCAATTAAAATTTTACTTTTTAAAACAAGACAAATAGCATCAAAGAGAATGAATTCCCTAAAAAGAACCACTTACATTTAATAAACATGACGAAATTCATTGCTCGATATACATAGATTTTTTAAACAAAAGAGTCATCTTCCTCTGCATTTAAACACGAAATATAATTCGCAACTTAAATTTCATTTTAAGTAATTCCATTAAAAATTTATAATCTCACATTTCCATAAAAATCTATATGAGTTAACCTGACAAACTGCTCATCGAAACGTTAAATCGGGTTTCATCGTAATAACACCAGTAGCGTCCTTCGGTGTAAATATTTGTGTAACAGTTCTATATATTTTTTTCAATTTAAGGTTAAGAAATAAATTTAAATAAAAAAAGCCTACTTCGCCGCAGTCAGTTTCGATACGAAAAACACCGCTACCGATACATCAACACTATGTTTCACCTGTGACTTTGGGTGGCTAGCTTTGGACGGTGATAGTCCATTACCCTAGAAAAAAATGCCCCCTTTTTATATTACGTTATAGTGCGGACCATTATCCGTTGGGTAAAGTAAAAAATAAAATAGGAAAGAGTAGATAACTACATGAGAGATCTGTACACTTTAAGCTCCTGTATTTTGTCATCTGAATTCGAGTGACCCCATGCGGACGGTCCCCCGATATCTGCAGCTTCTCCAAAATTCGTCCGACCTAAGTATCTGGAGAATAATTCGTCGTCCGTTCTGTACTTTTGCGTCTCCCCGGTCCCCCGCCCCCCGTGTTATGCTCACGTCGACTACACTGTCTTCCACGTCGAACCAATGCGTTACACTTCGCAAATCCCTAATGAGAGATGCTTTTTTTTTGATGAGTGCCACGAGCAGCAAACCAGCTTCGTAGGAGTGGTAGTTTTGCGTCATCTACTATATATATATTTTGAAGCGTGTGTTTGTTCATGGAACTCCTCCTAAACGATAAAAGCTAGAATAACCAAATTTGGTAAGATTCTTCCTTACATCCTTACTTAGTGAATGGTCAAGGTTTGGTCAACCGGGATTAATCAGTGCTGACAATATAGGGGATTAACTTTTTCCATAAGATAACACGTATGAATCCATTTCTTGACTTGCAAGGTATTCTTCCTTCAAGAATTAAAATGAGTAAATATGGACCGATTTTTTTCGTTTTTACTTTATTCGACGAATAAACTCTATAGTATCTTATTCCTGCGAAGTTTACATCTTACACGGCCGAAAGTTTTAGAAATACGGTATTTGTTTCGAAATTTTGCGGCCTTCATTGTTACCTCCGATTCAATTAGCTTCAATTAAGCTTATAAATAGACCAAAGTTTAGCGTTATTCGATTAGCACTTTGTTTAAACAACGAAACGATCGATGTTTATGGATAGTAACGTAAATAGATACTGATTATTATTCAGGAAGCGTTTATTGACGAAAGTCATTGAACCTTCTTTCGTCTATTGAATACTGGAATCTTACATTTTTGTAAGTAAAATCATTATATTCTACATTATAATGTTTATTAACGTAAATAGGCTCACGTATCTGGTGTAAATATACCAGTCAGTGTTCAATCATGGACAACTGTACGTTGCTTTTTCAAGGGTTTCTTGCTTACAAGACATAAAAGTAAATATTTCAGTGAGGCATAATTACACAAGAAATGAAGCTGGATTTGCGAAGTAATATGATAGGAAATAAAATTACCGTTATATGTGAATGCAATAGGCTCGGAAACGGATTGTTACAAGCAAATATGATTAATTGTTGAGAAAAGTTAATTGTAATTTTAAAAGTATCTACTATATAGGTATTTTAAAGAGTTGGTATGTTGTGCTGTAGTAGCTTCACTAAATCCGTTGAAATTCAACGGGAAATTCTGCTAGTATAATATATAAAAAGAATGTTTGTAGGTATGTCTGTGTGCGCGTGTGTATCATAATTTTAAAACTCGAAAACTACAGATCGTAGAAGCAAGAGAAAGTTATCATTTGAAACGGCGTTTTGTTTCTATTGGCTATGAGGTCCCTGAAAAACATTTTTGTTTGCTAAAGTGTCCCGGGCTCGAATCCAGGAGGCAATTATATTTTCCCATAAGTTACACGGGATTTTCGATTTTTCAGAGTGCAAGGTTTTTTCCTTCGCTCATCGAAATACGTAAATATGGACTGATTTTCTTTATTTTTACTTTATTCGACGGATAAAACTCTATACTATTCTTATTCTTGCAATGTTTACATGTTACACGGTCGACGTTTTCAGAATACGCATCTGTTTTCGAAATTTTGCGTATTTTTGAACTCATTCCGGGCGTTGCCAAGGCGACGATCATTGTTGTCTCCGATTCAATTAGTGCCAATTAAACATTCAAATTGAGGAAAGAAAAGCGTTGTTCGGTTCCAACTTTTGTTTAAGCATCGAAATTAATGACGCAATCAACATAAATATTTAAAGATAATTATACTGTTGGCTGCGTCTGGGAAGCGTTTAATCAAGGCATTTCATCATTAATTTTAATGCTGGAATATTACCTTTTTGTAAGTAAAACTATTATATTATACATCTGTAATGCTTACTAACGCAAATAGGCTCACGCATAAATTTAAAGTTAGATGAGAATAGCGAGGCATAATTACACAAGAAATGAAGCTGGATTTGCGAAAGTAATACGATAGGAAATAAAATTATCGTTATATTTGAATGCAATAGCCTCGGAAACGGACTGTTACAAGCAAATGTGATTGTTAAGTAAAGTTAATTGTAATTTTAAAAGTATCGACTATATATTTTAAAGAGTTTGTATGTTGTGCTGAAGTAGCCTCACTAAATCCGTTGAAATTCAACGGAAAATTCTGCTATTATGATATATATATGCTAGCGTAATTGCCCGTCAATTATCACGGGTGTGCGTTAATTAAGTATTACGTTAAAATAAAATTAAAATTAAAGAAAACAACTTTAACATGCATAAAAAAGCAACAATACATATAAAATCCACATAAATGAATGTTCTAGAAATTAAAAATAATCATGGACCCCTAAAAGTTTTGTAATTTTAATATTCAGACCATTAATGTGGTACAGTTATCCAGATGTTCATCAAATGGAGAAAATAACACTCCTTGAATCAAACCCACCACATCAATGTAGACGGTAAATCACGAAAGTATGAGTAGAAAAGGATTTACCATAATGCCACCGGATCTTATGCCGCCGGTGCGGTGGTGCTCTGAGTGCAGGCGCAGGTGTAGTTGAATTAGACTCGGATTACAGATTGAATATATAATCTGCGGAATACGTTATATATTTAGGAATCACCATTTGTCGCGGTCTATCTTGGAATATTCATATTCGAAGGGTCGGAGGCGCAGCCAATAAGAAACTGGTCTTCTTAGTCAGAATAAATAGTAAGAAGTAGCAAAGAACAGGTAAGAGAAACGTTTTATTTTTCATGAGTTTGATCTCAAGGTCGAATACGCTTCCAGCATATGGGATCCGTACTTCCGTACGAAAAGGGAGAGGTACTTGAGTTAGAAAGAATCCAACGCAGGGCAGTCAGATTCGTAAATCAAAAAGATGAGCAAAAATTAAGCGTCACATCACTGTTGAAGGAGTTGAATTGGATATCGCTAGAGGACGGCAGAATTAGCGCTAGGTTAAGGCTTCTGGAGAAATTTAGGTCGGAAGTTCTCTTAGAGGAGGTCTCAGGAATATTAGAGGCACCTACTTACATGGGTATGCACGATCATGAGGATAAAATACGAGAGATCGACTGTAGGACCGAGCGATATCAGGGTTTGTTTTTCCCAAGGACAATAAGGGATCATAACAGGAGAGTGATTCCCGCGAGAGAAGTTATTACGTGGGCTTTGATGCGCCGGATCCCCCTGCCACCAACCAATCTGATAGATGTAGATAGTATATTATTGATATTATATTAATATTAATATATATAATATAAAGGGAAGAGGAGAGAGAAGGGAAGAGGAAAGAGGAAAAGAGGAGTTAGGAAAGGAGGTGAGAGGGAGGAGAGATGAAAGAATGAGAGAGGAAAGGACGGGAGAATAAAGGGGGAGAGGGAGGAGGTGATAGGGAAGAGGTGATAGGGAAGAGGTGAGAGGGAGGAGGAGAGAGGGGAGAAAGAGGGGAGAGGGAGAAGAGGGGGGGGGGAGAAGAAAAGGAGGGAGGGAGTGAGAGAAGTGGTTTGCAGTGGAGAGCGGAAGAGAGGGGAGGTTGAGGGAGAGAGGTATTAAGGAGGTAAAGATGGCTAAGAGACCAAGGGAGGGGGAGTGGAAGGGAGGGGGAGGAGAGATAGAAAGAAGGAGAGAGAGAAAAGGAGAGAGAGAAAAGGAGAGAGAGAGAGTGGGGAGGGAGGGAGAAGACGGAAGACAGATGCTTGGCGCGAGCTTTTTTTATTCCTTCCGTTGTGGCGGAGTCAATTATGATAATGGACTTCCAACGTGGTTTTGTTCCAACCCCCTCTCTCTCTCCCTCCCTCCCTCTCACTCTCCCTCCCTCTCTCCCTTCCTCTTCTTCCATACACTTCATTCTATCCTGAAAAATAGCGCCTTTCCCTCTTACCATACACACACAAATACATATGTATATACATATAGATACACACGAAAGGTAACCCCCTGATTTAACTTGCCTGTTTGTTTGCCACAGATATAAAAGGTATGGCGATAATGAATCAAAGCGCTCCTATCACGTAATTGCTATAAGAAGGATCTGTTCACCAACTTTCAATGGAGGTAGTCGAGGGTTGCGGTTTATCGGGTTGCGAAGAGTCAAAGGTCGACTGAATATAAATCTCTCTATATATATATATATATTTATATATGTATGTATGTATTTATGTATGTGTGTATGTATATATATATATAATCCCCGATCATAAGATTCGTGCCCCTGTCAATTATATCTCCCTTTCCACTCTGTCTTTTCCAATTATTGTTTCCGCTCAGTCCTAACCTGCTTTTCCTTTCCTCCTTTTCTCCCATCTCTACACTCGCATCGTCTCACTCCCTGAACACTTGCTCCTTTTTCCCGTCCTTCGCCTTCCTCTCCACTCTCTTTCTCTATACAGTCCACTCTACCCAAACCAAAAATCAATTGTCAGGGAACAGCGGTTTTAATAAGAGCAGGAATTCGCGTCGCACTGAGAGCTTGTGTGTGTGTGTATTCCCCAGCGATGCACGCGGGATAGCTTGAGAGATACCGCTTTCAAGAATTAACAAGAGTGGAATGAAATGGAAGGCATGTCGAACGATGGTCTCACGGGTAGTTTGACTCCTTTCTCAGATCGCGGCGGCGTTATTAATGGCGCTCGGAGAACGAGAAAAGGCGCAGTTTCGAGCTGTATTTCATCCTGGCGCACGGGACTGTTAATGGGTAGCGAATGAGAAAGGTTATTTTCCACCGTGAATCAGTCTGTTACTTTAAAGAAAAAATGAAATGGAGGATATCGGCCGGAGATTAAAACGGCGAAATGTCGTACAATTTGATGGCAGATTCGAGAAACGTCCTCTTATGAAACGTTAGATAATCAATAATGAAGAATTATCGAGTACAACCTAGGTGTTCAATTAATATAATACAAATTAATTATTTCAAATACAAACAGACAAATAAACACTATATATATATATATCTACATCAAATGTTTCCAGTAATAATTTGCGCATTCAGGCTACCAGGCAGTCGTATTCAGTGGTGCCCTCCGATAGTTATCACAGTCCTTTGGAAACATTTGATTATCTACTTATTTTGTTAGTTGCTGTTCAGTCGGTAATGAAAACAGGGGCAAGGAAATTTCACCTTATTTTTTTAGCAAAATATGGTGGAAAGAGCTAAAAAATAAAATCAATATCATTTGTGCTGATTTCATAACGAAGTGAAATTTGCGCGGTCGAAGTTATTTTTTAAAGTTTGCTTTTCATTTAATCTAAATCATTTATTCCTTCCATATGCGTATTTATCATCACGTCACACACGGATTTTATTGCAAATTACTAGCTAAAATTATAGAGTAGTGGTACACCTTAACCACCAAAAGTGATGACAACGTGAGAAATTACGGTTTTGTTCGCTCAACTTCCCTTTCACCTTGCTCCCTCGAAATCCGTTTTATGGTTCCGAGAAGAGTTAAAAATTTAAGCGAGAAACAGTGGGACTCTATACTGAGGAGCTAATGAAACGCGTTTGTTGCACATATGTGATGAAGTTTTCTGTTTTTTTTTTGTGGGAGGAACAATTGCAAAATTCTTCATTGGCCCGCCCCGCTCGGGAATCTGATGTTAATTAGATTTAGTCGCATTCGCTCAACAATGGGGCAGAATTTTCATTATTGCTTGTGGCAGTGGAACATCATTAAGGCAACATCCGGGCTACGGAATGTTTCAGCTACACCGATGAAAAGTACATACAGGTTACCCGGAGCAAAACATCTCGTGCTATCCACACGGGATCGTGTAGAGCAACTATCTCGACTAATTACATCGAAACCGCCAAGAAAGTATTTACAAGTTTCGTAGTAACAAAGTTTCGTCGGTACCCTAGTCATAGAAAATGCATTTTCGAGTCGATATAATGGCGTCGAAAATAAATGGACGCGATCCTTTTTGCCGTAAGCGCAACTATAGTACTCTTTTTTATGTAGCCAGAAGAATATCGCATGGATATTAAGTTTGGTATAACTTGTATGAAACTACGTACAAGTTGGGAAATGTGGAAACAGGTGAAAAATCTGCTATGACCAGGAATTACGAACCCGGGTCTTCCACTTGCCGGGCGGATATTCTACCACTGAACTACGGTAGCAGACTAATCCCCGTTTCAGAACGGGAATATTTTCTTATTGTTAGTCTGGGACCAAGCTAGCAATGCTAGTATCAATCAGCCCCAACGGATGGCCTCAAGGAGATACACCAAAGAAAACCCTTAGCCTCTCAATGATGAGAATTCCCGTTCTGAAACAATGGAATTAGTCTGCTACGGTAGTTCTGTGGTAGAATATCCGCCCGGCAAGTGGAAGAACCGGGTTCGATTCCCGCTCATAGCATATTCTTTTACCTGTTTCTAACATTTCCCAGCTTCACAGCTTATGCCTGTCGCATAAGGATCATCGGATCATTTGTTCCATCAATTTATTACATACAAGTTGTTTCAACCTAACTCAGTTCTCTGATGTTCGCCTGAAGACCGTTCAAATAGAGAAGTTGTTAACATTTTCGACTACATTTTTGAATAATCGACGTGTGCAGTTCATCCAACACTCGTGTACGCACGTACGCTTAAGTGGACAGGTTTCAGTGTGTGCAATGCATACAAACATCCGCGGAGCTCGTTATAATGGCAAAAATTTTAACGAAAGCTTTTTGATTTGAAGATTCCGTTTATTTTACTTTGTATAATATTTACATCATAAAAAGTAAAATAAATCAAATTAACAGATAACTGAGTCGCTCTGAAGTACCCCATGTTATTTTTTTTCCGAAAACGGTCCCCGGGAAAGATAAAAGAGTAATCCTTTTCCTAATTTCATTCGAAGGGCTAAATTCGGGATCATCAAACATTCTGACCGTTAGATCCTTTTAATATCCTCGGATAATAAGTTCGTTATCCCTTTTCGAAAACATCTTTTCAAATAAAAAATTAGGTTCCTCCTCATGTTTGCTCCGCAAACATCCGAACGTGACCGAAGATGTTTCCTTTTTTTTCTCGCCAAGGATAAGAATTAATACTTCGTTATCGAACGCAAAAAGAAAAACCAATCATCGAACTCCGAGATACGCGAAGCCTCTTTTTTTTCCCGTGTCCGATATCGTTACTCCCATGACAACCAGGAAAAAATAAATTCAGTTCTATTAAGTTCAAATGTCATTGTTAGTTTCGTTTCGCAGAAACAAAGTTCGACCTCCACCCCGACATTTGCCTCGGCACGCTTTGGGGTCGATATTCGGGAGGGGGAGGGAGAGAAGGGAGAGGGAGGGGAAGGGGGGAGGGGCCAGAGGGCGGAGAGAAAGAGAGAGGGGGGCAAGAAGGGAGAGGGATGGGCAAGGAGGAGGGGAGAAGAGAGAGAGGCAAGAGAGCCGAGGTGTACGAGGGAAAGAGAAAGAAAGGGAGAGGACACAGGAAATATATCGAGGGAGTGAGAGTTATTGTTGGTCGAGAGCGAGAGGGAGGGTGGAGGTGAGCGAATGATAAGAGAGAATGAAAAATGAAGAGATAGCGGAGAGGAACACAAGAGAAAGAGAAGGGGGAGAGTTTGTTAGAGAGAGAGAGAGAGAGAGAGAGAGAGAGAGAGAGAGAGAGAGAGAGAGAGAGAGAGAGAGAGAGAGAGAGAGAGAGAGAGAGAGAGAGAGAGAGAGAGAGAGAGAGAGAGAGAGAGAGAGAGAGAGAGAGAGAGAGAGAGAGAGAGAGAGAGAAGAGAGAGAGAGAGAGAGAGAGAGAGAGAGAGAGAGAGAGAGAGAGAGAGAGAGAGAGAGAGAGAGAGAGAGAGAGAGAGAGAGAGAGAGAGAGAGAGAGAGAGAGAGAGAGAGAGAGAGAGAGAGAGAGAGAGAGAGAGAGAGAGAGAGAGAGAGAGAGAGAGAGAGAGAGAGAGAGAGAGAGAGAGAGAGAGAGATATAAAGGTAGGGAAGAGAAAGAGACAATTGAATGGAAGGGGAAAAAACTTCATTTCTCGTGAAAGAGGAGACGGCGAGAGAGGAAAAAGTATGACGTGGAGAGAAGAGGAGACAGAGAGAGAGTGAGAGAGAGAAACAGGAGTGAAGGTGGAAGAGGTTTGTGAGGGTTTAATGGTGTGGGCACGAGATAGATAGAGAGAATGAAGAGAAGGAAGAGATTAAGAGTAAGTTGTGAGATATTGAAAGGGAGAGAGGGAAAGAGAGATATATAGTACGTTTCGATGTGGGCGGGTTGTGTGAAGATCGGGAGTAGTAGGAGAAAGGGCAAGTGGGTGGGGGGTGGAGGGTGGGGGTTGGGGTGGGGGAGTGTGTGTGAAAGAGAGAGAGAGGGGGGGGGGGAAGGGCGAAGCAATACTCCCATTGTCACCGTTGGGCTTTTCCGTCCATACGGCCAATTACCGCCATATAATCTCTCCGATTGGGGCTAGGTAGCTATGTAGGAGGCGTCGATAGCCTCCTGAACCGAGAGAGAGAGTGAGGCCATGAAATCGATGAGCACCTTTTGTTAGAGGGTGGGGCAGCGGGAGGTTATCGGGTGGGTGAGGTTTTTGAGGACGGGAGGTGCGACGCGATGGAGGAAGAGGAGGAGGAGGAGGAGGAGGGCACTGGGGAGGGGGGGAGGAGGAGCGGGTGGATGTTTCCGTTCAAGAGAGGAGGGGAGAACGGGGAGAAAGAGTAGGCTTGTGGAGTAAAAAAGAAAGTGGTGGTGGTAGACACACACACATAAACCCACCCCCATTTCCCACCCGAACTCGGAGGCGGCAGTCTACATGATTTGCTGCATGTGTGTGTGTGTGTGTGCCTCCCCCAACCCCTTTTCCTCCCCACCCCTATCCACCCCACTCTCCACCTCCAGACCGGATCTCCTTTTCGGTGTGGAGTGGGTCGTCAAGGCGATTGCTGTTATCTTCACCCTCTTGAGTGTTGAACGTTCAGCCGTGTCCTGCGTGTGTGTGTGTGAATGTGTGCGTTTGAATGACTAGCGCTAATCCGCGATGCGATGAGGCCAAGTACACTTAGTTTTTAATCACGGCAGCCGCAACGGATCGATACGGACATTAATATCAATATAAGGTTGAAGTGTGTTTGATCTGTTTTCGAAAAAAAGAAGTAGATGAGTTTCGGCGAAATTCCCAGTTCAGCGGGAATAAATGTATTCGATTTTTCTTTTTTTCTAGTACAAGGGATGCCTTCGATGAGAGGGGGAGAAGAGCGTTCCCTAAGCGCCATTTGGGATCGCAGTTGGAGTTCACCCTCCCCCCCCCCTCTCCCCCCACGATCCTTGTTTCACTAATGGGTATCATTAGGGATTCGCTTACTCCAATACTGCGTTTGGATTGCCATTAACGCCCGGCGTGTTATCATGGCACCTGAGATATTTGCTCAAATATAATGTGGTTCGCCAAATTCGCCGGAAAGATTCGGGGGAGTAATTGATTTTTTTTCCGCCTCTCTTCCATAATGAGAGTACCATTTCGCTAAGAGTAACGGTTGGAAAAAAATACTACTCGTATATTCAATATATCAAACTTATCGCGTGTCATTCAGCGTAAGCTTTTATTCTAATTGATATCCATCGTTCTCATGGAAGATATTAGGGGGAAAAAAACTCGAAACGCTACGTTAAAAATTGTTTTCAAAACATTTTCCGACGTTCCGGTGGAGGTAAATCGAAAAATAAAAGGAAGTTAAAAAAAAAGATACGTTTATACTCTTCCAGACCATTAATTCTTACGGGTCAAATTGGTATCGCCTAGAAATCGCTTCCCTCCGCATTACCGCGGCCACAAAATGCGGGACGCCCACCTAAACAGTCGACTCCGACGGCGTTAAATCTATAACGCGAGGAGGCAATCCGCGAGAGCATGTTAATTTGGAAAGGGGAAAATGCGCGGAGTTCCTCCTCGCGAGAGAAAAAAGAGGTAATTTACGAGAGTTTCTTGTGGCAGATTCTCGGGGCCTTATTTTCCTTTCTGAACGTTCATCCGCTGCAGCTGCGCCGGATTCACAATGGCAACGAGAGAAATAGAGAGAGAGAGAGGGAGAAAGGGGAGTGGGTGGTGGACGGTGAATGGAAACGCCAGCGCCGGTTGTCTCCATCCAACACTCCCACTCTCCTCCTCCCTTCCCCCCCCCCTCCCTCTCCCCCTCACCCTCTCTCCCTCTCTCTTAACTACCCCTCTCGCTTATTTTCGAGAAATTCGGCGAAGCAAAGTGAAAACGTATCTCGTACATCCGCCGCTACAAACAGGATATTGAAAAAGCCCGTTAAACGTCGTGTAAAAAAAGGGGTAAAGTCTTAGCGGTAAAAAAAACCCATAATGGAGATTGGGCGAAATGCGGGTCTTCATTTTATCCACGCGGCGATCTCTCTCTCTCTCTTTCTCGCTCGCAAAAATTTTTGGAATTCGGTTTTTCGGAACGTGCAGTTGAAAGCGTCGAGAGAAATGTTCATCAAATGCACAAATGAAATAAGAGGTACTTTGGCGGTGACCGCGGAAATTTTTTTTTTAAGTGCCCATTCCGGATATGCTAGGATAAGAATTTGTGAAATTTAATAAAAATTATACCACAAATCATGCCATTAATAATGTACTTATATTGCATACTTGTTGGAATTTATATGACTTTATGGCGATGTGCTAACGAGATGTCAAAACATTAAAATGCGTCATTATGAATCACGTTTTTAAAGGGGATGGATTCACATTTACAAGGCCGCATCAAAAAATCTGATGTGGCCAACACATGACTTTCTCCGTATTTGGGGTATAGATATTTAAATTATTATGAATAGCATTATAAGGCAAAATTATTATTTCCTATCGTAAAAGAATACAGAAATATCGCAAAAACAGAATAAACCTCGACTTCCGGTTAACCGTTATTGTCCAAAAACTAATGTTCTTTGTGCTCATGCTAAAGTGTTATATTTGAAATTTGGTAACGATATGGCAAGTACTTTTTGAGTTAGAGCGCCCACAATCACATACACACGCACACATCCACACACATAGACATCATTCCGAAAATAGTCTAAACGTGTTCTAGGGACCTCAAAACGTGTATTTCCGTTGAAATCTCGAAGTCGATTTTTTTCGTGATCACAATACTTTTCCATTACTACGTATGGAGAAAGTAAAAAGAAAGATCATTTGTGTCGTAAATTTATCTAATTTTTTTATTTCATTATTTATTCATAACTTTTAATAACAAGTAAAGTCAAAGAATTCGAGACCGCGTAATTGAAACGGATCATTTGTTGAGAGAATAAAATAAGTTTAGCTTCAAAGATTAATCGCAGCGAGAGCGGATCTCTCATTTCATTCTCTACCAGTCCAAATTCGTCCCAAAACGCTTTTTAGTGTTTCGCGTCGCGTCCATGGCGGAAAGAGGACGCGCCTAACAAAAATGGCCTCGTCGTGGCACAAAAGGATTAAATTAAACTCGGAATTGATGAGCGATTACGAGCATTTTATGTATCTCCTCTAATGAATGAAGATTTTATACGGCGGTTTTTCTCCTTTGTTCGTTCCATCCCGACTGTCAAACACAGCCGAATCCATGCATAATTGACAGTTGGAAAATGAAAGGAAGGAGAAATAATGGAATATACTCGTTCTTTTCGCTAGTTTATATTTTTCCGAATTTTGGCAACGCCCGGGTTTTGATCACGCATCGGAGAGTCTACATTTTTGTCACGAAATCTCCCGTTTTACGCCTCCGTCGTTTCCGTTAAATCCGCTGATTACGAATGATCATCCGTTATAGATATGCCACGAGAGACAGGGAGAGAGAGAGAGAAAATGCTCGTCTCGTTCGAAAGAAGGGCGCGGGTAACTTTTCTTTCTTTTTTTTTTATTCGCGAAGATTTGCAGCGGTCGCAAGGACCCTACTCGACCCATATTGTCTTCGAAATTAATATTCTCCAGTACTCGGACGAGTCCTCCGGATTCCTTTTATTTTTTAAATTTATTTTCATTTTTTAAACGCGACTCCAAGGTCGTCTTTGTTCGTTAAGGGCCTCGGAAAGATTAAAGGTCACTGCGAACCCTCGATCCGATATTTCCCTCTTTCACTACCAACCCTTTATGGCCTCTCGTCCTCTTTCTCTTTCATTCGAACCCAATTTTTTCCATTTCGAAGCTTTCCTCTTTCACTCGTTCAACTTTTCCCTTCTCTCCGCGCATATTTCAGCGCTTCGGAATCATCTTTTAATTCTTCCCTACATTCCTCTTCGACTTTGTTCCATTTCCTTACTATTTACCCATTTCATTTTCCCCCCACTACTCTTTGTACACCAAACTTATTCTTTTTTCCAATCAAAATCTGTTTCTCTTCCAATATCTCGTCCCCCCCTCTCTCTCTCTCCCTTTTTCGACATTTTAATCCTTTTGTTTTCTTCAATCCACCCTCCTCCCTCTTCTTGCTAGATCTTTGCTTTTTGAGCTTTCTCTTCATTCTTCCCTTCCGCATATTTCCTTTTGTCTCTCTCTCTCTCTCGTCTGCTTCCGTTTTTGTATCCCTCATTCTATTCCTCTCTCTTCTCTTCTATTTCTTTACCTACTCTATCTTTTTTCGCTCCATTTTACTCCCTTTATCCCTCCCATGCAATACCCTCTTCATCCTACTTGACCTCCGCCCCATTCACCACCTCCGTTCCTCTTTATTTCGCTGGCTGTATTTGCTTCCAGACTTTCTTCTAATTATTCCAACTACGAAGAGTTTGCTTTCTTGAGTCAACAGATATAAACACGCGGACGCTGTCTCGGCTGCATTAAATTTACACCGGATTTCACGACACCGCCGGAGTTTATGGTATAAAAACTGAATAACAGACAGGATTTTAATTTACGCGGAGAGTTTATCACTAGATCGACGAAGCCGGATAATGTATGCGCGTAAAAGAAGAAGAAAAAGCATTTATTCACGCGGATTGATATGGAGAAAATTATGGAATTTCAAAATAGAGAGAATCGAGTAAAATTTAAATTTTCGGACTTTCTGTATGCGTTCTTCGCAACAGGCGTGCAAAGCGAGAGCATATAGGAGAGAGGTCTCATCCGTCCGTCACTCCCTCCGCAACTTTAATCACGGTTCGCAAACAAAGCACTTGGAAACTCTTTGCTTTTTTACTGTCACGGAATAAATTTTTCACTTCTTCTGTTTGTAAAAATGTAAAATATAGCTTTTAACAAACTGTTCACAAAAGACATCTTCAGATAAAGTCAGTTGCGTTTTAAAATGCCAAATTCTTCTTTAAACATGATCGAATGTATTATTTGCTTGGAAATTTAAGGATCTGTTTACTGACACATTGTGATTTGAAAACGGCGGAGTTAAAAAATACAATTAGCCTAGTTAAATCATCAATATATATATATACATACATATAGAAAATTTTTTTTAACTGCCTAGTAATCATTAGCATTTCCTCATGTAGGTCTGTGGTTGTATGTTAAACAGATTTCTACACGTTACCCTAGTCTCTGCAACTTTTCTACTTCTTGATAACTCTGGCTTCCATCAGTTGATAATGTGTATGTATGTGTGTGTGTGTGTATACGCAATGGCGTAACTACTGGGGTGCAGGGGGTGTAATGCACCTGGGTCCACTCCGCAGAGGGTGCCTACTCAGTGGCGTAGCCAGGACTTGGGCACCGGTTTAGGTTTTTAGGGCCGCATTTTTAGTAAACATAAAAGTCATCCAGGGTAACCAATATCGTACGAAACGGAACTAGTCCCACGATGAAGGATAACTTGACCTCGCGAGTTTCCAGTAACTTACACAAGAAAGTGTTAGTAATCTGTAAAATTTCAAACGTAGTTTGAAGCATAGCTTTTTAAATTTTCATGTAATTTTCAATTTATTGTATTCAATTTATTATTACGCAAAACATGTATTTAACATAAAATGTTTGTTTAATTATTTCCTTCAATTTTTTCGAAACATTTTATGTTCATATGAGTATTTCGTGATATGCTTCCGAGGTACGTTATAAATTGTAAAGAGAAAAATTAATTAATTGCTGTTATGAGTGTATTAACTATGGTTAGAGAGTATTTAGTAACAGAACTAGCAATAATGTTTTCAATAAGCGTAACAGCTATTTTAAATAAACATCCTGACCTCAGTGAATGCATTTCTTTTAAGAAAAATAGCATGTAAATAGCTTTAGTACCATTCTTCTTTCTGATGTTCAAGAACATCTTTTTTCTTAGAAAGAATTACATTCATATTCACACAGAATATGAAGTTACGCCAGAATCCATATCGATCATAAAGATTTACGTTGTGCTTTGCTCTCAAAATAATTTACTTTTATACTCATTACTGATTGTGTATAGAAGCAGTTTAAATTTATGAATAAACCATTTTATATTTGTTTAAAATTTAACTACCCTATAATATATATGTGCACAGTCGATTCGATGAGTGCAAATGAAAGACGAATGATTATTTATGTGGACCAAATCAACCAAAAGGACCGTTTCCTAAAGATCCTAAACAGAATAACAGATCATTCTAGAATGTTATTATTTTCAAATCACGCAATCAGGGATTCATATTCGAAAATATTGGCTATGTTATTCTAAAATTAAGGATGATGTTTACTGTCAGCCATGCTGGTTATTCTATAAGAAAGTTCCAAACAGTATGGCAGACGGAAGCAGAGATTGGCAACATTTAACTCGAAAAATTCAACGTCATGACGAATCTTCTAATCACAAACAGTGCTTTGTAGTGCTGAGTCAGTGGCATGGGCGCTCGCAGTAAGGGGCAAGAGGGGGGGCACTTACCCCGATAAAAATGTATAGGAAAAGAAATAGTTTTATTTACTAGTTCTACAATTTTTTTGAAAAATATTTTGATATGAGCAATACATTTTGAAATATTACGAAAAGTTTATTTTTTTATAATCAGTAAAGTGGTACCCCTGATTGAATTACGTGATTCATTTTTGCGATTTTCTTATTATCTTTGATTGTAAGTCCTTAATATCAAATTTCATGAAAATCCGTTCGTAGAAGCCGAGAACGAACATGCGGATGGACGAACGGACAGACAGATGGGCAGACGGCCGACTATAGGCGCTCACGCTGGATGTGAAACGCTCCTAAAAAGATAGTAGAAAAATATAAAAGTGACTTATCGCAAGATTTAGGGTCTCAACTGTTGCCTTTTAAAACCATTTTTGAAAAGGAGTTAAAAAATATTACATTCTTCTGATTGATAACAGTGGACTAGCTCCTAGCTTTCCAGATGTATGCACTATATTCATGCTTTTCCTAACATTGCCAGTAACGACGAACATCAATGAACGATATTTATCGAAACTGAAAATAATAAAAAGTTATTTACGAAGTACCATATCCGAAGAATCGAGAATGAAACAACAAGAAAATTGGATACTTCCAAAATTATAGAGGTTTTTGCTAATGAAAAGGTCAGGAGAAAAATATTTAAAGGATTTAAGTAAAACATTTTAATATATGTAATGCTGTATTTCCAAAAAATAATACAATATTTATGATAAGCAAAATTTTTTCATTTTCATGGAAAGGTATTGTTTTAAAATTTCTAATAAAGAGATTTTTCCTAATAATTATTAGAAATTTTGTGTGAAATTTCACATTCACGACTAATTGTATATTTTGATGTAATTTTGTATTTATGTAATGTTATAAAACATTTATAAAGGAAAATGTGTTTCGTTTTTAAAGATTATAGGGGTAGTAGGGGGGTTTGCATAGAGCACGAAACGCCTTGCCTCAGGTTCCGGAACCACTTAACGTCCGAGATATGAGGTTTGGAAGTTGACGTCCCGCGCCTCGAGGTAGGCAACCCGGTTGTGTGGTTAATCAAATGTCTGCGATGTGTTGGCGTCCCATTGCTGTGCGGTACAAGAAGTAAGAGTGAAGTAGCTGACTCTTTGTGTAAAGCAGGTTTTGAATATCCTTACACCATGCTCAGCGATTACAGAAGCTGCTCGAAATGGCGGTCTCGAACCTCACAAAACAACGCGCACCGACGTGACATTGATTGCCGAACACGTTCCTAATTTCGTCACAGGCAGCCTGAATGCGGTAGACGAGATTTTCTTCGCGTTTTACAGCTGTGTCGTACACTAGGGTCTTGAGATGTCCCCACAAAATGTAATCCATTGAATTAATGTCAGGGGAACGCGCCGGCCAAGGCACGGGACCACCATTCCCAATCCAATTCTCGCGGTAACCCGAGTTCAGTTGGTTACGTGCCACCAAGCTGAAATGGGCAGCGGTATCATCATGCTCGAACCACATATGCTGACGGATACTCAATGGAACATCTTCCAGTATCTGAAGCAGGCTTTGATAAAAAAATTCGCTATAGAGATCAACGATCAAGAAGGATATCTGGCCCGATGAAGTAATCTTTCAATATCCCGCACCAAACATTGGCGGAAAATCGATCTTGGTGTTCTCTGGCAGTTGTCACATGAGTGTTTTCCTCCTGCCACACGGGCATGCTGTGTGAGTTGAAGATGCCATCCCTCGTAAATGTAGCCTCATCAGTGAACAACACGTTGCTAGCAAAGAAGGGGTCTGTAAGAGTGCGCTGGAGGTACCACTAGCAGAAAGCTACACAGCGTGGATAGTCGTTGACATTCAGTACTTGCACTTTTTCCATACGAAAAGGGTAAAGCTGCTGCTCGTGTATCACTCGCCACAGAAGCGACCGATTGATGCGAGTGTTGGTGGAAGGTTCGGCAGCAACTAAGTGCAAAATTCCTTCCTCCAGATCCAGTGTGCGAGGAAGATCTCGTCCCGCGCATTCAGACTGCCTGTGATGAAATTAGGAACAAACCTGGTATCATTGAACGTGTTCTGCAATCAATGTCTCGTCGGTGCGCGTTGTGTTGTGAGGTTCGAGGCCGCCATTTCGAGTAGCTTCTGTGATCACTAAGCATGGTGTAAGGATATTCAAAACCTGCTTTACACAAAAAGCCAGTTACATTCACTCTTCCTTCTTGTACCTCACAGCAACAGGACGCCAACACATCGCAGACATTTGATTAACCACACAACCGGGTTGCCTACCTCAAGGCGCGGGACGTCAACTTCCAAACCTCATATCTCGGACATTAAGTGGTTCCGGAACCTGGGGCAAGGCGTTTCGTGCTCTATGCAAACCCCCCTACTACCCCTATAATTTCGTCGGTAGAGTTCAGAATTACCCTATATATATGTGTGTGTGTGTATATATATATATATATATATATATATATATATATATATACGTATATATAAAGGTGGCAACAAGGTGTTGGAGGAAGCCCAATGGACACTTATCTAGATTGGAGACCCGCTGGAGGTGCTGAAGACACACGAAAAAAACAAAAACAACACAAATATATATATGTATATATATATATAAATAATTTCATCATGCTCTACTATTTCCAAAAACATTAATATCGAGTTGCCAAGCCTACTGGCTGAAATTTAATTGTGTTCAGGATAACTCCAACAACAATTTATGTAATCCTAGTAGTCAACGTTTTGATATTATACTTTCAAAATACGACTTTCTCAAATTTAATTAAAATTATTTTTACTAGAGCTAGACATTTCATTAGGAGAATCCGTTCCCACACAAAAACTTTCTCAATTGGTTATTTCTGTATACGGATATCCCATACCTTAAGTTCACCCAGAAGTGCTTAAGAAAAAATAAGGAAGGTGTCTGGTCAGGAAACTTTATTCTGAAAATCAGGTGGGCAAGAGAGGCGTGGGAGTTTTCACCGTCATCCCATCTTCCCCCATCGTTAACCTTCATTATCGCGCGTCTTTAATTTTTGCCAGATTATTTGGAGAAAGGAAGTAGGATTTCTCGAAATGATATAGTAAATTCCACGTGGATTAACCTGATCTAAAAGAATTCAAAAATATTTAAATGGGATTCTGCGAACGTCTAAAAATAGGGAGGTTCAAGGCTTTCGACGTTAAAATCTTAATCTCAAAAAAATTGGGCTTATAAATAGCACTGAAGAGTATGTAATGGGAAAAATGTTCGTAAAACCTTCGTAGAAAGGAGCAGCGATCTCGTTAAGGGGAGTAAACTTCAGGTGAAAAAAGAGAGGTCTCATGATCGTAATGTTCTTAGAAGGCGGGATCCAGACGAAGGACAGAAAAGAAAAAGAGCCGAAAATCAAAAGGCTGCGATATCAATTTACCGTAGTATATTTAAATTAAGTATTCTATGATGTTTTCCTATATTTATTTATCAAATTAGAAATCTAGAACGTTATATTAATGGCTTAATGAGCTCACAAAAGGATATACGTATACATACATTTTTACGGTATGGTATTACATATTACAATTAGAACGATTTAAAAGCAAAAACTAAAATGATACTAACATTAAGTAAATTATAAATTAATAATAATTTATAGTAATTAATAATATTTAATAATACAGAAATAACTGCATTTGAAAACTTTTATAAAATTCTACAGAATAATCCATGATAAGTATACTCAACCTCCGGCATATTAATGTAATTCATTGATCATAAATTTGTCTATCGTATTATTTAGAGTTTCCATCAGTTAATTCGAATTTTAATATTTTTTGTCATAAAAAATGAATTATTATTGGCCGTTAGTTTGGTCTTGTTATAGCGATAACTTAATAATCGTGGGATGGGTGAATCCCCCAAAAATATTCCTTCGACATGTAGGCAGAAATGAAAAATGAAGTTGGACGAGACCACAACAATAAAACATGTTTTTTTTCTCCTTGCATTATATTTTTTATTTGTCAGCTCCTTTCGTAAGATTATTTTGTCATTCGTTTCTTCTGCTTTAGTTTTAATATTTAGAGGTCTTTTGTTGCAACTTAAAAAGAGTATTTTTTTTTGTTTCTCTACGAGAGCATATACTTTTAAATCGTTAAGAGCTTAGTGTTATATCCCCCATGGACTACGTTCGTTTTTATATTGTGGTTTTTCTATTAACAACTTTTAAGAATTTAAAACGGCGCTGATAATTCTATTCATCGTTAAACACATTTATATTTAGTTTTATTGAGATTCAAATGAATCTTATAGTTTAAGTCCTCCAAAGATGTGAACGTCTTGTAAATTTAAAAAAATAAAAATCATAAAAACATAATGTAATAATAATCATAATGTTTAGCATTAATCAACAGGTTACTTACTCCATTTAGACTCGCCTATACATAAATGCGTCTGCAAAAGAGGTTAGGTACCAAATTCAGACTAAAGAAAAATCACATCGGTAATAACGTAAAAGGGAAACGAGATTTATTTCACGTAGCTTCCGCGAAATTATTTTACAAAGGGTAAATTCTATTGGATACGGTAAACTCAATCCGGCCCTGCTTATACCCTCTATCCTTTCGTATTGGATAAAACAGAAAAGCGTTTTATTTATTTTTACTACAAGTTTCTGGTAAAATATGATTATCTCTCATGTCGCGCCAATTTGACATAGTTTCCTTCTTCTCGATATCGTTAAAGGCTTTTATCGATAAAATTGCCGCCGAGGCGGAGCATCCTCGTCGCGTATACATATCAATAAAAACGACGACCCGAAAGAGGAAAGATTGAAAAATAATATAGAGCGTAGAGTTGCAATAAAAATGTCTTCTAATTAACGACGTCCTTGACGACAAAATGGCGCGAAATCATGCCCTTCCCTTGCACACACACAATAGCAACGACCGCTGCAACCTCGTCCGAAATGGACCAAACATCGCGTCCATTTTACGACGGTGACGTCAAGAAAGTTGAACCCAACCCAACCCTCCCTCCCTTATCGTACCGCTCCCACCCCCCCGCGTAAAACCCCATCCTGCTGAGGCTTCCGCCCTGGCACTCCCATGGTTTCGAACGAGATCCAGAGTAAATGCGCCTCGGCCGTGACAGCGAGCTAAGTGACGAGGCCGCGGCGCTGGTTGTCTTAAAGTTGTTGACAGGGTCGACAATCCCTATCCTCCTCCCCCCAAAAACCCTTCTCAAACTGGCTAGCTGTGTGTGTATTTCGCGCGATTGAAGAAATTACGACATGCAAAGATGGGGGAAAGACAAGAGAGGACAAAATCATGAGAGGGAGACAGAGAGAGAGGAAAAGGGAGTAATAAAAGAGGTTAGAAAAAAAGTAAGAGGTCAAGTGGCATGCGGAAGACTTTCAGGAAGAGAGAAAAAAGGGAGGAGGTAGTGGGCGAGTAGAGAGAGAGAGAGGGTGGAGTAGTTGTAGGAGGAATCAGAGGTGGGGGAGAAGAAGAGAGGCAAGGGAGGGCGAATTAGAGGACAAAAGGGCTTTAAATGAGGGAGATCTCGAGAATGTCAGAGCGAGCGAAAAAGAGAGTGGGAGAGGGGTGGGGAGAAAGGCAAGTGAGTTAGCTAGTGAGTGAGTGAGTGAGGAGGAGGAGGAGAAATTGAGAGATTGGGTATACGGTAAGACGATGGCATGGGGTACTTTAGAGAACGTTTTTCGCGAGGGAATTGAGTTTTTTTGGGTAGGATGCACGCCTAAGAGAAGGAAGGGGGGAGAAACGAGAGAAAGTGAGAGAGGGTGATAGAGGGGAAGAGAGAGGACGAGAGAGAGGGCGAGAAGGAGAGGGCGAGAGAGTGATGGTGAGAGAGAGAGATGGTGAGAGAGAGAGAGAGAGAGAGGACAAGAGAGAGAGAGGGCGGGAGAGTCAGAGGGCGAGAGAGAGAGGGCGAGAGAGAGGGCGAGAGAGAGGGCGAGAGAGAGAGGTCGAGAGAGAGGTCGAGAGAGAGGGCGAGAGAGAGGGCGAGAGAGAGGGCGAGAGAGAGGGTGAGAGAGAGGGTGAGAGAGAGGGCGAGAGAGAGAGGACGAGAGAGAGAGGACGAGAGAGAGAGAGCGAGAGAGAGAGCGCGAGAGAGAGGGCGAGAGAGAGGGCGAGAGAGAGAGGACGAGAGAGAGAGGGCGAGAGAGAGCGAGAGAGAGCGAGAGAGAGAGCGCGAGAGATAGAGGTCTAGAGAGAGGGCGAGAGAGAGGGCGAGAGAGAGGGTGAGAGAGACGGTGAGAGAGAGGGCGAAAGAGAGAGGGCGAGAGAGAGAGGGCGGGAGAGAGAGGGTGATAGGGAGTAAGAGATTAGAGAAAAAGCAAGAGATGTAGAGTGAGAGAGGATGAGAGAGGGAGATAGAGAAAGAGAAAGGAAGATAGGTGAGATGGAGAGAGCAGGACAGATAGCGATAGAGATTGAGAGAGAGACAGAGATGCGGATAAAGAGGACTTTACGAGAATACGGTGAGGCGTAAAAGAGCGACTCGCATGAGTGAGAAAAAAGAGAGAAAAAAGAAAGAAGTTTTTAAAACCTCGCATTTTTGATCGTCGTAGTCTGCGCCTCCTTCTTCGTCTTGCAAGAACACTTCCTAAAAAATAAAGAGCTCTCTTCCTTTCCCCTCCCTCCCTTCTCCCTCCCTCCCTATCTCTCTATTTGCAACCAGGTTGTAAGCTCGCACTCTTGAAATTAAACACTCGGGGAGAGTGTAGGAGGTGGAGGAAGAAAAAAAAGAAGAGCGCGTTCCGAAAACATTCGGCGCCGTCGTCGTCACCCCTTCGCCCGAGATGAGAAGGCGCCTTCCTCTTTCCTTTCTCCCCCTCTCTCTCTCTCCTATTCCCTCTTTCTCACCCTCCTCCCTTCCTCTCTCCATTTATCCTCCTCTTGACGCCGCTGACATCGTTTACCCTTTCCTCCTTGTTTACGCGACGCTGCACCGCGCGCCGTCCTCTCGCCTTTACGCCGACATTTTATGTCCATTCCTCTCACTATAACACTCATTATCTTCTAATTTTTCCGCGCGAGCCTAATCCCATTCCCAAATCGCCCTTCTACATTCGTGAAACGTTCACCATCCGATGCCATACAGGACGATTCTCCTTTCATCTGCGGACGTTCGTTTTATTTTTATTTTTCCTCATCATCGTCGTCATCTGGGCGGGACGACTTTTCGACTCTTAAAACCCGCCTAGCCTCACGTACGCGAGGTTACGGACGGTTGGATGAAAAAAAAATTACGCGAGACTTTTTCTCCCTCCTCCTATCGCGACGTCGCGTTATCCATCTCGTAAAACAAAATGCGAGATGATGCGCGTGATCGCTCCTAGGGGCTCCGAGGTTGATTGGGAAACGCGCTATTTTTTTCTACCCCCGATTCCGTTTGCCTATCGTCGAAAAATACGCGGCGATAAAAATGAGAGAGGCCTATTTCGCGGGGATTAGGAAGGAAGCGGGGTTCTGGGATAAAAGGGTATATATATATATATATATATATATATATATATATATATATATATATATAAAGATAGGAAGAGAAGAAAGGGGGTTGGAAAAAGGAAAAGAGAGAAAGGTCATTTCAGGAGGGGCATTTTTTTTACGCAAAAAGAAGACAAAAAATCACTCCCAGAAAGCATTCTCTTTAAAAAAAATAAAGAAATGCGAGGAGTATTCTCGAAGGATAATTATGCCCACGCATTTTCTCTACCGTAACTCCAGCAATTTCCATTTTGTAAGCATCAGAGGAAGAGCATAATGGCATCATTACGTAGAAAATGGACACGCAATTGGATACGTCCGAAGGATGAATCTATAGAGGGAAAAAATGAATATGGAGATAAACCGGTTAGGAGCGAATTTCATCGTTCCATTCTTTTCTTTAAGAAAAACGCCTTTCCAAATATCTCTCTCTCTCTCTTCTTTCGGAATTTGTGTTTATGGCGGTCAAGGAAGGAGATTGGTTGCATCTCCTCTCCATGCGTTAGGTCGTGGTTTACGAATCCCCCGTCGGAGGCGGAGGAAGGCGAAGAGGATGTGTTATCGTTTCCGGCGATGGCGGGAAGAGAGAGGGAGAAAGAGAGGATGAGGGGCAGTGAGAGAGGAAGGGGTGGAGAAGGAGAAAGAGAGAAAGAGAAAAGTAGGATGAGAAGAAGTACAAAGAGAGGAAGGGGGAAATATATAGAGGGAGGAAGAGGGGGAGAGATACAGGATGAGGGACAGTGAAGGAGGAAGGAGTAGAGAGGAAGAGAGAGAAAGGATGAAAACAGAGACAGAAGGATGAGATGAAGAGATAGGAAGAGGTACAGAGAGAGAGAGAGAGAGAGGGAGAGAGGGAGAGAGAAATGTACGGAGAAAAAGAGAGGGAGGGGAAGAGAAAAAGAGACGGAAAGAGGAAAAGGGGGAGAGAGAGAGAGTAATATGGAGAGAGGAAGAGGGAAAGTGGTGGCTATATGTAGAGAAAAAGAGGAAGAGATGAAAGTGGAAGAGATAGAGGAATAGGAAAAGAGATGGATAGAGGGATAGAGATATAAAGAGGAAGAGATAGAGGAATAGGGAGAGAGGGGGGATGAGGGAAAGAGATGGATAGATAGAGGAGAAAAGATGGCTAGAGTGAGAGAGAGGGAATGAGAGAGAGAGGAAGAGAGAGGGAAAGATGGGGAGAGAGGGAAATTGATGGATAGAGAGCAAGATATGGAGGCAGAGAAGGATAAGGATAAGAGATGGATAGAGGAAGAGGGAGGGGGAGAGAGAGATGGAATGGGTTGCGAACCTCTCGCGCGAGCGAGAGAGAGAGAGGGAGAGTGGAGATAGCCGGTTCGAATTTCCACTCAATCATTCGTTGACGCGTGCAACAGCGTGGAAAGCTTTGGAGTCGCTGCCCGCGTGGATATCAGTCATTGTTCCAAAGTCGGGGAAAGAGATTCGAGGGATTTACATACTGATCGAGCAATCAAAGAGGTAGGACGGTTTTGGTCAATATTCTTCCGGAAAGTTATCTCTCTCTCTCTCTCTCGGTGTACGTATGCATATGTATGTTCGTGAGAGTATTTCTCAGGTAAAGTTGCTGTTTCCTGATGGACATGTCTACCAACTGACGGACTTGCAGATCTGAAATTCGGTATATCGGTACGTCAAGACCGAAAGAAAAAAATCTGGTGCGCGAAAAATTCTCATTTGCATAGGACATTTTCCGAAGCGGTTTTTTGTCGATTTCCAATAAGAAAAACACAAAATCGATGCAATGTTTTTTTAAAAAATGAATTGGAACGGAGTTAAGGAATATGAAGTCAAAAGACGATGATTCGGGAATGGTTTGATTTTTTGAGAACATTCGAATAGATTCCGAATTAACCTGAACATTGTTTTTTTAACGATAATAAAGCAAAAATAAGACATTTTAAATATGAGCTGCTCCTACATTGTCATCTTATTTGAGATAGCGTAGTAAAATCTTCTAACCTACATGTTGAAGAGTTTATGACATTTACGTGTTTTTTTTCTATTGATGTCAAACACAACAGTGTTCAAACGTTTTAGTCAATCTAAAGGTAATCAGAATCACTTTAAATGCGATATAAATTACATATATCAACTTGAACTTCTTCGACCCAAATTTTTTCTGAAGTCTTAATATTTATATTCGCTTATTTAAATTTGTCTAGACCTTTTTTCTTTCTAAAGTTTGGGATCATTGAATTTTTTACTGCATTTACACCAGAAATCTCTAATACATGAATAAACCTCCGAAATGTATATGCTTAAGAAAAGAAATAACTCTGTTTATTATGAAATAACATATGAAGTAGTAACTATTGTGAGGAGAAGTAGGGGATAGCCAGGAGGGTACTTCGTGGGCCCCGGGACCGCTTCGGTAGCCGCGAAGCCCTTTCATGAAACCTGAAAATCCTTGCATTACGTTATCATTATATTAGCCAGTAGGCGCAAATTTAGATTTACTATTAATTATTGAAATTGTAAATCCCATTTGGACGTAATATAATACTGTAATATTTAGGAAGGTTTTGGAAGACGAGCTATAAATGTGGCGTGGTATGTTGGAATAAATGTAACCTCTATGTAATAAGAGTGACGACAATTAAAGGTGATAACATTAGCACATTGAACTAATCACACATATATATTAACGTTGATTTTTTTACGTCGAGCAACGCCACAAATAGCCTCCGTAAACATTATGCGCGCTCGCTGTTAAGGTAATTTTTTCCTCAAAATTGCGTACCAAAAGCGCAAACCGTGACGACGCGTGAGCGACTCTCCTCCTGTCAGGAATGGGTTAGCGGAGAACAAGGGCCGTCCGATGTCCCATTTTCGCCCATTCTACCCCCCGTCAACTCTTTTAACTGGATCAACTCGGAAAGCAAGTTACGTCCTGTTACTTAGGGCGCCTTGTCAAAATTTACTCCCTCGACTCTAATGCTTCGTAATACTAAGATTACGCGAAGTTTGCGGAAACTTTACGTCGCGTCCTCTGAACTCGCCGCGGGGGGGGAGGGGGGGAGGAAGAGAGGGAGAGGAAGGAGAGGGAAACTATTTCTTAATATGCTGTAGCTTTTAGGACCGAAATGCCATTTTGGATCAAACGAAACGGAGCTATCCCTCGAAAGATGAAGGCTTACGCCGTGATCTAATGCAAGAGAGAGAGAGAGAGAGCGAGTGTGTGTGTGTGTTTGTGTGCGTGCGTGTGTGTGTGAGGGACTAGGGAGATAGAAAGGGAATGAATGATGGAGTAGAGGAGCAGTGATGCTTGAGGACGGGGGTGGAGTTCATCAAAAGGGCGGGGCGGCCAGGGGCGGAGGTAGACCGCGAGGTTCTCTCTCTCTGTCTCTCTTTCATTCCATTCCTCGTTCCGACTCCTAATGAGTTAAACCCTTTTGGGCCGTATTTTCATGTAAACACCAATCATACTTCCGCGGTGGCGAAGAATCGGGTCAGGATGCTCAGCCCCGCGGAAACACCCGAGTAATTACCTGAGACATGTTTATTGCGGCGTTAATTTTTCTCTTTTTTTCGCTCAAAAAAAAAGAAAGAAAGACAAAGAGGGAGAGATGAATTACTCTCGTGGAAATTGGAATGAATGAAGTTTTTTCCCTGTTCGGTTTTATAACGCGCGACAAAAAAAAATGAAAAGAAAAGGCCGCCCGACCCATCTCCGAGGATATTTCATCTTCCGTATTCCTTTTTTCCTCCCGTAAAAAATAAAGAAATTGGTCAAATTCAATAACTTAGGCGGTGGCCAATAGGGGCGCCTGATGTTATTTGAGGTCGTTTGATAGGATTGGCTGTTATCCGATGTTATTTGACGTTGTTATACGTCATTCCATGTCATTCGATACAATTTTACGTCGATAAATATAATTTCATGTTATCCTATGTCTCTTGGTATCGGTAGGAGTCAATTGTAACGTTGTTTTGTGTCATTTTACTCCGCGCGGTGTAATTTCTGCATATTATTTAATCAAATATTCTCTTCCTGGTAGTTATCAAATTTATAATATTTCGCTTAAGTTTTTCAGAGGCTACCCCCATTGAATTTGCATTTAAGCACTCAACCAGAATGAAATCACAAATTCAAGTAATGAAAAGAAATAATAAGTAACAGATTTCAGTTCATTCTTAATATAAGCTATAAATATAATTTTATTAATTACTACAAATATATTCCACATAAAGGCGAGACTATGACTCAGATGAACCGGAAATGAGTTTTTTTTAAACAGGACACAACGCTGAAAATGTGGCGAGGAAATAAGAGTGAAAGGAATGCGGGAGCTCTGCTCTTGGACCACCGGTGCACCGGTAGCATTAATTCCAAACAGCTTTGCCGAAAATCATATATCAAGCATAAATTAGCATTCTACATATATTGCCGATCAATTATTATTCCGTAATTATCGGAGGCTATTTTTTACCTACCAACAAGCAAGATAAACAAACATTCCTGAGAACGAATGCAGGAAATGTTTCAGTGTGAATAGATTCGGGACGAAATTTCGAATCGTATAAATTTCCGAAACTTAGTACCTATTCGTCAAACGAAAGGGACCCACCATAAGTCAGGAATTTTCTTTCTAGGCTCGATTCGAAACAGAAAACTGGTATGTTTTCCTAATTTAGGGAAACTTTCGCCTTTCGATAATCTATCACGAAGATCCACCCAAAGCAATTTTTAACTACGATGGAGATATGCGTAAAATATAACACCCTTTTTATGTGAGATAACGAAAGCTGGGGATATTTCGTTCTTTTATCTGCATGCCTAGAACATTTCTTCTTATTTACCCGTTCGAAGATAAATCATTCATAACATCAAACATTACATTCCCTTAAACGGAATTTTTTTTTCTGGGTGACGTTGCTCGAAAAGGGAAAGCGAAATTCGTCTCAGATATATATATATATATATAGAAAACGCGAAACCTACGGAAAGTAATCCTGAAGACCAACCACTCGGACGTTACGGGAAAATTTTCAAGGATAGAGCGAAGAAACTCGCGTCAGAACTGCGATTCCGGAAGGGAGTTCCACATAAATTTACCCCGACGGCTTAACAAGCAACGCGTCGGACCAATAACGAAATATATATCTCGAAACGAAAAGTAATAAGAGCACAACAACTCCGTCGTGTTTGCGAGTGTGAGAGACAGAGAGAATACATAAATAAATAGGGGCGCAGTCCTTCACGTGCTTTTCCTCTCGCACATCGCGCCATCCTCGGTAATCAAAGAGCCTTTCCGATTCACACGAACACACACACACACACGGAAAACAACGTAATTAACCCTCCGAAAACGAGAGAGAGAGAGAAAATTGGAAGGACGTCAGCAGAGAAGGGAATAAACCATCGCGGGTTAAGCGGAAACGAAAAGGGTCCAAACTCCTTTTACTATAAAGGTTAAAGACTAAAGAAGAGATATTTACTCACCGTAGAGGGAGTTTCTAGGCGGGTGAACGAGGGCGATGGTGCGTGAGGGCGTGGGCGTAATCCGCCTATGGGTCCCCTCCTCTCATCCTCGGGATGGCACACAAGGAGTAGAGAGAGAGAGAGAGCCAGCGAGAACACGGGTGTTATTTGGTAGCGGGCAAAAGAGTTAAGAGAGAGAGGAACCGCTGCGAAGGGACGCACGGGTCTGACTGATTCACATCCAACAGGCGAGATAGGGCGAGTGAGAGAGAGGGGGAGAGAGAGAGAGGGGGGAGGAAAAAGGAGGGGAGGTGAGATGGGAGGGAGGCTTAAAAGGGGAGAGAGGGTTATGGGAGGGATATAACGTCCCGACCTACCCTTCCACCTTCAAAAACCTCCCATTCCAGCACGCATCCTTCTCCTCACACTCCCCTTCACGGCTGGAGCTTACGGTCTCCTTCCCTCCACTCCCCCCCCCGTCTCTCTCTCTCTCTCTCCCTCCCTCCTCCACTCCACTCTACACGAGGCGGGAGACTCCCGACTCCAACACGCCCAAAAATTCCCACCACTACAAACAACACGCCTCACTCCTACGTAGCTACAACCCCACCCAAATCGCCCACACCACTCACTTGGGCGAAAAAGTTCCGATCGAAGGCGGGAGGGAGGGAAAAGCGAACGCGGAGGGGCGGAGAGAGAGAGAGAATGGGTAGGGAGGGAGAGAGAAACAGAGATGGAGGTGGGGCGTAAGGGGGAAGGGAGGGAGGGTGGGTGGAAGGGGAAGGAAGCAGGAAAAGAGAGAGAGAGAGAGAGGAAAGGGGTGGAGATGACGGAAGCGGGAGAGAAGTGGACGAAGAGGGGAAGGAGAGAGGAGGAAGAGGGAGAGGAAGAGACGTGGAGATAGGAGTGGAGAGGTTGCCATGGCAGAGGGTGTCTCGAGGACAGGAATAGAGCGAGGATTAGATGAGACGATAGAATGGATGCGACGATGATAGCCGGAGTGACGAGGAAAAAAGTGGAGAATGAAGGACGACAAGTGGTTTTCGGATGCTGGGTTACGGTATCCGGAGGAATAACCGGAAAGAGTTTACCTCCGAAAAGAAGAAGAAGAGGAGGAAACGACGCCAAGTGGGGTGGATGTATTAGATGTTGATTAAAAACGAGATGGCGGTTGGGCATTCGGACTGGAGGCGTAATGGCGCGAGAGGGAGGGAGAGAGAGAGAGAGAGAGAGAGACAGAGAGAGAGCGTAAAGGGAGTTGCGTGTGACAATAATGGAACACGGCCGGGACTGATGCGTGGAAGCGGCACTGCGTCTGCGTCTGACCGCGATGGGAACGGAACAAGAAAGGGATGAAAATAAAATCGAAACGGGAACAGAAATATTTTAATTCGTTTTGTTTTTTTTTTTAAGTGGCATCGTTCGCGATGAATTTTTTAACGATAAAAATTACGCGTGCATGCCCTCGGTAGGATACGAACTCGTGACCCTAGAAATGGGAGTCGGAAACTATTAAAATAAAACCTCTATAAAGGGACGATAACGGGATGGGAGCACGATGGAAACGGAACGGTGAAAAAGAACCAGGACTTAATAGGAACGGGATTGGGAACGCAGTGGGAACGAAACGGGACCGCAGCAGGATAGAAACAGAATTAGAATAAAGTGGGAACGTGACTGGAACGGTATGAAGATGAAACGGGAGGAGGATTGGGAGAGAGGTTGGAACTGGGTGGGAACGGGATGGGGAAAGTATGGTTCCGGCAAAGTCCAGAAACAGGAGAGACAGGAACAGGGTGGAAACAAAACGGGACTAGTACTAAGGTGACCAGACGTACTCCTTTCGTGAGTACAGTACTCCTTTAAGCGACTTTGTACTTCTGAAAAATCATGTACTCCTTTAAAAAGACTTGTACTCATTACATAAATTGTATCGCCATGTATATTCCACATTGAGGAGTTCCGATATCGACTCCTTTAAAAATAATGTTTAAAAGAGTCGTTCATTTGGTAATTATACTGAATTGCCTTACAAGTTGGCGAAATCTCTCAACATGATCACGCAAAGCATGGTCGTGTGGAGGAAACTGTTACAAAACAGAAGCGCGTTATAGTATATAATTATAAGTAAAACAAAAAATTCTGTTGAGCGGGAGGAGGGAGAAGTTAGGATCCTACGCCCCCGCTCCAGTGTACTCCTTTCAATTTTTTTTTAACAATCTGGTCGCTAGAACGGAAACGGGGTGGAACTAGAGTGGGACCCGTATAAGATTGGAAAGGGCCCGAAGCGGTACCGAAGCTGGAATAAGGCGAGATTGAAACGCGACTGAAAAAGTCTCGAAGAAAAGATGGAAACGACAAGTGGGGATGGTGAGAGAGAGAGAAAGAGAGGGAGAGGGAGGGAAAAAGAGAGGGAGAAAGAGAGGGAGGGAGGGAGAAAGAGTAAGATTGAAAGTGGGACAGGGTTGGAGATGGATCTCGGTGAGACGGGAGAGGAAAGAAACAGGGATGAGGGGTGAGTGAGAGTGTGGGAACTGTTATGGTATTACATGCGAATAAATCTTAACTTGAAGGCGGAGGGAGTTTGTAGGGTAGGAGGAAATTAGGAATGCTAAGGAGGATGAACGGAGGAATAGGGAGGGATCGGAGAGGGAAAGGAAGGTGGAAAGAATGGAGAGGAAAGACGCGGAGGTGGTGGCGAGGAGGAGATTGGAAAGAGAGAGAGAGGGGGGAAATGTGGAAAAGGGGATCGTAGAAGGAGGTTGGAGACGAGAATGGAAATGGTTAGTTGTTAGGGATGGAGCGAGGGTTGCGAGGACCGAGCAAAAGCATTGAAAATGGAGAGGGTGAAGAGGACGAATGCGTGGGAGAGAGAGGATGGATAGTTTGGTTGTTTGGTGAGAGAGAGAAAGGAAGAAAGAGAGAGAGAGCTATGGTTGGCGCGAAGCATATTCGTGTTTACAATTGATCCGCTGAAAGAGACGTAACATACGAAACCCATAGCCTATACAGGGTCTCGTTCAAATCAAAGGACTTTCCACTTATTTCGATAATATTTACAGAGCATCCACGATGGCCACGGTTGAAGTTCTTTAAAAATAATGCAGATATATTTCTGTCGAAATTGATATGAAAATGGAAGGTAACGCATCGATGGAGCGCGCAATTTAAAGTGGTTTATAAAGAAAAAAATGCTGACGAAAAAGGGATTGGCTCTAAGTTATTGCTTAAGTAAACAAGCACGCCGAAAAAAATACACGGAGGAACGTGGTGGATTGGAGAAATAAACACCGGCGTTATGCCCCCTAGATACTCGAACCGAATATAACACTGTGAACACATAGCACGTAATGAACTGAGATGTAAAGTAAGGAACAAAATGGCTTCACTCAGCGGTTAGCCTGTCATTTCGGGGAAAAACGTTAAAATGACACATACCGGAGGTTTAGACTTATTTTTCTGGATCGATTAAGAGATGGAACAAGACGTGGTCTCAGGCGGCAAGGAGACAGTAGGCAAGAAACCAAAGGACGACAACAACAATGGAGGATGGCAGTCTGGGGATGGAAAGGACGTCTGGAGGAGAAAGACAGGACGAAATATATATATATATATATATATATATATATATATATATATATATAGAGAGAGAGAGAGAGAGAGAGGGGGGGGAGGGAAGGGAGAGAAGTGCAGGAGTCTTTGCTAAAGAAGCGTCTGCAAAAAAATAAAGGAATCCGAAACAGACACGGGCAAGAGATTGGAGTCTTTTAGCGGCAGAAGATGACGGAGAAGGGAGGAAAGTTTACAAAAACATACGGCACGAAACGTCCCTCGCCTAATTACACGTATATCTGTAGCGCGAGTCCTACGAGAAGTTTAGAAGCTTGGACGGAACCGGGGAATTAAAAAAATTATAAGACGGACGCAAGTAAGCGGAGATGGACTCTAAACACTCGACACGATGCGAGGTAGACCAACTTTAACGTCTCGCGAACTTACTTCCACCGTTTTCGTTTCAAAAGGAAGGGATTATGAAGGAAAATGCGCTTTTGTTCTTTCTTTGTTTTTATTTTGGATCGAATTTTTAACACGTGTGTGTGTGCGTGCGAGCGTGGGTGTGTGAAAATTAAGACTACCCGTTGATGGGACGCGTCCCGACAAAAAATAAACCCTTAACTTTTGCCAATTGGAGAATAGGAATGAAATAACGAAATATTGGAATAAACTATCTATATTGTGGAAAAAGAGGATATAAAAATAGTTCATATTAATACAATTGGAGGATTTTGGTCGACATCCAACGATAAGAAATTTGCATGAAAAAAATTCGATATGAAAAACACAGAGGCAAAAATTAAAATTCAAAACGAAGCGGACCCTGGATGTAAACACAAAAAAACGCGATTACAAAAAAAATAACCTGGCCGCAAACAAAGAGTTTTATTTTTTAAAAAAACCTTTCATTACTCCGGGCGCTATATAACGATTCGAATCATTTTGAAATTTTATTTTTAACTAATAGCATTTCGTCGACCCTCGGAGTTTCCTTCGCCCCTACCTAACACATCGCGGAACGATGCAAACCGCCCGATTTCTTCCAATAACTTATGTACATATATTTTCAAAATTCATACAAGCGCACAAAAGCGCATGAAAACGAGGTTTTATAGGCGTAATAAAAGTTTTACTCGGTAGACATCAAAGTTACCCGTTACCTTTTACGCATTAAAATATTCGGGCTTCGTTTCCACGCGATATTTTCTCTGCTCTACATCCATCCCCTTCGCTCAACTTATCCGCGAAAGACTGATGTTGTGGGTCGTCGCTCAGCCACTTCGTTAAGTTCTCTCTATAGGCCTGAAAAATACATGTCGAGAAACTTCCTTAAGTAGGGAAGCGTAGAACTCGAGAGAACTTCTCAAGGAGGCGTTTGATTTTATTTTCAGCCTTGAGATTTCACTCGAGAGTCTCTACCGCCGAGTGTTTCGTCGATTTGGTGGGGAATATCATCGTGCCCTCTGCAGGCTCCCACAAAAAGTTTCATTCGAAAAATTCCTTTCTCTCTCTCTCTCTCTCCCTCTCTCTCCCTCTCTCTGTCTCTCTCTCTGTCTCTCTCTCTGTCTCTCTCTCCCCCCCCCTCCCTCTCCCTGGCGATCTTACTTTAGTTTTACACTCGGACGAAAATGACTCTTTTTCTAAAAAAAAAGGCACCAAACATACACCGTTTCAATGTTACCTATAGTATAAATTTTTAAAAAGAAGCTTCTTAAGAATGGCTGTATGTTACAGCACGAAGTATTTGCAACTAAAAGACGTACTCTTTAAAAGTGACGAGTAAACGAATTTGAAACATTTACTGTCTTTATGAGAGAATAAGGAATGATGATTTTTTTTACTTAGTTGAAATGTTCTTCAACACATTTCATTTATTTTTGTGAATGAAATACATCGTGATTAATCTCCATTTAAAGTGGATGTTTGGAAGTTAAAAATAGGAAGGGAAATTTTTCTTGGTGGTTTAATGTTGTTTTACAAGGTATGTTAGGTATGGTATTTAAAATATAAATACACAATTGAAACATTAATAAAAACGAATACAGTTTTTGAATTAATATATACCTTTCTTTGTTTAACTTCAATTAAAAAGTAAAACCTCCATGAAAAAAGTAAAAATCTGTTCTCAAATTTCAAAAGACCTAAGTCAATTAGATTCGCACAAATTAAGAACGGGAGAGACATTGACTGACAAAGCGAAAAATTAAGCATGTTTAACGATATTATATTTCCTTTTGACCATATTTAACTCAAACCGTATCGACCCAGAAGAAAAAACAAAATTTTGAGAATAAATTAAAAAGTGACTGTCATTACTGAACATTTTAAATCAATTAGCAGAAATTCTATCTCCTCTGGGGAGATCTCTCAAAATTCACTCAATTCCATTCTTCTCCTAAATAGGCTGTCCACGATACATGGCATTAAGGTATCGTTTCTCAAAGTTAACTCGAATAATTTAAGCCAGAGAATTCAGGCATTTCGATGAAAAAACGTAATTACCTCGGTAAAGTTGGAAGGCCTCATGGAAGAAATTACAATGATTTAGGATTAAACCAAAAACTGAATACGGGCGTTTTTTCTTAAGAATAGCAGAATTTTTAAATCGCTTGAAAATGTAAACTGTGTCAGGAGAGAGAGAGAGAGAGAGAGAGAGAGAGAGAGAGAGAGAGAGAGAGAGAGAGAGAGAGAGAGAGAGAGAGAGAGAGAGAGAAAGCAGGCTCCCCGGCGGAATAGGAGTTTCTATATTTAAATACACAAAGTTCTAATAAGCCTAGGAATTTATTTGCTCAAGAGATGAGTCAAGACTACAGAGTTAACAAAACTTTCCATAGACGAAGCCGCTTTGTGGATATGTGCAAATGGCGTTTGCACGATGTCAGCTCAACGCTCGCCCGACAATACGGTTGCCGGCGAAAGCCGGCTGGAAAGGGTTTTTCCCAACGTGTTACGTCAGAGCGGTCTTCTAAAGAAAAACTCGAGTGTGTTTTGTCTTTCGAGCGTTTATTTTCTTCAATCGCAGATTGTGCTTGGACTGTTGCAGCTCATTATTTTTGCCCCTCCCTGAAGTTCGAAAGACAAATTAACATAATTACGGAGTCGAAAAAAAAACCGTACAAAATTTCCTCCGTTGTAAAAGCACACCCACCGTTAAATAAAAAAAAATAATAGTAAATAATTTTAGATGGATCCCGAAATATTTTTATGTGTTAAGCATTATTTTCCAAAAGTTTGTTGGAAACTAAATTTATCAAAAACATTTGTTTTAGAAAATTTGTGCTCCAGTGAAATGCTGTTTGAATAGATTGACATGCCGCCTTCTCTTTGGTAAATATTTATGTTACTCGCCAGGGTGATGAATACCATAAATACTCCCGCTCATTCGATACATAAATAAAAGTGATAATTCAAAATAGAAAACGATAACACAAGTCAATATTATTAGTGTGGAGAAAATGAGGCATTTAAGCTTGAAGGTACATTTACGACCAAAGAGCTATTATAATGAATTACATGCGCTCTGTTAAAGAAAATATAAGTTTTAGAAGCTACACAAGGATGTAGTTTGTTATTATTTTGGTGAATATGACTAGAACCACTCGTTTCTTTTATTTTTCCACAGCTCTTACTTCTACTATCTACTTAAATTTGTGTGCGTAAATATATATGTGTATATATATATATATAAATAATTATATATATATAAGTATATATATATAAGTATATATATATATATAGGTATATATATATGTAATGGGTAGCGACTATTGCGACTGTAAAACTATATAATGGTTTATCGGATAAATGGTCTGAAGGTTGCGGTGACGCATTTGGTAGCGTAAGCATTGCTTATCGGGCTTTTTCGCACCAAAAGGCGCCTTAATTGGCGGCGATAAGGCTTCTTTTTATATGGGGAAATAATTCGATCCCCGAATATCTACTTTTATCACCCACTTGGTGAGTGTCGGTGGACGTCAATGGGGTTCGAGATTTTGAAATTCGTGCCTCTTAAGGACGCGTTGGGGTTATGCAATCCGACGCATGAATGGAAAGAGAAAGGCGAAACTCTAATCCCGGGTCGTTAAGCTGTATTTTTCGCATCCCGCCGTCTCCATTTCAAGGTGTCGGACTTTATCTCTGATTGTGAGACAAAGGAACCGACAGCAGCGCTGCCGCCATCAGACGACAACCTTTGCCGTCGTTTAATTAGTTTTCCGATTTTCGACTCATCGAGCGGAATACGGGTTTCCTCGAAATCGAAAACATAGCCTTTTCGTTTGTTGGTTCCGTGAGTTTTCATTCGGTTCACCGGGTATTTTTTGAAATTTGCTTATTTTCATCAAAATGTTGAGGTAATTGAATATGTATACCGTTAAAATATCATCAATCGCCAAGAAGCGTCCGTATAAAGAGAATTAAAATTCGGAGGGATTAATTGACAGATATACCTAACATTTTACTTAAGATGACCATGTCTTTACAATTCAATAGAGAATTATCGATATCTACTCATGTATTAATCTTTTCTATCTTCATGTCAATTTTCATGAACATTATTTTTATAACTTTGACGAAAATTGTAGACACAGTAGCGGTTATAAAAGATAATGGTAAGTGAGGCCTAAATAATTTGGCAAAGAAATTACTTAAGTATTCAGAATTAAGTTGAAATTAAAAAAATCATTTATTCTTCCAATATGGTTCATTATTGAAAAGGTTAAATCAAAGTTACAAAATAAGTGTCCCGAATTAAAAAGGTTAGGAAAACCGGATTCCCATCTTGACATTAAAAACCACCACCGATGACAGCTGCACCGACGCCGATACACCCATTTGGTTTTCACAACCTTTTTTATGCCCATCAGAGACATCTTTTTACCTCGATTTAATGTCTTTATAGATAAAGGACGAGGATTCAAATGAAATAAATCGACCTTTATGAAACAAATGCAGAAAGATACACATCTACATCCATCTTCGCTCTGGTTTCCACGGGTGGGGGTGAATTCACGGGAAGAAATTCATCGAATCGAGAATTAATTCCTGATCAATTCCACGTTGATGTAAAAACGTCACATTTCTTGAGCACCTCTCTCTCTCTCTCTCTCTCTCTCTCTCGTGTGAAAAAGTTTCATCCAGCGTCGTTAATTAATTTTTTATAAAGGTAGCGTAAGCCACGAAGTTGGCAAGGTTCTTAAGTCGGGAACAGCTGGGAATTTCAGAGGTTAGGGGGTTTTTTGGGCAAGAGGATTCCGGGAGAAGAAGGGAGGCTTTTCGTCGTAATCGCCCTACGGCTGAGGAATTGTGAAAAGAAATGGAAAACTTAACCACCTCCTTCGGATTCCCTTTTTCGGCCTGGGAATTGCAACGGAGTCGCTCTCTCCCTCTCCTCCGGGCGACGGGGGAGACCAAGAGACGGATTTCCCAAGGCGAGGCAGGAGAAAAAGTTAAAAAAAAAAACCTGTACACCTGCATAACCTGCAGGGAGTTTAAAAACGGATTCGAAGGGGCGGTGGCGCGGATGAGCTAAAATAATCAGCGAGACGACGAATGAACGGGAATGATGGGTGTATTAAGCGAGTTAAGAAATTTTCTTTTCCCCGGGGTCGCCGGAGCGAGAGAACGCTAGGGGGAGGTTATTTGACATTTGAGTTAGGCAAGTAGAAAGGATAAGGGCATGTTAGGGTAGAAAGTTAGGAAAAGTGGCAGCTTATGTGTGCGTGCGAGAGTGGGCTTGTGTGTGTGTGTGTGGGAGAGTGTGTGGGTCGGCGAGTGGGAGGAAGGAAGAAAGGAACGACAATAGGCCAGAGAGTTAAGAGGGAGAAGGGAAAGAGAGAAGAAAAGAAGCTGAACGTGAGACGTGGAGAGAGGAGAAAAAAGTGAGGGCGGAGAAGAGCCCAGATGCGCCATAAAGTCAAGAGAGAGAGAGAGGAAGAGACAGGCTGCGAAAAGATTAGGGAAATAAGAGAAAGAAGAGGAAAAGAGGGAAAGAGAAGAAAGCAAGAATGAAAGAAACAGATAAAACACTTTATTGAGGGCAAGATCGTCCCTTTTAATACTTGAAGGAAGAAACACGAGAGACGTAAAAGGTAGGGGCAGAGGGATTTGAAACAGATAGAGGGGGAAAGAGTGAAAGCGTCTTTATGACGAAAGAGAAAGAGAGAAAGAGAATGAAATTGTCTCTCTCTCTTTTTGGTACTTTTAGGGAGGAGGAGGAATATTAAAAAAAAGTGAGAATGAAAACAGAAAGGGGCGCGATAAAAATAAATGAACAAATAAAACAGATAACAGGAGAGAGAGATAGAGGAAGAATAAGAGTGAGGAAGAGGGAAATAGAGGCGGAGAAAAGTGGAAAAAGAGAATGCGATAGAAAGGGAAATAAAAAGAGCGATAGAAAGGCGGAGGGAGAAGCAGGAAAAGGGAGAGAACACGTGACAAGAGGAGGATGAATGTGATAAGAGAGAGAGGGAGAAAGAGAAGGAGAAAGAGGAAAATAGGGAATTAGAGAGGAAGGGATATGAAAAAAAAGAGAAAAATGGAGAGAGAAATAGAAAAAGGAGAAAACATAACAAAGGAGAGAGGAAGAGAGAGAGAGAGAGAGAGCGAAAGAGACTGAGAAAGAGATAAATATATATATATATAGAGAATAGGAAGAGATTTAAAAAAGAGCGATAGAAAAACGGCGAGAAAAATATATGAAAAAGGGTCAGAAAACTAGGGAAGACGAAATGAAGATATCGCGCGGAAAGGAGAAAATAAGGAAAAGGAGAAGAAAGAAAAAGAATACGAAACAAAAGAAAACAAAGCATTTCGGGCTAGTAAGCATGCTGGTTAGGAGAGACGGAGAAAGATACGAAGCGGGCCTAGTGAGAGAGGCGGGAAGGAGTGTGTGTGTGTGTGGGCTGGAAGGAGGCGTTCGTGGCTATGCAGAGAGGCTGAGAGAAGAAGTTCGGGAGGACAGATGAGGAAAACGGAGGCGCGAGATGAAAAGAGGAGTGGAGGCTGTTCAGGATTTGCGTTTGCGGGGAGGAGAGGGAGAGAGGGAGAGGGAGAGAGGGAGAGGGAGAGAGAGAGAGGAGGGAAGAAAAGAGGGGTGAGAGTGGCGTGCCTTTAAGGATGCGGCTAATGAGCGACCGCGTGGCGAGTGCCTCCTCCCCGTCGTCCTCTTGCCATTCAGCCAGACACCACCACCGCATCTTAGCCATCTTAACGCCTCCACTCCAAAACCCAACCCATTTCACCGCATTTTCTCCCTCGTTAGTTCTCTCACGCTCCTCTATATTCTTTCCATTCTGCTCCCGCTCCTCTCCTTCCTCTCTCTCTCTGTACCTTCACTTGCCATATCCACGACCGCCCCCTTGCACACTTCCCTCTCTGATTCTGATTCTCTCTCTCTCTACCGTTCTCCCTCCCACTTCTTCTTTACCTTTCTCTCTTCCTTCCGCTTTCTTGACCCTTTTCTAATGCTCGCTCCTTGATTAATTTCTCCCCCTCTACGTATATTGTTTCCTTTATCACTCCCCGCTCTCTACATTTGTCTCTTCCTCAATCTCCAACTCTCTCTTTTTCTCATCTGTCCCTTTTTCTCCGTCTCTCTCTCTCTTTGTATCTCCATCTCTTTCCCTCATCTCTTCCTTTACCTACATCTTTCATTTTCTCTTAATCTCTCCCGCTGTCCAACTCCACCTCTCCCTCTCACCTCTCCTTTTCTCCACATATCTTCCTATATCTACGTCTCTCCTCTCTTTCTCTACGACTGTCTTTCCCTCCATCTCTCCCTTTCACCCATTCCTTTCTTCTTTATACTTTTCTATCTTCATATATTTCTCTCGCTGTCTTTTTCTGTCCTTTTTCAACTTCACTTCTTATATATCTTTCTCTCTCTCCTTATATTTATTCCCTCTCTCACCCGTATCTCACTCTCTCCCACTCCCTCTCTCTCTCACTCACTCACTCACTCTCTCTCTCACTCATTCCCTCTCTCTCTCTCTCTCACTCACTCACTCACTCACTCCCTCTCTCTCTCTCACTCACTCCCTCTCTCTCACTCACTCCCTCTCTCACTCCCTCTCTCACTCCCTCTCTCTCTCACTCACTCCCTCTCTCTCTCACTCACTCCCTCTCTCTCACTCACTCACTCACTCCCTCTCTCACTCACTCCCTCCCTCTCACTCACTCAATCCCTCTCTCACTCACTCCCTCTCTCACTCACTCCCTCTCTCTCACTCACTCCCTCTCTCTCTCACTCACTCCCTCTCTCACTCACTCACTCACTCACTCACTCACTCACTCCCTCTCTCACTCACTCCATCTCTCACTCACTCACTCACTCCCTCTCTCACTCACTCCCTCTCTCTCTCTCTCACTCACTCCCTCTCTCTCCTGTATGTTCCCCTTCTACACCCTTCTCTCGCCAACTTTCCTTTATCTCTTTCCCCTCTCTCTCAAGCAACCCTCTTTTTTCTCTTTCTCTAGCTCTCTTCTGTTCTTTGTACTTTCACTTCATGCAAATTGTCATCATATTTTCAGCTCTGGTGCAAAAAACAAACATTTTGATTTCGCGGAATAAAAATAGAGGCGATGTTTATACACCTCGCCATGTCACAAACAATCACTATTTTAGCGCGTGTGAAACTTTGCACTTGACGTCCTCATACATAGGTAATGCATTTTCACTTAAAGTGGACGTGAATTTCTAGCGTGTGTGTTTATATATGTTTATGTGTGTGTGTGTGTGTGTTTTTTTTAGCCTACTCCTTCTGAGAGAGTCATTACGCTCTTGCGGCCAGCTGGTTACCCCGAGAAAAGGCCTGGAATTCTAAGGGTAGCCGTTTGTTTTCCGTAAAAAAATTTTAAAAAAGGGCGTGGACTTGATTCTTAAATTTTAACTCTCTTTTAACCGCTCCCTCAGAAAGCAGTCCTGAAGGGTATGATACGGGGCTAAAGGCATGGCAACCCAACCGGTTTGAGGATATCGGACGTGAAATCTAAGTGTCGATGTTTTCCGAGGACAAAGTACGGGATCGGGGCATCTCCAGGGAAGACTTCTCTCAATTCCAGCTATCCTCTCCTCTTTATCTCCAAATTTTGAACGGAAGCTATTGTGTAAAGTCTTTGCGTACTATTTTTCCGAATGCTTTTGTGTGGCGCACCTGGAGCTTCTCTCTCTCTTTCGCTGTCTCTGACATACTCTTTTGGCGAGCGTGCCCGTATGACCTTTCCTTTCGGATCCCGACGCTTCGTTTTTCTCTCTCTCCCCTCCCTCCCCTCTTACCTTCCTCATCTCTACCGCCGTACTCCATTTCTCTCTCAAAAATGCTGAAACGTTAACCGCACGTAGCAGGCGAGTGTGTTTCTCAATGCCAAGTCAAAAACTCCCTGGGGTTCGAAATGCGTTAGAAAATGTTTGCGAAGCCCTTTCTATCACGACGTCGAGGTGGTTCCTCTCCGCGCCGTTTTTGTTTAAAGAGGAGAAGCATTAGCAATGGAAACAAACTTAACACATGAATACATTTTCTGGAGGTAAAAAAAAAAAAACAAGCACACTTCATACGAATGGTGCGACTTTTTAATCCGTAAAAATGCTTTCGAAATCAACGCACTGCCTTCGGGAATACGTCAGTCCTGGCGGATTTATTTCTCTGGGAAAACGGAGCCCATTTATAAAAAATGCAAGAGGAAAAACTACGGTGCCATTTCCGTGCCTACTCCCACGCTCGACCCCTCCACACACACACGCACACATGAAGACAGATCGAAATACACACGAGAGGACAAAAAAATTCACGCGCGCACACACACACACACACGGGCGACATTATTTCAAAGGAAAAAAAGAGACGGAGATATACCGCGGGAACTAGAGCGGGCAGTCAGTCCTGCCTCCAAATCCCCAAATAAACCGAATCGGAGGTCATAACACAGGGACGATTGGACGAAGGAGATATCGGCCGATCTCCTCCGCATTTGCATCGCGACGGAGGAGAAACGGGGAATCGCTACGCCGCGCGGAACTAAAGTTTTCTCACGAGATTTATTTCCCCCGTCGTCCAGATTGTGGGAAAAAAACGGGTTCCGAGACGGAGAAAGAGAATGGTATAGGAAAAGGGAGGCTAAATAGAGAGAGAGAGAGAGAAAAGGGGGAGTGTAGGAATGCGTAGGGAGGAGGGAGAGAGCGAGTGCCCCATCATGACCTCCCGCCGAGCATGCCGACGCCCACCACGAGGCTCGCAAATCGGCATCGATTGGGCGTGCGCGAGCTATGGGGATGGGACCGTGAGAGGTCTCCCTCTCTCTCTCTCCCTCTCTCTCTCTCTCTACGCTTCCCAAAATGCCACTCAAGCAGCCATCCTTCCAGCCGTATTACGGCATCAGCTCGGGAATGTTATGGAGAGATGGACGAGGGTCCAGGTACTATCATCTCGAACACACCTGGAGAACGTTGCCATTCGACCAATTTCGCCGACTGCTTCCACGATCGCCCGCTCGTAGGGACAGGTTGAGAGAGAAAATAAATTCCGAATGTTTCCGACTTCCTCCTCTCCTTTGGGGGTGGGTTTGTTTTTTTCTTTCGCTATCCGTGATCCGGCGATCAACGTTTTGGAAACTCCCTTCGAAAAAAGAAATGTAAAACCCTTCACCCTGCTTCCGGAGTGGTTGTTTCGTTTTTTTATTTATTTACCACACCGTTGCTGCTGGTTACGTACCTTTCGTCGACGAATGTCACGTTCGGATTTTTTGGCCGTCAAGTGTTTGGATATTGCAAGATTTCGCCGTTGAAAAAATATATAAAAGGAATTTAATTCTTTACGTCGGCTGTAGCTCGATTCAAACCGTACGTACTTTTCACATTCAACTTCACAATGATTAGGTTTTAGTGATTCGTTTTTCTCGTTAAATGTCACGGCGAAAATGATTGAATTATTTTCATTGAGTAAAATTTGTCCGAGCTAAATTGTTTGGCGTTAACTTTGTGAAAATCCATCAAGATGAATTTATTGTTCCGTTGAATATTTCTGTATAAAATGTTATATTTATATTTAGTAACTCAACCGTATGTAAATTGGAAATTGTGGGAATTAGTTTAGTGAAAACTGTGTCGATATCGAGGAACAAATATTATTTATTGAAAGAAAGGATCACAATATATGCTTTATTAAATATATATTATTTTTCTATGGTTATTATTTACAAGCTCAATTCTCAACAAATATTTTTGATAAAGACTTACATGAATAAAATGCTTAACTGAATTAATAATCAGTAGGCAATCGCGTTTAATAAATATGGTATGCATGTCAAGGATAATTGCCATATAAAATACTGGAAATTTTGAATTCGCAAACAGCAGATGCAAATAAAATAATACATTGCATACGTTCCTCAGTCGATGGGAAACAATTGAAATATATTTATTATATATTAATAGTTTGGTACAATTTAATACGTAACCCACCAACTTCACTTCGCTCGAGTGATATTTTTTAAAAGACTGTTTTCCGGGTTGCATAAGATTGAGGATGAAACATTTTATGTGTTGTTTTAAACTATAATGTCACTAAAATTAAACTGAATGCCAAAGGTTTGATTCATGAAATCACTTCAATGAAAAACAAACAGAGTAAAGATAAAATATATTTGTTGGTAGTGAATAATAAGGAAAATATAACAAATAACTCCGAGCATATTCTAAGCACATACGTATATAGGACTCCGCGAATCATTTACCTCAACTTTTCGCGGGGAGGCGCGGCACGAAACCGTTTCAAGCTTTATCGGAAACCATTATAAAGTGGTTTATCTGTATGTAGGTCCATCAAAGGCGAGAATTCAGACCTCTGACGTAGACGTAATCGCGCTCTTAAAACTTTCTCAAATTCTCGAGAGGTGCGATAAAGAAGAGGGGAAAAAATTAAATCCAAGTCCAAAGAGAATGTCGATGCGCTGGTGGGGAAGGAAAATGGACTGCGAACGAGGGAAAATATGGAAGGAAGGAAGGGAAGAAGGGAAGGGAGGGAGGGAAGGGAGGGAAGGGAGGGAGGGAGGGAAGGAAGGGAGGGAATGTTCCGCCCAGCTTAGGGATTCCAAGGGATGCGTATGACAAGGAACAAGCCTCGAGGCGAATAAGAATGGTGGCTTCCATCCTAGCACAAAAGGAGATTAACATAATCGGTTTAAATGCCTAAAATATTGCAAACATGGTTTTTCCTGCAAAAAAAACTGTTCGTGAGATGGAAGGAAAGAATGCGGTTTTTCCTTGGCAGGGAAAAAATGATCGGAATGCGGAAGCCTTCTTGCACGAAACCGATGACAAGGAAATTTCTCTTTTTTTTAATGGTACGTCGCGGTACCTTATGTATTTGACAAGTCGCCTTTATAATGAACATGACTCGCGTCAGATTTGGTATTAGTGCGCGAAATATCAAAAACATCTAATTACCACGACGATGTATAAGGATAACGGTATACGGAGAAAGTAGAAGGAAAATTCTCTTCCGTTAATTGCTTCAAGGAAACTATTCGTCGCCAATTATGATAAAAAGAGCAGGATTCCGACTGCGCCATTTTACGTTAGGCAAATTAATTAATAATTCCTTGATACATAATTCTCTGGAGAATTCATCGCGTGATTTACGATACACGAATTTTAAGCTAGGCGAAAAATTTTTGAGATCAAATTCTGAGCAGTCGATAATTCGGTTGCAGTGATAATAACCTCGAGACAATTCCTCAAGCATGGAAAACAGGATGGGATTAGAAGATTGAATCAAATAGGAGTGACTCAGGCAAGAAATGTGCCATAAATTATAGACGTTTACTTCGGGAGATTCGGAAACTGATATATTGATATAGCTACATGGTTCAAAGTCGGTATCTTCAAACGAGTTTTTTTTCAAACACCGTTTTAATGGTGTCATAACGTAGTAATAAGGAAATGAAATTTAAAATTTTATTCCAGGTAATACGGCAAACCCGATACAGATGTATGACTCAATTAATCTATTTTTTCTCCTTATTTCAACGTAAGCGGAAATTGGAAGTCCCTATTGAGCGATATGACGTAGGTATGCCACTTTTGTCATGCAATTTTCAATAAACGCCTCAACTGTGAACTAATGAAATATACATGAATCCATACAATATCCATAACCACATTAAACCTTTTTATCGCTACTTTCTCAAATAATGGCCATATTATAAAGAAAAATATGTTGGGAGGTAATTATTTTCGTTTTCCACCTTTACGAGCGTTGAAAATGAAGAATTTAAACATTACCATTAGGGAGCTTAAAGAGTTGGGATAAATTTTTCATTGCTTTTTTTTCTTCCTATAAAAGTTGCGTTCCTTATTGGACTGCTTCACATGATGATGTAAGTTTTTGTTCTACATTTTAAATTGTAAACATCATATAAACAAAAAAATGTGATATCAATGGAATAACAAACTAAACGCAAAACAGTTATTTTTTCATTCAAGAAACTCGCCCATAAAGATAAAACGACATTTGAATTCCTTCCATTCACAATAAAACAAAATGAATCGATGGAGGCGTATTACGTCCCAAATAATAAAAGTTAGCTTTAAGAAGGCAAAGATGGCAAAACGTTCAAATATTAAACCTCTCCTGGAGTCTTATAATGTTTGAGCGTAGGATGCGTCCCCGAGACCATTTGACGGGAAACATAAAAGTAACCGGATCCTTTTGATGATTCGAAATTTATATCGGAAAGGAATGCAAGTGGGAGGAGAAGAAAAAAAGAAGAAAGGGCTAATCAAGACGGCTTCTAGATGATACGAAAAAATGTAAGAATGGCACGCGTTATAGCTTTCCCCTTTGACGGAATTACGACGGACTTAAGGAAGAAAGGCACCGCAGCGGCGACGGAGGGATCGGCGAAGCAAAAGAGAGAGAGAGAGGAGAGAGAGGAGAGAGGAGAGAGGAGAGAGAGAGAGAGAGAGAGAGAGAGAGAGAGAGAGAGAGAGAGAGAGAGAGAGAGAGAGAGAGAGAGAGAGAGAGAGAGAGAGAGAGAGAGAGAGAGAGAGAGAGAGAGAGAGAGAGAGAGAGAGAGAGAGAGAGAGAGAGAGAGAGAGAGAGAGAGAGAGAGAGAGGAGAGATGGAGAGAATCGTAAGGAAAGCGAGAAAAATAAACTGAAGGAGAATGGATAAAAAAAGATAATATTTGAGCAAAGAGATGCGACGTGGTCGCCATACAAAAAAATTCTCAGCTCTCTTTTATCGCGCGGAACGCAGATTGAAAAGAAAGAGAGAGAGAGAGACGTGTATGTGAGAGAGAGACGTGTGAGGGAGAGACGCGTGTGTGTGTGTGAGAGAGAGAAGACGAGGGCAGAGAGACATGCGTCTTTATTTGGAGGAGAGATGGGAAAAGGAGATAGCGAGAAGGAAAGGAAAAAAGGGAGAAATGAAGGAGAAAAGCAGAGGGGGAGGGGAGGGGGTGTAAAGAAGAGGAATAGGGGAGTCGAGAGAGGATAGAAAAAAGTATAAATAGCCAGGATATGAAGTAAGGAAGGAAGGGAGGAAGGAGACGAAATTGAAGGAATTGGAATGGAAAGGGAAGTTTCGGGTTGTTTGGGGATACGAAACGTGATCACAAACGAAAGTAAGTTCTGATTGGTTGAATAAGATGAGATACCTGACACAGCTTCATTTTTCGAGGAACCAATATCGTGAGGTGAGTAGGATTGCGTTTTTAAATATGTATACGCAAGCGTCTTACTGGCTAACGCAAAAAAATAAGATACGTGTTCCGAATGATAAAAAAACGGCAAGGGATAAAAAAAATTAAGAATGGGCGACGCAAGCAGATGGTTAAACAGAAACTCGGCGCAGTGTTGACGCAATATTCATGTACGATATATTTAAGATCTGACGGTGATAAATAACGTATCGTTCATAAAAAATACGTGTTAGTATCGGTTATATTATTAAATTATTAAATTGATGGAATAAAAACATTATAAAACATTTATTATGCTCGCTGAAATACAGCTCAAAATCTGCCGTGTTAATTGATAATTTAATAAAAACAAACTGAAAAAAATCTCCCATAGATCAATCAAGAAGCATCTGTAAATTATGAAGAAATTTTAACAATTTTATTATGAAATATATAATTTGAAAGGACGATTAAAGAACTTGCGAAAGAGATTTTTATTTTTAGTTAAAACAGAAAGGGAGCTATCATCCTTTCAACTTCTTTATGAAACAGTTTTCCAATTAAAAGAGTTTTCAAAGGATTTAAGGAAGGGTGTGCTTCTAGTTATTAAAATCATTGGCTTTAGGATTAACTTATCGATTCTAATTATATCTTAGGTTCATAACCAATAATTTTCAATACTGACCTTTGTATATGTCGAGGAAAATACTGAAAGGCTGATCAAACATAGACCGATAAAATGCTTCAGCTTTTTATTTAATATATATATTTTCTCTTTTTGAAACTTCAACAACATAAATTTGTTTCAAACAAACCATTAATCTAGGAAATTTGATTCAAGTTCAATAGATATCTGCAAATTAAAATATTATTCTTATTATTAAAATTGTATTATACTAGTCTATCCGTTGCAGGTTTGCTTGTAAATTGGATGCAAAGATGAAAGAAGATAGGAAAAAGGATTAATGATGAACATTAATTTTCAAAGGTAATATTTATTTTTAAGATGTGAAATTAAAAGACCCTTATTTCTTATATTAAAATAATCGAATCATAATATATAATCGCAATAAAAACAGCTTACATCGTCTCTTCATTTCACGGTATAGAAAGCGATTTGTTAATTCTTTCTCTATCTTCCCCTGCTTTTTTCCTATATAAAAGCATTATACAATTTAAAATACTTGGACTCTATCAATGCTGACAGAATATCTCATTGTTAAAATCTTGAAAATTTCCCTTTTTTTCTGGCATAAAACTAATTTTTAAGCTAATTCGGCATTCTATCAGACTCTTTTTGAGGAAAATACGTATACTTCATTTATCGGCTGCGCAATTATCGATGTCTCAAGCTCATATCTCAAGTCTAATTTAATAAAGCAAAGTTATGGATATAAATGGCGACACGATTTTTCTCACTTTTTTCAAATTTTTCGTAATGCTTTCGCGTTTGTATCCACACACTTGCCAAGTTTCATATTATCATATATTCTGTATCTACCATTTCCTCATCGGTATAACGCACGTACACAGCTATACTAATAAATTAATATAGAAGATACCTACCTTATTTCTTCAATTTATGAAGTTAGGCTGGGAAATATTTATTATTAACGGAGGATTTAATGGAATTAGTTTCTGGTCTATAAAACACCTGTATATCTTTAAATATTTTGATTATTGGATTTAACTTGAAAATAAATGCGTTATTACATCTTTTGCCATTAACATTCATCAATTCTTCGTTGTAATTATTTAAATATTATTTATTAATGATATCGACTAAAGAAAAAGTATCTTTGTGGAATGCCATTTTATAAAATTAAATTCTCAAAACTTTAACGTAAATTACTACAAAAAATCCTACAAATACACGCAAACAAAATCACACGACCATGGTTTTCACAATAAAAGCCTGCAATCAATGTTGATGAAATTTAAAAAATTTTTTTTAAGCAAACGCCACTTTAGTTAAAAGCCGATGTTATTAGTTGGGAATTGCATTTCGTAGGACTGATGACTTTTATAACAAGTCGTCCAGTAAAAAATTTATTACCTTTATTTACATTGCAAAAAACAAACAAGAAGCGCTACTCATCTGAGCATTTGAGTTTTATCCACTTTCTTTTTCTCCCTAATGGTGTTTCAAAGTTTTGTCTTCATAATTAATGGAGCCAAATCAACAGTTTCAAAAAAATGATGCCATTTAAAAAAATTCTTTAGCGCCAAATATTTAATTCAAGAACGTTTGAGTCAACGAAACTTTCGAATTTACTTTTACTTAAGAATCTTTAAGTCATCCATCTCGTTTCCTGAGAAGGTTTTCGGCATTTTACTTACGTTAGAACGCCATTTCGTTGGAATGAAGCTATCCGTTGAAACCTAAGTTAATATTCCACAGCGTAACACACGGGGAAAGATAACAAAAATGGCGTGATGAAATACATTTCAATGGCACAGTTAGGTTTTTCCAATCTCTATATTTCATATTAATCCTCTTACCTCGCATTTAGTTTTGTTTCATTTTCAGAAGAAAAAAAATAAGACTAATGCGATTATCCCGCTCTGGGTGCGTGTTCTACCGCTAGCCCCGACGTTAAGGCTTAGCCCCTTTAGCCGGTCCAGACCAAGTTGGGGGCAAAGGTAATGGAGCAGAAGAAAATTTCAACTCCGGGAAAATATCCGATTAACCCTTAATGAAAAAAAAACATTTAATGGAAAGAGTACATCCTTCTACGTATTGAAGTTTAGAAACCGCTATGGCGGTAAAAAAAATTGTTCCGTGGAACACGTATGGTATCAACACTGTTAATATATTAACAATTTCAATAGCAATCATTCGGGTATTGCGAAACAACATTTTTTCATTGGCCACGTACACCGTAACCATTAGTAATATTCCGTCGGATAAAGGTTATGAATAAAACCGGGTTTTCCACATCATACTCTATGCCAAAAGCTTCTCCATTTCCTCGAAATACTCTTTCCTGTTCAATTCGTCCAACGGATGTGTCCACTCCTTTTCTTCGCTTTCTTATTCTCTCTCGAACGCGTCTTGAATTGTATGAATAAACACCCCTGATTTTGTAGGAATATTAAGAAATCGTAACATTTTTAAGAGACGTATATAATACTACAATCATAGATTTTTCAGGCACCTCGAATAATAGTTAAATACAAAAATGATATTGCAGCGAAAAAATCTCAATTATATAAGTAAATTACTTTAATTTATCAAGTGCATAGTTACGTCCAAACTGCAAAACAATGCAACTAATATAAAAACCAAATAAAATCTAATATTTTCAATAAAATATTTTGAAATTTATTTCGGTCCTAGTTTTCATCGCCCTTGCTTTCGAAGCCTGGAGATTAAGTTGGCCGGGATATAAAAATTTACTCTTTAAATTCATCTCTGCGAAGAATCGAAGCCTTTCCCAGCATGCAAAGCTCAAGGCGTGGCGAAGAGAAGGGTTTAGCCGTTTTTTATAATTCAGCAGTAAGATTAGAGTGGTGCTGGCCGCTAAGTTAAATTCGAAGTTCTGCCTTCTATCGCCCCCTCCGCACACCACCAAGCGATATCATTTCCAACCGCGGACCTCTGCTGCATAATTCCGTATCCTGCATCTTATGCAACCCAAATAACTAATATAAGCCGCTGCGAGAGCCGCTCGATCAACAAAAGCCCACGCGCATATTTAGGGTTTCCTCGCGATGTATTTGCTGCACAGGTTAAATGGCTCAATCCTATTATCTCGCATTTGAATATACGCAACGGTGATAAATGGCGTGCCTAAAGTTTTATGGCAACAGAGCGAATAATCAATGCTAATTTTTAAAGCAGCAAGACAGATTTCAAACTTGATTTAGGTGGTGTTTCTCCGAAGCTCCGAAATTCCAAAAAGGTCATTCGTGGACAAATATTTTTGTAAGTTAGGTTTCCTTTTACGAAAGAGATTTTTCATGATTTCTATTTTGGCTATAAATTGAAATATGAAAATAGCGATAGTAATAAATTGAATTATTCTGATTTTCGTATTTTTCGACTTGAAACGAACTTAGGTATTGTCCCTATGGGGATTATCACTTTTAAAAGCATTTTACAATAAGTATTCGAATTGTGAGACGAAGGAGACTTAAAATGAATTGAAAGGAACGTTTTTACCGGATTCTTTAAGCGCAAGTCAAGTCAATTTATAATTAAATATTTTATGCTTTTTTCAGAAAAGTTATTTCAAATCTCTTGAACAGTTATACTAATGAAAATAAACCCGTTTCGTGGAGGAAAGAAGGAATTTTGAAGACATTAAATCGAACATCCTTCTTTCGGTGCCAATACTGTAAGTGTACAGTGCTCCGATGCACGTTTTCGTGTAGTATTGAGCAGAATAAACTTGAAGGCTTTTATTCTAGATCCCTTTGTCACTTAGGGGAATATAATTCTTCCATCTCTTTTCTGCTATTTCCTTTCAGTAAGTTTTATGTATCGATGCACTGTAGAGTGCCTATTTTAAAAGCTTCTGTGGTCAGAACAATAAACAATATTTCCGTTAAGAGGTTTTAGGGAATAAATATTTTTTATATAAGGCTTGCACATTAGGCTCGTATTACAGCTTAAAGAAAACTTGTACTTTGCAACTTGATGTTAGTTATATGTTAACCTTTTGGCAGTTTAAAATACGTAAAACTTTCATCTAGTTCATAATCGTCAATCTCTTTTGTATCACCTCCAAACTTCGAAAATTGCTATAAAGATTTTTCCGTCGAATTTTGGGATGTAAAAATCAACGCTCCTATTAATTAGATTTAAGATATCTTTTGGGATGAAGGAGAGGACCGTTGAGTATAAGGGTTATATCCCCTCCCTGCAGGCTTCCAATAATGCCTCTTCCACTTCGTTGACTCTCTGTTTAATGAGGTGTAGAGTGGCTTCCATTGGGTTGAGAGGAGTGATAGAATATTCTATTTCAGAATTAAAGGTAGACCAATTAATTTAAAGAAGAGGAATCCTTGATGTAGAGGATTCCCGTAACCTTGGAATGCGAAAAAATGTCGGGTTGCGGTTGAAATTTAACGTTTTTAACTGCTTTAAACGTGAAAGGTGGCAGTACTGACACGTGGAGGTGAGGATTATTTTTTAAAAATGTATTGATGTATTTTTAGTTTGCAGAGAGACTAGATAATTTTGAGAATTCATGAATACATGTGTTAATCGTGATTGGTATTGATCAGACAAGTTTGAATTATCAGTAGTGCAGTGACAATATATATGTAAATAACTACTCTCTATTACAACTTTTAAGTAGTCTATCTTTGGACACGAGAGCCTTAAGAAGTAAAAGATGGAATATAGAAGATGTAAAATATGTCACCTTATTAGCTGATTAAATCGTCTTAATTAATCCTGGAAATACAGCCACGACCCTTATGTTGCGTGCTCTATATGTACACTATAAATAAACATAAACTCATTTTTATCTTTACTGTGTTTTAACATTACATTATAGGTAATTATATGATGCTATGAGAATTTATTGCGGAAGCAATATTACTCGTTGAAAATATGTTGCAGGAGCATTAGTGGATTCTCTAATTTTATTCAAAAAAGATTTATTATTTATTTAATGATTTGTTTCTCTATTTTGATTAGACCAAAACTTTAATTAGTTTAGAACAAAAATATCGTATGTTATTTCCCCAGATTGGTGTTTCATATTAAAGGGGAAGTTTGGAAGCCAATTCCACTCGGCCTGATGTATTCGCTATGGATTTGTTCCTGGGAACAGATATACAGGAAAATTTTTCTTCTATCACCAACAATTTGGATGTGGGAAAAATTATAGATTCTATTTTCTTCATATAGTTTTTATTTTAAAACTATAAACATAATTATACACTGTTTATATAGGTGCGTTAATTTTCTCTAGGTACATTAAATTATCACAGAGGCAAACAAATTAAATTTTCAGTAAAAATAACTTATAGAAAAGTGGTGGATAAAAGAGTGAATTTTAATGGGCCAATAAAAAACTATAATATGTCTCTCTCTCTCTGAAAGAGAGAATTTTAAATAAAAAAGAGGAATCCTGGCCATTTTCATCTCCTCCTTAATAATACACAAACACCCATTTCAAACGTATAGAAGCATATTTCTTTTTGGAATCTTTCTAAAAAAATCTCCCAGCCACGGCGCACTCATTCCTTGCCCGTCTCGCTATTTCATGGAACGTATAAAACCCGTAGCGTTTGGAGCTTTAATTCGACTCCAATCCCGTGGAATTTGCCGTTGCACCAACGAAACACAGAGGCATTCGTTCGCTTCAGTTTGTAAGTGCGTGGGAGGGATTTATAAGAGGGTTTATGCTAGGTTAAGGTGCGTGGGTAAGGGAGAAAGGGAAATTGGAAGGAGCAAAAGGGCAATGTGCCCTTAGGAAAAAAAAGTATCCGAGGGGATGGAAAACGCTTTGATCGCCATCTTCCATCATTCCAACTTGAAATTATATCTCTATAAATATCATGCGCGACGCGTGGGTTTTTTTTGGAAAGCATCTAAGGCAACGCGCACAATAAAAAAAAGGAAACTTTTTTTTGTTTCGTTTCGCGTCGGATTAACTTAAAAAAAACTCGAGGTCGTAAAAAGAATCGGTTCATCTGGGGAACGTTACTGTTGAAAGAAAAAGAATTTTCAATCCATTTTCCATTTTGAGTAGAAACGAAATCTTCCCGGTTAGAGAGAATAAGGTGGAGTGTTATCTAAAAGTGGAATTTAGATTGAGAAATTTATCGCCTTCATTAGGGAGGAGATCGCCAAGTAAGTCAATAAGGTCACCAATCGAATGGAGACATTTCGTGCGAGATTATACTCAATACCGAAATGTTAATTTTGCTATAAATTTTAGGGTCGTTGAAAGGTATTTTTGACAATTTAAACTTCAAAGTAAATAATCACACGCGCACCTGAAGATAGCTATATAATTCAATGAAAATAACGTTCTAAAGTGTCAAATGTTGGAAAACGGGTTATCATTTTTCCTGATATATATTGTCTCTACATATATAAACTGTGTGCCTATGTTTTATTACAATGGAATAGAAATAACTTATATATATATATATATAAGTGTATTGATATTTTTTATTATCCACTTAACTTTTTATTTACCAGTGATACTGAATCTAAAGAGGTATTTCCATCGCCAAATGCTATTAACTGAATATTAGTATGTTTATGTTTATGTGCGCTAATGTGTTCGCATGTGTTTTGCGTGTGTATTTAGTAAAGTAAAATCATGCACATTTGGTTTGAAAGCTACATATTCTCCTTAAGTGCGAATGCTTAAATGGGCTCGATTTACAGTCGAGGATGCATCTTCCATTTCCTCCTCCCATCCCGCCTCCTCCCACAGACTCCCTCCTCTCACTCCTTTTCCTCCCTCCCTCCCTCTCTTTCTCTCTCCACTATAACCTCGATTCCCTTTCCTGAAACACTTCCTCTTTTTCCTCCCAACTTATCCTTCCTCTCTATTCACCTCCAAAGTTTTTCGATACGCTCTGCCGATTTTGTTTAAAGTTTAATCGTGGCGGAGAGTTCGGTGGGAAACCGAAAAAAAAAACACAATGTTCATCCATGCAAAACAAAAAGACGAAGAAGATGCAAAGAGAACGCGAGGGTTTTTTTTTCGAGGGAAAAGACTAGAGAATCTTTGAAAGGTTCGTCGTAGATCGCAGATGAGGTGAAATGAAGGCGAACTAAGTCTCTCCGCGATGTTTCGCGTGGTGGATGGATACGAATTCCCGGAAACAATTTTATTTCCCGGTGAAACAAATTTTTAAAAACGTATAGCGAAAGAAAGCATAATACGAGGCAAGGAAATTCTCCCGTCTAGGTTTTTTACAACGGCTGGAACAGAGGAGAGAGAGGTTATCATGACGCTTCCGAGAATATGAGAAGGATGAAGGTCGTTGTCTACCTGCACCTTATTTCAATTAGTCCAAGCAAATAAAGAGAGACGACAGAAAATGATAACAAAAAGGAAAGGGTTTCTAGCAGCAGAGATATAGAAGTTTCTCGGAGATTTAATATAAAAAATAAGAAACGCGTAGGATGCCAAAAGGGAAAAGAAGGATTAAAGAAAAGAATGGACTAAGTTCAGAGAAACATTAAAGGAGGAGGCTGGATAAAAAAAAATTTTTCGTTGTGGAAACAAGGGACAGATGAGAAAGGGAGAGAAACCCCACGCGGTGGAACGAGCAAGTAAATGACGCAATGTTATAAAAAAAGAAGAAAAAAGGAAAACAATATGTACACGAAAAGTTCGGAGGACGGGACTGAAAGAACTTCGGGAAAAATTTCCGGAAGATAAATAAAGGAGCAATTTCTTAAATGTCGTAAGAGACGTGGATGAGAATGTAAGAAAAGAGAGAGATAGAGATGTCCTAGAGAGAAACTATCAGAGGAAAAATGGAGGCAAAAGGAAGACTCCGAGTTAAAAAATAAATGATAGCGCCGGGGCAATGGGAGAAGAGGGAAAGATATTGAAGTATTAGGAGAAGATAATTTGGCAATTTTCCTAAACAAAGCGGCTCTCGAACAAAGCAAGGGGAGAGAGCAAGAAGGAGAGTTGCTTTCAGCAAAAAAATAAGAGAGAAGATTAAAAGACAATAGGAGAGAGAGAGAGAGAGGGAAACAAAAGAATGATGTAGTCCGAATTCAGAAAAACGAGAGAGGAAAAGGAGATTCTTTAATTTTTAAATTAGAATGGTAATGGAATATAATCCGCGGAAAAAAATGTTTTTTTTTTAAGATTTCTCCAAATTTAGAGAAAAAATTTGCATATCTTTCCGGCGGGGAATGATCGCGGAAATTTAATTGAAAAAAAGAAAGACTGAACAAAAATGAATAGAAGTAACGGAATTATCTAACAAAACATCCTTAATAGGGACGGATAACGAAGCGAAATTAGATTGGGAATGAATTGTCGTTCCGTTATTAATTTCTCATCGATCTTTTGACAACCTTTTGTCGAAACTCAATTTATTAAGAAAATAATGGACGAAATAGATAACCATCATGGAGGGAACGATCTCTCGTTCGGGGAACGAGATTATGTTGAATATAAAGACAGAAGATAAAGTAAAGAAAACGTCGGAATTGAAAACGGTATAATAAAAGGGGAAATTTAGGCTAATCTAACTAAGGGCAAAGATGAAATTTTTGAGAGTGAACAAAAAATAATGGGAAAAAACGAAAGGAACAAAATATATCGCGGTTTGAGTTTTTTTTTAAGTAGCAAAAATACCTTAGGTAAACAAGGCTTCGAGACAAGAGAATTGGATACCGTGGCCAATTTTACGATCGCGCGAACATTTTTATTTTTCCTCGAACTTTTTGATTAAAAAAATATTAAGGGCGACGATTCGTTTCCGCGCGTCTGATACAATTTTTTTAAACGTTTTGCGAACGCTTGGAAACGTCTAAAATGAATTGGTCGACAAAAGGGAAGCGGAAGATCGGCGAAATAAACCCATTTTCTCCTTTGAGTTTTTCCCCCCTCTCTTCCTCCTCTCCCTCCTTTTTTATACCTCGCTCCTCGTCTCAATAACACGGTTCGTCACATCGGGGAGTCCACAATGGCCATTATCCGACAAAACGACTCGCCAAAAACCAAAAATTTTCTCCGGCGTCCTATCGCGCTTTATGGGGCATGAGAAGTTGATCGATGCTCGGGAATGGGGCCGGGCCAATAGGAAATCGACGGCTAATTTATGCCCCCCCCGCGGATAATATCCTCGAAATTCCGAATACGGGTTTTTACCCTCCGATCGCGGAGTTCTTTTTCACGAAATCCCGAGGCGGAAAAACGCTCATTAACCACCGAAACTCGGGCGAGAGGTCAGGGCAGGAAAAAAAAACGTTACAACCGTCGACAGCTTACATCGTTACGAAGGATCCCTTGCAAGGGCCATATATATATATATATATATATATATATATATATATATATAAATGCATAAAGAAAAGGAAAGATAATAATAAAGGTGGCAACAAGGTGTTGGAGGAAGCCCAGTGGCCACTTACCTAGATTGGAGAGCCGCTGGGGGTACAGAAGACACAAAAAACATGTATATGTGTGTGTATACACATTTCAAGGGTCACATTATATACACATATATACGTAGGTACATACAAATATATATGTATACATGGCCTTTGAAAAGGGATCCTTCTCAGGTATATGTATATTCTTTTTTTCAAGTTTTGTACCGAGACCCACGATGGTAAGAGTGGAGTGGGTGAACCACTCGTCGGGGAGGCCATTAAAAATTATCCTTTTCGATGTCGAAAATAAAAAGTTTCGCCTCGGATCTCGAGAAAAAAAATTTTTTCTCCTCCCCCTCCCAGAGCGCGGGTGTCCGTACATAAAACCCCCAATTTGTTCAAACTGTTATTATTAACGTCCTAGAGTAACGGAGCGTTTTTTACCTTCTCCTTCGGAGAGATCGATCTTACGGAACAGCCGCGGATAACTCTTAAAATTGTTCGCTTAAATGGATCGATGTGATTTTTCTCTCTTTCTCTCGCCCGTCTCCTTCCTTAAATCCCATCCCTCACCCCTCCACCCTCCGCCCTTCCCCTCTCACTCCATATAACTCGCTTCCTCCTTCCCACGAGACACTCTCTTGCACCCAAGGAGAAAGTCTCTCCCCTTCCTCTCTTTCTCTCTCTCTCTCTCTCCTCTCATTCTCTGAATCTCCGCTTCATGGAATGGCTTCGGGGTCCATATCATATCCTCACTTTTTACTCCCCCTCGCCACCCTCTCAACCCCCCTAACGCTTCCCTCACCCTCCTCCGACCTCAAAGTGGTTGCCGTGGCAACGGTCCCTGAGCCTCTCAAACAGGTAAAGTGGAAGAGAGAGAGAGGGGGGGGGGGGATGGGAAAGATAGGGTTTGGCGAGACCTACGAGGAGGAGGGGGGGAGGGAGAAGGGGGGAAAGGGAAAGAGTGGTAAAAAAAAAGGAGCGACGAAAACCGCTCTTCGCCTCCGGTTTTCCACGTGTTAAATTGTTTAACGGCGTTTGTTGTAAAATATGAACCATTTCTGTCTCCCGGGCGAAGTTTTCCCTCGGGGTTTTTTTCTCCGCACCCTTTTTTCTTATATATTTATGGGAGAAATGGTATAGAGCGTGGGACTTGGACCGAAAATAACGTCCTTCTCTCCGTCTCCACGAATGTCGCTCCGCGTCCGCCTGTGCGTTTCGCCGCAAACGTTTCACATTAATGAGAAAAATGTTTACCGAGGAATTTCCGCTCCGAGACGGGTTATAAGGACGAAGTTACGTGCAATGTGGCGGGGAATATTTTTAAGAGGAAGATATTGGCCAAATTTTCCCTTTCGAGCGATATAATTCGGCTTATTTGTGTTGGGGGAAATGCGATGCTCGCTAACAATAAACATGCAGACAAATAAACATGAGAGTATTTTACAGTATTCTACAGGAAATTTCTTATGATATGCGAATTTATAATAATTTAAAATCATCTCTACATCCGATCATACTTGGAGAAGTTTACCAAACAATGTTTCCCGAATACGATATCCATATCATACACGTTATCATCATTAATATCCAACTTTATTATAGTTTGATTCCGCGAATACAAGTCAATATTAATCCGAGTGGTTGAACATATAGATACCTCATGGTTCCACGTAGGCATTTTTAGAAACATATTCAGTCAAATCTCCGCAACTCGAACTTCAGAAAATTGTCTATAGACTTTCAATTCGTCATTGCATTTTACATAAGATAGAATTATCGAGCTCACCATAAGACTGAAATCAAATTGCATTAACTATATATTACAATAGCGATAAAAATGTTTAAAAACTAGACGCGCGTGTTATTAGAATCTGCTATCGGTGAATCACCTCTTATTACGTCTCTACTGTTTTTAGCAGAAATAGTATCTGGTTTCCGTAACCTTTTCATTCTTACTAAGTTTATTTTTTCAGAATATGGTTAGAGTAAAGAGCAGTAAGTTTGATTACCCAAATTTTCAATAGATTCCAGGAGAAATTTTTTCTTCGCCATCTCCTCGCTCTAAAGCAATGATGCATAGTCCTAATTAGCGTTTTTACCTTAAAAAATCGCTTACGTATTCGGTTTACCCGTCCATCCGACTGTTCGGACAATACTTCTGAAATTCTGTAACTAAGTAAGAGAAGCCATACTTTCAGAATATGGCTGTCTATTAGATCTATAATCAAATTTTGGTTGACCTAAAATTATCTGGTGGAGTGCAATCGGAGTCTTTTTCCGACCCCTTTCATAAAAAAAACATTTCCATGCAGGGCATTGTAAATTTGAATTTTTTTTAATCAGTTAAATTAATATTCGATTTCGGGAAATAAATAGTTCTATAGACGAAAGACGGGTGTATATTTTTGTTAAAAGAATTCAAATCTGTGTCGAATGAGAGCGAACAATTGCTTTTAATCCAAAAAAGAGAGAATACTTTACGGTTTTTAAAAATGGGAAATAGAACTGCTTTGGCAACGAGTTCACTGCATTTAAATGAAAAATATACTCGTGATACCATTCTTTTAAAGGAAATTTGTAAACTATTATGAGGCCGTCGATCTCAGCAAAAGAATAAATCTTATGATGTCGTGATAACCTTAAAACTAGAAAAAAAACAGGGCTTCGTTTAATTTGCTCTTCAATTCTCCCCCCAATTTGCTTTATTTATTTTTAATACGTCTCGCGTTCCCCAAAATATTCAGCCGCAGAAAATCGCCCGTATACGAACGTGAAAAATAGTTATTCGAAATCCTCGAGTGGGAATCGCGTATAAGAAGAGATGTAGCGAGGCATTCAATCAAAATCGAGTAGACTTTGCTCGGGATAACCAATCTCACGTCTGGAACGTGAAGCACGCAAGGACCTCTCTTCCTTTCTCCTCAGGAGGTCGCATGGGCAAAACAGTCGGAATGAGATTTCTCTTAGTTCTGATTCCATCAGCGGGGGGAAAGAAATTCATGCGACGCCGTGTGTGGGTGATTCGTGACTGAAAATTCGGACCCTTCTCAGATTTTAACCAGATTCTGCCAAGAGGCTGACAGGAATCGTATGGCGAGTCGGAATGAGAAAATAAAATATAAAAATGTTTTACTTTTGAAGTGGGGAAAAATATCGAATAAAAAACATTTATTTTTGAGGAAAATGGGTTTTCGATTTTTTCTAAGAAACGTATCACATGCGCCTAAAGCGGTTGACAGCTCGTGACGGGCGGTTTGTTCACGGTTTCTCCCTGATTCCTCTTCTAATATCAGAAAAAGAGAGGATAGTTCGGGTAATTACTTCCACGTCAAGATCCAAATACTGGGGGCGTAACGGTTTACGGCTTACTAAAACCCGTGCTCTATGCTCTTTTGGGGACCAGAAATCAGCGCTTTCACTGCACTCTGTTACCGTCTGAAGGATTAAAGTGGCCTGTTACGTATTACGGCCGCAAAATGAGCTTTTTCATTGGTCCGTCAGGAGATGGAAGAGGAAAGGCGGGGGAGGGTTTAATTAAGCTGTAAATCCTCTTCGTGTCCATGTTCGGAACGTACAACGGGATGGATTTCTCTCGTAGCCGGAAATCGTGTGCCAAATATTCGATCGCTACGGAACTATTAAAAAAAAATGAAAGGGGATGGCTCGCACTAATCATATGTCACGTCGCATGTACGTTTCATCCGTTCGGTGCGACATATTACTGCACGAAATTTCTCGCATCAAATATAGTTTATCTAATAACGTTTTTTTTTTTATTAAATCTTTATAATGGACGGATTGTAACCAAAATTCATGGAGCCGTTTTTTTTGTTAAAGGGAAATTTTGTGAACATCGACCAGAATAAAATACCATACATTTTTCTACGATGTAGTTTATTTGAACAAGACTTCCATCCCCGGTGATATACCACATAGATAAGAAAATTTGTCGTATTTTGTGACATCGCAGAGAGAGAATCGTAAAAAAAAGATTTTTTCGGTTTCAGAGGTAACTAAAACTTTGGTTAGAAGTTTTTTCTCTCAGAGCCGGGACAAGACATTATTTTTCCCTACGCAAAGTTTGAAAATTACGGCCACTCTCTGATGAAAACATACAGTACACAGTTATATCTCTCGAAACTAGTTTATTTATAATTAAGAGTGAAATAAAATATTATTTATTCATTTATTTACTTATTTGTTAGCTGGAATTCAGAAACAGCACAAGGCCAATTACACTGAGTATCATAACAAAATAAAGTACAAAACAAACAAGTAACATACAAATAAGATAAATAATATAAAACAAACATAAAATATAAATTAAATTAAAGAAAATTAAAATAAAGAGGAAGAAAAAAGAAGAAGAATAAACAGTAAATGTCATAAATGGAGGAAAAAAAGATTCATTTAAGAAGTTAGAGAACAGAAGTCTTAAATGTAGTTCTATTTTGGAAGATGTCGAGATCAAATTTACTGCTGAAGAGATTGTATGAATTTGGAAGACGTAAGAAAAGAGTGCGCTGAGCTATGGAAAGACGAGGTGTATGAAAGTGAAAGAGTGCGGATGGTCTAGTGGATCTTGAGGGAATTCTTAAAGAAAAGGAAGAGAGGAGCGTAGATTGCCATTCATTATACTATGTTCGAGATGATAAAAAAATGACAGTTTATCATCAATAATGATGTCTACTTAGGTCTTTCAGATGGGTAGCCTTTTGTATATTCGCATTCATAATAGAGCAAGTGTAGTTAAAGACATGTTTCGCGCCCCTAAGCGCGCTGCGCCTTAGGCAGATGCCTCGCTCTCCCAGCTCCTGTCCCAGCACTGCTTTCTGTATGCATTTAGCGTAAGAAAAATTGTACATCAAGCGATTTTTCGACCAAGTGACGAATTTTTAACCCGATCCTGTCTGGGGAAGAAGAAAAACAAAAATCTTAATTCGAACTTCGGTTACACTAAATGAGAATATCATCTTCGAGTTTCCGAAAATCCGAATCACAAACGCACGAATGATGGAGGTTCGTCTCCGCCACTGCGTCGCTGTTAAAGCGCCTGCGGGAGTTTCTCCCTGCACGTCGGAATCAGTCATTATCAAAAGCATTCTCTGTGCAGTTGAAACTTTCGATGCCAGTGAACACGCCTGCGCTTCGCTTAAGTCCTCCCGTTTCCATCCAGACTCCGCATCAGTCTGCGAAATGAGCCCGATAAATTGGCGTCGTCATCATCATCAAGGGACCGAGGGAGAAAAAATGGACTACGCGTAGAGGAGGGATAGACAGAGAGAGAGAGAGAGAGGATTCGGAGAGACAATTAACGAAAGAAAGGGTCGAAATCGTCGAGAGGAACGGAGATGGAAGCTCCGAATAATCGAACGTGTCCAGAAGGGACGGACTAAAGCTTTGATGGAATGATGGAATTTTCGCGCGTATAAATAACGTAAGTAACAAGGCGCCCTAAAGAGTTTGTTTGGAAATAGTCGAGTTGATTCATTTTCGTTGCCGAAGCTTTTTTTTTTTAAAAGAGTTTTTGTTCGTGGGTTACGATGAAAGATAGACATTTAATCAAAAAATAGTTGAAGTTTTAAAAAGTTTCAATGATTCGATTACTGTGTGAACAAGGAGCATGTTATGGCAGCACTGATTTTTGAAAATCATTTTCAGGACTTGAAAAAATATTTGGCTTTGATAGCCATAGGAAGTTAACGGAAATTTTCAGTAATCCAATGATTAATGTATTAACTATATGCTTTTATGACAGTTATCATTATTTTATCATTTTCAGTACTATTTTATACGGCTATTAGGCGATTTGTAGGAGGATAGTGAAGAGACGAGATGATTCAACATGACAGAAATGCGCCTGGAATTGAAAAACTCAAATTATACACCTGAATGGAAAACAGCAATAAAACTCCGGCATCCACGTCTCTTATCACTAAGTACACCAATCCTTTCTCTCAAAAATCATCCGTTTAAAAAAGATCAACCTAGCAAACATGTTATTCCACTTTCCGTCTGACGAGTGCATTTCTAAATCACATATTTGTTTCGCCCATCGCTACTAAGTAAGTATGCAATCGCTTGGCCCAATTCCCCTTAGCTGACCCAGTTCATATTCCCTCTCGAAGCTATAATTTCGGCCCATTTCGGAATGGGAGAGATTCTAATCTTTATTAGCCTGGTCGCGTTAGACTTCTGCTTGGTAGACATCAAGCGTAGCGGTTGGAAATATCTAGGAATGAGGACGAGTTTTTCGAAAATAAAATCCTTGAATATGACGGATTCTTTTCGAAAAAGTATTTCGCAAGCGAAATACTGGGAATTTAATAATTTTTCGAGAGAGCCTCTTTTTTCGAATTGAAAATATTTCAACCTATAGATTTTTTTAAATATCCATTTTCTTACAGAAATTTATATTAGACGTAATAATATTAAAGAAAATCACTTGGTTAAATTCCACAATTTTTGTGGAATTTAAGCAAGTGTTTTTCGTTAATATGAGCATCAATTACCACCAAGTTCAGCCAAATTCCTTGGATTTTATTGATACGTAATAATATAATTGAAAATATTTCAGTCTACAGATTTTTAAAATATCCTTTTTATGAGAGAAATTTATATTAGACGTAATAATATTAACGAAAAACACTTGGTTAAATTCCACAATTTTTGTGGAATTTAAGCGAGTGTTTTTCCTTAATATGAGTATCGATTACCACCAAGTTCAGCCAAATTCCTTGGATTTTATTGATACGTAATAATATAATGGTCTGCTTGCGAAAACTCTTTTAAGATCACTCTCATCGGTCCCCTTTTCTCCGAAAACTTCTTGCTTATCGCTGCGAAGCGATACGTACATTCTTGATGGAATGGTGTGCGTCTGGGCGTGTCTACCGCGAGAAACTTCTGTCACCGTCGAAAGAGCGGTTGATGGATCAATTTCCCTCATGAAAGGTGGCGATAATTTGATTCTAAGGTAAATGCCCCATTCATTAATTACCGTTCATTTTCCAATCCGGCTGAAAATTGGGGTCAATTAGTCGCCCTCTGGCCTCTGATAGGAACAGGTGTCAGGGAGCAAACGGAGTGAGATAGCCGGTCGGAGGGATATTAAAGCAAACGCTATGCACCTTAGAAGCAATACTTCCGTAAATTTACGCCATGACTCCGTCTGCATTTGATCGTCGGAATATTGCGTGAAATATAACCTTCCTTCAGTTGCGGTATTCCTACACTAAAACAGAAACGGTTTCCATGGCGCGTTCCGCTCCGTTTACTCCCCTTTAGCTTCGTTTCGCATGCGGACAATTGATAGTACGAGGGTCGGATCCTATTTTTACCATCATTGTAGGACGGAGACAAACTCCTCAAACGTGGTAACGCGAGGTTCACAATAGGTGGTGAGGAAACTTGCGAGCTTAATAAGGCACTTTGTTTAGGGAAAAGTTGCTGCTAACTCAGGGCTAATGAACGCTTCTCAAATTCGCAATCAAATCGTAGGACGCAACCTACTCCGCGGGTTCAGCGTTGAAGTTGGTTTTCACCTACGAGAAATTCCACTCGCATTGATTACTAGGTTTTTCTTTATTTGTTCCCTTTTGCCCCACAGACAAAACACCTCGACCGTTGACCGACCCATTTCCAGTCCGTGTTTTCTTTTTGTTTAATACGAGTGTAAAGTTTTGTCCTTAACTCCTACGAGTTATGTGGCGAATACTATTCCCGTCAACTGACATGCACCTTTTCGCGTAACTTCCCCATACTACTTTATACCTAAAGAGTAAATTTGAAACGCCGAATGATAAATTTAAATTTATTAATCCAAACTTATAATTACATACGAGAATGTTTCTTTCTTAGTCCTCTCAAGATAGGATGAAAATGTATGATAAAAATTTAGTTGAAGATAAGTTTTGACATGAATACCACAGCAAAATATATAAGGTAATATACATACATCGGTAACAAATTTGCCTCATTATGTTCGGCGTTTCTAATCTAAATGTGTTTAATAAGTGATAATATTTCATACGTGAGATTATTTTTTTAGATTTTCAAATTGCACCTCTCAGTTTTTTCCTTTTTCAATTTATTTCTTGAATTCTTTATTTACATTGTTTATGCTTCATTCATATTACCATCATCAACAATCAAATATTGCTTCAAAAATAGAACGTTTCTTAACTGCCTTTATTTCGTTGCTCCCTCGAGCATCTATTGAAATGCTAGACAACGTTTGAGGCAAAAATCGAATTTTTAGCGTTTTGCAGCGAAAAGATGCTAAATTTATTGCAATAATTAATAAGTTTGCTAAATTTGAAAGCAAATGATACAACGACTAACTCTGTAGTTAAGAGCTTCAAATTTATATCAGCGTCAGTCAAGCAGCTTGCGTCGATCCTTAGGAACTACGCTAATACATTTATCATTAACTCTGCTACACTTCCATTTTCAAATGGATAAATGAACTGACCTGATTCTTTAAAAAAATTTAATTTTGTTTGTCAGCTCTTAATACATACACGTAAACAATTTCAACTATTACACTCTCTAAAAACCCTGCGCGGAACTGTGAGCACTACATTGAATTGAGCCTTGCCAGAAAACTTGTAAAATGTATGTCATCATCGGATTAAGCACACTGCCTGTCCCGAACTAGGATTAAACTCTTGATATATTAAATGCATTTATTACATATACAGCTAGTGGTATTAGCATCCAGTCTTAAGTCAGACTGAGCCAAAAAGAACGAATGTATGTTGTGTTGGCATTGATTAAACACCTTACACCAGGTGCACCCCGTCAAATCCGTGATGGGGATTGCGCTATTTTGTCCATCCCGGCGGCCAAGTCGAACCTAGAGGACGAATCTACTTCTATCGTAAAGTTATGCATTTCACTTTAAATTCATATTAAAGTCATCATTTCATCATATACAGTCGTTCAATACTTCAAAAATCGTTAACTTTGTAAGCGACAACCATTACATGTTTTATTTAAGTATTCCACGCCACCTTAAAAGATATTGGATGAGTAATTTCGTATTTATCCTACTGGAAATCGAGACTTGTTTTGATTTTTTTGGATTCAGACACCAAGGATGGTCTTAAATTCACCATTTAGGTCACTGTTTTAAGAGCAGTTCAGACGGTAGGTGTTTTCTAGGCTATTACGGTAAACTCAGCCGCTCGCGGGGAAAACGTTTCGGAAAATTACCGCGAACCGCATCTCGAAAGTGATGAGTTAGACGTGGATCGCTCCATGTAGCTGTGAGACTTCTTAAAGCTTTACATTATAAAAATTCTCATTTAAAAACAAATCATGTACATCATCACGAAATTTATGATTAAGATGTACTCAACAACCCAGGATAACTCTTTCGAAATCTGTACTATTTGTTTGTCTTTAAATACTGCAATACAAGATTTATAGCACTCTTTCAAGAGAGCATGTTTAGTATTAATGTCTTCATAATCACTCCACCAACATTTCCATACATCGTTGTATTCATCTCAATTTTATGTTTCAATTCCTAACTTTTACTGTGTCAGGATTTGATGCATTGCACTGAGTTAGTATGCAAATTAAACCATTAGGCAAACCTCCGCGAAACGAATTTATCATTTGCCCATGAATTTCGGTGGCTGAAAGAATTCATAATCCAGGGGAAAAAAACATTCAAAGAGGACTCTAGCGCAAACTCATCTCCAGCCAGGTATGTAATGGTAGAATTAAGAGTCAAAGATAGAAATGTGGGTATTAATCGCTGCTACTGCTGATTTCAAAGGCCGGATCATGCGCTGGGAATATTCCTAAAGCTGTTAATTATAGGCATATGAGGGGAATAATTTGGATGCTGAATGGACGATGAATCAAACTACGCCAGGTTGACTGGGGAATTTGCGTTCCTTGATCTCAGTTGCTGCGAACAGAGATTACGATCAATTATAATCATTGAGTTTGCAAAGCTTACTAGGGGAGCAGCAAATTTTGGCGCAAGATGGGAAATCGCTAATAGGAAACCCAAGGAACGTCTATGGTAAACTTTTTTTTAGTCTTCATGTTCATTTACTATTGACAATTAAGAGAGTCTGTTGAGTGATACAGGGTTAACGCACAGCACAATTTGGGCAAGTTATACAAGAAAAACAGTTACAAAAGCTCTTTCCGTAGTTCAAACTTTCGGAAAATAGGGTAAGATAACAGCAGAGGAGGGAGAAGCAGCATTATTGAGCGTGAAATGCGCACCTTTTCAACTTAATGTTGTGCATTGAAACAAATTGAATAAAGTACTTATCTCAGGTATGTACAATAGTCACAACAAAACCAAATGCGCATTTTTTCAGTGGTGATTGGCCGAAAATATATTCTAAACTGAAGATAACCTTTGTGGATATTGTAGATACTTGAAATAAGCACTTTTTATTTTAAAGTGCTTATTTTTTAATAGTTTTCATCCATGAGACGAGCTCGATAATTCTCTGCTAAACGCCCAAACATAGTATATACTGTCCCTTCTTCTCCAAAATGTGGTCAGATTATGAGCTTGCAGTTCATGTATTCGCATATTTGACCAACACTCGACTTAATTAGTGGACGTGACTTGAAAGACGACTATGTAAACTTCAACCGTTTCGCCGAGTCAAGTCAAATACGACTTGACTGGATGGGACTGGCCACCACCCCACTTTCTGCGCTACACATCGTCGCTGCATTGTTTCCGCCTGCTAAGGCACTCATTTTGGCAAAATTACATCTCTGTTTGCTATCCGTCAATCTGGAGTAGGATAATGTCACTACGAGAGTGGTCTTCTTAGCTGTCTTTACAAAGTTTACAAATAAATCATCACATAGTATAATTTTATCTTGGATGTATAACATCACTTTTATGTTTAGAAGCACGTTCCACTAATTTCTGACAATTTTTCATTGAATCTTCGTGCGTTAACGGCTTTACCAGACGAGTAAATAAAAATAATTAAATATTGTAACTAGTTCATTGATCATGCATATTTTTCTCAAATCCACTATCGGTAAATCATCATCGATGATGGCTGATTCATTTCCAAAATACGTATTTGACAATAAAATGGAAAAAAGAAAAAACTTTTCTATTAGCCTCGAGCAATTTTATTTAAGTTTTACCTTTTTCAACGTAGTGCGCCAAAACGAGCCTTAATAAGGTCAATAGACCTTTATTGAGAATTTTTTCTTTTATTTTATTACAAATATCCATTTCCGCAAAGCTACTGATAACTGTAAACTGAATAAACATAAGGATTTCCCGACCATATTTTGGCTTCCGGAGCTACACAGTTATCATTTATATTTATTTGATTTAGTCAAGTGTTCGTGAAAACCGTCACAAAACATTTCGCGAACGCCAATCTTGAACCATAACTAAATAGTTTTTCAGGCAGCCATATTGTTCAGCAATTACATCTAAACTGCTTTTTTTTGCAAAAATATAACGTGAAGAGAAAACGCCTGTCTCATTTTGATCTCAGTACTATTTTACAACGGTTAATTTATAAATAGGATCGCCGCTGTTATTTTTAACTACACCATTTTACCACTCACGAATCGGGAGAGAAACATAACGGAAAAGATTTCTGCATCGTCCAGGAATTTTTTTTGAATCGCTTCACGTAACGTTAAGAAAGCGCAATAGAGGCGACGATTTATTGTTTACTGAAAATTTAATGACGCATACTCTCGGCGCTTGGGCAGGTGTCCCACGTAACGCCGAATAGTGATACTTGACGGGAATCGTATCGCGAGATGAGATGGAGCGAAATTTTCCAGAGAGAGAGAGAGAGAGAAGGAGAGAGTAATAAAAAAAGTATCAACTTTATGTTAGAGCAACGAGGGAAGAGCGAAAATTCCGCGCGGAAATACCTTACGAGTTTACGTTGCGAAAAACGCGAAAAAGGATGGTATGCGAAACGTCGAGTTTTACGAAATAGTAAACGGCAAAACATTTAAAAACCAGAAACACGTACGCACGCAGGAAGAATGCATACATGACATACATAAATATTTAGGCACGCACGCTGTAAAATGGCGCTTTACGAAATGAAGGGGAAGTGATGACAAAAATAACGTACGGTGTTGCGCTATAAGGTGCTGTTATAACAACTCCAACTCATTTCCGGAAATCGCTCCCTATCGCGTCACAAAATATAACCGCTCTGTATTGATTACAGAGCGGAAGTCGCGGAGCGTCTGACGCTGAAGCGATCAACTAATTAGGCATCGATTTGCGGATCTTCAAATCAATCAGTAACGTCACGTCCTCGTGCTGAATCACGCCTATTGATCCTTTTACGGAAATTTAAAATAAAAAAACCCTTTGTGGTAAATTGACGATTCCCTTTTTATTCCGGAAAATCCGTTTTTTTTTTCGGAATGAGCTTGGCATGACGACGAAATCTCTTCAAACGATTCCAGAATCACGTCGTGCAGGATGGTCTAAAAAACAAAGAAGTCCATTGGATTAATATAAGAGAAGTCGTTAAGCGTGTGAACGGTGGGATGAGGAAGGCAATGAAAAATTTTACTGTTCGAGGCCAATCCCTCCGGCGGAGAAAAATAACGAGAGATACCTTCCCCCCCTCCCCGGTAGTATCGGCTTTCCAAAAAGGGGTTATTTCCACTGTGCACTACCACGCTGCTACCTAACGTGACAGTATAGGGCAAGTTAGGTGCGAGTTTGGTTTTCACGGGATTAACTATCCATTAAAGTTAGGGTTCACCGTTAAAACATTTTACTAAATCTTCGCCCAAGTGCCGCATAGAGACCTGAGACCACAAAATATATAGAAGCGAGCGATAAAACCAAATTACGTTTTGCTTTATTTAGATGTGTCCCGTTTATTCTCGGCGTGTTTTCTTATGGAAATAAGTTTGACGGAGGAAGGGTTGATGGATTCAGAGAAATAAGGCAATTTAAACAGCCATTCATGTAATGCGAAAATGAATTGGTAATTCGAGAATAAATTATTCGCATGACTTGAGAAAATGAATTTAAGAAACGGTTTAGTGGACTCGAGGGAATCTTCAGCCACAATACAGTCGTATTTACGAGCGATCGAACCTTGGCTTTAAATGCTTTTGATAATCATCCATCGGTTATTTACCCCTTAAGGCGGTTATATCTAGCTAAATATCGTCATAAATATCACCGGATAAGTGGGTTTTTGTAACGGTTCTCGCGTGTCATAGGGCAACATGAACCTCGATAATGTTCTACTGCGGTTGATCTTAAGAATTTTATCATCGTGATATTGTCTTTCGCTTTAAGTTAGTTTTTCATAATAGCTCTTTGGCTAAATCTTCCCACTCGTAATTCTCTAAGACCTTTAACATAGCGTTCAGACGGAGCTCCTCTAGCGAATCCCATTGCTAGATTGTATCGGAAACGCGCGTCTGTTTCTTCTACCATTTCATGACTTTGGGAGTAAGTTTGATCGCCTACTTGGATAAGAAGCGAAAAGAGAGCCATCGACAATAGCAGTAAAGCAATCGTTTCATCGAAATATAATGTCGCAGAAAATTAACACATGTGCCCTTGTGAGACCCTAGGTTCAACAAGTGCGACGTTAGTTTAATTATTCTTTTCACCCAAAAAGGCCCAATTTTGATAAAAGAATTTAAGTGTAGCATAAAATATTTTTTTTTCATTTCAGAATGATTGTATCGATATTTAGCCATCAAACAACTCTTGGATTACAAAGAGTGTTTCTCGCAGAAACACTGAGATTTTTATGAAATATTTATGGTTTAAAACGATCTTATCTAAGCGATTTTAATAATATAACATCGAAATCCTAACCGGTTTTCGTCAACTTTCAAATCTTCAAAACACTCGATTCGCTCAACTTTAAAAATCTCCGGGATACAATCCGAGCGTGTTAGGCGCTCATAAATATGTTCTTTTATAACGTTTCCTCTGAATGAAAAAAATAACTGTTGCGGTGAATTTTGTGTTCCGGTTAATAATGTAGCCTAGTGAAATTTCACGAGAATATTTAGTCTCCGTTCTTCCAGACACCCAAAATTTAATAACCTCTTTCGACCTCTCTCTTCCCCCCCCCCCCTCCCTTCTTCCTTTATCCCTTTCTCTTTCTCTCTCTAACGCCGGGCTGTTCTTTTGAATCGTCCGTTAGTATCCCACAATCCCCATTTTCCCACGACCCGCCGCGTAACACCAAAATCTACCACCTGGACGGCGACCAATTTTTCCTCCATTTTTGTCGCACGCTCACATCTCCGATACCATTCTTACTGGAATTTACGCATGTTTCGTAGCAATGGATATCGTGCGTGCGTTAGGGCCTCGCGCAATCAAGCGTGGGTTCCGAGGCAGCGATTGTGTACGTTTATGTGTGTGTGTGCATGTGTGATTACAGGTTTACTCACTAGGGAAAATCTCCGAATCTCAAATTCCGTTATTCACAGTAAACAAAAGGCTTAAAATGTCTAGCGAAAGAGTCATAAAATTAAAACAAATTGCCGGCACTGATAAGTCGAGCCACGCATAAAACACTTTTAATGGGATGCCCGAAGCCGCATAACTGCGCTTAGGCGTTTAGTGATTTTTACGAAATCTTCTTTCGTTCCATTGGTATTCATGGCGTTGTTGCATCAATTCTCATCATCCTAGCCTCCTTATCTCAAATGAGAATATTTGCATCCCTTTGACACACGATCCAGATATGATAAAGGGAAATGGGATCATTATGCAAACGGTAGATCTCTGATGTAGAGGAATACGACGAAAATCCAGACGCTGATACAAACATTGCGAACCCAACAGTTCCTCAGGAAACTGTCGCTCTGGAGATTATTTAAACGGCCCTATGACAGGCCCTCTAAAATGTATTTTTTTGAAAATAAATCACATCGGGAATAACATCTAGAATTAAGAGCGTGAAATTTAAAATAATCGCCGTATCAGAGAGCCGTCGAATTTTTTTCACATAGACATTCGTGGTTGCGAATTCACGGCGTTGAATTGAAAAATAACGAATGAGCTATGAGCTACGAGATATTTGACGGAAGAAGGGTGTAAAAGTCATCCCTGTCTTCAATAACATCACGGCGGATTTGTAGGAATAATTGATTTTTCACGTTAAGTCCTCGCAATAACGCCGCTTGAAGCCAAAGGGTGTGACGAAATTAGACTACTCTAATGACATGAGCAAGGTTCACCATACGACGTAACGTATATCCTGAATGAAACGTGTTACCCAGATGATGCACGTGCGGATCCAAAGCAGGCAATGCCTAAAAAAGAGGTTTCTATTTGGCAGAGCATCACACAAGAGGTTCTCTCTTGGCAGAACCCGGAGCTTGAAACGGTGCGATATCCGGATCCCTGTGGATCGTCAGCGTTTTAATTAAGCCAGACAATTACCGTGGACTGTATCGCGTAATGTTAGAGACAATTAATTCTAAACTAGTTCATCATCTAAGTGCTTTTCATTTCATCTATGATATAGATACAAGATATACGTTTCTGGTGTATTAAGGGAATTTGTTGCTGGCGTGTAATTTTTTAAAAACCTAGTTTTACTTGAAATCCGCCATTTTAGCTTTAATTGCCTGCCGCACGTTCTTTAACTGTGTAGTCGTGAAAGAAATTGTGCATACGGATAATTTCCTTCAGAAAATTAATTGATTAAGTTTAATTAATTGATCAATTGGATCAAATGCGCAACGTAATGAAGGTCATAATTATTGAAATTGTCCCTTTTACTTTCATCGTTTTAGATGGAGGCGTTGTTTCATTTTTGCACACACTCTATGAACGAACTGACGGAAGGACGTATAAAAAAAACGGTCATGCACGTGAATAAATCGAATTATTATTCCAACGTCATCCGATATATCAATTATATCGGACTTTTGGTTGAGCCACAATTACCATTTTTAACAAAATCGCGAAAGAAGTTATGACGAGAGGATTAAGTGAAACAATATGTACTTTTACATATATCGTCAGTGGGTAATTTTATGCGTAAATTATTCCACATGCTTAGTTATCTAACGGGAAATGGAGAAAATTTTGTTTAATGTATATAAAATAATTTCCTAACACTGTTTTAGTTAAAATTAATTTAATTAATTTTCGCATACAACGCAATACGGCGACAAATGACAAAAATTAATTCATCGCATAATTTAAACACGTCGCAAACACCATCAAAAGTCACTAATGCATAACATTAATTAGTATGTTATACCATAAAATTAAAGGCGAAAAAAGAAACACTCCCGCAGAAAAATAAAAGAGCGAGGAAAAAAGCGATACATTATTCGCGTCGAGGCTTATTTTCTCCCACATCCCAGTTAGTTCCAATTAAAAATATTATCCGCTACGCCTTAATCTTTTTCCCCTGGCGCCATTAAATCCCGCGTACACACCGTATCAATTAGGAACGATAAAGTCAGAGGCCGTTTTATGGGAGAATCGTTCTCCGTTCACTTATCAGGCAACCATTACCGGATGAATGTGTGCGAATTAAAGGTTGGGTCGGCTGCGAATGGGTGAGGAGAAAGGGTTTTCGGGAGGTAGGGGAGAAGGTTAGGAGAGGAAACGGTTTTCGCGGGAGAGGGTTCTGGGTGGAAAAGAGAGAGAGAGAGAGAGACTCACCTTTCCTCGCATATGACCCACAGCAGACGGTTGCTTGACGCACACCCAGTCAGAGAAACACCGTAGAGTGAGAGAGAGAGATGGAGAGGGAGGGTTTGAGATAGTGAACGAGTTTAAACGAATATAAGGGAGATAGGATAGGAGGTGGGAGAGAAAGGGGATAAGAGGGAGTGACCGGCTGTGATTTTAAAGAGAGGGTATTTACAATCCGTCAACAAGGGTAAGGAGAAGAAAGGACATGGTGGGAGAATCAGAGTGAGAGAGAGAGCGAGAGAGATTGATAGAGGGCGTGGTGGTTATTTGCTTCCAAAGGCATTCATTTGTCCCCCAGGCGCGACGATGAGAGTATAGGGTTTGAGAGAGGAAAAGAGAGAGAGAGAGATGGAACCACAGCATCCAATATAGGGTGTCCTGAAAAGCCTTTGCAGAAGGGAACCACGCGTCCCTAGTCCTATTCCCCCTCAGACTCCCATCCACTCTCGTGTCTATCTCTCTTATCTATTCCTCTCGACCAAACAACCAAACCCCGTGTGTACAACCCACTCCTAAAAAAAAGGAAAAAAGGAAAAAGGAAATAAAAAACACACACGCCCTCTCTCTCAATAACCTCCTCTTTGGACCTTCCCACCTTCGACTCCTGCCCCGACCACAACCTTTCCCCTTCCACTCTCAGCTATCTCTCCCTCCATCTCTCCGCCCGCTCTACAACGCAAACTTTTTTCTCCCTTCTGCACACAAAATACTAATTCTCCCCCATTCAATTTCCCCGAATCATTCCTTTGATCCCTCGACCTCTCTGCCCTCCTCCCCTCCCCCCAATTCCTCTTCCTCCCTCCCTCTACTTTTTCCTCCTCTCAACGTTCAACGAAGTTCCTTCTTCGCCTATTCTTTCTTTTTTCTCTCTCCTTCTCTTTCCGCCGCGCCCTCCTTTCTACTCTTATCGCCCTTTAATCCGGAGTCAAAACGTCTCTCTGTTGAAAATCCATTCCCAACGCCTCGCTCCTACTCTTACTCTCTTATCCCTCCATCTCTACCTCTTCTCTCTCTCTCTCTCTCCATCCCTCGATTTTATTTCCCATCCAAATATTCACGTGTGTCGTCTGTAAACTCAAAATTTTCCCCGAATCTCACCGTAAATGCCTTTCCGAATCCATTTCCCTCGTTGCCCATTTTCGTTTCGCACTCGCAACCTCTTTCGAACCTCCTCGCGACTTCCTCACCCGAGAATTTTTCGCTCGTATTTTTTTTTCGCAACCTTCTTTTTTGAGCAAATACGACATATTTTTTTTTCTCCACTCGCTTAATTCCCCCGCCCCCATATCCTCTTTTTTCTGTTTCCTTTAACCCGCCCTCTACATTTTCTCAACAAAAAAAAAACTCCTTCTCGCTCCGTCGAGAAGGAATTCCTCCTACTTCCGAGGTAGCTGAGAGAGACAGAGAGAGAGTAAAAAGAGGAGGGATGTGGGGGAATAATAACAATAATAAACGCTTTTATTCCCCCTACGAGAGGGAGAGAATCCTTCCCTCTAATATCCGTTTTTCCACTCTCTCACGAAACATTTTTATTCCCTAGTTCTCTCATATATATTCTTATTCTCTCGAGCATAATCGCGCATTAAATTTCCCTCTTTTATAAATTTCCTCCTTTCTGGGCCTCTTAGTGTTCCTCTTTTTTTATCTCGCCTTTGCCTTTCCTTTCTTCTTCTTCTTCTTCTTCTACCTCTCTTCCTCCACTTATTCTACCTCTTCACGCGCCGCGATTTTCCTCGTTTTAACCGCGTGTTCGCCGGCGGATGCTGGAAACTGACACGGTATTAATAAACGGCGCCGCGAGGTAATCGTCGCTCATCAATCTGAGCAAGAGCATTGGGAGGTGGAGAGGGAGAGAGTGAGAAAGAACCCTCGATTATCCCGATTCTCGTGTGTAAACGCGCTACGTGAGAGACAGAGAAAGAGAGAGAGTTGCTTTTTGCACGCTTGATATTTTTAAAGGCAACCGGTCTTTTTCATCTCTCCTACCACTCCCTCCGAACGCAGCACCTCATTCCTTTCCCTCTCTCCCTCCCATAAATATCTCTCTCATCCATCTCCGTCCCTCACCTTTCTTTTTTCTCTCTTAACTCTCTCACCCTCTCTCACGCCCTCTCTCACGTCCTCTCTCACGTCCTCTCTCACGTCCTCTCTCACACCTCCTCTCTCACACCTCCTCTCTCACACCTCCTCTCTCACACCTCCTCTCTCTCCTATTCTCCTATATGTCCCTTCCCCGCCCCTCTCTGACCCCTCTCTCTCTCTCTCTCCCTTCTCTTCCCCTCACTCACTCCATCACATTTTCTTCCTCCCACCTTCTCTGTCCCCCCTCTCTCCCAAAAATCTTCCCCCCTCCCCTTTCTCCCTCCCTCCCATCTCTCTCTTTCCTTGCTCTCCTTCACATTTCACTCCCTCACATCTCCTCCCTCCCAACTCTCTCCCCCGCTCTCTCTCCCTCTCATCCTCCCTTACTGCTCTTCCCTGCCTCCCTCCCATCTCTACCTCTCCCGTTTATCTCCCTCCCTCACATCTCTCTCTCTCCTCTCTTCCTCTCATCTTCCTCTCTCTCTCTCTCTTCCTCTCTCCCTCCCATCTCACTCCCACACATCCTCTCTCACAGCGAATTGGCACGATATACTAGTCATACTGTCTCCATTCTTCCTTTGATATAGTCCAATGTTTCACTACGCTTGTGAAATAATGCGACGTAATTCAAGACGCGCGAAATAATACGTCGTGCCACGTTTTCAAACGCGAAACCTTATTATAGTCGAAGTAAGTCGAGTTTAAATGTCTTAATAATTAACGAGCGTTGTAACGCATGCCTTCATTTTTTTCCGTGAGCACTTTGAGAGAGAGGAAAAAAAAGAACCCTCGAAGCGATACGCTCTTAAAAGGGGAAGGAAAGCGTAATATTTAATGCTTCCCGAGAGTGTATTAGCGTTGTTAGTTTGACTGGCTCGTTGTTTGCATCGCTCAAAAGACAGGGAAAGTTCGAGGAAACACATTTGATAAGATTGTTTCGTGCTTAAATGTTACGTTTCGGAGAGATAAGTTACCCTCTTTATGTTTGTTTCCTCGCGAGATCAAATTTTACAGTCAACAATGAAGGGATTAAAACACGGCTTTTATAAACGAATTCACGCGTATCGCTCGAGTACCGCGCTACAAAAGTCAAACAATTCTCCCCACTCCCCTTCCCCACTCCCCTTCCCCACTCCCCTTCCCCACCCTCTCTCTCTCTCTCTCTCCCTCTCTAGAGATACTGTATCCTCGAGTTTGAAGTTTTGGAAAGGAATAGGAATCGAAACTAATTGAGAAAAACCTCCAAAGGAGGAGAGAGAGGGGGAGGAGAGAGAGAGAGGGAGATATAGGAGGAACCTAAGAGGACGTGGGCGACAAAGTGGCAGAGTTTCCGCCGACCACGCGTTTTCCGCACTCCAAACTTTTTATGAATACGATCGCGGCATGAAAGTGACGCCTTTCTGTTGGACTAAAGAAATCGATAGAGGGAGTGAGTGAGAGAGAGAGAGTGTGCGTGAGAAGATGGAAAAGGAATTGCGACCTTCAAACAGATGAAAGTAATTAAATTAAAAATTCCGACGTTTTTGTAACTTCATTTCCTAAGGGGAAAAAAAGGATGTCTATATGGTTTTAATAAATTAAGACGATTTATGCGACGTTTTCTATGTTTTCCCAATCCTAATGCACGTTATCCTCTGGTTTCCTTTCGGCGTTTACAACTTATTCATCAAAATCCCTTTATTGAATCTAATCAATATAATTCGATTTTTCTGTCCAACTAGTATTTTATTGGTTCGAATTAATAGCAATATGAATTTTACCCTAAAAAGCATTTTTCCTACCTTCTCTTTGGGGAAACATATTGCGTGTCATTAGGATAATCGGCTATTAGATGAATACGCTAAACACAGTTTTTAGTTTAAGAGATCAAAACCAATTAGCCTCCAACCTGTCCAAGAATTATGAACACTTTTTTACTTTTTCCATATACGTAGTACAGAGAAAGTATTGTTTTCATGAAAAAAATCGAATTCGAGATTTCAACGGGAATACACGTTCTGAGGTCCCCTGAATACGTTTTGACCGTTTTCTCGATGATGTCTGTGTGTGCCCCCGTATGTCCGTATGTGTGTGACAAATTTTGCGTCGCTCTAACTCAAAAACTAATCATCAGCTCAGCATGAAATTCTATATTTGTGATTTTATTTATATTCTTAAGATTTAAAAAGATTTTTATAACAATCGGTCAGCCGGAAGTAGCGGTTTACCGGTCAAATTTTCGTTTATCTTAAATATTTCGCTTAAAACTGAATTTTTGTTAAAACACACACACACACATATAAACAGTTGTAGATATTATTTTTCAACAACTCCTGTTTGAAATAAATTTTCATATGGCGAATCTTTAAAGAGATATTCAATTTTCTTCGAAATTGACGGTTAGTGGACAGCTCGCGCGCGTGGTATTGACGGCAAATGTGAATTTACAAAACAATTGAATCGCTAGCGCTGAAGTGTTTAAGTTGAACTGTTCCTATAGCCGTATTTATTTGATTTCAGTTGACAACTTACGTGTGGAAAAAATCATGTGTTGGACACGCCAATTTATTTTATTTTTGCCCAAAACAATAAATATCAAACTTGTTAAAATCAACGGAAATACGTAACGTTCAATTTCTGCGGATTAAGACCGGTTCGATTCAGTTTCGTTCTTGAAAAAAATACAAAAACGTCACAAATGGCCCTACAGCGGAAATTTCAGTTGCTTTGAAAAGAAAAGAAAAGAAATGCCCGCAAATCCGTGAGTGGAATATTTTTGCGTGCCGAAGGGTTATACCGAAAGAATTACCCGTGTATATTTTTTATGCAACAAATTTTGAAGACCGTATTTTCGAGGGAAAGAACGGTAAATCATCGTAATGAGGAAGGGAGTCGACAGAAATGAAAGGAGCGTAATGGCTGAATAATATTGGGATGGGAGGAGGAGGGAAACGGGTAGGGAGGTAGATTGGAACGAGAGATAGAGCGAAAGAGAGAGAGAGAGAGAGAGAAGCGGCGTAAAGAAGTTAAAAAGAGTAAAGTGGACGGAATGGGGGAGGAAGCAGAGGAGGAGGAGAGGAATGTAAGAGGAAGTTATTGGGGTAAGACAAGTGGCATTAGGAATGGATTGGATAGGGGAGACAGGAGAGATTAAATTGATGGCGTTGACTGAAAGGGTAGAGAGAGAATTAGGAAGATAAAAGAGGACAGCAAATGTAGCAAGTGCTTAAAGCTAGGGAGGATTTAAAAAAATAGGATAAGGAAGATAGGATATAGGGAGAATACAGAAGGTAAGAAGGTGAGGGAAAGAGAGGAAGAGCCGGAAAGATGGGAAGAACAGGGAAAATAGGGAGGTTTGGGGAAGTTAAAGAGAGGATATGGAATTTAGTGAGTGTAGGAAAAGTAGATAATACAAGGAAGACAGGGAAGACAGGAATGATAGGAAAATTAGGGAGTACAGGGAGAATAGGGGAAACGAAGAGGATAGGAGGAACGAAAAGGAGAAATATGGAAGACGGGAAAGGGAGGATAAATAACAGAGTTAAGTACGAGAACATTAAAAAAGGACGGGGGAAATGTCGGGAAAGAGGATAACGGTGAGTATGGTATAATAACCGTTAAAATTGAAACAAACGAGGGAAAAAACGTAGCGACATGCGATGAGAGAAAGATGGGAGACGAGGCGTACAAGGATAGTCAGGTAGAATGAACGAAGAATAAAGGAGAACAAATGAACAAAGGAAGAGCGAACGGGAGCGGAGGAGGTAGATGGAAGAGAGAGAGAGAGAGAGAGAACAAAGAATCTTTTCCTTGGAAATAGGACGGAAGGGGATGAAAAGGATCTGAATGGGTCGCACGAGATGAAAAGGAATACAGGAGAAAAGTAGGTGGAATAGAAAAGGAAGAGAGAGAGAAATGGTGCTTTAACCGATTGTTCCTCAAGGGGATACGGGCGCGTGCAGGAGAGAGGCGAACCAAGGATTGAATCGGTTCGAGAGGATAGAGAGAAAGAGAGGTGAAGAGGATAAAATAAAATAAAATAAAAGGTAAAAGGGATTGAATGGATAGGAGAGAGTCGGGTGAATGGAAATAAGAAGACTGCGGAGAGAGAGTGAGAGTGGCGTGAGGAGTTTGTTTTTATATAGTGGGAGAGAGAGAGAGAGGAGGGGGAGGGGGGGAAGAGAGACACGGACAGAGAGAGAGAGGGTGCGTGTGGGCGCGTGGTGGAGTTCACGGAGCGGGGGCGTGGTGTTGGTGTGGTCGAAATGAGAAAATCCTCGCGTCCCCCTTTTTTTTTTTGCAGGGTCGGACGTAGAGGGAGAAAAGGACACGAGAGAGAGAGAGAGAGAAGGGGAAGCGGTGGCGAAGTGGGAGGAGAGGGGTGGGGGAGGGGAGGGGGAAATAGGGTGGAGGAGATGTAAGAGGGGAGAAAATGGGGTGGCGAGGAACGAACGAACGGACGAGGGAGCGAGCGTGTGGTTGTCCCGACAAGTGGGCGTGGCGCGTAATTTCGGGGAGAAATAAACAAATGTGTTCCCTAGTAAGGGGGGGGGAGAAGAGTAGAGAGAGAGGAGTAGAGGGAGAAAGAGGAGATAGAGAGAGAGAGAAGGGGAAAGGGAGAGAGAGTCCTTTTTTTAATTAGTCTCTCTTTTCCCTTCATCTGTCCGTCCCAGCGGCGCCACACGCCTATCCTCTCTCTCTCCCTCACCCTCCTCTTCTCTCTCACTCCCTCCCCTCAACTCTCTCTCCCTCTCATCTCGCCACTCCACCATTCTCCATCTCCTATACTCGTGTCTCTACATCTCTTTCTCCTTACATAACCCTCTCCCTCTCTCCCATTTTTTCCGCTCGTACGTCATGTTTTTCACTCGTTCAATCTTTCTCTATCTATCTCCCCTTCCGATCAAAGTATTCCCTCCCTTCCCTCTCCAACCATTTCCTCTCATCTCTTCTTTTCCTCTGAGAGGGTAGAAAGGGAAAAAAATCCCTGTTTTTCTCCTCCTCCTCCGTCCGCCCATCACATCCTTATCCCTTCTTCCAAAACGGCAAACAAATGCTAGGCCAAATTCCCATCTTTCTCCTCCTCCTAAACATCCACACGACCCTCTCTCTCTCTCTCGATCTCTCAAACGTCTTCTCCCTCTTCTCACCCATCTCTCTTCATTCTTTTCCTATTTTCCTGCCTTGTTTCTCTCGCGACCTTCTACTCTTCTCTCCCTCCCCGTCTCTCTCTCTCTCTCTCTCCCTCTCCCTCCCTCCCTAGGGTTAAATGTAAGAAGGGACTATATAGTCTAAATATCGCCCTAAATAAAGTAGTTTGTCTGTCTGTCTGTCCATCTCCCCTTATATTTTCCCTCTCACTCTCCAACTCTCTCTCCACCTATCTCCCTCTCTCTCCTTTTCTCTCCCTCCCCTCTCTCCCTCCCCTCTCTCCCTCTATCTCCCTCTCTCCCCCCTCTTTATCTCCCTCCCTCTCCTTGCTTCTCATCTTCTCTCTCTCCATTTCGAGGTCCTCCTTTCTTCTCTTTCCTTCCTCCCACACAAACCGTATCTCTCATTCTTCCTCTACACTTCTTCCCTCCTTCTCTTTCCCTCTCTCTCCCTCTCTCTCCCTCTCTCTCCCTCTCTCTGTCTGTCTCCCATCCCACAACTTCCGTCGCTTTGTTCTTTCCCCCTATTTTTGGCACATTCATTTTTTTATCGGAAAATCTCCCCGCTTTCATAAATACCTCCCACTAATCTTATTTGCGTTAAACTGACACTTGTATCCGAAGTTTATTTTTCTTCTTTTCGATAGTTGCATTTTTCTTTCTTTCCTGGTTTCCGAAAAGAGATTCTTTTATTCGTGGAAATACCGCGTTTAGCAACTTTACCGGAAAGACCATTTTATTTTTTCCCACTTCTCACCCCCCCCCCCCCCCTCCCCCCCATGTCTCGGAATATTTCGTCGAAAATTGATGCGCGAACGGAAATTACAGGATTGACACACGATTTATAATAATCTCCTCCTTCCGTAAGGTTTAAAAGAAAACGCAATCTCGGTCAATTCAACACGCGGAGTTTTGTTTTAGAAAAAAATGGCTTTTATGGTAATTTCTTCCCGGTTTTCTCCCTCTCGTATACCGTGGGAGCGTAATAAATTCAACGCGTGCGGAAATTCGTCGCGTTATTAATATTTTTTTATTTATTTCGTCATTTTCACGTGTACGGGTTCTCCGAGATTAAAATATTCACCGGGTCATAACTTCTCTTTCCTCTCTTTCGCTGTATTCCCTCTTTTGCCCCCTCTATCTTTCCACTCCGCTTAACCTTTTGTTTGGAATCACAAAACTCCCCCACTGCGACACTAATCCAGGGGCTCCCGAAGGACGATTAGCACAGATTCGTTCACCGTCCGACCGAAAAGAAAACAAAGAATCGTTTTCAACATCTCCGCAGGTAATACGGACTCGTCGCGAGAGCTATATCATTTTCCACATTCATCGTTTGAATTCTTTTGAAATACATTTCGGCGGAATTACCGACGGGCTACGTAAAACATTTTTCGCGATCTTTCTTTTTTTTCGCCGCTTCGTCCTGACGTTCGAAAACCGACGGCGGCTGCGTTTAATGCTTCTTCCTCTTGCGATAGGTCTTCCTTCCCCTTCCTCCGTCCTAATTCCGATCGCGCTGATTCATCTCCCGACCTTTCCTACCGCGATAAAAATAAGAACCACCGTTTATTTCCCTTCTTCCTCCAGGTCTTTCTCTTTCTTTTTTGTTCGCTCCCTTTTTTCAATCAGCCTCTTATAAAAAATAAAAAAAAGGAATCCCGCGATGTTATAAGCCGGCGTGTAGCCGCGGAGCTTCATCGGATTCCGTCCGAAATATAGTATGGAAATTCTTTCTTTAATGGGCTTCTTTAGATTTTTACCTCCCACGCGGGAGGTATAAAGGCTCGTTTTTCCCTGGAACGATAGCTGAGCAGAACAGAAGTTACGAAAAGAAATCAGCCGACGTAGAGTGATACTATTCATTATTATGCGCTTTCCCTTGGTGCTATTGCACCCCCTGCCACACACCGTTGCGGTGGCTTGCAGGGTGAACTGTAGATATAGATATAATAAGGTTCGACGCATCTCTCGCGACTACAATAACGTCGGTTAACGAGGTACGTTCGTTCCGTCGCGTTGTTACGGGATGTGAATTATTCGATTTTTTTTAACGCCGCATAAACGACCTCAAAGGCTTCTCAGACGTCACAGACTCGAATATTCTCTCGGCGGAAGTCCTATTCGCTCGCTCTCTCTCTCTCTCTCTCTGATGTCGACTAATTCATAACTCGCTCTAATTTCCTGCGTGCGCGAAGAACTTTTGAGGAAAGTTCGTCCGAATCGGTCGACGTTTTCTCATGCGTCGCGGGAAACGAGAGATAGAGAGAGAGAGAGGGAGAAAGAGAGAGAGAGAGATCGCGGGGATAGATTTATTCGCGGAAAACGAGGGAGATAAAAATCACTCGCTTCGAGCGTTTTCCGCGTGTTCTCGAAAAGAAAATCCGAAACAGAAGAACAAGATACCGTAAACGACCCCGCATTCTCGTTAACAAAAAAACCAAAAGATCCGTACCGATGTCGCGGAAACGTTTCCCTCGCGCATCAATTATACGCAAAAAAAAAACAGGAGAGCCCGTGTTTATTTGACGAAGTAGAACAAAGATGATGATGATGACGATGGCGACGATTTTCGTGAGCACGGTTAATACCTTCCATCGATCTTCTCCTCCTGTGTGTATTCGCGCGCGCGCGCACACACACACGCATGACATTTCCGTTCCGCCGAATACGTCGCCATTATTCCTACTTAACCTTTTTTCCATTCTCTCTCTCTCTCTCTTCCTCTCCTGGCGTCATTACACATATTTCCCTAAGCGAACGTTTCATACCTCGACTCACAACGCCCTCATTCGGAAACTCGTTTCTCAGAACCATAGTTCTCGCGTCTACCGTTTATTTTTTCCTCAAACGGGGAAGTCATATTTCTTCTCTTCCGGGATTTTTTTCCAAATTTTTTATAAATTCTTCTTCTTCTTCTTCTTCTTCCGTTCGTCGACACGAAAAATACTACGGCGATGTTTCGGTTCGCGTGGACGTTTTTTTTTTGTCCCGCTCGTCAGGAGGTCTGAATCTTTTCGCTGCGTTTTTAATACGGAGTATGTACAGAAATAATTTTTATCGCGAAAAATTCCATTTGTTAGATTTGGATGTGTATGAAAGTTTTATGGGGTCCTTGCTGAAAAAATAATTTTTACAATTTTTCTCTGTGCTATGCAACAAAACATGATTTATTATTTGTGTGTGGTATACTCCGGGGCTAGAAGTCCGGTTGAAGTTGGCCGTATCGCGAAACAATGGATTTATTCCAATTATTTTCGCAAACTGTCGACTCATCCAAAAACGGATTTATGGATTTTGATTAAAATTCGTCCAGTTGTATCGCTTGATGTTATAAATAACAACGCATAAATATATTACTAAAAAATAAAATAAAGTGTCTATGGACATGATAAAAAATCGAGTTATACGGCCAGATACCGCCAAGATTTCCCTAATAGCAGAAACAGCGCTGTTGCAACGAGTGTATGTTTATGTAATCAGTGGCATTATTTTATGAATTAAAAGCATGCAGACGTGAGACAGAATGCACGATATATGTGGCACAGATTTTTTTGGGAGAAATATTAATAAACCTAGTGCCAAATATATGTACTAGCTACTCACATATGTTTGAATACCTTTGAGTTTGAGCAATGTTAAACGGCAATTATCATAATCAAACATTCAGGTAAAAACCTAGTTTTATTATCATAAAGATTAACCGCGATGAAGTTTTCAACAGAAATTCCCGCACGAATGGACCCACTTAATGTTTAACTGTTGAATTTCGGACCACCGCAACGGTTAATCATGCAGCTGACATTTACCCCTGTGGTCTGAACTAGGAAAGCAATTAACGTCAATGTTACGAGTTAGCTAGCGGTATTCAGATCCCCACTTATTCCATTTGTGAACTACGACTCCCTTTTCCAAGACCTGTTATTCGAATCGAATTTGGCCATTTGTTTGAAATATATAATTCCGAGTTTCCCAATGCTGTGGAAGACTCTATTTGATAACCAACGGCTGTTTTTTTTTACTTTCTCCGTATACGTAATATATAGAAAATATTGTTTTCATGAAAAACATAGAATTCGAGATTTCAACGGAAATACATAGACGTTTTGCGGTCCCCTGAACACGTGTTGACCGTTTTCTCGATAATGTCTGTGTATGCGTGCGTGCGTGTGTGTTGTCCGTATGTGTGTCACTGAAATTTTGCGTGCGCTCTAACTCAGAAACTATTCATCAGATCAGCATGAAATTCTATATTTGTGATTTTATATATATATTCTTAAGATTTGAAAAGATTTTGATAACAATCGGTCAACCGGAAGTAGCGGTATACTCTTGTAAAATTTTCGTTTTTCTTAAATATTTCGCTTAAAGCTGAATTTTTGTTAACATACATACATACAGGGCCTGAGAGAGGAGAGATGGGGTCCGGGCCAGTCAAAAATGTGAGGCCCCACCCCACTCCGAAAGCCATACAAATATATGAATAAAATCAATAAAACATTAAAAAAACAGATTTTTCACCATTTATCAAAAGAAACTTTAATGTATAGGTATAACTTAACTTATTTACATATTCGATTACAATGCTTCACAATTTAAATATAATTTACATTTATTTGAGATATAGCTTGACGACCTGCATAACATTACCCGAATTGAAAACTGAAACGAATTAAAATTCTGTTTAAAATGCTTTTCGAGTTTATTTTTTCAAATTTCTTTATTATCGTTGAAAAATCTATTGTCCGCGCAACGTCAGAATTTATGTGAAGAATTGATAGCCCATTTAGCCTTTCTTGAGACATTGTAGATCTGTTAAAATTACAATACTTATCCACTATGCATAGTATGATGGGTAAGTAATAAGAGAATGCCTGTCGCTATTCTCAGTTTCCTTTGTTCAAAAACGCAACAAAACTCCACCGATTGAACAATAAAATTTAATTTTTGAGCGGTAGCCGATAAAGCGATCATCCCTTTCTTTCGCTATCTCTTCTGTGTCTTCTTCTCTATCTCTACATAGTCCAACCATCTCTTCCCCTTTAACTGTTGATCGGTGCTTATTTGCGTCAGGGTTATTTGTTCAATATATTAGAAGAAATACATTGAACAAATAACCTTTAGAATAAATTTTGGGAGCCCATCTGGGCCCGGAGCCCGGGCCAAATGCCCCTGCTGCCCCCCCCCCCTCTATCAGGCTCTGCATACACACACACACATATATTTATATATACATACATACATATATATATATATATATATATATATATATATATATATATATACTATATATATAAATTGTAGATATTATTTTTTTCTGCAACTCTTGCTTGAAATAAATTTTCATATGAGGAATATTTCAAGAGATATTCAATTTTCTTCGAAGTTGACGGTTAGTGGGCAGATCGCGCGCTGGGTAGTGACGGTAAATGTGAATTTACGAAACAGTTGAATCGCTAGCGCTGAAGCGTGTAAGTTGAACTGTTCCTATCGCCATATTTATTTTATTTTAGTTGACAACTTGACAACGTACGTATGGAGAAAGTCATGTGTTGAACACATAAATTTATTTTAACACCGTGAGACGTGTAGAATGGATACGCGCCAATCTCGAAAGAAGGTGCATTCTGGGAACCGTGATATTTTTATTACACGAAATGCTGGCGCGTCACACGCGAACCGACGATCCGAGTTTATTTTTTTCCTCAATTCTAGTGGGTGCGATAGTCATCTGTTAATTCATGTTTCTGTAATGGATTACGGGGAAAACCTGAGAAAAGCCCGGAAAAATTGCTTCCCACGCAATACGCAGTGGGCGAAATTGTTAGGGTTCTATACCACTACCTTGTTACTTCCTCCAGTGTTGTGAGCAAAAACGCCCTTTTTTAATACACGTCCAGATTCTATTTTCAACGGCATTTTCCGCTTTCATTAGCTGACGCACACCTACGTATGCACATACACACACAAACTTACTAGAGTCAGGAATTTCGGGCATGTTGGAACCAACCACAAATATCACCCATTTTCAAAATGAAAATACCTACGTAATCCTTTCTGAGAAAATTTTCGGACAAGATAATCTTCATACAAATATCACATATAAGCAGAAGTAAACACACACACACACACACACACATATATATATATATATATAATACTCTTGTGCCGAAGAAGGGCGGATGCCCGAAAGCTCCAAGCAAAGGCCTTCCTCTATCGCCATGGACGTCCACAACACCAAGTAAGTGTCCACTGGCTCCCTCCTATCCCTCTCAACTACTAGTTGCAATCCTATATATATATATATATATATAATTTCGGAGATTGGCAAATGTGGCAGTGATTTTGAAGAGATTTAGTAATACGTTTCACCTACATTTATATTTGCAACTGCAGTATATTTTTGAGTGAACAGAATAATTAACCTTCTCTTTTGAAGATACTTAGTAGTACGTTTCACCTACATTTATATTTGTAAGTGCAATATATTTTAGAGTAAACAGTATAATTACCAATAATTATAGTGTGTGGAGACTACGGCGAAAATAGTCTACCAAAGAGAATAAACTCTTATTACTTATAGTACGACTTTGGAGTTCGTTCTCTTTAGTAGAGTATAATTTCCCTCCCCTTCCTGGGCTTTCTAGTGGGAAATTTATTTCAATTTTTTTTACTGCGTATCCAAAAGTAAATTCCGTAAAATTTTGAAGAGTTTTTGAGCTCTTATTTGCGAAGATAACTCATTCGAATCAATTCAATTGGAATGTGATACTAGCCCTGTCATACATACCGACGGCATCAATATTGTGGAAAGACGCCTTACTTTCGATTTCAAAATGTCTCCAATCCCTCGCCGCATTCGAGCTTTCATTGAGGAATTTTGAACAGTCTACGGTGTGCGCGCCAATATTTCTGCGGGATGATTTTCCATTCATTTCACCGCATGGTCCATTAATCGTGTCCTATGTTCGCCAGGTCGTCGACTTTTTTTTTTAGTCTGGAGCTTAGCCAAAAACCGTATGATCGATCAGCAAGCGGATAAATCAGCATTCGATGCGCTTTGCTCACCTTCCCTCCTTCTACGGTTCAAAACGACTGAGGAATTTCATTGAAATTCCTCGGGCCGTGACCTTAAATAACATAAAGGGAGAAATTCCTTTTGGTATTGAAATGAAACGCAACCTCTCAGGAGTGGAATATGTGAGTGACAAGATAGAGAAAATGACGGTTTATTTTTAGGGCATGGGCCCCCGGTTTTATTCGGATCCGTCTCGGAGGCTCCAAAATGTATTCATTTTTGATGGTATTTCCAGTCCTTTCCTCAATTGACAAACGTCCAGTATACGTGCTCTACGAATCAATACCTATGCCGTCTTGCACGCGATATCCTAGGGAGCGCTTTTATTAAGTGTGGCCATAGTATACTAGAACGTGGTCTGGGTTCATGTTTACGCGATTTTTTAAGATTGATATTTGCGATTTTTAATGATGAATTGAATTCCGGTATCTACAATACGTGAAATTTATATAATTTATATACATTTATTACTATATTAGACAGGTTTCATTATAATAATCCAATTTTATTAAAGAAAATTCGAATTAATTTTATATACATACATACATACATATATATATATATATATATATATATATATATAGTTTAATAACTATCATGACATGTTCTACTATATAGTTAGGAGTTTTATTATAAAAATTTAGTTCGATGATATTCTTAAAGTATCCTATAGTGCGGTTTCCTATTACACTGTTTATACATATATTCAACAGGCAATTTAATAAAATGAAACTTTACTGAAATATACCTATTTAATAATTTGAATGCTCAAGCTCCTGGAAATGTCACCTGTAATTAAATTGTCGGCAAACTTTGCTGATATCAATTAATAACATTCAATTATATTCATGAGCTTCCTTTATATGATAATAATTTCCTTTGATGTAGTTTAAGTAGCCGTGAATTATTGTTGCTGGAACATGGCGTATATGAGAGTTCCATGTTACAATGTTACAACGCAGACTGTAGTCTCTCTCAATGAATATCATGGAACTCGTTTTACCAGGACGCCATTGTATTCCCCAAAGTGTCATCTTTTTTTTTTAATGAGATCATGAATATGACTGAATTACGCAAATTGGATTGAAAGAATACAGAAAAGACTAATGCATGCAAGAAGCTAGCATACATTAGGCGCACATCCCTCAGGAGATTCGGGAGTTGAAATGTCGAGCTTTTTTGGATAGGTGGCAGCCCTGCTGAAGTTACATGACTCTACAGGCCGTTCTCGACTTACGATAAACTCGGACTTACGACATTAAGACTTCGAAATTGACATCCAAAATCGTACAATACGGATTTACGATATTAGGCATCCAATGCGCTACGTGTCTACTTTCTTGTGCGTATTTTCGGCCGATATTCAATTGGACGATATGACTCGATTGTAGGTATTAATTTATTGATTGTTTTAAATCTTAAAAATGTTTATTATACAATATATAACACTAATTTGTTATTAAACTATTAATTTATAGCCTAAATAAGGCTCGGTACATATTTTTTCCAAGGTCCTGGAATATATCTCAATTTATATAAGTATATGGGAAATTGATATTCGACTTGCGATTTTCAGGAACGTAATAGAGTCGTAAGGCGGGAACGACCTGTACTAGATAATAAAAATACATCAAACTGTCACATTTGATGAAGTTTTTTCCTAAGATTACAGAGTTGAAATAGCAATTTTGTCCCATAATATGGCAACCCTGGTTGAGTGACTTGATCGTTTGACGATATTTCCATCTTATATTTAAATACAGGGAACATCTGCAGGATGAGTGATTTTACTCAGTTATTGCCGTTATTGTATTTCCACATATATAAAAATACGCATCTGTGTACATGTCCGAAACGTAGCATTGAGAGAAATTGTAGTAAGTATGCAGGTTAATAATTCAAGACTGCGATTCCAATATCAATCATTCTTTCAGGTTTAAATCTGATTCATCCCGGCTCATTGTAAAAAGAACCGGCGCCTACATCATTGTTTCCCGAACGGAAATCCGCAGCGGATTGCTGGCTTTACATTGAAAAATCTTTTAAATAAATAAATCAACGATTTGAAAATGTTGATAAACCATTACGGCAATGATATTTCCTCCTATAAACTTCTAATGATGTAGTTCCAGCAAATGAATGCGTCCAAACCTTGTTATCTATTAATGTACAACCTTGTTTCATGGTTGGAATTTCAAGATGAAAGTTCTGGGAAATTGGTTATCTTTGAAAGTCCTATGAGAACCTCAGTCCTACAGTAACAACGTACTCCCAATACCTTGAGATATTTCGCCTTTTCTCCGTTAGATAATCAAATAAATAATACGGTATAATCGTATGTAGTTGCCTGTATGAGGTGTCATTTAGGGGTAAGCCATATTAAGAATATTATCCTTTATATAATTTTACAAATGTCCGTCCATTTGTCCACATTTGTATCTCGAGAATCGTTGGTCCTAGAGATATGCGGTAAACGGCGTTTTGTTTCTACTAGCTAGACGGTCCAATAAAAACTATTTTCATTTTTATAAAGTATAGGGTTCGAATCCAGGAAACAACTATATTTTCCCATACGTTTACACGGGATGTTAGATTTTTCAGAGTGCAAGGTTTTTTCCTTCATTCGTCAAAATAAGTAAATATGGACCCATTTTCTTCGTTTTTGCTTCAATCTACGGATAAAACTGTACACTATGTTATTCTTGCAATGTTTACACGTTACACGGTGGAAGCTTTCAGAAATACGCAATTGTTTTCGAAATTTTGCGGATATTTCGAACTCTTTCCGGGCGATCATCATGGTTGCCTCCGATTCAATTAGTGTCAATTAAACTTGATTAAACCTTCAAATAGATGAAAGAGTAGCGTTATTCGCTTCGTACTTTTCTTTAAGCATCGAAATTATTGCTGTATACATAGCAACGTAAATATTTGCGGATAATTATTCAGTTAACTGTGTATGGAAAGCGTTCCTAACGAGTTAATCAAATCAGGTGAATCTTCATTTCATCGTTTCAATTCTGGAACCTTACCTTTTTGTAAGTAGAAACATTATATTATGCATCTATAATGCAAATTAACGCAAATAGACTCACGCATAGATTTAAAATTAGATGAGAATAGGGACGAACGTTATTTTTTAACACATTACATGGATATCTTCTCTTCATTGATAATCTAAATAAACGGTTGCATTGATTGCTATAGAAAAAAGAAAGAACATGTACTTCAATAAAAAGAACCAAAGAAAATTTAAAAAACATAAAAGTTCGCGATCCATTATTGTGTAGCATTAATTTCCTTTCTGATATGATTTTTAAATGCAGATTTCTAACTGACTTCGCATAATAAATTGTCAATAAGCACACACAACCGTGCCATCAGCGATATTGGAACCCGCGAACCTTACCTATACCGGGGAGATGCATTATTAGAGTTAAATGTGAATTATTGAGATCAACTTATTTTATACACTTCTTAATTTTTTATAAATTAATTGAAAAAGCCGCGCAAACATTGTGCGGGTACAGATAGTAAAAATAAAAAAAGACTGTTAATTAAACAATTACAGAAACGAAATTTATTTTATTTTTATCATAGTTTATCATATTTTCTTTGAATTTTGGGGTTACATTGAACCGAAATTCGAAAATTTAACCCATGAATCGCTTAAGAAATACTTGTCTTCAAAATTGAGCCACACCGAATATTTGTTATGAAAAACAAACTTGAAAATTTTCTAAAGCTCAAACATTGATTCATTAAGAGAAAGCGCATTCTTATCGACTTACCGAAATCATGAAAAATTAATTGTATTGACACAAAGTTACTTTGTTTGTTTAGCTAAACAATAATGAGGTAAAACGAAATTTTATTTTCGACTTATGAGAATTTGTTATACGAGGAAGGGAGAAATTATTCACATGTTTGCTTCGGATAGAATTGTTTTAGAAGTTAGGGTTTTATTCACGCTGGTATTAAGAATTAACGCATAGCTAAAACTAATTAGTGTATGTGTATCTATAGTATATATGTATATATAGGCATACATACACACACATACGGGTGAGAAAATGTTGGTTCGTGCCGCCATTCCAAATATTAGTCCTAAAATTTTGTTTTACTAATAGCGAGTGTTTGTTTCGAAACCACTTTCACGGCTAAATTATCTCAGAAGGTCTGTTATTACATGTTAAAACGAGATATCCATATTACCTCGAGAGAACTAATTATGTCTAAACATACAATCAATTCCAGGGAATGCATGAATTGGTTTAACCCATTAGCATTCCGCATAGCAGTACTTTTGAGACCTTTAAGCCATTCAAACCACATCTAAAGTTATCATTGGTTTCCAACTCTATATATACTGACAATACCGCTCCATACTGTCAGGATAATGTAAAGCATGAGCGATGCTGACAAAAGCCACCACAGCCGAGGGTCGAACCCAAAACCTTTTGATTGAGAATAGAGCACGCTAATCGCTGAGAAAACACTTTAGCTATTAAATAAATTTTGGTTGAACAGGTGATCAGGGAAGGGTGAAAAGAGTAGAGGAGGAAAGTCTTTCCATAGTGAGATTATCCAAATATGGCATAAAATTACAAATGCAAATATAGTTGAACTCTGGCCCAATCAACTTTTTAAGGTTTATAGTTTTAAATATTCCAATAAAAGCTTCAGATATATAAAACAGCGAAATGAATGAATTCATATGATAAAGATTAGCAATAGAAAATCTTTATAGCTATTTCCTTGACGAATAGGAATATATATATACATATATATACACACACACGCACGCGCGCACGCACGCACATATACACACACACACACTAGTAATACCTATGTGCTTGCATTCTGCAAGCATTTTTAAATTTTAGCATTTTTAAAATTTCGAATTATTCCCAATCGATTTTGTACAAAATCATATAACCGTATCAAATTTCATTTTTGTCGCTCATTTAGAAGTGCCTTATAATTTTAATCCTCGTATGGGGAAATAATGGAGTAAAGCAGCCCCTAAGATTTCGAATTTTGACAATAACGGATTTCTTTTTTCTGTTTAACTAAAAACCCATAATTCTGCCAAATTTCAAGTTTGTCACTCATTAAGAAATGCCTTATAATTTTTTCCCTCGTATGGGACAGAAATGGGGCAAAACTACCCCTAAAAATTCGAAATTTTGCAATATTTTATTTTATCCTCGGTTGAAACGAAATTTCTATAATCGTGGCAAATTTCTAGTGTCTAGGTCATATGGAGCTGCCTCAACTTTTTTGTTCTCGTATGGAGCAATACTGGGGCAAAACAGCCCCAAAGATGGGGATTATATCAATGTTGGGTTTCTTTCATTAGTCGTAGTTTAACATTAATGGCATTAAAATATAAGCCTCTGATTTCCATTAAAAGCTTGCCCATATGAAAGCAGAAAGCTCGTTGCCTAGGCAGCCGATTGTTGCCAACCAGAAAAATTACCACTTTTTTCCGATGAAAACTATAAATTTACGTTAATTCCACTAGCATTTTAATTCTGTCTTCAAAAATAAGAAACTAAAATTTATATCCTATCCGATAGTTTAAGTCTCGTGTTCGAATCTTGACGGAAAATAAGTTTAAAATGCAAATATAAAAAAACCCTACACCAATTTACACGTTTTCTTATGTGTCAAAAATGGGGCAAAAACGGGCCAAAATAGCCCCTGAAAATTGGAAATTCGCGTTTTGGATTTTTTCCTTCGGTTGTGACCAAAAACCTATAATCTTACTCAATTTTAAGTTTCTAGAAAATCTGGAAGTTCCTCATAATTTTTTATCCTCCTATATATATATATATATATATATATATATATATATATATATATATATAATATACGATATACTTATATACATATCATGTGTAAGAAGCGTCTATATACATACATACATATATATATATACATATATATATATATATAAACGAATCATCATAGGTAGTCTGTCCGGTGACAGGTCCGTGATTATTCATGGTTAAACTTGGTTCTCCATATAATCCTATTTTCCGCAGTTTTCTTCATGACTTGATAGCTCTCTTTCCCTTTCAAGTCGTCTATCAGCTGAAACCTTTTCCTACCTCTTTCTCTTTTTCCATCCAGTTTTCCTTCTAGCACTTCTTTAAACATGCACTCTCTCCTCAGGTAATGCCCAATCCAGTTCGCCTTCCTCTTTCTGATAGTCTGTATAATCGTTCGCTTCTCTCCTATTCTTTGTAGTACTTCCTCATTTTTCACCCTCTCTGTCCATTTTATCTTCAGCATTCTTCTCCATGTCCACATTTCGAAGCTTTCCAATTATTTAATATCATTTTTCCTTAGCGTCCATGTTTCTGCTCCGTACAAAGCTATACTCCATACATAGCATTTTATCAACCTCTTGCGGATTTCCTGCTTTATATTTCCCGTTAGCAGGAGTTTCTTTCTTCTGAAAGCGGCTTTTGCTTTTGTTATTCTAGTCCTGATTTCATCTGTACATTTCGCTTCTCTCGTTATGATGCTTCCAAGGTATTTATAATCTGAAACTTGTTCTAATAGCTTTCCTCCAATACTTATGTGCAAATTTTCTTCTTCTTTACTTGATATTCGCATAACCTTGGATTTTTCTGTATCAATTTCCATACCGTATTTCCTACCTGTTATCACTAGTCTATTTATCATTTTCTGGAGTTCCTTTTCCTTTCTTGCTAGAAGTACTTGATCATCCGCGTATTTCACTGTTCTTATAATCCTTCCTCCGGTTTTGAAATCCCCTGTGCCTTCTAACGCTTCCTGCATTAGCCTCTCTCCATATATATTGAATAGAATCGGCGATAGACTCTTCTACCGATATGTACTCCTCTGGTGTACCAGCGGAGTACATAAATGAATATAGGAATATATATAAAGAAATATTATCCTTTGTTTTATTCCACAACTTCTAAAAGTATTATTACCTCTGACGATAAGGAGCGAAAACAGAGAGCTCTTTTTTTTGTTTCCAGTAAAGCCATGATAGGATGATTTGATCTGATGTTGTTTTCTACTCCGATATATAACCGTCATCCTAAATCGCACCGAAATACGTCCAGAGGTATTTGCGTTCAAACGGAACGACTGGAAAACAAATAAAATGAAATGGACGCTTTTTCTTTTCAGAAACGTACATTAAAAACGCATAAGACAAGACATATGAGAGAGAGAGAGAAATGCCAATTATATTTTATCTGTTTTTAAATGGATCATAAACAGCCGCTATGGACGTTCTACAATGAGCGTAATGACCGAAATACAGACGATCACATTCAACCATGCCCTCTCAAAACCCCTCTACCAATGCCAAAAATGTGGTGAAATAACTGTCAGTCTAAATGTATAGCCATTAGCGGTGTAATCAATCGAAGGTAGGTGTAGCGCCAGCGAAAGTAAAAAAAAGAATACCGCGAATAAATTCAAAATCCAAATATCCTCTTGGCAGTGAAAATGTAGTCCAAACCTAAATCCTATGCGCGTAGTAATAATCAGGCGGTGAAGAGTACGATAAATCAAAATAACGATCTTTAAGCGTAAATATGTACGAGAAATTTTTATTTGATAAAGACAAAAAATCTTATCGCTGCTAGTTTTTTTTAAAGATATCACGACTTCTTCCTTTTTGTAGCTTATACGAGTTTATTTGGAATATTATTATTAATAATTATAAACCCTTTTTAAGGTTAAATTTTATTCTTGGTGATATATTGACTGGTTCACGTCGGATACGAAAAAATATGACGGTGTTTTCAGCATAAAAGGATCCGTATGGCATACCTGAAAGGTGTTTTTTACTTCTCATATACGAAGTATATTGAGAAAGTATTGTAACCGCGAAAAAATTCGACCTCGAGATTTTTACGAAAATATCCGTTTTAGGTGTAGCCAAGTCCGAAAAAGTGGTTTTCGCAACGCCGTCTGTCTGTTACTGGCTCTAGAGCCTAAACGGTAAAGCGAAAATTAATGATATCTCGTACTCGGTAATATATAAAAGCCTTATTCTGTCTCTTTATACTTTTGTCACTCCCTCTGTCACGCTATGAAACAGAAATATACCTGCAAGAGGGGACTAAGGTCTGATTTTGAAGCACATTAGATACACGCGGCGAGGGTTTCGAACCTTCGCTCGGATCGAAGGCAACCCTCAGAGCAGGAGGTATGATTTCAGGTCAAAGAAGACTGCCTCAATTTTATTTTAGAATAATCGATCATCCCCGTCATTTTTGAGGGGCACTTATACTAGTAAAACATATATCAAAGATAGTGTCACTTTGTCATGTAATGCTTTTTGAAGCATAATATCTCACAGACGACTTTACCGAATTTGATGAAATTTTCAGGAAAGCATTATGATATAATAACAAAACGTTTTAATGTATGGAACTCGAGATAAAAGACCCGGGTTCGACTTCAGGAGATAATTTTCATTTCCAATAAGTTAACACGTAAAATCGGCTATACGACGTGCAGGCTTTCATTCTTTTTTAGATTAAAATTAGAAAGATTTGGCCTACACTCTTCGGATATGAATCATTTTTAAGAAAAACATTATAAAGTTTCTTATTCTGTTCATCTTTTTCCGCCTACAGTTCCAAATTTCTCAATGTAAACGTTTAATTCGCACAGTTTGAGGAAATCTTGCCATCTTAACGGGATGTTGCCTTGCCGTCCAATTCCATTGTTAGACCTCTATATCATATTGTTAATTCAATCCTTATGGGTATAAACGTGCTTTGAATGCTTTTAATACGAGAGGGAGGGGGAGAGAGGGGGGGACGAGGAGAGAGGGTGTGAGGGGGAGAGAGGGGGAGAGGGAGGGAAAGAGGCAACTATTTAAGTTTAACTAAAGATAGCCCGTCAACAACAGAATATTCACTAGAGTCGTATATTACAAAATATTTCATACGTAAAAGTGTGATATTAATTATTTTAAATGAAAATAATAATAATCTATCTATCTATAATTCTTCCGTTCATATTTCAACGGGCATTACATTAGTATATAAATATACACACACACACGTATGTATACATATATATATATATACACACACACATATATAACCTCAAAGACTTCAGATGCCGTATCCCAACTCGAAAAATGTCTGCTTCGAACGTTTTAGTGAAACACGTACTCAACATCGTACCGTCACAGCCTGTAGGAATTTTAGAGATCCCGTCGTGGAAAGCACTAGTCGACTCCATCTGGAGAGGCTCCCCGCCGAGTCTTTCCGCTTCTCTCGGCATCCGACGGCCGTAATTCAATCCTCGAACCCCAATCGATCCATCGCGGACTTGTTCCGTCAGGTTGTAGTTTCCCTACAGGGGAAAATTATAAGGTCTCGATTGACACGTCCCGACAACTCCTCGTCAAACATTTTGCCCCTTGTACCTCAATTTTCGCCCTCTCGTTTGACACCATCAACGTGCCCCTCTCACTTATCGGTGATTTCTCGCGAAATGCCCGAATTGGTTTTCTATACCGGTTATTTAGCGAGGCTCGAGACGTCTTTATCGGAATTTCGGATTCTTTTCTCGTTATTGAAATAAGAGTTATTTCCACCTTCTTATATACCTACGCCGAACGGACGTAACTCTGCCTATGTTCTACGTTATATCTTCAGAGAGATCCTCTTGAATCTTTCAATTGCAAGCAGGAACACATTCATTCCCCCCTTGTAAGCAAAAAAAGCGGGGGGGGGGGGGGGGGAGGTACATACGCTGTTGTTTTGCCTTTCTGATTTTATGATAAACATATTCCACAAACAAGTTTCTGGGTATCGCTACAAATATTATTAATTTGCGCTGTAAGCGATACCTAGGCGACTTTATATTTACTATTAAATTTTTTTAAATGTGGTAACTAATAATTTCAATAATTTTAAAAAACAAATCGCCGAAAAAAGCTGCTTTTCCTCTTCACTCTTCCTCTCGAAAATCGGATTAAACCTTATTAGGCATTGTTTTGAAATATTCAAAACATCCCAATAGTACCTATCTGTAAAATTCTATCTTATTTATCAAATAACGCAGCAGATCATCTTCGCCGTGGAAGGGATTTTTGTAAAAATAAAAAAACTATGCAACTTGCGCGCATATTTGAGTGACATTTTCCACGACAATTTTCTCGAGCACGAAATGGAAATAGTCACAGGAACCGTTACTACGCGGCACATTACGCAACATAATTCTTCTTTGAAAGGCATTATCGACCTTTCGGAAATATCTATAGGAAAGTGATAATTCTTCGGCATTTACCTCTTGCCTCAAATTCTTTTCGAGGATTATCGTTGGGTCTATATCCGACTTCATAATTCAGACGAGATCTCAATTTCATTACTTTCTTTCGCGAATTCCTCTCCTGGCATAGCGAACTGCTCAAAATACGTAGCTTCCATCACTAACCGAGATTGGATTTGCGCTTTTTTTTATTTGGAAAAAGGGTTGAGTCAGATAGGAACGGAAAGTGAAAGAGAGCGAGGAAGAGGCGGAGAGGAAGAGGCAGGGGAAATTGGAAATGACAATAAAAGCCATGGGCGAGAGAAGAAGGAGAGAGAGAGGGGGGGAGAGAGAGGGAGAGAGAGAGAGGGAGGGAGAGAGAGAGGGAGAGAGGGAGGGAGGGAGAGAGAGAGGGAGAGAAGCAGAATAGGTGCAAATGAGTTAAGAGAGGTGGATGAGAAATTTGTATTGAAGGAGAGAGAGAGAGAAGGATGTAGAAAGGGAGGAGGAGGAGAGAGAGAGAGAGGGAAGGGTTTTGTGCAGAGGAAGTTCGGCTGAGAGGAAGAGGAGTGTTTGCCTCCGAATTTAGCAGAGGAAATGGGGAGCCGGTGAGAGAGAGAGAGAAGGGGAAAATGGGAGTGGGGGAGAAGGAGGGAGGGGGAGAGAGAGAGAGAGTGACGAGAGATGGTGAAGGAAGTGAGAGAGAGAGGTCTCTTTATATATACGTATATCTCTCTCTCTCAGAAGAGCTGTTTTATAAAGAGAATCGTAAAGGTAAATAAGATGGACGAGAGTGGCAGATATGGAAGTAAAGGAGTGGTGAGAGAAAATAAGAGAGAGAGAGAGGGAGATGGAGGTGGAGAGATATAGAAAACGGGTAAAAGGGCAGAAATGATGAAAGGGTGAAAAGGGAGATGGAAAGAGTGAGTGGGTGAGTGAGAGAGAGTTGTGGGTAGAATCATAGGTGACAGGGTGAAAGGAAAGAGCGTCGCGGTGGAGGAAGAGGAGGAGGGAAGATGGCGAAGATAAGGAAGGAGGAGGGAAAAGGAGCGGAAGGGAAGCAGGAGATACGAGACGACAGAGTGAGAGAAAAAGAGAAAATATTGAAGGGAAGGGTAGATATCTATATAGAAATGATAGGAGGTAATAAAGAAGGATGAAGCCGGCGGAAGTGGGAGGGTCCTGGAGGGGATCGGGAGAGGGAGGGAGGGAGGGACATTGTGGGAGTGGTTGACATGACAGGATGAGAAGAGGGGTGGGTGGGAGGAGGATGAGGGAGGAGGGGGGTGGGAATGGAAAGAGGAGGAAGATGAAGGGAAGCGAGGGAGAGAGAGAGAGAGGAGGGGAGAGAAGGAAAGGGAGGAAGTGAAATTAATGGAGAGCGGAGGAGAAACGGAGTGGACTTCATTAGAGCTAGATTGCGCCTCTCTTGCCCCTTATCCTATACGTATACATATATAAAAAAAAACCCCCGTCCAATCTCGCGGGAAATGATATATCTTCATTTCGGTTGCATGTATAAAAAGAAACATTTTTTTTCCTCCCCCCCTTCAACTCCTCCGCGGATCGCATAGGCGGAATGGTGGCGGCGTCATTCCGATACCGCCACTGTGTCCATCGAAGGGACATTTTATCGAATGGTCCTTAATGCGTCTAGTAATTTCCTCCTCCCCTGCTATTTTATCGAGCGGAGATGGAGGGCAGAGTTAAGGTATTGCCAAGGGAAATTTTTCTCTTCCTGCGTATACAAGTTTGAATGCTTGGCGGATCCGATTAATAATAATATATTACAACCGGTAAGTTGTTATCGATACGACAAAAAACAAACATTTAAACAGCGCGGTAAATAAAATGGGTTATCATTTGGTGTAAAATTACTCATAATCCTAATTATTCAGATACATCCGACTAAAATTCAAAATATCGCACGTCAGAAATCCTTTCTCTCACGGTGCCGCTAATAAACCCGATAACACATCCTCTAAATCCAACCTAAACTCAGTGGCTACGACACGTAAGTAATTGAAAACACACTACGCAAACATAAACACAGACAACACAATAAATCGCACAAAAACATTTTATTCCACATTATTATTATTCATCAGAGCCTCCACTACTATTTATTATAATTGGATTATATCAAAACGGTATTTCAGAGATCAAATGAGTAGTTTCACTTAATCATCTGATGCGGCGGCGCGTATTTTATTATAAACGAACGGGAGCTTTTTTTAAAAAATGTAATACCCGCAGTTTACCGGCAGCTCACTGTGAGATATTGTGTGGGCAGACGATGTTGTTTGTAATTTCCTATTCCGGGTGTAAATAAGCTGGCGCAACCTCTTCCTGCATAAAGCGGATTATATTTAGACGCTCCCTGCTACTCTTTTGTCATCGTCCAAGTCTTTATGAAATCCTTGTTAAAATAAACCTCGAAAATCCGTGGAATCGGATAAAACTTCCTTTTTTTTCATCTCACAAAATCAAACGTGCGTTAAATGAAATGGTTAAATTAAATTAAATGGTAGCGTTTTTAGGTTAGCGTGATTATATACCAAAACTGATGTATAAATAACATAATAATAACAGCATAATTTTTCGATTAACTGGTATTATAAAAACCCAAATTCTATTTATTTTGCAGTACTTATTTAAAAGTCAGAAAATTAAAGTGAATTTAAATTAGAATACAATTTGTTTTTTACACAAAAATCAGATCAATAACGATTAAAATTTTAATTGTAAAACTGACGTCAATAACAAAGGTGGATTTTGTACATTTTTTATCTCCAATTAGTATAACAATATATTTAATATGGAATTAGGTGGGACATTTTAATGAGTTATTCTTTTACTCTCATCGATTGAAGGTTTTTATTAGGATATAAATTATAAATGTACGGCAACCAGTTTATCCATTCGTAATGTTTTTCGCTAAAAAGGCGTAGGCAGAGAAGCCTAAAACAGAATTATTTTAAAACACGAATTAAAATCCTTGAAAGGCTGAAAAATATGTAACTTGATATTTATAAACGTACTAATGCTTTTAAATTGATAAACGTTCTATTAAAAAATAACAGTTCAGTTGTTTATTAATGCGAATTATTTTGTTTGACTTAACCGTCTATATAAACGGATTAAACAAGAGGGATTAAGATATTTTTACATAAAAATAACAAAATATTATGCAATAGTAATATTATACAATTGAAGCGCCATTGTACCACGTCTCGTAACACGTCACATTTGTAGAACGAGAAAAGTCATAGAAGAGCTCGTCACTGATCATCAACCGCGACAATATTCGAAGAGTTTGAAAATAATCGCTCTATCTCTTAAATGACCTTTATCAAGGTCAGAAATATCATTAAATTCTTGACAACCTCTTTGCTCCTCGAGACAGGCTGCCTTTCGAGAACCGCCATTATTCTTATTTGTTCTTTCCCAAAGAAATCTTGAGCCGCTTCATGAATGTTAATAATTCTTAACAAGACTGGATGTGCGTGAAGCGGAAAGGGGATGAAGATATGAATTTGCATGAAAATCGACAGCAATCTGTCCCTTTCTTCCTTACCTCTTTAACCTCTCTCTCTCTTTCTCCATTTGCAGGCATTTTTGCCCTCGTTAGAGCCATTCTACCTTGGCAATACATCAATTTCGCTCAGCTCCCCCTGTCTTATTCCGCATGTCTAATTCTGAAAGCAAACTTTTAGAAGAAAGCACTCACAGCGGAATCTCATATATCTTGTTCCTCGCTATCATTCTGAGATGAATGTTAACAAAGAAGAAATGGTAAAAAGGCATCTTCAAATTGTCCAAACAATCGCGCCATTCGGAGATTAGGAAATGTGCAAAGACAACCCACGTAATTTTCTTATCTTAGATATGTACTACACAAGTGTATTAACCTTGAATTTATGGATCAAAAATCACAAAAATGAAGAGCAGTGATTTTTTATCACAATTGTTATACATTCGAAACCATTTATCCGCCTCGATACGACATTTTAAATGTTAAAAAAAAGTAAAAATGAAATAAAAATTCTATGGAGCAATAATGGTAAACATTTTAAAATAACATGTGACGGAATGATTAATACAAATAAAAAATTGTCAAGCTATCTAAATGAAACGTTTTCCAAACGCAAAATTTATTTGTATTTTCAAATTCACATTACTTTTTCTATTTCTATTCTTATTAATAAGTCTTGTCAAATTTTAATTTCGAGTTTTACTACGTTAACTTTTATTATCATCTCATGGAGTCCCGGGACGCGAGAAATGGGTTTCTGACGCTTGTAAAGATCCTTTGTTCCTAGCGTAGCAACACTCCTTCCGCGTCTTCTCAGAATATCTATCCCTTTGGAAACGGTATTAGGAAGAGAAAACTATTCAATTAAACAAATGCCGTAATGAATCAAGCGGGTCCGACGGGCGGAACCGAACAAAATTGCTTCCCGAAAAGAGGCATCCGGAACCGCCGGATTGTTTGCAACAGGTTGATTTCACTGAAATAATAATGTCAGGTGGGATTTTCAAGGGATGTGCCATTACGAGTTCGCAAAAGAAAAGGGAACGCATTAAACATTCACGCGACGAGAGGATTTCTGCCGTGGGAGTCTTTTCTCTCTGCAAAGGAAACAATTTCCTAGCGTTCGTTCTTTTTTTATTTTATTCCTTCTTCTCTTAACGTCCCTGTGAAATACCTCTTGGCCGGCTGACTCGGAGGGCGCAAATTCGACCTTTTTCCTTTTCGGTGGGGAATCCGTCGTCGAGTAGTTTTTTCCTCTCCCCCCCCCCCCCCCCCCCCCCCCCCCCCCGAAAGGTTTTTTTTTCATTTTTCCGTTTGTTTTCCCCGCGCTATGCAAACTTGACTTTCACTTTGCCCTTTTCACCTCCTCTCTCTTTCTTCTTCGGCTGATTCTCTTATCCTCCAATTAGTCCTCCCTCGCCACTTATCTTGCCTTTTCTATTCGCACTGCGGGAAAAGGGGAATCCTACCGCCATCTTTGCGAAGGAGATGATTTCTTCCGTCTTCCTCTCTCTCCCTCTCCTAAAACCCTAAAAAACCGCATTTCCTCGTCCGAGTCTTAAACATCCGTTTCTTCTTTTTTTATTTTTATTGACCTAACCTGAAGCATTTCTGCTTCTTCTTTTTTGCGGAAATGTCTCTCGTCCATTTTCGTGCTCTCGTGCCTCTTCCTGACCCATATATATATATATATATATATATGTTTCTCCGTCGCTGAAGAAGGGCATCAGCCCGAAAGCTCCATTTTTGTGTAGTTTTTGTTCTTTTGTGTTTTTCGTGTGTCCTCAGCACCCCCAGCGGCTCTTCATTCTAGGTAAGTGTCCACTGGGCTTCCTCCAACACCTTGTTGCTACCTTTATTATTACCTTTCCTTTTCCTTAAGTATTTATATATATATATATATATATATATATATATATATAATATGCATTTTAGCACAAATAAGAAGCCCATCAGCCCATAGAGATGACGCAGATCAGGTTCAAGTGGAGCGGCCAGTTTGGCCGGCTTGACACGTAGAGGGATAACCATACAACCATACATTTAAAAGTCAGTATGTAAAGGGTTATACTCAATTACTCTTTTGTTACCTATACAGAAGTCGAAATAACACGTTGGTTATAACGTGGTTGGGCATTGATAATGAATGCCATGAATTAATACGAATATATAATTTAATAAATTTTCCATTAAATATTAGATCCGCCACTCTCCTTGGACATAGGTTCTAAATACCAAGTGTCATGAAAATCCGTTGGATAGATGCCGAGAACGGACATAAGGACAAAACAAAGATAACAGACGCTTACTTTGAAAACGAAACGCGTCTAACAAGGCACAACAACGGTAACGAGCGTACCAGAGAGAGGCTCCGAAAGCATATTTTTCCATAATAAATCCCGAAAATTACACCATCGCGATTATAAACGTACTAACGACGTAGGCAAGTAAATTAAAGGCACGTGCCGGCAATATCGTGCTCTTTTACGTCTCGTTTGGACATAACGATAAGAATACTTCAAAGCCCGAATCTACTTTATAGCTTTTCGTCAAACGTGTCACCAGACGCGAAACATCGATTCGTGCCTCCGGCGAGAGACGTCGAGAGCGCCTTCGGTTTGTATCATGTTCGTCGATCGTAAAAAAAAGTCGCAAGTCCGAAGCGTCGTAATTCGGAGCTTCGGAAGTCGAGAGAATTGCTTATACATATATATATACATATATATATATATATATATATATATACATACATATATATACACATATATATATATATATATATATATATATATATATATATATACATACACTAGCAGAATTTCCCGTTGAATTTTAACGGATTTAGTGAAGCTACTACAGCACAACATAAAACTCTTTAAAATACCTATATAGTAGATACTTTTTAAATTACAATTAGATTTCTTAACAATTAATCATATTTGCTTGTAACAATCCGTTTCCAAGCTTATTGCATTCAAATATAACGATAATTTTATTTCCCATCATATTACTCTCGCCAAATCCAGCTTCATTTCTTGTGTAATTATGCCTCGCTGAAATATTTACTTTTATGTCTTGAAAAAGCAACGTACAGTTGTCCATGATTGAACACTGACTGGAAATGTACACCAGATACGTGAGCTTATTTACGTTAATAAAGATTATAATGTAGAATATAATGATTTTACTTACAAAAAATGTAAGATTCCAGTATTCAATAGACGAAAGAAGGTTCAATTACTTTCATTAATAAACGCTTCCTGAATAATAATCAGTATCTATTTACGTTGCTATCAATCAACATCGATCGTAACGTTGCTTAAACAAAAATGCAAATCGAATAACGCTAAACTTTCGTCTATTTATAAGCTTCATTGAAGCTAATTGAATCGGAGGTAACAATGACGGCCGCCTTGGCAACTCCCGGAAAGAGTACGAAAAATCCACAAAATTTCGAAACAAATAGCGTATTTCTGAAAACTTCGACCGTGTAACATGTAAACTTCGCAGGAATAAGATAGTATTGAGTTTTATTCGTCGAATAAAGCAAAATCGAAAAAAATCGGTTCATATTTACGTATTTTAATGCTTGAAGGAAGAATACCTTGAAAGTCAAGAAATGGATTTATACCTACGTGTTACCTTATGGAAAAATGTTAATCCCCTATATTGGAAGCACTGAATAATCCCAGTTGACCAAAGCTTGACAATTCACTAAGTTAGGATGTAAGGAAGAATCGTACCAAATTTGGTTATTCTAGCTTTTATCGTTTAGGAGGAGTTCCATGAACAAACACACAAACACACGCTTCAAAATATATTATAGTAGATAGATAAAGGTGGCAACAAGGTGTTGGAGGAAGCCCAGTGGACACTTATTTAGATTGGAGAGCGGCTGGGGGTGTTGAGGACACATGAAAAACACAAAAACAACACAAATATGGAGCTTTCGGGCTGACGCCCTTCTTCAGCGACGGAGAGACATGTACTGTTTCAAGTGACACACTGGGGAGGATATGGGGGGGGGGGTAATGAGAGGAGTTCGGGGATAGGAGGTGTGTGTGTATATATATATATATATATATATATATATATATATATATATATAATTGAATGTCTGTCCATCTGTCTGTCTGTCTGTTCCTTATACATTCCCACGACCTTTGAGCTATCGGGACCAAACTTTGCAAATTGACTTCTTATGACACTACGAGTAACATAGGGTACCCGGGAACCCCGACAACCACCCAACACAGAGAGAAATATTTTCTTTTTTTCATTTTCTCCATTTGAATAACATAGGGACGAGTGCAGCTTATTTCTCATTTGAATTTTAAAATTACTTAGAAACATGGTATGAACTTGAATGGTTCTACGAAGAAAAGAACTAAGTTTATTTTTATTGAAGACAGAATCCGAATTCTGATCGAATTAGTATAAAAAATGCATTTAGAATCAATGAAATACGTGATTTTATCAGTTTTATTACAATACCCATTATAAGCTACCATGACAACTCCCATTGTCGCCGAAATTGAAACTTCAATGCATTTATATGGGAAAAAATTTAATGTAATATCTTACGTCAATTTCTGTGTACGATTATAATTTGTTTACATGGAAATAAAATATTTGTTGTTTTTAATTGAATTATCTTCTAATCTAACATATAAAGGAGAATGTTTGTAAGTTTGTTCGCTTTGAATGCTTTTAATACGAGATAGGGAGGGAGAGAGATGGATGGTAACGGAGGGGGGACATGGAGAGAGGGAATTATAAATTTACTATACTATTAAATTTACTATAAATTTACGCTAATTCTAGTCGGATTTTAATTCTGTCTTCAAAAATAAGAAGCTACAATTTATATCCTATCCGACAGTATAAGCCTCGAGTTCGAATCTTGACGGGAAATGATTTTAAAATGCAAATATAAAAACCTCTACACCGATTTACGTGTTTTCTTATGGGCCAAAAATGGGGCAAAAATTATGGCTTTTTTTGTTACAACAGAAGGAAGAAATCCTATATTGTAAAAATTCAAAATCTTAGGGGCTGTTTTGCCGCATTATTGCCCCATACGAGGGCTAAAATTATAAGGCACTTCTAAATGAGCTACAAACTTGAAATTTGACAAGATTATATGATTTTGTACAAAATCGATTGGGAATAATTCGAAATATTAAAAATGCTAAAATTTAAAAATGCTTGCAGAATGCAAGCACATATTAACTAGTGTATATATATATAATGTGTAAGAAGCGTCTATATATTATAGATTGTTTGTTTATTGTTTATTTTTCAAAATAATCTCTTGCTACATTAATACATCGTATGCCCCATCGACGAGGAAGTACCTATATACCTGCATAGTAGAATTCTTTAGGAGGACTACGCAGCCACTGGAGGACAACACTTTTCACCTCTTCCGTATCATTGAACTTTCGACCGCTGAGGGACTCTTTATGAGGACCAAAGAGATGATAATCACATGGCGATAAATCCGGGGAATAAGGTGGATGATTTAGCACTTCCCATCCCATTGTTGCCAGAATGGAAGTGGTGAGATTGGCCGTATGCGGACGAGCATTATCGTGCAACAGGGCTACCCCTCGTGACAGCAGACCTGGACAGGGTTTGCGTATGGCTTCCTTCACAGTACCACGAAGAAGATCACTATAATACGCAGCATTCATTGTTGCACCAGCCGGAAGAAAATCCACATGAATAAGGTCACGCCAGTCCTAGAAAATGGTCGCCATAATTTTTCCAGCAGTTGGCTGAACTTTGAATATTTTTGGTTTGGAAGAACCGGTATGCAGCCACTCCATACTGGATCTATTCGATTCGGGAGTGTAATGATGAATCCAGGTTTCATCACAGGTTATTACGCGTTGCAAAAAGTCATCCCCTTCCCTGCGATGTCTCCCTAAATGGTCTGTACACTTGGTCACTCGTGTCTGCTTCATATCAAACGACAGTTGTTTTGGTAACCAACGTGCGCTAACCTTATTGAATTTTAGGTGATCGTGGATGATTGTTTCAATACTGCCAACACTAATATTTACCTCAGCAGCCAGCTCCTTCACGGTAATGTGACGATTATCCAAGATTAACTGTTCAACACGTCGAATGTTCTGTTCTGTTACTGCAGTCGGTCTCGCATGTGCACGCTCCAAATCACTTACTGCTTTGCGATCGTTTTTGAATTCTTCTGCCCAATTATACACGGATCTTCGTGAAAGACATTATTCTCCGAACTGTTCCGACAATCTTCCGTAAATTTCAGCTGGTGTGACTTATTGGGACGACATATTGTTTATACCATCATGCCTTACTGCGAACTAAATCAGTGTATGACGTCATGTCTGGTATTGTTGCCAGCATTTGTGAGCAAAGTCCCTATTATCTAACACGATTGGTTGCTAGTTTATAAATAAAAGTGCAGGTGAACCTTGAACCACCCTCGTAGTATATATATATATATATATATATATATATATATATATATATATATATAAACCGCTAAGGTACGTATGCTTAATTGATTACCGTTACCAAGTAACCATTTATTCCCCCATAAGAAAAGCATTGAAATCGGTGTAAGGCATTTTTTAATTGCATTTTAAAATTACTTAAAATTAAGATATAAACTCCGGACTTGAAGTATTAAACGGAAAAAATCTGATGTGGCCAACATATGGCTTTCTCCATATTTGGGGTATAGATATTTAAAATATTATGAATAGCATTATAAGGCAAAATTATTATTTCCTATCGTAAAAGAATACAGTCGTCCTTATTGCCGTAAATTACGTATATTTTGAATATGTTTACAGAATTCACCGCTACATGGTGGTGGCGCTGTATTTTAGAAAAAGCAAAATATCTCCGAAATGGATGGTTCTACGAAAATTTGTTTCAAACAAAACTTGGAAGAAATATTATTCTCTATAACTTTGTTCCTTACGAAGATGACCAATTACGACGTTTTTAAGGAGATATTTGACGAAAACCGAAAAAACCGATAATTTTTTATAAATAATTCCTAAACAATAACTGCTATGGAAAATTGTTTCAAATGAAAGTTGTAGGAAATTACATTCTCTATAACATTTGTATAAAAATGTATATACAATAACGACGTTTTAACGGAGAAATACCGCAAAAGCCGAATCGGGTTTCGAATAAACCTCGACTACCGGTTAACCGTTATTGTCTAAAAACTAATCAGTCCTTTGTGCTCATGCTTAAGTGTTATATATGAAATTTGGTATTAATATGACAAGTACTTTTCGAGTTAGAGCGCCCACAACCACACACACACACACACACACACACATACGCACGCAGACATCATTCCGAAAATAGTCTAAACGTGTTCTAAGGATCTCAAAACGTGTATTTCCGTTGAAATCTCGAAGTCGATTTTTTTTCGTGAACACAATACTTTCCCATTACTACGTATGGAGAAAGTAAAAAGTGAAAATAATTATTTTTGAAAACAGAATACGAATTCATGCCGAATTAGCTTAACTATTTGATTTTAACTGCATAGAAACGAGAAATTTTAAAATATATAAGAATGGGAAATTTTATCTACCATGGAAACGCTACAATGCTTTTAGATGGGATTCTTGCCATCTATATGTATTGCTTACGAGCGTAGAGTAACGTGTTTTATGCAGAGGGGGTAAGGGGAAAAGGGGAGGGGGGAGAGAGGGAGGGGAAAAGAGGTGAAAAGGAGTTAGGGGAGAGGGAGGGAGGAGGGAAATAGAGGAGAAGAAGGGTTATGCAGGAATGTAGTAATAGAGAGGGTAATGGGAAAAGGAGACAGGATGAGAAAGGGGGGAAAGGAGAGAGGTGGAAGGGAGAGAGGGGAAAGGGGAGAGACAAAGAGGGGAGAGGGGGAGATAGGAAGAGAGAGGTTTCAATAATGCAATAAAATAGTAAAATACGTATTTAATAGAATAGTTTTCTATGGGTATGTCATTTGCACCATTAATTGGTTCACATTATTATTAATAAATTAATTGAAAGAAATCTGCGTAAACATTACGTGGGTACAGCCGGAATGCCTCCTCATGAACTGAAGCCGTTATCATGCTTCTTAGAAACCTAATGCCATTGAGAGGACTATGTAATGGTACAAGACTTACTGTTACTCGAATATAAACACACATAATCTAAGCAAAAGTGAGCGGTGCAGCAAACTCAGACACGGTACTTATTCCAAGAATCTCACTCATTCCATCAGACACAAATTTACCATTCAGTTTCAAACGAAAACAATTCCCCATACGATTGGCTTTTTTAATGACAATCAATAAGTCACAAGGCCAAACATTTGATGAAATGCCTTTACCTACCTAAGCCTATTTTTAGTCATAGACAATTATATGTTGCCCTATCAAGAGTCAGATCGTTTGATACAACTTTGAAATGAGGAAATTCGAGTGCTTCTGTAAGTTCACATTTTTACAACATGCATTTTAGAAAAAGGGTAGCAGTAATGAAATATGTCGTGGTGTCTCGCCTCTTCACTCATTCCAGTCTGTCCTCGCCTTCCGTTTCTCCCCCCTGAGAGGCAGATCACTCTTTAACCAGGAAAATAGAATACCTCCTAAGTATTGCAGCGTCCAAGAGTCACCTTTCTTCAGCTGGATTTCTGCCGTTTTAAATATCTTTTGATATAATAGCGGAGCAGAAAATTTGTGTGTGCAGCCGATTGAGAGGGGTCAGCCGCAATTGCGGACCAAATAATCAACCTGTATAAAGGTGCACAAGGGTAGGCTGCAGAAAAAAGACATCCATTTGCAGCGAGAATTTTTTTGCGGCATGGAAGATTCCAATTGAGGACATCTTAAGTGTAATGGTGGCTTGGATATTAAAATATCCCACAGCCATCACAGTTAGGGAGACGGGGTTTAGTAGATGGACCGTTTGACGTCTACTGTCGAGCTTACGCGAGCTTCTGTTGGTGTGGATGTTAGAAAACAGCAAAAAAATTGGAGGAGCTCGTAATACGGTGGAAATCGACTAGAGCGCGTTTGGGAGGCGCAAGTATAGTTGCGGCAGCTTGACGAAGACGAAGTGGGTGGTTGGGTTGGGTTGACAGGGACACACGCCGATAATCATTCTTGTGTCTTGTGGACAAGAGGGATCCTGGAAAAAGTGATACAGGAGAACGTCGAAGTGGGATTCAACGTGATTGCGGATATGTGGAGGGGACGGTTCGTGTTTTTTAATGTTTTTAGCATCCTTCAAAATCGATCTTCATATTTAAACCACTTTCCCTCCTTAGCGCTCTTGAGGATGAAACATGTAATTATTATTTCAATGATAATAAATTAAGATAAGAGCCATCGCACTAAAAAAGCAAGTCCAAATCTTACATAGAAGGGAGAGACTGTATTTTAAAATAGAAGGGGAAAGCATTATTAAAATATTTTGCCTCAGCTTTGAATGAAGTCTGAAATTATAAACTTTTGATTTCTTTGCGAGTAAAAACCAAAAAAACTGGGACCAAGTTTTACAGCATGTTGTAAACTTATAGAAGCACTCGAATTTCCTCATTTCAAAGCGATATGGTGATCCACAGAAAAATGCATTAATATTTTCAGCGTATATCTGTGCCTTTATTGAACCACTTGAATTATATCTGGTGCAAAACTCATATTTTACGCATATGAGACTTTTTTCATTTCACATCTTCTGAAGATCTACTTTATCATCTTAGAAAAGCGCAACAAAAACGTTTAGCCGACCCTGCTCCCATTTCTTACAAAGAAGAAAATTTGAAATCCCGAGAAAATCATGAAACATAGACCAAGGACAATGAAAACAATCAAATTTTCATCGTCGTTGATTTATGTTTAATATTTTCTGGGCCCTGTAGACTATATGAAAGGGATATATGAAAGGACAGAGTCGCTGTACGTGTTGTAATTCGGAAAGGCAATGTCGATTTCAAATTTCCCTCCTAAAGAGCTTAAGGTAAGTCGAAGCGCTTATGTTGGACCTCTCACTCACCCTTCAGTTTCCTTCCTCCTCCACCCTTTACATCGCTCGTTTCCTAATTACGTTGATATGTATCGTAGAATTTCGTTTAAGAAACGCCAATAACCAGCATTTTCACCGAAATTCAATGATGTATTGCAATTTTGCAATGATAGATCAATAATTTCACCACCCGCTATGAGGGTAGACTACTCCGATCTAGGGTACGGGAATCGAGTCCGAGTGAGGGACGCTAACCCTCACTAATGAGGGTCGAACGCAAAGAGCAGGTAGTCTTCCGAAACATGGCCCCGGATCTGCTGCATAAACCTACATTTATTTTACAAATTTCTACTAGTAGTTAGGGACAGGGCTCGAAAAATACGGTCGTCCGCTCGCCAGTGGCGAGTTGATATTACCAGCTGGCGACAATCTATTCGCAATAACAATTTTTATTTGTAAATATAGCTCTCCGCCGATCAAACCAACTTCCTCTACTAGTCAAAATAGATTCGCCTGTCGCAATTGTCGTTGGAACGTCTGTGAAATAATTAGCTCTCCGCCGTTAAAATAAGCGTCTCGTTCGCCTCGCTTCGTCGGTAGTCTTACAGTATCTATTTATTTTATTAGTATCTTACTAGATCCAGTATCTTATTTGAAAGTGAAATTAATACTGTGAGCTAATTAGAACATATGAAAGTATTGACGTAGAAAACATCTCCTGAGGACACGTCAATGAATGGAAATTTTCTAGGAGTTCAGCTATCTGAAATACCGCAGGCAATATTGAAATTTGAGAAACATATTGAAAATATCCTTAGTTAATGGTATGAAGTTAAAGTAATATGTAAGAAATTGAAGCTAGATGTTATTCATCAATCAATAGTTTCACTAAGTTTATATCTATACCTAATAGCAGTTCTCCCAACTTGAACGGCAACGTGTGAGAGAGGTTTCAGCGCTATGAATATAATTAAATCTAAGAATAGGTCTTCGTTACAGAATTCTAGTTTAGATGACCTCTTAATTATAACACTCAATGGACTCCCATTAAATTTATACAATCGTTTTCTTCAAGGTTGTGCAGTTAACTGTTATGCGGATATGAGGTTCCCGTCTTTCCCGCATCACGTGCAGAAACTTACAAGAACACATAATAATGTTTGTTTGTTTGTCTGTCAAAATTTTCTGGATCAGCCACCGGCCAAGTTTATAATATGAAAATGACATAAATGGTTTACCTAACCCAATCAGGGGTGCAGCCACTTGACTGGAAACATAAAAATAACTTTTCCTAATATCCCGTAAAATATTACTCACGTCGAAAAAGTCTTCAAATAATACTTCTAGAACTAGTCAAATAAAACATTTTTTCAGTACAGTTTTATCGTAGGAGTAATCGTTATCAAGTAAATGCAACAAGGCATTCCTAATTCGCTTTCGTCAATGTAAACGATACCCGTTTTAAATGAAGTAAATAAGAACTGCTGTAACTAGGAAAATACGCTTCGGCTTACGCAACACCCTGGCTAAATCGAATACAGCCCGTGTCTTAGCCTTCGTCTTGATTCCTTTTCCATTGTCTTCCATAGGATTCTCCCTCGGATGATGGCTTCTCTTTTCGGCTCCTTCATCCCTAAGGCAAATGTCCTCCAGGTGGTTTCTACCCTCCGCCTTCGTTAACGACGTTTTTTTTTAAGCTATAATTTTTTTTAAAGTCGGGCACTTAATTAGGCCACCTCGCTAGAACACGGTGGCCCTCCCCCATTTTTTTTTTACGGTTCACTCTGCCGCCGCCGCTGCTAAGTCGCTTCTCGGACTGCACTTAGACCTTCCCCCCCTATTGACCTTAATGGGATGGGTGACCCTACAAGGAGGGAAATGCTTGCCGTCGAACTAGTCCGCAGCAGGGGAGCGTGTATGTATGTGGGCGTAATACAAGGGACATTTATAGAGCGGCATCGCTGTCGGACGCTCGCGGAGGGAGAAGAGTAAGCTCCATTACGAGCTCACTCTTCTAGGAGTTTTTGTTTTTAATTTTCGCGCGCCATTTTCCGCTATCAAAAGGGGTTGCGAACTGTAGTTCGCTCGCGAGTTTTTTTCAGCGCGTTCCTTTTTCTCTCCTAACCTTATTATCTCCAGAAGCTCTTCGGTATTCCTTTTTTGGCCTGGTTAATTGTGTTTTGGGGTTGCATATTTTTTTTATCGTGCGACAAAGGATTTTGGAATCTCGTCGGTTAAAAAAAAAAGAATAAGTGTGCAAAAGGTTCGACGTGTTTTTAGTTTTTATCCGTTCAAAATTATTATTATTATTTCTTTCGGAGCCCTTCCGGGTGGCATTGCGCTTGGAGGGAAATGGGAGTTGCTTCGTTTTACAGATATAATTTCATATCGGACTCGTCCATTATTTCCTGTTGAAGTAGTACACTCTCGATTACTCCGGTCGCGGTGTTTGCCAATGGATATCCGCTCTACGGCGGAAAAAATTAATGCGTTTCCTGTTTACAAAGATGATACAACATTTCCAATGTTTTTCCAGATAGGAACTCGCCATATGCAGGAAGATTTGAAGTGGATGTGTTTTTTTATACTTGGAATGTCACGTAGCAAAATACCTAACTCTTTCTCTATCAATCTCATACTTTGGTGGCAGCAAAACGGATACAGGATATAAAATGAAATTTTAGGGTTTATTTTTATGATTTGAAAATGAAATTCCAAGAGATGTGCTTTTGAATCGGGATTTTACTTATATTTGTGGATGGGAATATCCGAAATATTATTTAACGACATCACTGCACATTTTTATACTTTAAAAAATCTAGATTTCCTTTGATTAAAAGAGACATATTTGAATTGGAGGCAAAAAATCGTTTTTATATCGAGGCCAACACGAAAGAGATTTATGCCTCCAGTCACAATGACAGTTGAAACACGACCGTTTGACGAAAATAATTAAATTTTAGGTGAAAAGAGAATATCCCTTCTCGTCACGCAAATGGGAGTTAGCGTTCCTCCACCACGCCATTATTAAACTACCAATATGCGGTTTATATATACGTATATATAAAAGAATGAATAAATAAATATTTCAGAAGGGCGCGTTTAACGCTCTTGATAATTTCCGTTTTTCGCGTTTTCATGCCATTCGTCTCCGTGGGATCCAACGTATCGATATGACACCGAAGCGAAATGTCTGCGAGAAATATTCGTCGAGCATTTAATATGTGTAGAAAACGCGCTCTCTCAGCCCTGAAACGGATATCGAGTGGAAAACGGCTTCGGTTATACGGTCGTAGAGAGATATTGTCTTTTAGATACGTCTATTCAAAAATACATATGTATACACATACATATGAGGACAAGGATATATTTTAAAGACGCACGCGAGCAACTAAATGTCGAAATGGGAGGGAATTTCAAGCAATAGAAAATTTTGAGGCAAATGAAAATAAATTTATAAATTGACCGCAAAATATTATTGCGTTAACAGGAAATTTTGGTAAAAGATATAGGAATAAAACTACACCAGTCATCGGATGTCTTAATTTTAGAATCGTGCTTGAATAAATATTAATGGGGTTAAAGTTGGAAATTACTATTCACGAATAAGCACTAAAGTGTGAAAAGTTCAAAAATTACATGCTTGTCTTCGTTTTCTCCAACTGCAATAACGAAGTTATAAAAAAAACAGGAGCGTATTTCGGCTACGTTGCAGCCAACTTCTGCGTTGATTACTACCGCACGTGTTCTTTTTTTCGAGTTTTCTTTCGGTAAATCGCTACTGTAGGCGATGGAATTGTAGCCTAAATGCGCATCTGAGTTTTCATAACCTTGTCATGACTGTTGGAGATAGTTGACACAAGTACTTAATATTTCAATTTTTTCTACTGCAGTGTCTATTCTTGAATTGTATACAGATATGTGTATAATGATATTTAAATTACCACTTCATGTAGTTAAAATGGTGACCGAACTTTTGATTCCATTAGTTAATTCAATAGAAGTTGTTCCGTGATTTATTCCTCGACTATATTCAACTTCGAACTCAACCCTTCAACTTGGAACGGTTTTAATTTTCTTCTCGCAGCCGTTACCTCAATCTGATTTCGTTCATTTTTTATTCATGGAAGAACGGAACTTAAAGAGACCCCTTTTTTTGCACGCTGATCATTTAAGCATCAACAAAACTGAATAAAGAATGAAAGTAACAATGGGCTATAGGAGAGATCCGAACCCTTTAGACAAAAATCTCCAGGACGTGTACCAAGTTCTTAAGGCTTTCCAGTTTCTTTTTATAATACAACGTATTCGCATCTTTGATGATTGCACCGTAGTTTTCATTAGCAACCATCCGCGGTAATGTTTCCTCTCCGAAGCACAAGCCAGAGAATTCCGCTCACTTTTCTCGTCCCCTCTTCTCATTTTCGTCCAACCGACTGTGACCGTGTCGCACTCATCATCAGGAAAGTTTTCGGCGCGTCGCCATCTCAAATATATTTCCCTTTGTTCCATTTCATTTCTTCCTCCTTCGAAGGAGTCTCTCTCTCTCTCTTCTGAAAACTTTAACGCTTCTCCTTTTGGATGTACAATTAAACGAGGAAGAGGTAAGGCGAAGAGAGTGGATAAGAGTCACAGAGAGAGACGTACAGGAGGAAGAGAGACACGGAAGGAATGGTAAAATGGAGAAGAAGGAGAATTGAAAAGGGAGGAGCGAGATGGTTGAAGGAGGAGAGAGGGACTGGGACAAGGTGAAGAGAAGACCGGAGAGAGAGAGAGAGGGACGTTAGAAAGAATAGAGATACGAAAGAGATGGAAAAATCTATAAGAAGGAGAATTGAAGAGGTATATAGAGAGAGAGATAGATAGACAGGGAGGGAAAAGGGGAAACGTAGTAGAAAGAGGAACGCGAAAGAAGTGGGGAAAATGGAAGAGAATTGAGATGGCAGGGAGGAGAGAGAGAGAGTGGAGAGGGACGGGGAGAGAAGAAACTGGAGAGAGACAGAGTGAAGAGAAATATGAAGCGAAAGAAGGGTGAGAAGGATAAAATATTGAGGATATAGGAGGAATAGAGAGTGGAGAGAGAGAGAGAGGGTGAAGAGAAGATGGGAAGATAGAGAGAGGAAGAATGAGAAAGGAAGAGGAGTATTTGGGAGAGAGAAGTACAGAGAGAGAGAGGAAGAGGAGAGTCTAGAGATGGAAAGAGAGAAAAGAGAGGGAGAGAGAAAGAGGGAGTGAGGGGAGATAGAAATGGAGAGAAAGAGAGGGGGAGAGAGACGGGGAGAGAGAGAGGGAGAAAGTGAGGGAGATGGAGAGAAAGAGCGGGAGATAGAGAGAGTGAGAGGGAGGGAAAAAGAGGGAGAGAAAGAGATGGAGAGAAAGAGAGAAAGAGAGGGAGGGAGAGAAATAGAGGGAGAGAAAGAGAGGGAGAGAAAGAGAGGGAGTGAGAGAGGAAGAGAAGGAGAGAGAGGGAGAGAAAGAGGGAGAGAAAGAGATGGAGAGAAAGAGATGGAGAGAAAGAGAGGGAGAGAAAGAGAGGGAGAGAAAGAGAGGGAGAGAAAGAGAGGGAGAGAAAGAGAGGGAGAGAAAGAGAGAGGGAGAGAAAGAGAGAGGGAGAGAAAGAGAGGGAGAGAAAGAGAGGGAGAGAAAGAGAGGGAGAGAAAGAGATGGAGAGAAAGAGATGGAGAGAAAGAGATAGAGAGAGAGAGGGAGCCGGATATATTGAGAGGGTGACAGAGAAGGAACGACGCCAAAAGGAGTGAGTGAGCGAGCGAGATAGGACGGAAAAGAGCCCAAGGGAGTCAAGGGATGCGAGCCCCGACCGATGTGGAAATGGTGACAGGAGAATAACAAATAAATAAGAGATTGGGTTTTTGAACGGCGCAAGGGTGTGAGGGAAAGGGGAAGAGGTTATTGAGAGATGGGGGAAGGGGTGTATAGGAAAGGAAAGTGACACGGGCGATACGTGTATAGGATTTGAGGCAGAGAGAGAGAGAGAAAGAGGAAGAGAGCGAGAGGAAGAGTGAGAAGGTAATAGATAGGGAGGTAGACGGGAAAAGGAGGGGTAAAACTGTCACATCCCAAGAAAAAAGCAGTTTGGAAAAGAACTAGTAAGGCCATAGGAAAGAGGATGGAAAGGGAAGGAGAAAGGGAAGGAGGAAAGGGAAGATGAAGATGGTAAAGGGGACGGGTGATTAGGAAGGAGGGGAAAAAGGGAGGTTTTTTAGGGAGGGTTGATGAGGGGTAGGATGGGAGTCTAAGAGAGTGGGTGGGATCGAAAAAGGGAGTGGGAGGGAATTGGGTGGAGAGGGAAGGGGCGTTGGGGAGGAGCGGGAGAACGCAGTGGAGGAGGAGGAGAAGGAGGAGGAGGAAGGGTTCCTAGGAAGAGGAGCAGAAGGTCGTAAACGGCAGGATCGATACGATAAGGTGCGGTCTGTTGGGAAGTAGAGGAGGGAGAGGAGTGGGAGAAAAGAGGGGGAGAGATAGAGAGGGGGGGAGGAGGAGAGGAAGGGCGGATGAAGGATGGGGAAGAGGGAGGGGAAGAGGGCGGTAAGGGGCGGGACGGAGGAGAATGGGGAGGGTGAGATGGAGTAGGGGTAATAGCGGAAGGAAAAGGGTTTTCGTGGAATAGAATCGTAAGGGAGGGGAGGACGGAAGTGGGTTTAGGAGAAGAGAGGGAAAGAGGGGATGTCCGAGAGGAGAAAGATAAATGGAGGAGAGAGAGACAGAGACAAAGCGGGAGAGAGAGAAAGAGAAGGAAATGAAGCGTGTCGAGAGAGAGAGAGGATTGAGAGGGAAGAGGAGTGAATGATGAGAGTCATGGTGCGTATCTATCTGTATAGAAGAGGAGAGGAAAAGACAGGAACACAGAAGAGGAGGAAGTGAAAGTGCGTGTGGGAAGGGGGGAAAGGAAGGAATGAGAGAGAGAGGGGGGAGCGTAGAGGAAGGAGACCAGGAATATGAAAGAAAGGATGAGATTTGGGGGAGGGGGGGAGGGAAATGAAAAGGAAGGAGAGAGTGTTACGGAAGGTTACGGAACGGTTGAGAAAGAAAGAGGAGAGACGTGAGTTTGCGGGAAATTAGGATGGAAGAGGTGGGGAGGAGGGGAGGAGAAAAAGGGGACGGAGAAAATGAGAAAAAGGTTGCGAGGGTGGGGAAACGGGGAGGGGGTAGAGGATGGAGGGGTAGGGGAGAGAGAGAGAGGAAGGATTTGGGGAGGGGAGGGGGGAGAAAGAAGGAAGTGTCCGGATGAGTGGAAGGGGATAGAGGAAGAGGGATTGGAAGAGACAGGAAGGTTTGAAATGGGAGGGTAGGGACTGTGAGACAAAGGGGAAGGGAGGGAGGGAGGGGGAAGGAAAGAATGTGAGATAGAGGGGGGGTAAGTAGGAGTGGAGAGAAAGAGAGGAAGGGAAACATAGTGAAAGAGGGACAAGAAGGAGAGAAGAGGGGAGGGGAGACAGGGTGGAGTGAGAAGGTGAATGAGGGAGAGGGGGAGGGGGGAGGGAATAAAGGGAGGAGAGAGAGGAAGAGGATTCAGAAAGAGAAGAGAGGGAGGGGAAAGTGGGGAGAGACGGGGAGAATAGAAATGGAAAGAATAGGAACGAGAGATAAGGGGAACAAGAGAGAGAGAGAGAGAGAGAGAGAGAGAGAGAGAGAGAGAGAGAGAGAGAGAGAGAGAGAGAGAGAGAGAGAGAGAGAGAGAGAGAGAGAGAGAGAGAGAGAGAGTGAAGGTGAGAGCAAGAGGAGAATCTGGAGAGTCGAGAAAGAATGACGGAATGAAGAGGTAAGGGGAGGATGGAGTGGAGAGGTGAGTTGGAGAGTGGGTGAGAGGGAGAGAGGATTTAAGGATTGAAAGCAAAATAAGAGAGAGAGAGGGATGGATGGATAAAAAGAAAACATCTGCGATAGGGGTTATAATGATGGCACGCAGTTGAAGGATGTGGCGGAAAGGATGATGGTTTAACGAGGGCTCACTCTCTTTGGAGCGAGAGAGAGACAGAAAGCGAGGGAGGGAGAGAGAGAGACACACACAAAGAGAGAGAGAGATGGAGAGAGAGAGGTGGGATTTCGGTCCGAATGAATTAAAAGAAAATGGATGAACATAACGGTGAATGAAGAATGCGGAGAAAAGCGAAGGGATTCGGAGGAAATTGAAGTGGAGTTATATGTATGAGAGAGAGAGAGATATACATGGGGATATAGGAGAAAAAGAAAGAGGGAAATAAATTACGCCGAACGAATAAATTTTAGATTCATTTATATTTGATCCTTTCGGATGAAAACGTTACTGGAAGCAAAAGCGTACGTTAATTTTGTCTACATAAATCTTTAATGCATCTGTTATTAGGGCGCATAAGTTTTTTTAACATCCGCCGTTTTCAGATACACTTTCGGTGGATTTAAAATGTATTTTTTCCCTAATTTCTAGTTAACTGGCAGAGAAATATCTCTCTCGAGGCTATAAAAAAGAAGTGTTTCATAGATTTCTTTTACGCGCGAGATATTTCCACAGATCCGCAAATTCTTCCTCTAGCCCAAACATAAAGGATTCTTTCTTCTATTGATCCAAAGAATGAAACTCGAATTTTTATTCTCAATAAGACATGTGTGTGTGTATATATATATATACACACACACACTTTCTCATTCATGAAATTAAGAGCTGTAATCTGAATCTTCTTCGAATCTAGATTTAATGGTCTACCTCCGAATTCCAATCGATATAATTAAGTCTGCAAATACATATAACGTGTATTTCGGCAACGGAAACCATTAAACGACTCTCCATAAAGGGACATTTTTGTCTAAAGCTATATGAATCCCGTCACAGAAATTGTTACGCGTTCTTTTAAAGGCCGGGAAAAAAACATTCTCCTCTAGTTATCCGCAGATAAATCATCGCTAGAATATTATTTGAATAAAAACTCCTTCCAAATAGATTAGCATCCTTGTTTCTCCGGATTATTCTCGCGCGGGAGCCGACGCACAAAAAGAACGCGCATTCATAGCTTAGCCGCCATTTTTTTTCGTGAGGGAGAAATGGACGCACCTCAGGCCGAAATTTATGCTTTCGGAATGATAAAAATTCTATTCTCAACGGCTTTTACGGATGGGATTTATCTCAGCACGTTCACACTGCCGCCTCTGAGAGAGAAAATACACGTTTCTTTTGTGTTTCAACACGCGAATAACAATGAGGAGGGAATAAAAAATGACACCTCCCTTTTCACCACTAAGGGCGGAAACAACATGACGCTGATTTTTCATTCCTATACGCATACACGCACGCCGTCTCGCGCGCGCACACGCACACATACACACACACACACATACATTTCAATTCTTTCGCACCGATGCTTTGCCCTTAAAAAAAAGTCCTGTCCGATTTGCCTCATTATCAATCACGTAAACGCCTCGTTCGTATTCTCTGTGGGGAAAACGGCGGGTTCCATAAAGGATCTGGCGTTTACGGCTTATGTTAATCCGGCGATCATCATAGGAGCGGTTCGCTTCCCTTTCGTTCCTCCCTTACTTTCGCCGAGGCATTTGTTTGCGATTAGAATTGATTAAGGCACGCCCATTAACTAGCTCCGCCACACCCATCGGCGAAAGCAATCGAATAAAACGCCAGTAATGTCCGGCGTGAGTGTGTGTTGCGCGCGTATGTGTGCGTTTTCGTCATTTCCGAAAAGGACCGCATCTTTTTTTTTTATAGTTTTTTCTCTATCGCCTTCGTTGTTTGCAAACTGTGTTTTCGGGGAAATTCTTAAGCTGGTCTTTCATATGTCAGAAATTCGGAGTAGGGCTCATTAACGGTTATTTGTGAGCTTTTTTTTCGTCAAAAATATACGTATATCCTCCCTAATGAACCGCAGGGGTAGTATTTAAGTAAAGGAACAAAGATATATTGTTATTCCGCCGTTAACAACTACGACGTTCGTATTAAATGGCTTCCTACCTTTACCGTTCGTTTGGCTGGAAATAAAATTTTACCTCTTTCGTGTTAGGAATATGTACCGGAGAGGAAGCTTCTTCAATGAAATTGCTCCTGCTTTTCTTAATTAAGCGCACGAAAATCCATATCATCAAAGCTCTAATAATTAAATCGATTCAAATTTAATAGTATGTTATGCTAACACAGTCGTGAATCGTAAAAATTTCAAGTATGTGACATGATACAGACGCAGGTTAGTAAAACGTGTAAAAATGAAATTACATCTATCGACATTACATATTCTGATGAAGGAAGGAGTATTTTGGAAATTATTCATAATAAGATGAATATTAAAAACCTATCAGAGCTAAATTTATAGACTTATTATATATAAAATTTACGACCCCTGTAATTTCGACTTGGCTCTTTATATTCTGGCGTTTTAAAATATTAGGTAATAAACAAATCAATTAAATCGTGGTAACGAACGTAGATCTTCCTCCAATTTAGCGATAACTGTGGAAAATTGATTAACCGACCAATAGAGTGTGTAGCATAAGGAGAATTCCTCATGGGAGAAAGGAGCCTGCAAAATTTAACGAAGCTTTGAAACAGCAAGCATGATCAAAATAATCGAAGCCGCGGGGACCGAGATTTTTGATAAATGTGGGTGCAAGTCTTAAAACCATTTATGAGTTACGTATGTAATACAATTTCCGGTTGCATAAAAATTAAAATAGTCTTATAAATTCATAGAATATTTGAACAATTCAAAAAATACAACTCTAAAATTATTGCACAAACAAACATCCTTCAAAACTTCACATGAAAACTATTCTCCACTTTAGTTTGTGTCTACCGTAATGTATGCTTTTCCTTTTATCCTTTGGAGCGATGGTATCTTATGACGGCAAGTGCCAAGGCGCCCGTGGAAATGTATTTAGATGCCAGCGAGAATTTTCAAACAGTCATAAAGTGAAAAATATTCAGAATTTTAAAAGCACTCTGCGATACAATTTATTTTTTATCTTTGCCTTTTATAAAATATGAATGTGTGTAACGTTCATAATTCTGTAGTTCAAGGATTATATCCCATTTATTCTTCACCGTTAGCTCACCGCGCATTGAAAATTCCCTTTGAAGTTCTTCAATCCAGAAAGCTTTGGGATCTGTCTTCATAAGTGTAAAAAATGTAAAAATCCGTTTGTCTTCGGTTTCGTTTTAACATCATAAATGTGAAAAGGTAAATTGTAAATTAAACTTTTAATTACATAAATTTCAACTCGTGACAAATGGAATACGTGAATCGAATCCAATTTTAATGATAACAGTCACGAAACAATTAATGGTTAGATTCATAAAGTTACAGATAAAACAGAGCGGCGATTATGCGAACGTCAAATAACCAAAACTTTAAGATGACTCTATTAGAAAATGAATCTGTATTTCTCATAGTAGTGGAAATGTGTGGCCAATAGTAGGTACTGATCTTCTTACTTAATAAACACTGAAGTTTATCAGCAAAATATTTTCCCGAATGGCGAATAATAACGAGGAAAGAAGAAACAAATAACATCCTTCCGTAAGGTTAATAAAAAAGTTTTAATCTTCCATTTTAATGAGTTAAATCCATTTTTACTCTAAATGAAATGTTACATATATGTTCGTATTTATTTATTTACTGAATTATAGCAACAAACATGTAGGCATATTTCCAAAAATCAAATACAATCCGGCATGCGCATCTAGTTCAAACATTGTTAGATCTCGTGACTACTAACGAACTTCGTCGTTATTAACCAATTAAAACAGTAATCCGAACTAGGTCGCATCCCTTATTAATTGGGATAATCTACTCTATACTGCAATGTCTGCGACTGAGACTTTGCGAATTGGCTGCCACAAAGCGGAAATGCATGTGTTTATCAGAGAATACACTTCTCGAGTCATTGAAATGTTTTTCGTGAAAAAATGTTTCATTTTATTTTATCAAAACAAATTCGCTCAATGGTCGGATTATCAGCCATGACCTACAACCCACGAGTTATATCCCCAATTAGCCAAATTACTAAAAGATACTTAGGTCGTGTTTTTGTCTAATTAAACTTTTTTGTTCTTTCCACAAAACATAACAAGAGACGGTACAAGGGCGAGAAAAGGTAGGCTGAAACCCATTCGTAAGCCGGAATAGTGTTATCCGTACATTGGACGTGGAATCCAGAGAATACAACTTTGTAATCCTACCTTGACCTCAAAATATGCCTTTCCCCTGATCTATGCGGAATTTTCAATCTTTAAAAGCCGGTAAGAAACTCAATATCTCTCCAAAATTTCATTTGACCGTTGAAAATAAATTAGATGATTTCCGAGAAAAATTCAAGCGAGCATTTCGTTAAATCCAATTCCCTCTTGGGTAGTTGTCCAGTTCCGTTTCATAGTTCCGTATTAAAGCAATCAACCAGCCGAATTTTGTCTCCTTAATTCAATTAGCTTAGCCTAACCGACGAAATAACAGGGGCACTAGAAGAGACAGGTTAACGCGGAAAAAAAAATCGGAAATAACTTTCGCATCACGACTCGGGTTGCCACCTGAAATTCGTCAATGACCCGGAGATTTTCTAATTTGACCCGAAGTTTCTCATACACGAAGAAGGAAAAGCATGTTTTTGCTATAATTAAGCGTTTGATATGTAATAGTTAACTGGCATTCATACAGATGTGAGGAACGTATTTATTTATTGATATATTCCAACTGCTTCATATATTGTTGACCCGGAGAATTATATCCTAAACCCGGAGACTACTAGTCTTAAAACCCGGAGACTTCGGGTCAAACTCGAAGAGGTGGCAACCCAGATCACGACGTGCACGAAAATCATCTTTCGCCCTTTAATTCCGTCGAATGCGCTATTGAACTTGCGCGTCCTCTGCGCGTATATGTAGTCGTAAAAAAATGCCGCAGTCACCGCGCCCGCACAGAACACAAGCGGGGAAGAAAAGATGCAGCGATTGAAATTCAGATGGGGCGAGGAGAGTTTTAGTCAAAAGAATGGCGAAAGGGACATAAATCCACGAGAAAATGCTCGAGGGAGTGGGTTAGCGAGGAGTGTAAGGGACAGTTTTGTAGGAAATAAGGGCGAGTAATATCCAGGAAGGAAGACGAAAGAGGAGGAAGACGAATAGATATGAAGAAAGGGATGAAGTGGGGGAGAAAGAAAGAAGGAATAAAATTGTCCTTATTGCGAGTTTAGACGTCAAACAGCCCCCTCTTCCACCTAACACTACATAGTTGACAATACTTTTGAATTTACAGTATGAAATTACATAAACTACAGCTAAATTATTAAAAAACAATAATAAATACGTCGAGTATTAAGAAATACAAGAGAAAATATAACGTGAGAATTGCAATTGTGTACAGAGATTTATGTTTACCGATTTTTATAATAATGAGCTTATGACGATGATTACATTACATGAATTTCATACAGTACGCACAATAAATATTTAGCGTTTACGATTTACACATTAATAATAGTACAATTGAAGATACGGTAATACCAGTGGACCGACATTAACATAAAAACTGTTGTAAATACTTACATTTATAGAGGATAGAGATGGAGGGGGGGAAGGAGGGGGAGAGAGAGAGAGAGTAGAGAACCCTAGAGGAGAAAAGGACCATGGGGTCGGATACCAGGAAACACGAATATCAAATTTCGAAGCATTTAAGCGGAATCATATCAGAAACTCCGATTTTACGCGCGGGATAAAACGATAACATACATTTCGAATAAACAGTAAAAGAAAAGAAACTAATGGAGGATTATCGCCACGCGGTGAATCGATGGAGAGAGAAAAAGAGAGAGTATTTCCTTTCCGTTGCCGGGCGAAATACCAAAGAACGATGCTCCACTCGATAATTTCCCTTCGTTTGATGTTCCGAATCGCTTTGCTGCTCTTATTCCATAAATAACGGCGTTTCCTTTTTTTTTGCGTCGGGAGTGGGGAAATTTTTTTCGCTCTCTACACGAGATAGAAAGAGAAAAAGAGAGAGAGAGAGAGAGAGAGAGAGGCTTCAGACGGAAACTACGAATTCTGCTCTCGGCAGTGGAGCAGAGTGAAAGTGAAAGACACGTCGTACGCATATAAGGGAATGCGGAGTGGTATACTCGACGGGAAACGCCTCGAAACTACGGCGAAATGCGAATGGATTTTTTTTCTTCTCCTTATCGTCGTCATTCGAGAAGCGTACGCGCGCAAAAAAATATGTAAGTGTAACACTGCGAAAGTATCTCGTGTGGGTGTTTTTTTTGGAATTTTTGTAATAGAGAAAATAATGGAAAGGAATTGACCGACAAACGGAGTCTCCATTTCTCCCCCTTCCTCTCTCAAAGAAGCCCCACTCCGTCTAAACAAACTTCTCACATATTTTCCACGGCTTCGATTTATAAATAGCTCTTTCGTAATTCGAAAAAGAGTTGTCTCTCTCTCTTTTGCTGACAAAGGGATCATCCCGAAAGCTCCAACAACTTCTACAAATGCGTCTCTCCGACACCCCAGCGGCTCTCCTTCCGTTAAGTGCTCACTGGGTTTCCTTCAACATCTACTTGCCCAAAATATCCTTATTTACCTTTCCTCTTCCGCAAGTATATATATATATATATATACATATACACACACATATATATACACACACATATAAAAGCAAAATTGACAAGAAATTACGTCAGGATTTAAAAAAAACAAATCGACGACGAGTGATCAAAGTTTGGAGAAATTCGAGTCCGAAAGTAATAGTAAGGGCCACGGGCAAATTTCCAAAAGTTCCAATGCGGTGGGCGGGCAGAGAGCTGGAAAGGAAAAAAAAACGTTTTCTCGGAAAAGAGACAAAAACCGAGTCGGGATAGCAATCCTTTCTTTTTTCCTCTCTCTCTCTTTAATATGTTGTTTTGCTTGTATGTTTTTCTATTTATTATTTTGTTTTCTGGTTCTTTTCTGTGAAATTATTATTACTATTTTATTTTCAATTGTAATTGCTGACGCGGGGTTAAATGTAAGAAGGGACTATATAGTCTCAATTTCGCCATATTAAAGTCGTTTGTCTCTCTGTCTGTCTCTCTTTAGTTCAGACAATTTTTTTAAGGAACCGTCCAACTAATAATTATGGGGAAGAGGTAGAGAGAGAGAGAGAGAGAGAGAGCTAGGCTGGGACGTATGCCGTAGACCAAAGTTTTCCACGGAATAAAATATCCGTTTGAGAACAATCGATGCGACGCTTGCATTCTCGACACCAGGGAACAAAAACTTTGGTCGGGTCTCGTTTGGGAAAAAAGAAATTCCCTCGAAATATACAAATAGTCGATCGCCTGCTTTCCAATTATTTAAATAAAACAAAATTTTCGGCAGAACCTCTCGAACCAGTTTCTCTAATGAGAGGGCACAATTCCGCACCGCACATACGAATAAAGGAAGGACACGAAACTGATTTTTTTTCCTTCGGTTCCGATTCTCCCGCGACGGTGGGAGGCACGCACCGCAACATACCGTATTCGGCGGTTTTCCTGGAGGAATAGACAAGACGATCCGGAATCGAGAGCTATATTCGAATGATATAACATTTTCCGTCGGGATCCTCGGGAGACGTATTCTAGGACAGCAATCTTCGAAATTTTTTTTTTTTACGCATCGTGATTCGAAGAGCAGTCCCCGTGGCCAAAATAAAAAAAAAAAACAACGGCGTATTCCCACGGAAAGAACCTTTCCGTAATTTCCATATGTATTCGCGCGCAAAAATATAACAAGAAGAAACCGACTCTCCTTCGAGTAGAATAACAGCAAAATTTGCGTGAATGCGGATCCGAGTAATTCATTCCCGAATACATTTTCGAAAGGTAATCCCGCAGAAGCCACGAAGAATCTCTCGTGGTATTTCTTTCTTTTTTTTTGCTAGAAAAACAACGTTGGTCCCTGAGAGAGAGAGATATCCTTCGTGTTAATCTCAAATAAAATCGCGAACTGTGTATATATACATCGGCGGGTCTCTTTTTTCCCTCCATATACTCCTCGCGAACAAAAAAAAAGATGGAACACCGGAACGGAGCGGTGTTAGTGGTTCAAAGTCCGCATGAAAATTCATTGACTCGAAAGATTCAGGCGAGAGATGGCGCCGGGTTCATATATACCGTGCCTCTTCCCCTTTATACGCCCAGCGACACACGTCTGCCATTTGTTCTCGAGAGCAGGCAATTTACATCACGACTTCACCGTCATAAAGTCTCGGGAGGCGAACTTCTGACGGCGCAATTTTTCCTTTGCACACTTTACGAATTCGAGCGAACTCTCTGGCAATTTGTTCTATTAGACTCATTTCGACTTTGTGATTCTCTCTCTCTCTCTCTCTCCTACCTCCCTTTTTTACGTTCCTCGAAATACGTATGAGGTGAGGCAGTATAACTTGCACGGATCGTTCGTCTAGGAAAAGGGACGGGCAAACTTTAGCTGTTGCGAGTGATGGCCGCATTAGCGTTCTCGTCGGGATTTACCAGGAAACTGCTGGAGATCCTCTTAGTGAAAATCGATAGCGAAAAATTCTTCGGAAATGTTAACCTCAGGCGGGGGAAGTCTTGGGCCGCATCGGTGCGAAATTCGTTAAAGAAGGACCGAAATAGTGACATATACGCCAGAGAATTGTCGAGGTCGTCTTATGGCTGAAAAAATTCAAGAAAATGTACTTTAAATTTTACATAAAATGGCAAAAGTACTTCATTTCAGGTACTTCAATAGCAGAAACAAGGTCATGAAAAATCATATGCGTATTTCGGCTACGAATCAGCCGTATTCGGTGAAAATTCATTGAAAGTAGATTATAAAAGAATCTGCTTTACTGCATACGCGTTTGAGGGCCTCAGCGAATACAAATCGGTTTAATATCCACAAGGGAACAGTACTTAAGATCGATAATTGAAAATTAGATTAATTATAGATTAATGACTAGTGAAACAACTTCTTGCTTAAAAATCAATATTAATTTTGAGAATAAAGAGTGTAACATTAGGACCACAGAAAGACACGGACAGGGCCACGGGTGGCACTCGAACAGCCTACTTGACATGCCTGATTTTGAGCCTAAACTTCACCAGTATATGTTTCCTTGCCACAATTATAGGTAAATAGTATGAAATTATCCGCTTTAAATTTCGTGTTTCGGACTCGTATACCACAGCTTCCCTATCCCTCGCACACACAAAAAAGAACAAGGAGGCGGGGAACGTAACGAATCGATGAAACTTAAGCCCCAGGCGAGTTGAAAACCACGTGATGAATCGCTTCGATACAAATGATCGAATTCCTTCATTAGTCATCCTCTCCCGTCGAGAGACGAACGCTCCAAAAATTGATAAGGTCTATCATAATTTCACTTTTAAAAAATGAGTGGCAAGCATCCGAAAGATATGATCTTATTGAAGAGGTCGGGGGAGTTATCTACGAGGCCGTTTGGGAAGAGCATTATGCATTTTTTTTCGAAGGTTAACAATGCGGCGGAAGCGTATGTTTAGGGAAAGTTATCGGATCGTTGAAAGACTTAAGGAGTGGCGAGAGGGGGGCGAAGGGCGAGTCTATCCCGAGAATACTGCGAAGGAGAGAGAGAGAGGAAGAGGGAGATAAAGGGGGAGAAGAAAAGATAGAGAGAGAGCGAGAGAAGTTGAGAAAGAGGAATGAGAGAGGAGGGAGAGATATAATGGAGTGAGGAAAGGGGTGGAAGGCAGACAGACAGACAAACGACTTCATTTAGGGCGAAATTGAGACTATATAGTCCCTTCCTACATTTTAACCCTACGTCAACAGTTACAAAAGAGGATGAAAAAATAATAATAATGATTAAACGTGTACACCTACACACCATTTACCAGAAAAGAACCTGAAAGTAATCAATCAGAAAAACACACAAGCGAAGTATCCAATTATAAGTTCGGAAAACTTTTAAAAAAAAAAAAAAAAGACGAAGTATTTGCGGTAAAAACCCAGGAAAGGCCTGACGTGGCCAACCAAGTAAAAAAAAAACCACGCAGGAAAACTCCCACGAAGGGAAGGGAGGTGGAGAAAACCTGCGAGGGAGAAGAAAAGAGGGAGGGGGAGAAATAGAAAGGAGAGCAAAGGGAAGAAAGAGCAAAAGAAAGGAGATAGAAAAGGAAAAAGAGAGGGAGAGGGCTGGAGATAATAATAATAATTCGACTTTATTTTCAAGGGCGATATTTAGACTATATAGTCCACTCTTACACACAACCCATTACGACGAACACAAACATCCATGCCCTCGGCGGGACTCGAACCCGCGACCTTAGTATTCGGCGGCAGATACTCTAACCGCGCCGTTCTACCAAGGCCGGAGGTAGAGAGCGAGGGAGAGGAGGAACGTGGAGTGGGGAATATAAAAAGAGGGAGGGAGATAAGAGGGATGCGCAAGGTCAAAAGGGGAATGAGGAGAAGAGGGTAATGAGTAAAATAAGAAGGAAAGGGCAGAGAAGAAAGTCACGGGGAGAAATAAAGTGAAAGTTGGGGAGGGAGGGAAAAGGAAATAGAAACGTAGGAAGAGAGGAAGAAGGAGAGAGGGTGAGAGAGAAAAAAAGAGGACGTAGATGGTCAGAGAGCCATCTTCTGGGGTATGGAGAAAGAGATAAGGATATCGAAGAGGAGGTGAGAGGGGAGGGAGAGAGAGAGAACGGGAGATAGGAAGGGGAGAGGGGAAAAGATATAGGGAAGGATAGGCGGAAAAGGACGCAAGGGGAAGAGGTTGATGAGGGGGTTACGGGGGGATTATAGGCGACGAGGGGCGCGCAACAGGGTTCGTGTGTAGGACGAGGAGGAAGGGGGAGAGAGAGTAGGTTGCCTTGATTTTGCACCGTGAAAGCGAAGCCGATGGAACGTAGATGAAGGAATTGAGTTCCACGAACGACTAAAGGGGCCTTTCATACGCGTCGGAATGCCTCCGCGATGATGCAGGCACATTTCATTCAGCGTCGCCGTTTGTGAAAGGTAGCGACTGAGTCGGAATGATTCCCATCTTATGTTAGATCACGGTCTGAAAATTCTGGACGCGTATTTTTAATTCAAACGTGTTTCGGTCGATATTTTGGGTGGACGTCTTGTTAAAGAACTAAATAAATGTACATTTGTAGGCATGCATGTACGGAGATGTGTGTTTTTGTGCGTACATACTATAATTCTGGAATTCGCCGAAACCTTAAATAAAGATCCAAAGAAATAAACATTTATAGTGATTTGAAGGAGAACTAAGGAAACATATTAGGCCGTTTGGACTTTTCTCGTGTCAACTTAGACAAAATTTGTACAAATACAACCCGGAAGTTGCACAAAACCTATTTCCAAGTATAATCGACTCATTTATTGAGAGTTCAAAAAGAATGTCCTGTTCATCGCTGATTTTTAACGGAAAACATGTTTTAAACACAATCTTTTGAGAATCGTTGCATAATGCTACTTTCCATTTCTATTTTACACGCTTTACGCAAATGAAATAACGTAAAAAAATATAAAATTGAAAGAAATAAGCCGACCGTTAATCAAGCTCGATCGATTTAAAATTGCGGTTTCCTCTCGATATATATTTCACCGTAAGAACAATTTCCTTCGCTAGCTCGTCGCAACGGAGTTAATTTAGTCGCCTCAGAACGAGGCAGAGGTGCTTTAAAGATCGTTCTCGTCCGTAACCAATCCCCTCTCCGACCCTTTTGCCGTCGGCTTTCATTCACGCCAATTTCTAGGGCACTTTTTTTATGGTCGCATGTCCATCTCAGGGCCGACCGCAGATGTGGACATGCATACGTACGTACGTACACGCACGCACACAATGACGCAGCGAGAGAGGGAAACCTGGTGCTGGCATTAGGCCTACTTTCACGATATGTACCGTCGAGGGGAGGGAGACGCGGCTTAACGTCCCTTTGCGAAGGCACCTGCTTGCTTATTCTATCCGCACGAGTGGGATTTTGTGTAGTCCCAGCCGTTCAAAAAATGGGGGAGGGGGCTTTTAAGTATTTACATAATATTTGCTACCTATTCTATTCTCAGCGAAACTTCATTTGTTTCAAATTCTTCGTCGCCATACTATGCCATTTTCCCTATCCTCGGTCGACGCCCTTTATAAGTAATTAAAGATTTAAAAGCGTCTTTAAGAACGTCTCAGGAATTTGTGCTAGTTTTCTCCATAAAAACGCTTTGAGAATTTATGAAGAAAAAAAAAGTACCGCAGAGGGATTCCTTTTCATAAATTATTCATTTCACGCCATCCCACCCTCGGTCCTGATCGATACGTAAGAAGCATGTGCGAACTCGTGGGAGTAGGAACACGTACAGTTTAGTTTTTTTCTTCGCATTTTGTGTCTCCGAAACCCAGATTATATTTGCCTTTAATATTTCGCTTTTTTTCAGACGTTCACTTAGATCGGAAGGCAAACTTATGCGCCGCCTCATAAAATGGGCAAACATTCCGAAGCGGCCTTTTGAGCGAATCGTAGACAACCCGATTCTTTTTCAAGATGAATAATATAAACATGGCGCGTTTAGAATTTCGGCCAAATGCGACGTCTCGTTTCCCGTCGACGTACACTGAGAGAGAGAGAGAGAGAGAAACGAAAAGAGAGGTAGGGAATAGGAGAAGGGATCAATCACGGAAACCAACAGTCGATGACGGCTAATTTTCACGTCGTTACTTTTTTTTACGTTCCCCCATTACATCCCTTTCGAGATCGGAGCGGTCTAAAATATTTCGAAGGTTCCCTTTACGGTTTCGGGTTCGGCTTTTCGGCGCTGGTACTCGCTCGCGCCGGAATCCATTCTAAACTTACTCCCTCAACGTCTGCTCAAACACCTGATCCCTCTCTCTCTCTCTCTCTCTCACTCACTCACACTTCCTCCCTTCTGAGCGCCGTTCTTCGCGCTTCCCAGAATCAATTCAACCGACCCACCCGCACGCTCTGACCCTTACCCTCCACCCTCTCCCCTTTTCCTCTCTCTCTCTCCCCCTCTCTCCTCAAACCGCTCACTCCTTGCCCTCACTAATACTATACCGCGTCGTAAATCCATTTGCCCACCCCGCACCTTATCCGCGCCCCAAATCCTAGCCTCCTTCCCTTCTCTCCCTCCTTTATTTCCCCGTTCTCACCTCTCCCCCTCCTTCCCTCCCTCTTCTTCTCAGCCTCCTCCTCCTCTAACCTTTTTGCCCACCTCTTTTTAACGAATTCCCCCTTTTAAAAAATCCCATTTAATTTTCGTTCATAAAACAAACTTAAAGAGAGACATAAAGAGGGTTTTTAAGGGGGAGCGGGGAAGTGGGTGAGATTTAATTACGATCCCTAATTATGCGGATCGATGGCATCGAATGGCCGAAGATAAGAGATATTAAGCGCGGGGTCGATCGTCGTCTTAAGGGATCCATTTTGCCGGAGTGGGAGGGAGGGAGAGGGAGAGAGGGAGAGAGAGAGAGAGGAGAGGGGAGATAAAGAGAGATAGGAGGTCAGGAAGTATCGTGTGTCATTTTGCGTGATAGATAACCTATGCTCCCCTCTCACGCCCCCCCGCCCCTCGACCCGCCCCCGAGAGACCATCAAAAGCACGCCTTCCCACGCACTCGGGCAAATGTTGGCCACCTGAAGCTCCACTTCGTCTCTTAAAACGCTACTTTGTTATTTGTAATCCTTATTTAAAATTTACTCTATCCTAGATATATGCATATGCATATATATATATATATATATATATATATATATATATATATATATATATATATATATATTGTATATAAGATTACAACTAGTTGTTGTGAGGGATAGGAGGGAGCCAGTGGACACTTACTTTGTGTTGTGGACGTCCATGGCGATAGAGGAAGGCTTTTTCTTGGAGCTTTCGAGCATCCGCCCTTCTCCGGCACAAGAGTATGACTCATATATATATATATACACACACACATACATACACACACACACATATATATATACACACATACGTGTGTGTATATGTATATATATATATATGCGTAGGTTTCGAAACTGCTTTTGTCTGAAGTTCTCTAGAGATCCGAGCCGGTTACGCATACACACACACGCATACACACACACGCATACACACACACGCACACACCTTTAGTAGCTTCTCTACGGGATTAAAAATTCGCGTCGGCATTTAGCGCGTAAATGGGTTTTTCCCCCGCGCACACACCACTATGAACCACTCCCATTGACAAATTTTTCTTGCAAACACACACGCAGGCGGGGAGAGACCTCCCCGCGGCCCGACCTTTCTCTCTCTCTCTCATTTCTTCCCACTTTCCATTTTAACCATTCCGCCCTTTTCCCTTCTCTTCCCTTCCTCGTTCCAACCCCAACCACTCCAAACGCATGTGTCTTTGTTAATGGCGCCATTATTTCGCCGATAAATCCAAGTTAGCTCCCTCTGCGAATGTTGTGTCGTAATGGAAGAGGCCCCGCGTGCTCGGATCTCTTTCGCGGTCATGACGAATGAGCGAACAAGTTCGGGAGCACGCTGTTGTATCACGGCGCTTAGAGGGGGGCAATGAGCGGATGACGGCCGGTCTCTTTCCGAATGCATCTCTTGATGCGGTTAAATGCCTTTGTGTGCGAGAGAGTTTCTCTCGCACTCTCCCCTTGAATCTCTGCTGCTCATCGTGGCATTCCTGCTGGGAGGGTGACGTCGGTGACAGGCGGGGCCCCGGAAAGGGCCCCGAGCGGGCAAATGGATGCGGCGGTCGGTGTCAAAGGGAGTGGGCGTGGTGAAGGTGAAACCGTCCGCGGCCGTTCTCATCGAGTTAATGTCCCGCCGGTAGCAATACCTAGACGTTTCCATTGGCTCCTCGTGGCCCTGATTTTTTTTTACGGTTACACTTTTTAAGTTGACGTAACACGCTTGTTTTAAGGTGTATTCATTGGATACGGTGTATCCGAGTTGTTTAATAGTGACGTTTTCTCAACATCGCATTATATTATTAAAATTTTTGGCTTTTTGCATAAATTGCAACTTTTAACAATAGCCAGTCGAACATTTGTTGGATGGATTTTCTTGCCTCGCTCACGGTAACGATTTTTTGTCTCCATAATATTTTTAATCAAGGAAACCTTGACATAAGTTGCCATGCTCGATTATATCCTATAAATAAATATTCACTCTAGGGTCTTTTAGTTTTGGCAAGTTAAATCTAATATTGAAAAAGCGTAAATGAAAAAGACATATTATTACTTTTTCTTTGTTAATGTACTTTCGAAAATGAACCATAGAATATCATAATTATAACACTTAATTGCAAGTTCTCTGCCCTCCTAAGTTTATTAAAAAGGGATGAGCCAAAGTACCATTGTCTCACATTTTCATTTAAAATATTTATTGTAAATTACCAAACTTCTTATAGATATTTCTCTATACCTTGATTTAATCGGTTGCCTACGAAAGAAGAATCAACGCTCCTTTATCCCTTGTAAAACTATATTTTTAAAAACCTGCATATGAGCTACATGATATCTTTTTTCAATCGTGCGACAAAATGTAAAGCGTATTACATATAAAATTACACAATTTTCTTCGTCCCGTACTTAGTTTGTAATTTTCTACACCATTTGTGAACTTATATTCACAATCAAAAGGATCTTTAGCATACCGCGACTGACTATTTTCTTTAAGATGCCGCATTCTGCTGAACTGAACCTTGAGCTTCGAGGAACGGGAGACTTATTAAATTCCTCCTCTACATCCTCGGTCGAATTTGTCTGCTTGTATTCCCTCAACGCTTTTGAGAAACCCTCTCATCTTGAACCGCACCTGCGAGGGTCTATTCAGCACCTAGTCAAAAGGTATTCAGATTTAATTACTGTAAAATTTGGGGATACAAAACTCTTTGAGTAAGAAATATGATAACCCATTTACACTCGCGTTCATATTCCTATCAATATTTAATTCCTCAGCGTTCCTACGAGATCGCGAATGCTATAATTTATTAATAAGAGAATAATCCAAGTTTCCAGTTCTAATGATTTGGTGCCGGTCTTTCGTGACATAAGATGGAGTCGTGCTGGGGCACAGAAAAATTTGGTTAAGTACGCCGATTGTCCGATACCTCAATCGAGTATTATGTCGAATAGTTGGATTCTGCTATATATTTCAACATTACTGATTGATTGATTTCTCCATATTCCACTGACTAATATCGGTAAAGCTTTAAAAGCCTTTCACCCACTTCGGTACTTATCGGTTTTATTAAATTACCTTTTCGCCCTGCTTCCAAAACTCAAATCTTCTCCACACCCATCGATATGATACCGGGATATTTATGGTACAATTACTTAAAAACTTATTTTGATGATTCGTGTTTCCTACAACATTCTCTAAATATTATCCTCGTGTAATACACGTCCTCCAAATGCTTTTGGGAAGCGGGGTTGATTCATAATCCAGAAAAATTAAGTTCCTGTAAGATTACCATTACTCTTTGGGCCATCGAATTTCGAAGGGCACGTTCCAAGCGTACCCAAAATGGACAAGGTGACAATTAAAACGACAACGGATATGACGTCTTTACGTTTAACTGAACTATTATTTAAAATTGTAAGGTTTATCAACGAGACCGGGAAATCCAGCATTTAATAAAGCAGAAATATTGTCACTACAGAGAGAGAGAGAGAGAGACATGAGGTAGGAGCTTCTTTGTTGATCTGATGAGCAAGGAAAATACGGGAGCGAGATACGTTTCTCGTCGTATTTGACGGTACAAGGGGTTAATGTCACCGGATTTGCCGAGGAAGAGAGGACAGGATTTTGAAAAGGAGAACAAAAGGATGAGAGAAACGTAGAAAGCTTTCTGTATTTCAATGAAACGGATACGCCTTAGCGAATTCCTCCCGATTCGTTGGGACCCTTGCGTTATTTGACAGCAGAGCCTCGAATTCCGCGAAGTGTTCCTGGTCGGATTGCGTATAGGTCAGTGGTCCGAGTAAAAGGGATCACTCGCAGGATAATAAGACGCATTCAAATTTAATAAGCGAAGAGCCTCTTTGACGGCACGCGTAAAATCAGTCTGAAGCGTTTAGACGTTCCCTCCTATGAGCTTTTCAAATTCTATCCTCGAAAAAATGGGGGTGCCAAACGCTTTGGTTTAGCTTTCCAAGGAATAATTTTCTGATAACCTCCAGACTGAAAATTACGACCGCATTTACGTAAATTAGGTCACACCAAAGTCTCTCAAAAGGTAAAAACTAGGCATTTCAGCGAGATATTTTTGTATGGATTGGAATTTACGTAATAAGTGGTTGAATATTATCAACCGTTATTTCTTTTAATACGATATTGGGCGACAGAGGAAAGGAACAGCGCTCACCTTGGCCATATTGAACAGCGTCAGCTCAGACCGAGGACGATCCACATCTCAGTGATCCACGTCCGCCTTCAACAAAAGTATTTGGTTAGGATTTTGAAGTTCTTCCGTAACGGCGATTAACAGCTTGAACAGAAGAAATAAAAAATAGACACAAGCAAAATAAAAATCAAGCATCAACTAAAGCAATCAGTTACAGAGAAATTAAATAATAAAATGTGGCAATTTACATCCACGAAGGATCTCAAAGTCTGCAAACAACACTCCGGCGTGATCTTGGTTCACCCAAAAAGAGTTTACGAATATCCTGGAACGACCAAGTCGCGAGACCATTCACAAATAGCAATGTGCCACAAGCCGACAAAGGCGACATTACTCGTAACATCTATAGAAGTATCACACTCGAGAAAAATTACGATGAAACGCGGTGGAAATGGGCGCAACTGCAAGTGGTCTACAGCCGGCCCGAAAGTGCGCCTGAAATTAAATTTCCCTTTCAGAGAGAGTCCTTATCTCAGTCCCTTAGCAGGGTGGGCTCCTCATGCTACCACAAGTCAGACCTCTTAGGTCGAGGGAAACCCGTCGATGATTGGCGGAGCATTTGGAGGCGCCAAAAACGATTATATTCTGCTATCTGCGAAGCTTTTGGCTACATAAGCGAAACAGAGTTTGATTATGGGGGAGGGGGTGCGTTCTGCACAAACGCCGATAGCAAACTCGGGCTAACTTTTGGTAAATGGGATGCTCAGTTTAAGATCCTTTCACTCCAGCTTGAGAGATTGCTTCAAGTTTTCGCCAATTCTCATCCATGAAAATCTTCCAGTTCTAAACAGAATTGTAATTTGGGAGGTAAAAGGCATTCACTGATAGCTCTAAGCGACCATTGTTATCACGATCGCGATGCTTGCTCCGGCAGAGAGATTTTGATTGAGTAGCTACGGAGTGAAAGGGAAGTTTTGTTCAACGAATTCTATATATATATATATATATATAGAGTTTCCGCGATCTGTTTGTTGGTTGGTTTGTCTGATGTAAAGCTACACCCTCTCACTAGAAAAAATATTAATAATAATATTTATTTGTATGTGCCTTCAACAGTATTCGAACCCGATAACCTAGGATTCAATAGTTACACATTACATTCATTGTCTTTCGTGGAAAAATATGCGCAACTATTTTAAGTTTAACCAAAGAAAGCCCGTCATGTTACGGTTCGATAGTCATTTATTCATTTTTAACGCAACTATTTTGTTTAATTAATGATAGTTCATCATATACAACCACAGACAGTGCTCCTCACTTCAGGCATTAAATTCAGAAAGGCAAAAAGAAAGACAACTGAAAACGGTTTTTGATCAGGTTCGTGTGTGCAAGCTGATACGGAAAGATTTTTGTGAGATATGAAGTAATATTCCGGGGAATCTCTGTTCTTTAGAATGAGCCTCCATTTCTATGTTTAAAATTCTTTTTTATTTGGATGCGATGAATTTATGGTTGATCAAGAGATGTTTGTCTAAAAGGCATTTGTATAACATAACTATACATTTCTATATATAAATGTAATATAAAATTATAATATACTCATATTAATACATGTATATGCTTCAATTAATATTGCATTCACTGTATGATTATCTCTATGAATCTTTTATAGCCATCGCCGTAAGTTAATGCACCATGTACAAAGTGATAATTTGTTAAGTAATTCCTAATTTTTGAAAAGAAGCACGAGTAAAGAGAATTCATTTTTTCGAGGAAAGTCATTTTGAGCACAGGCAAAAGTCTTACCTTCAAGATAAAACAAATTCGGATATCTCTTGAGATGTTCCTTAAAAAGTGACACTTTTATTTTATACCGGTTCCTGTTATAAATCATGTTGAGTACTTTAAAGGTAATACCTACATTTATCCATCCGTCTATAAAATATTCAGTGAATTTGAAATGCTTGGCCATTAATATTTCCTTTGCCCTTCGTCCCTATCCGATTTCCGTGAATGCTATATATTATGCCCTTGCCGTCTTGTGTCCCTATGGTCGGAACCAAAAGCTGAGCTATCCAAAGGTACCTCTCGTAACTAGGGACTGATTAATGGAGACCGTGGAGACAGCTGCCTTCGGGATCAATTCTTAAGAAACGGCATTTCCTGAGAAACCATTTCAAAGGATATACTTTCTAAAACTTTCCTCCGTTATTTAAAAAAAACGCATGAATATTTTAGACGATAAAAACATTTTTCGAAAAGATATTTGAAACATAAATTACTGTTAAGTAGTCACAATTTTCTCTTCCATAACTTTTTCCGTGTCTTCGGAAGGGTGAAGTATTCTCTCGGATTTAAAAAAATTGTTATCCGGTCATGTCTCTTATTCTTTCTCTCCTTTTTACGTCGAGGATATCAGAGATGTATATGCCCAGGCTCCTTCGAACATAGTATTTTCTCCGGAAATAATAGCCATCTCAACGGCATCGTTGGGATATGGAACGTTCTAAGTCAGCGGTTGGTGTTCCAATGGTATTACGCGGACCGGAAAACCCAAAATGATCATTTTTAACTTGATAATATTCGCGATCTTTTTATACCGAAGATATTACTTCATAGGATGAAACATTATAGTTTGACATTAGGATAAGCTTTAAGTATCGGTCAAATTAGAGATTGCCTATGACGATTAGCTGTGCAATAATACATAACATTATCCGAGAACGTGCATGCACGCGAGGTAAAAAAAGATTTGAATCGATAATCGCGTCAAAGAGGTAAAGGTTTCAAAACGCTGATACGGAGACTGACCTACACGGGGCCCGAGTTTGGCGCACCTGCATCCTCTCGGTACGTGTTCTCTCTTGTTTGTGCACATGGCCGCGTGTTGTCGCACTCCCACTGTTCCTCATTTTTCGCTACAACTCCAGCGTACAGGCTTGAGTTAATCAATAGTCGGAAAAGGCAGCTGCCTACAGGAAAAAATTTGTTGACGCAATCTCAAACATTTTTGTTTGTACTCTGTCGATCTTGCGATAATGAATAAATATCTTTAAAACATCATTTACTAGGATTAGAGCGAATATCATTTTTGACTTGATTTATCATACCTCTTATTATCATAATTAAAATCTATTAAAACTATGCACAGTGGATTCTTGATAACTATTAGAATGCAACTGTGTTATTACAAAACAGACTTTATTGTATCGTATATTTGAAAATGAAAAACGATTTTTGTAAAATATTTCATTCTCTATTGCCATCAAATATACAGAAAAAAACTACATTGTCATTAAACACCGTCATCAAGTAATCATTCTCACTTTATTAACATTACTCTTTGAGTGCTTGATTCTTCATTTTGGCGTGAGAACATACTGACAGGTACTGTTCTTCATACAAATACTCTTTACAGAAATATTATAGATTATGAGATCACCCTGGTACATTTCATTAGATTGGAGAGCACATGGGGTGGCATCAAAATTTAAATGCCAAAAAGTTCTTAGGCCAAAGTTTATGAATGGATTTTCAACTGCTTGAAACAATAGTTGAAAATCACAGGAATCTCTCAAGCTCAAACAACCGACAATTGGCTGTATCACTGCAGTGACTGAAATTACACTTTTAAGTTAAAAGAAATGATTTTATTTTTCATTTGAACTAAACACAATGCTTAGATTGCTTACGTAAAAGTTGAGCATCATATGTAACAAACAATTATCACAAATAATAAGATACAATGTAAAAAGGAAATTATTCAGACATTATTTAATGTTTAAATTTGTAAAATATTCTAAAAGAGAATAAGTATTGAAGGGTCTTAAAAATTCGAAAATAAATTAAGCTATCACTGTGCAAACGTTAATTAAAATCAACGTGTTGCATATTCTAGTTATCTCTGAATTAATGCATTTTATATGTATAATTCAGCTGATATACATATCAAGCTTAAATATAGAGCATACCTTTTGGATGTTAGTTAGGCATTCTTAGTGAAAAAATTGTTGATTTTTAGCTGTTTGTGAACTATGATTTTTAAACTTTATTTTAAATAAATAGTACATTTTAATTAATTCTTATTTATAAGTACGTGAACTTTTAAGAAACCAGCTCTTTAATTGTAGAATTGTCATATGTATGAGTTAAGCAGAAATATTAAACAGAGGGAAGAAGAAACACTTATGACCTATGGGAATTTTTTTAAATTTATGTAATAAGCCACCAATAGCTTTTATATTAGTTTAATTAGGGAAAGCAGATATTAAAACAGAGAAAGCATTTTAAATATTCAGTTTTCCGTATTTAACATTGAAAAGCTGTATTAATCTGCTTTATTTTGTTAGATTCACCTTTATTAAAATTTTGATTCAAATATTTGCATGTATTTCATGAAATATTAAATAATTATTTGTCATTTACATCATGAAAGTTCATTGAAATTATGCATAGGAATTGACAAGATTTAACATATAATAGTAGATAAACTCCAAGCATTAATAATTTATGAGACATTTTGGTTGTTATATAAAGATATTAGGTCGATTATAAGATTTAAGGGGGTGCAAACCATTGACCTTATATATACTCCAATCAGAGCAATACACTTTTTGAGGCTTATATTAGTCTAATTTTACATAGTACAATTATGTTTTCTATAACATCTCTGTTAAGCATCCATAAAACGTGTAGTCCATTGAACAAAACTAATTTGTCTCAGACATTTTAACAGTTTTGCATTTTTATATTAACAGCAACAATATATCAAACACCTTACCAAAATGTCATTTTATTCTATGTACAAAATTGTTGTATTGTACCTAAAAATTCTCCAAAAATTAAATTCTCTGTGGAAACAGTTACACAACACATTAGACTATTGTGCAATTACTTCAGTTTTTGAAACTAATATAACTATATATAGTGTAAAGACCAAATCATTCCTAAGTGTCTTGTATTATAATCCTCAAAATGGCATTTTTAAACTCTTCCTCATAGAGAGAGATACATTTATACCAAGTAATAAAGAAGATATTCCAAAAATAAATAAAATAATTACATTATATTCCAAGCACTTCATATGGATCATGGTAATGATGTTTTTCCTTGCACCTCAAGGCATAATCAACAGAAAAATAGTCAAAAAACAAAAATTATAGAGCATAGGTCATTTTATGTTCAGGAACTATTATATGTAAATAATATTATTCTGAGAATATTAATAAATAATTTAAATAATAAATAAGGAAAATAATTTATAACTTGTTATAATTTAATAAATATTTCTTTTCAATTTTTAACCAACAAAAAAATAACAGCTTACATAATGTTCATGAACCACACAAGAAAAAAGAACATGGTAACCATTTTCTTTTGTTCACTTGATCAAGAGAGTAAGCATTGGATAATTTTTGTTAGTAATATGTTTCAATTGAAGTCTTATTAAAAAACTACTCAATGTCAATGTACTTAATATGACTTTTATCATTCAGTTGATTTGCTGAAAAAAGTCTTTATATTAGCACATAACAGATTGCTTCCTTAATGAATATACCTATTCATAATTATTTTCAGATAATAAATTGGAAAATAGTTTAACTCTTTTAAGATGAGTTGCATATTTTCACACTAAATTTGGATCAGTATAGAGACAAATTTAAAATGATGTCTTGAATGTAATATTAAAATTTGTTTATGATCTGATGCATTATTTTATTTTTATAATACAATCATTGGAAGGAGAAATTGCCTAAATGTATTATAATATTTAACTGTTAAATGGAAAACCAAAATCTATTACAGTATCATGAAAACAACATCATTAAAGTATCAAAGAATCGATAAAGTGGATAAATATATTTTAAACCAAAAAGTTGGTTAACTACTTCAAATTTAATTTTAGAAAACAAAATAGTACATAAACTTATAAAAATGTTTCATTTGTGGAAATAAATATATGTACTTGTTTTTTATATGTATGAAGTGATAAAAGAGAAATAAATGAACATAAAATATGAAATTTAATGTTAAATTGTTGCAAATGATTTTTATTCCTACTTTATAATCCTTCTATGTTGGTAAAAAAACAAATCATCTCTTTTCATTAAAATATGGAACTTGTGGTCCTTTTTTAATTCTTTCGAGTGAGCCTTCAGATTTTGTTATTTCTTTAAAAATTTTTATACAATGGTTAATAAATATATTAAAGCAACTGGAAATGTTATTAAAAAATCATTAAAATTTTGAATGGTATATATGCATTAACATGCCAAAAGACTTTTGGCTATAATATATTCTTCGTGGTCCAACAAACAGCAAGATGGTACTTCCATTTTATATTCATACATGGTCATTTTTTACATTACTAAGGAATACAGACTAATAACATTAACCAGACAACTAAACAAATACTGCTGGGATAATTTTTTTTCAATCTAAAGGAATTTTAATTCATTTAAAATATTTCCTTTTCACTAATAAGATGCCAACACATATCTATTAAAAATCACAGCACCAACAGCAACCTTTGTTAAACACTAACATGTCTAACTGTGCATAAATAATATTATGACTTCTAGGCACAATTTTTGGTTATGAAATATATTCACCATTTATATAGTGAGACAACTATTACATAATATTTGTATCAATTACCTAATAAAAAATTATGAAACATTTTTACCTCATTATTTATTAGTTATAAATGACAGCTAAACAAGATTAAATTTTCTTGCTCATTGGGCCATAGAACCATTGCTATTTTTGTCTATTCCATTAAAAATAGACAATGTTTTTTATATATTATACACAGCCATTCGTACTACACTCTTTTCCTATTTATGTATTTATATACCATTTTCACATATATATTGATTTTACACCAGTGCATCAAATCACTCATTTCTCTCCAACAAAAATTAACCAATGGAAGTTGATAATTATATTAAATACAAGCAAGTTCCATCAACAGTCTGATATTTTTGTTTGTTATGGAAATTTCATATTCCAGCTTTATCTTTCATGGAAGGTTGTATAATTATTTCTCAATCATTAAATAGTTATGATATTCATATTTCAAATTTGGCATTTCAATTCTCTTACTATCTTTTAAAATGTAAACTGACATTATGTCAATTTAAACTAATTAAGTTAAAGAATTTGTTTATATTTTAAGAAAGAAATTACTTAGTTTTGTTTTTATTTTACATCAATCACATTAAAGTACTTGCCAGTTATTAAAGAAGCTTCTCATAACAATGTTTTTTAAAAGTATATGCATGGAATAATAAGTATTCGTTTTTATGAATTCATTATACACACATTTCTTAAACCACATACAATACCAAATTAAATCAAAATGATGAACACTAATTTCTTATATTTCCTTCTGATGAAGTATTGAAAATGAAGGCATTACAATATACAGACTATATTCCTTATATTTAATAATCGCCAATTTTTAATTTTGAGAATAATTAACGTTACCTATATTTATGTGAATTTTTATCTTTGAAAATAAAATATCATGCATTTTATTAATGCAATTGATGTAACTCATTAAGTTGAAACATCAAAATACTAAATTCCATGTATTGTAAATATTCCCGTTATTAGTTTGAATAGAATTTTCAATTCTTTCTTTGCAGGTTCATGCATAAACATAATATAAATCTTATATCCTTATTTCTATTCCATTTCATGAGAAACTTCAAATAATATTTTAAATATTCAATGTAAAGTACTTTGAGGTTTTATAATTAAACCAAAATGATGGAGTAAATAATCGTTTGTTGTTCAAATAATTTGATTTCCCTTAAAAAGTATTTTCTAATATAGTGGGAATATAACAGAAAATGATTACAACTCTGAAAACAGAATAAATATCATGTTCTTGAGATGAAAATAAAATAGGACAAAACCTTTATAAAAAGGATCATACTTTATCAATTGTGTTTCAAGATAGAAAATCCTCCAACTGAATAATCAGAATATGATATTATACTCTCTCTTTAGAAAGAGACCAAAAATTATCAACAAACTTTCCATGAATCATTCTTGTTTAAGTGAATGTTTCCCACTCACATAGCATAAGGAAGCATATAATGTTATATATTTCTATATAAGAAATACAACTCTTCCATAGGTGTACAAAATTTATTATTTTTCAGAAGAGCTTTGGTAATTATACCTTACTGACTTTTTAAAAAATTATTAAAATAATTAAAATAAAAGGATGAATTTTTAATTTGTTAAAACAACTAATTATGGATAAAAGTGAAAATGTTGCAAGGAGGCAATGGAATTATTACAAATTTTTAGAAAAATGTCATTATGAAAAACCTTACTGGTCAGATTTGACAAAAATATTTCATTAGCTTATAATTAAATGTAGTTTGGATATGTTGCAACATTATTTTAGGCATTTCCCTTAGCTAACATTTTCAATAAAATAAGAAAAATGATAATTATCATACCAATATATTCATATTGGTCTAAAAATGAGTCATATAAGAGTTCTGATTTATGATAAGAGACCAAAATATCCATACAATAGAAAAATAAAAATGTTGAATTTTTTATCAGTAACAGAACAATAGTATAAAGAAAAATACCAGTTGATGTGAGAAACAAAGTTTTAAAGCCCAATTAAGATCATTCAATGTCATATGGGAAGGAATAGTATTCCAATTATCTCTTCAGTAAAAGCTCTTTTTTCTCAAAAATAGAGCTTCAAGATATGGAAAATTACTCTCCAGTTCTCGAGGAATACTCATTTTTAGCCTTTCGAAAAGCTATTTTCCTCAGAAATAAAACCCAAGCTTTCAGATGAGTCTCTCTGGGAATTATGTTATACAGCTGTGATTTATGAGTGCCAAGCTTACTCAACACAGCCTACATCTTAAATTCAGATTGCTGCTGTTGTCATTTACATGGGTTCTTTGGAAATGGCAACATCACCCCAAAAAGAAAGCTTTCTTAATGCAGAGCAACAGCAGAAACAGGACAAGCTCCAAATCCATATATTAACATGGTTACAGATAACCCAGAGTCGCATATGTCTTCACAAAAGGGGTGTCCACCTTACAGGTGTCCCTGGTGAAGAATATAAGTATTTCAATTTTCTAGCATCGATTGTTTATTAAACAAACTATATCAGAAAAAAATTTAAGGTGTACAGGCAGTCCTCGACTTTCATACATAATGAATTCCTGAAAGCATGTCCGAAAGTCGAATGTACGAAAGTCGAACATAGATTTACGTGTTATAGGGGGTTCCGTTCTCAGAGAGCCAAAAAATATTATAAAATCTCTAATTATGGTATGTTTAGTTTTTTTGGACAGGGGCCTTTTAGACACAATTGTCGATTTTATAATATAGAGAGATAGGGCAAAATGCAATAAAATATTTAAATAATTGCACAAATGAACACTGCTGTAGAGACAAAGATGGCAACGCGTTGGAAATTTAGCATCGATTGTTTATTAAACAAACTATATTAGAAAAAAATTTAAGGTGTACAGGCAGTCCTCGACTTTTGTACGTAATGCGTTCCTAAAAATGTGTTCAAAAGTCGAATGTACGAAAGTCGAACATATATTTACATGTTATAGGGGGGGTTCCGTTCCCAGAGAGCCAAAAAATATTATAAATCTCTAATTATGGTATAAATGTTTAGTTTTTATGTGCAGGGGCCTTTTAGACACAATCGTCGATTTTATATTATAGAGAGATAAGGCAAAATGCAATAAAATATTTAAATAATTGCACAAATCAACACTGCTGTATGGACAAAGATGGCAACGCAGTGGAAACTGCTGGCCTGGTGGCTGGCAACCAGTACCACTCGAAATATTCGTTCATCATTTAGCTGACGTGCGAAAGTCTGATCGGCGCACAAAAGGCAGTTCAGGGGTGTCAATCTATGCTATCTTGGGTTCTTGTTCCCTTGTATTATCCTAAGGTTATCACACACATAGTGTAATTGATTATTATCTTTTTATTATAATTCATCATTATTTGTTTTTCATTATTCTTTTTTCTCAAGAAATTTTTATTACTGTAAGAGTATTCTTATAATTCATCGTTATTTGTTTTTCATTATTCTTTTTTCTCAAGAAATTTTTATTACTGTAAGAGTTACATTTATTCGTACTGTTTGTAACACAGTGCTTCCATCGTTACCATAATCTAGTCGTTGACTATAGTTATTATATCATGATATTAAGTTCCCTTTTTCTTGTTTATGTCTATTTATTTTTTGTATTTTTGGTGAAATTATCTTTGTTTATGGCAGTGTCTTCTCTGGCAGAGGTGGAAGACCAGCTGTTGCTGAACCCCAATACCGTTTTACAGGCTGAGTTGGATAAGAAATTACTTTGTGATTAATGAAACTTATTCTGTGATTTGTGACTACAATGTGATTACTGGCTGTAAATAAATATTATTATTATTAATGTGCGAGTTGTACGAATATCGAACGCAAGAAAGTTGAGGACCGCCTGAAGTGCACATACGAAATCCCTCTTTTTTCATTAAAGCATTTGCTATTTTCATAGTTTTTTTGTAATATTGCCTAAACTTGGCCCCAAAGAGAGTGATGATTGAAATGAAAGAAAAGACGGTAAAAAGGGCAAAAGAAGTGACGAGTTTGAAGAAGAAAATTGAAGTTTTAGATAGGCTTGCGCATAATGAATCTGCTTCATCAGTTGGTAAATTACTTGGTGTGAATGAGTCCACAATAAGATCGATTAAGAAAAGTGAAGAAGTGATCAAGAAAGTCCCACTGAGTTCAATTGTCATTCACGAGATAGCCAAGCTACTGCACAACCATTGTGTCTCAAACTGTTTCGCAGTCTGCTAACGGGAAATCGCCAACGTCATCGAAGCATGTGTAGATCGGTTCCTTGCTCTTTAATAAAATGTGGCGTTTATTCAGAATGCCACAGTACGTATTCTATTATTATATTTTGAAGGGCAAAAATGCAAGTTACTTGCTGGAATAGGGACTCTAAGACCCAAACCCTATTTTTTCTAAAAAAAACCCAATTACTTACCATTCACTGCATTCCAGATGTGATAATCTTTCCAGAATTCCTTCAGGGTAGGTCCACCTTCCTTGTCAGTTGCCCTGATAGCATGGTTGATTGTTCTCCTCATGTAGTACCACTTGAAAGTGGCTATGACTGTCTAATCCATAGGCTGAAGTTCGCATGTGGTATTTGGAGGCAGAAACACAAATTGAATTTCTGGATAACGTTCCTGTAACGATTGTGGGTGTCCAGGAGCATTGTCCAAAAGTAATATTGCCTTAAATACTAAATAATTCCTCCTGCAATATTGTCTAACTGCTGGAACAAAATGAAGATTAAACCAATCCTGAAAAATTGTTCCAGTAACCCAGGCACTTGAATTACATTTCCACATGACTGGCAGCATTTCCTTAGCCTTCCCCTTCAAAGCTCTTGGATTTTCCGAATGGTAGACTAGCATTGTTTTCATTTTAAAATCACCCGCTGCAGTGCCACCAAGAAGCAATGTGAGTCTGTCCTTAGCCGCCTTGTGCCCAGGTGCAACTGCCTCTTCCTTTGCTAAACAGGTTCGTGCAGGCATCCTTTTCCAAAATAATCCTGTCTCGTCAACATTAAAAATTTGACGAGCAGAATAACCCCCTTCTTCAATTATTTCGGAAATTTTACAAATTCTTGTGCAGCTTTTTTAACTGCACTAGCAGATTCTCCAGTCAATTTAATGTTATGTAAACAAGCCCTGCTCTTGAACTTATCAAACCAGCCTTGGCTTGCCTGAAATTCCGGAATATCAGCAGCCCCTTCTCCAATCTTCATACAAACTGAGAGCCTTACCTTGAATTATTGCAAGACTCACTGGAACGTTTTTTTTTATGCTGATCCTCAATCCATAATGTTAAAGATCGCTCCATTTCCTCCATCACTACATCTCGCCTTTTAGACACAATCTTCGACGAAATATTTCCAGCATTTCGTACATATTCTTTAATTTTGTCCTTCTCCTTCACAATTGACCCCACAGTCGACCGGTTTAAGTCCAATGAGCGTCCGATTGAAGCTAAAGATTCACCACTTTCGGCACGCCTAATTATTTCCATCTTTGTCTCAATCGTGTTAAGTTTATGAGTCCTACGTTTCTTTCCACTGGTATTAGCACTTTCAGTTTTCCGTTTATCACTCATGTTTATAAAATAATACGTGTAAAATGCACAAAGAAACACCGCTGTACGAACAAACAAAGACGGTAACGTTGCCGAGACCAGCCGAGACTGAATTATAATAATAATTTATTGATTATTAACCGACTTTACAGTGGTATTAATCTTGTCAAATTTTTGTACAATATTAAAAAACATTACATACAATACGTATATTATTACGTAGCATACTGTAATTTATTAAAAGTGTTGGCTTGCCTGACAGATAGCGCCATTATGCGATAGCTCGAAATGTTTTATCGTCAGCTGACGAACGATAGTCCGAATTTGGTGTACAAAAAGCGGTTTAGTGGTGAGAATTTACAATGTACGAAAGTCGAATGCACGAAAGTCGAGGACTGCCTGTATGTGTGTATATATATATATATATATGTATATATGTATATATATATGTATGTATATGTATATATATATATATATATATATATGTATATATATATATGTATATATATATATGTGTATATATATATGTATGTATATATATATATGTATATATATATATGTATATATATATATATGTATGTATATATGTGTATATATATATATATATATATATATATATATATATATATATATATATATATATATATATATATATATATATATATATATATATATATATATATATATATATATATATATATATATATATATATATATATATATATATATATATATATATATATATATATATATATATATATATATATATATGTTTCTCCGTCGCTGAAGAAGGGCATCAGCCCGAAAGCTCCATTTTTGTGTAGTTTTTGTTCTTTTGTGTTTTTCGTGTGTCCTCAGCACCCCCAGCGGCTCTTCATTCTAGGTAAGTGTCCACTGGGCTTCCTCCAACACCTTGTTGCTACCCTTATATATATATATATATATATATATATAAAATGGTATTATTTTCTACAAGTTAAAGCTCAACTTCATGGAATAGTCTAATCTATTCAAAAGAAGAAAAAACTTAGTAACCTTCTGCAGTGAAATCTCGTTACAACGTACTTCACAATTACGTATATTTCAAATTAACGTACTTTTTTTAATCCCCGTCAATTTTTCCGTATAAATACTATAAATATTTCGAAATAACGTACTTCAACTTAACGTACTTTTCAACACTACGTATGAAATTCGGAGGTCCCGCAAAAAGATTTTTGTGGTTTTAACGTATGCTTTCATCCATAAATGGCTCAACTATAACCAATTCTTGCTCATTCAAGTTGTCTACACCAATTTTGAAGGCATCTTTTGTCTTTAGTACGGAAAGATCTGCGGAATTCCACCAAATTCCCAAAAGAATGAATTTTCCGAGCTGAAAAATCGTTATTTTCACATAGCGTTGAGATAAAATCTTAAGTTATAGGAAATATATCTCTTGTAAGACTCATTATCGCCAGTTTCTGTTTCCGCCAGACCTGCGATAATGCCGATCCCTCACTGTGATGCTTCCAGAGAAAATACTGTACTCCTTATGGGCATTTTCAGTATACCGTACTTTCAGTACAAAGTATAAAAATTCATGCTCCGTAGACATACGTTGTATCGAGATTTTACTGTACATGAATTTTATCATGTGGATGGTTAATACAATTGCATTGGACATGCTGACATATGACAGTCATAATCAAATATGTTCATATGCATACATTCCAATTTCACCATATAAGAGATGCTACCCAAAAGTTATGAGAATGCTCACCTAACAATGCTATCAATAATAGCACAAAATTTTCCTGCAAGGTGGTCATAGAGTATACTTTTGCAAGTAGTTTGCCTCATCGTACACTACTTTGTTTCATCAGTCATATTTGTGAAGCTGTTTAGCAAAGGTGTGTACAACATGTTATGAGATTTTTCTATATGAGCAATTAAAAAAAAACAAATAGTTTGCATCAAGTTTTGTTTCAAGCTTGATAAAACAGCTTCTGAAATACATGATATGACATAAGAAATGGTGAAATGGAGGTTGATCAGTTCATCATTACAATTTTCCTGCTCACACCACCCTGTCTGTCCAATGGGTTCTGGCCAAGAACAGCATGGCTGCTGTCCCACCCCCCTTACTCTCAGGACCTTGTTCCCTGTGACTTCTTTTTTCCAAAGATGAAACTGATGCTCAATGGGAAGAGATTTAATGATGTTTTGGAGATTCAGCAACAATCATATAGTATATATGAAAGAAGTTTTTCAAAGATGCTTCCAACAATGACGGAATCACTGGTCTCTGTGTATTAACTCCCAAGGGGATATGATGCAAAATTAGTTAAGTTAAACAAATCTTTGTTCATAAACACATTCTCATAACTTTTAGGTAGCACCATGTACATTATTATGCGCTGTACATTATTATGCGCTTTACCTTGGTGCTATTGCACCCTCTGCCACACACCATTGCGGTGGCTTGCAGGGTGAACTATAGATATAGATATAGATGTAATTTGAATGGAATGTAAAAAAATACTAAATGAAACTATTTATTCTACTCCAATTATAAGAAGTGTCACATTTTTTATTATAGACACCTGCTATGTAATGATAAGATGAAGTTAGCACAAGTTTAACTAAATAATATATGTAATTCTAAAGCAAACAAAAAATAATCTCAATAAAATATTTATAAAGAATACATTAAGAAAGAGTACCAAACATAATGAGTGAATTAAAAGTACAATAAATTTTTGGATGTCATGAGCCTTTCCATCCCAGTCATTAATTTTATTCAAATAAGGGTGCTAGGAGTGGATGAAGAAACATATTCTCCACATGTTTTAAACTATAACCAAGGAGTGAAATGAATGTGTGGCTGACATTTCAGGTATATGTGTGAATAAATCATGAAATTAATGTGACAAGTCATTACATATCTATATGTATTAAGGAAAATCAGAAAAAAAACGCATTCTCAATATTTTCCGTGTGATAGACACCATACGTATTTTCTGTAAGTGATATTTTTCAAAGAAAAAAAAATAATGGTAAATAAAAACAAACCAATGTTAAAGTCATAGTATTTTAATATATTTAGAAATAAAATAGAGGAACAAATGAAATTCTAGCTGCATGTGACTGAAATTTTAAGCATCTTAGAAGAGTATTGTAAGACTTTTCCAAGGGCTCAGCTGTGTTTACGATCATTACGTTGGAAACCACCAACAAAGGGTAAAATCTAACATCTCTTTAAATAAAGATTAAATATGTTGGAATGAGCTATTGCTCAGAAAGGAATGGTTATGAGATTTTTAGGATACTCACTCATCTTCCCATGGGCACACATCATTTTCTTCAGATTGCCTTCTGTCTTGCTGCCACTCGGTGGTTGTAACTGCCACCTCTGTCATTCCTCCACCAGCATTCACTCCACCCCCTTCCCCATCTCCTACCCCTCCTCCCTTTCTCCTGTGCCTTCGTTTCCCCTCTTTCCTTCTTTCACGTCCTCTATCCTCATTTCGATCTGAGCTCCCTACTACAACCCCAACACCTTCACCAACCTGCTCCACTGCATCTCCTGGGTGACTTTGTTGGACATGATGCCCCTGATTTGCCGCATCTGCACTTATAAGCTCCATCCCTGCTTCGCCTTTCCCAACATTTTTTTCTTTAGTTCCACCCTGACATGGGGGAGATAAAGTAATCTTTAACCTAATGTTAGTTTATAATTAAGTATTAAATATATGCAGCACTTTTTAAGAGTTAAATCTGTTGGATATCCATTTTCATAAAACTGTAATTACAGCTACATATCAAGTATTATTGACATCCTCCAAAAATTAAAGAATTTTATTTTTAACTTGAGAAATCTAAAATGCAATGGTTGAATTTTGACATTTATTACTTTTATATTATTTATATGTGCTTTTGAATAATTTATACAATTTTTAGTACAGTAAACTTCCTGTTATCCGGCACTCTTGCAACCAGAATTCTCAAGCAACCGGCATCTCCTGCCTCTCGATTTTTTATTACATCGAGTTGGGAATGTTACCGATAAAATTGGCATTTTCGGCAATTTTTTGTTTATATCTAATTTGGAATGTTACCACTAACATTTGCATTTTCAGCAGTCGCAATACATAATTGTGGATGTTTCTTAAACTCTGTTTGCGTTAAATAAAATATTTCGCACACCCATTTTAAATGCCTTCTAAAACTCCAATATATGCTAAAAGTAATAAGAGAAAATGGATTGTGCTAACCTTAACCCAGAAACTTGATATAATAAAATGTTTAGAGAAAAGTGAGAACTGCAATGTTTTAATGAAAGAGTTCAATGTCAATTCTTCCACTATTTATGACATTAAGACACAGAAATCATAGTAAATGAAATATGTTACATCTTCTAAGACAACTAGAAGAGTTGAATATTGACACAATCTTCATAAGCCGAAACTTGAACAATTGGATATAGGTATTTATGGTTTTCTATAAAGCGTTCCGAGGAAGCCCCTATTTTTGGACCAATGTTGATTGAAATGGCCAAAGTTTTTTTTGAACAAATGGAGATTAGTGAACCGTGTGCATTTTCAGATGGATGGCTAACACGTTTTAAGATCAGACGTCTAGATGTTTTGGGTGATTAAAAATCGGCCAACCAAGAAGCTGCCGATAAATTTTGTGAATTTTTTTTAACATTAGTAAAGAATATATGTATAACTATCAAACATGTTTTATTGCATTATTTTAATATTTACTAACTGCACTGTATGTAATGGTGTCATGATTGCGTGTCACTATTCGCTTCACTTTTGTTTAATAGCAATTTGACTCAAGAATTTCCTGCTAATACATTGCGTTGTGTGAGGATAATTTCTTTCCTTTTCTCAGACAAAGAAACAATTCTTTTGCTGGAAAATTCTAAGGTTGGACGAAGTTAACACTTACCTCACATTGTTATTAGAACAAAAGAGAAGTTAATAGCAATAGGCATATGAGAATTTCCATAGGATGTAATGCAGTTATTAAATATTAAAATATTGGAATTAAACGTGTTGAATACTTATATATTTGAGTTTTATTACTTCCTTGAATTTCAAGGAATTATTTAAGAACAATTGATTTGAGTACCTAGTCTACAGGTTAGCAATTCCAAGGTGAATGTATAATTCGGCATCTGTTTCTTATTTTGGTATCCAATTGCTTTATTGAAGCCTATCCAATAAAACTCTCAAGCAACTGGAATATTCACTTAACCAGAAACCCCAATTCCCCATGCATTCCGGATAACTGGTAGTTTACTGTAGTATAAAGTTATGGGTGCATAGATCATTATTTGTAGATATAACTTTTAACTGAAATTATTATTAACTGGGAATGAGAAAGTTTTATTGAATGAATTATAATTACATTTTCCTGATTTTTTTATAAGCAACTTCACATATTTATCAATTAAGACTTAGTATCAAAGGTTATATATACTTTATTCCAAAAATTATAGATGAATTTTACAAGAGTTAAATCACAGTGGACCCGTGGAATCACTTTTAATTTTCGTATAAATAGTCTGCATAATTTTATTGCAAATAATATTGTTTCTATATTTAAAAAGAATATTTGAGATATTAATACTTCTAATACTGAAACAAATAAATAAATGTACAATTGCGCAAGTAAAATTTTAAGTTACATAACTTTTAACAAGTAATAATTCATTAAATTTAAATTTCAAATTTTCTTTTGAAAAACAAAAATTCAATATTAACATTTATAGCAAAACCAAGTACATTTATAAAAAAGTAAATGATATGACTAAAAAAACATTTGGCCTTTTGAAAAAATAATTATTAATAATATTCTTTGGCATTTATAAAGTGATTTGTGCTATAGGAAATTATTATTACATTCGTAAAATTAATAAAAAATACATGCTTTTATGCTTGATGCACTATAAATTCTAAATTGTTATTTAAGATTCATCTATAGATTCTATCAACTATATACAAGACAGCGACTAACTAGAAATTATGAAAATTATTCACAGGCTTTATGAAACTAAGAAGTTTCAAAAATATATATTTGTTTACTTAAATTATCAAAATAATTATGCCTTAAACCTAAGTACCTACTAATTAAAAGGCATTCCATTAAATTTCTATTAAAATTCTCATAAAATTTAAGTATTACTAGTCTACAGTGCTATGCTGCTAAAGGTTACTAGAAGTTCAAGTATCACATGTCCGTTAGCATTTAGTTTGGTACTTATCGGTTATACCCCCCCCCCCCCCCCCCCCCCACTACTATAAAGACTGATTGGCCTGTCTCGACATTTACTAACCCAATCTCTGGACAACGTGGAGGGTTTCTTTGGTTCCGGGCGAGGTGAAGGGCGCGGTAGTGCCCGGAGCTGACTACCCATTAAAACAAAGTGAGCCGAAGGCTCGTCAATATATCCTTTCAATGTTTTATATATATACACACACACACACACACATATATATATAATTGGGATGAAAATATGACTATTAAGTAGTGATGATAATAATAAATAAATAACTACATAGCAATCAATATTTACTTAGTAACCACATGGATGGAGGGGGTATAACTTATAAGTACCTTTAGTTTTAATATTAAGCATATTTGATAGACATTTAAAGTGCAAATTTTAGATTTCTAGTGATAAAACCCTTAAAAGTTTTAAATGATACTCTTTCAATTTATAATTTTTCATTGATGAAAAATGTAGCTTCATGTTAAAAATGCATTGTAATTTATCCACAGATAGAAAAATGCAAAATATGTTTTCAGTTTGGTTTTGTATTCCTTTGATAAATTATGATGAAATTTCATTAAACAAAAAATGTAGCTTCTAATAAAATTAAAATTTTCATATATTTAAATTTATATTGTTATATATAAAAACTCATGATTATGGGCCTTATCATTAACAAATACAAAAACATTGATTTCAAACTGTTTATTGCACAGCCAGTTTTTTCAGAGAAATTTACTATTGAATCATGTAATAAATAAAATATAATATAAGATGCATAGAGATTAAATTTACATAATTCTCCCGCTTTTTAAGGTAAAACTGTAATTTTTTAATTATTTTATTCTGCCTATCTTAATAACAAACATTTTCCTGAAGTACGCACTTCGTCATTCCTCTTTGTTAAAATAGTAACTGCCTTCTAAATAACTCAAAATATAAGTTTTATATTAAAACAATAAAAAATTGAAAAATATTAATTCAGAGAGAAAGTGCACAAGTCTATGCTCCAGATGATTATTATGATGTTTTTTTCCATATATCATTCTTAAATGAGCACAAACACATCTGTTTTGTGCTGAATAAATATTTAAGCTTAAATACACACACTGTTCTGTAATTGCCTCATACTAATTCCATTTGTTTTTCAAGCAATTATTTAATGTGAGCCTTTTGTGAATTAGCGACATACGCCGAATCAAATATAAAGGGAAATGAAATCTTTTCTGACACTATGTTTTACAATATTATGGAAAGGTATTTATATTAATTAATATTTGTAATGAATTTTTCTCATATAGGTGATCAATTTTTATTATAAATATCATCGGCTGAATTCAGTTTTGATACCTCAACAATGATTCAACCAAGTTGAAGCAACTATTTCCTTAAAATTATATTTAAAGGGATATTTCACATGTATCCATAAAATTCATCAATGAATTTGTTCTTGATGGCCATTTTTCTCTGTAACCATTCCCCTGCATGAAAATCTGAAGTTTATTAGGTTTTCTTAACAAAATGTTTGATGATTGTCAAAACAAGTGATGATTCATAAATTGCTTGAAATATCATTTGTATTTAATGTTAGCAGAAATACTGTAAAACCTTGTTATTTCGAAGTTCAAAGGACCACAAAATTACGACTTCGAAGTATCCGGGTTCGAAATAAACAAACTTTCATAAAAATCGAACTTTTTTACGTTTACTTAGGGAGAAAAACCTCAATAGAGAATCTTATCTATCCGTTCTACAGATGAATTGTCCTTACAAGTTAGTATACACGGCAAATTCGAACAGAGCTGAAGTGAAAACTTAGTTTGCGACAAAGACCATCACGTGTGAAAAAAAGCTCCAGCGAATATCCCGAATGCCCTATTACATTTCAAGTTACTCTTTTATGCTGCGAAGAAAAGACATTCAACCGCACGCCAAAGGATTATCACTCATCTATACTCCATACTGCTGCATATATATTACATTGCGCTCTTGTAAGACATTATGGTAAAACCAGTGATGAGCTAAGCCGGTTACCGCTGACTCGCGCGAGCCGGTTGTTAAATTTTTAGAAGATATGAAATTTTAGATTTTGTCCTTTCAAGTACATTTTGCCCTATCTGATAGTCAATTACCAACAGTGTATGAAACGGAATATATTTTATGAACCGAACACTTTTTAAGCTAGCGGAACGCTATTACTAAACTAGAGCGATCTGGTACCCTTGGCATGTAGGCATCCTGCCACCCTTATCCAAATTTCCTTACGTTTTTTTATAGCCGGTTCTTAATATCTTTTCCAGCTCATCACTGGGTAAAACCACTAGGTTTTTGTTTTTGGTTTATCACTTATCCTCAGAAAAAACAAAGGCATGATCTTTTTAGAGACGACATTTGGTATAACTTTGTACAACGTTATTTAAAGATTGGTTCAGCAACAGAAATCAATATTACACGGTCTTTTCTGGTGCATACTACTTTCACAAGAGAAAAACCTTGCCCAGGTTTAGGAGAGCATGAGTATTGAGATAATAGGGGTTATTGCAACTTCTGTTCAATTCCACTTGGTTCTTGAATTTCGCTATCCGATTGAGAATGTGAGCATTCACAGTGATGCAAGGATAAGCTGATTCATTTATTTCTATCATCTACGACTTTTATTTCACGTTAACTATTAAATAGGGTAACCATATTCCAAGGAGATGAAAACGGGACATTTCCCGTTGTTTGTAAGAAAAAAAGAGAACAAAATTTTTGCATGATTTTTTTTACTACATCACTAACACGATCTATAGCGAAAAAGGCAAATACGAACTTTCCTTACAGTCTGGAGCATGCCAGACTAGGACAAAGCTCACAATCAAAAGAGAATCCGACTAGTGTCGTTGTTGAAACTCGAAGGGAATAAGTTAGGTTAAACCCGAGCAGGATATTATACACGAAGACCATGTTTGCCATCTCAAATTTATCAATGACACTGAGGCTTCCTAACCTGACAATTGGAACTGTAATTAACATTTGTTGTTCGTTTGATAACCTCCATGTTTCCGAGAATCCTACAGTTCTACTAGGAATATCAGCTATACTATCAGATAATCTAAATTTTATTTGCGATGGGCCTCAAAACAGTACAAAATGGCTTTCTCGATTAAAAAACGGGACTGTCCCGGCGAAAATGGGACGTTTGGTCATGCTATTATTAAATACGTAAAAGGGAGTCACCTGTTTGGGGCACTATATGTATTTCGTGTGCAAGAAATGAGGAACAAAAACGTGATGTGAGGGCGCACGCGCAAACCTTCCGTTTACACAGGATAGAGGTTTCGAGTTAAACGAACTTTTCGTGAGTCACCGGACCATATCATGACTTTGAATTTCATTGTAGGTGTATTTCGAATAATCCGTATCAAAACGTTCGCAAAATCCTATGGTGTTGGCCGGGGACTGATCTTAGCTTAGAATTACACCATACTTTGAATTATCGGGAATCGAAATGACGGGGTTTTACTGTATATCTTGGTAGTTAAAGGTAGAAAATAAAATCCCAATGATGAATGAATTAAAATGTTTCCAGAGCTGAATAGTCAAAGGATACAAAATATTAAATCCTGCAAATGTCATAACTTTTATTTCATTGTAATAAATCGAGATACTTACAAAATCATTTTTACCATCTATTTAGTACAACCAAAACCATACATTCCTTGTAATACATATAAAAATAATTTATTTAAATAAGTATATCTTATAACATTATACTTCAATTAATAAAAGTGCAAATTATTAACATTTGAAATAAATAACAATGTACATGTTCTTCTAAACAACATCAATGTTTTGAAGAAAAATGCAGGAATTTATCACTGAAATATATATGGGGTCATGGTCGGCATTTAAGAATGATCAACAAACATCTTTATATGTCCTAGAAACTTTTGAATCCATTCAGATTATCTTAATAGTTAGTTATTGTGTCATTTATCAACAGTTATACATTAATTAAGACATAAAAGTTAACTTCTGTGAATAGAAATAATAAAAGAAAAACACAATGTGCTACTCCCCCCAAGTAGGCCTTTCACTCGTTAAGACCATGAGTGGCAACAATGCATGGACATGCAGTCGATATATAAATATACTTTCTTACATGTGCTTGAAAGAGGCATTTAATTCGGCTAATGTGATAAGAAAATTTCCAATTTAAGATCCAAAAAAGAGTGATCTGCACCACAGAAATACAGAAAGGATTGGAATCCAAAATAGAAAGTGACTTCTCGAACTTCACCACATCTCTAACTTTTGTTTCCATCTGAAGTTGAGTGACAATAAATGAAATATTACAGACTGTATTTGAGTACTATTTCAAAGTCAATGTTTCATTCAACTGAGGATACATGCAGCATATAAACTTCACCAAACTTCTTCAGAGAAAATCTCTCATGCAAACTGCTCATGCTCAAAATTTAGCGTGCAAATTATTCCTTGTGTTACATGAGGTGAGATGACAGATGTTTCCTTTACCTCTCTCCTTTCCTCCCTCCTTTCTTCCCTCCTCCTTGCCCTCTCTTCTCTTGCCTTCCTCTCATCTGTCTTTGACTTCTTCTCATCTGTCTTTCCCTTCTTCCTATCCTCACCTCTTTTCCTCTCTCCTTTCTCCCCCTCCTTTCTTCCCTCCTCCCTCCCCCTCACTTCCACACTCTCTCCACTCTTGCCCTCTTCATCTCCTCCCATTCCTTCTTCCTCTCCTCTCGCCATCCCACCTTCTCCCAATTCTTCCCCAAAAACCATCTTTTCCTCAGCTTCGTTTGGCTTCTCTTCTCCCTCTATACATATCTTGGTGGCTGTTTCTACCCATTTCTTCTCATCTGCCCCATGACCCGTACTTCCACCACTGACCTCCTTCTTCTCTCCTTTCCCGTCTTCCTTTTTGCTCTTTGTTGTATCAGTCTCCCTGTTGTCCTCTTTGTTCTCGTCTTTTTCCAACAGTATGTTTATTTTCTCATCCTCTTCCTGAAAAATAATGGGAATTGGCTGATTATTTTTAAAAGGAAGTATCTAAAGAGAAATATTTTAGAGCTATATTGAATGGAGGAGTGTTTCGAAACTGTGTGCTGTGGCACATTGGGAGGTTTTATAGCTGATTCTAAGGGATGTTGCAAAAAACTATGCTAAGTAAATAAACCAATGATTTGAAAATAAATAATAAAATAAAGAGTGATAATATTTCTTCTAATACATTTCTTATGGTATAGTACCCAAAAATGGATTCAACCAAATGTTGTGATAGACCTTCATATACATATAAAGCATCTTGACTGCCTGGGTGGGGAAGGACCCAACAGCGGAAACTCTTTACTCAGTGTGATTCATATGAGCCGTTTACTAAAACCAAGCCAGTAGACATCAAATTTAATGAAACAACACTAACAGAATGGTTAGCTGAGGTGAACGTAGAAAGATTTAAAAGTTATGAAGATATCAGTTCATATGCAGAAATCGACCATAATGTTATAACAACAGAAACTCAAACGGACCTAGACATCGTGAGGGAGGTCATGGAAGGGCAGAATGGAAAGTGTAGCAAAGAAGAAGATTAAGAAATGGTAGAGGATCAAGATGAACCATTTTCAGTGGTTAATGAAGCTATGCAAGCAATAAAAGTGGCATCATGGTTTTATGAATCAAAGGAGACTAATAAAACGACATTTATTATTATTCACTGCTTTGAGGAAGACCTCAAAAAACATTTCAAGTTGGCACATACAACACAAAAAAATATCAGATTATTTTACTAACCATTAAAAATATTTTAAATGTTTTATGTACTTATTATATCATAATATAATGAACTATTTATTATGTCATAATATAATATAATGTTTAAGGTACTTGTTAGATCATAATATATAATTTGGAAACTAATTATATATTCCCTTGCACCTCGGTTATAACGACAATAAATTTCCAGTCCCTTGAATGCCATTATAACTGAGTTCTACTGTATTTAGATGTTGTACATTCACATGTGTAATTTAAAGGTAAAAAATCTAATAATTATTGCCACAGTTAAAACATGCAAGATATTAGATATGACATACAACATTGATGGATTAGCCTAATACATGAAGTGTTATATATGGAAGATTAAATGTGTCAGGAATACTACACAAATAATGCTAGACACATCAAATGACTCATTCATTCCATTTAATATGCATCACAGACAATTCCCAATCAGTCTGTCATATGCCAAGACAATCAATGAATCAGTAGGCAAAACCTTATAGTTGGTATTTTTCTGCCCAAGTCTTGCTTTAGACATAGAAAAATACGTGTAAGATGTTCAGGAGTTAATGATAAAAAATCTTTATAAATTTAAATGATAGAAGTTCCTAAGCAAGGGCCAAGTGTTACAAACAATAAAGAAATTATGTAAATAAAATAATACCAATAATGAAATAGGCCCTTAGTCATTATGTAAATGTAATAAAATGAAAAGTGATCTGCAATGTTTTCTGAAGGATCATTGTTGGATCTTAAACAGCAATGACTTCACTTGCATACCTCTGAAACTGTGGAAAATGTTGTTACAATTATTAAATCATTATCCTTCAGAGCTAAATACTCTAGCAATTTAGATGACCATCAGCAGCTAAAAGACATTACAGGAGTTTAATTAAAGTATCTAAAAGGGCATTTAATGATTCAAGAATCGTGAATGCCACTAACCAGTCAAAGAAAGCTTGGCAGATTGATAATACTAATATAGGCCCCAAAAAAGTTGAATCTCTTCCTGTTTTAAAAGATAACAACGACAGAGTCATACCCAGAAGAAATCTGTAATACCCTCAATAGTTTTTTCGTAAATTTACCTCAAGGAGCAACCAGTGCTAATTTTAGTGCTACAGCTAATATTTGCATGCACGCATTCTTCATCAAAGACAATGTATTTTCAACCCTGTAGTGAGCAAGAACTATTAATATATCTCTCTAAAGTTGGAAAAAAGAAATCTGCTGCCATTGAAATTCCTGGCTCTCCTCCTTGGAGACTGTGGAAATGAAATCTTGACTCCACTCCCATTCTTAATTAATCAGACTCTTTCTCAGGGTATATTCCCAGATGCCCTCAAAATGTAAAAGGTTTTGCCACTTTTTAAGAATAAAGGAGACGGGAGAGATCTTAAAAACTATAGACCTATTTCTCTACTTCCCCAACTTTCAAAAATCTTTGAGTATGTAAAGACTTCTTGATTTTCTTGATAGTCAGGATTTTTTATCTAATGACCAGTTTGGTTTCAGGAAGACAAAATCTACTAAACAAGACCTCTTTAACGCCATCAAATTTATAATAAAATTAAATTAACTCTAAAAACAGGACTATGAGAATCTTCTTTGATCTAAGTAGAGCAGTTGATGCAGTTGACCATACAAAATTACTCTCTTAAGGTGACCAGATTTTTATGTCGTGAAAAGAGGACAAATGCCTAAAAATATGAGAAAAGAGGACAACTAAAATTTGCAGATGACAAGCACATTTAAGATACTCCGAAAAGAGATTATATTTGTTAATTAATTCATTAAACGATAATGCAAAGGACTTTGGATGAAAATCAACAGAAAGAACAAATTAGATTTTTAAAACATAAAAGATCAAGATAAAATGTAAAAGTGGATGAAGAAAAGTTGGATCAAGTAAAACAGCTTTCTTAAAGAGAAGTGGACTTACCTGGGATGATAAAATCACTAAATATATCAGAACAACAACCGTCTAGACTGGGGGTCATCAATTGGCGGACTGTGGTCCACATCCGGAATGCCAAAGATTTTTCACGGACCGCAAGTAAATTGAACTCACCTAATTCATTATTTCATAAGTTTTATAATAACTGCCACAGTGTACTATAATTCCATTGCAAAAGTTGGCAAAACTGCTCACTTCAGTCTTGTCATGTGCACATTACCAATTCCAGTACCAGTCTAATATAGTCTGCCTGCAGGTGCTCATATGTATGTGATAGTTTTTAATTAAATGTATAGCCAAAATTATTTGTCTACAGCCCAAAATAAAATGATATGGATAAAAAGAAAAGGAAAGTTGCTAATGAAAACTGAAAGTGTTTACCGGAGTAGACTAAATTGTACTGTTTTAGTCTTCCAAATGAGCAAGCAGCAATTCCTATGGCCTAATTTGCCAGCAAACAGTTACTATAATTAAAAGTGGTAATCTTAAATGTCATTATGAAATGAAACATACAAATTTTCATATTAAATATCCACTTGGAAGTAAGTGCCCTTCGTAAAAATAAAGTGAAAAGTTTGTTATCAAGCTTCTCTGCTTTAGCCCAAATTATGAAACTCTGTATGTATGTATATATTTAGATAGCTAAAGAAGCTAATTAATAAATCACACACTTCTCAACCACCTCTATCCTTATCCAATAAACAAAAATCTCTGTCCCAGCAAGAAAAAGCTACTGTGGCTGCCTTATGTATTTCTTGGACTATAGCTGAAAATATCAAACCCTTTACTGATGCTTGTATTGTGAAAGAATGAACGGTTCAAGCTGACTCATCAATGTTTGAAAGTGACGTTGTTGACAGTATTCGATGCATCCCACTATTGGCCACAAGTAACACAAGAAACTCGGAAATACTAGCAGAAGAAAATTTTAAACAAATATCTGAATGCTATTCATTGGCTCTGGATGAATCATGTGATATTAGCGATACTGTACAAATACTTGTATTTATACAATGTTTTTATGAAAATAGAGAACAATATTATGAAGAACTGTTAAATGTGTTATCCCTTAAGGACAGAACTCACAGAGAAGACTTGTACAATTCCCTTACAGAATTTCTGAAAACCAATGACCTAGATATTTCCAAGTTGATATCAACAAGCACGGATGGTGCACCTGCAACGGTAGCTCCAAATAAAGGACTGATTCAACGCTCAAACAAGATAATGTAAATTTGTTAAGTTACCAATGCATAATTCACCAATCATTTTGTGCTGCAAACTTATTCAAAAAATTGAAGAGGTGCTGCAAAATGATTAATTTTATTTGAGCTACATCTTCATTTCATCATTGCCAATTCAGATTATTCCTTGCAGAAATTGAGCTCGCTATAATGATATGCTTCTCCACAACAATATTCGCTGGCTTAGCAAAGGTGAAGGCCTTTATGGCTATGGTCAATTCTGAAAGAATTAAAATCATTTCTCACTGTTTCTACCTCTCCAACTGCAAGAAATCATCTCATTTTTCTTCAAGATAACACGAATCTACTCACTATTGCCTTCTTAACTCACATATTTAAACTTTAATGATCTCAAGATCAAATTACAAAGAAAAGGCAAAATTATTTCTGAATTGGTATCAGTTGTAAAGTCTTTTTGTAAAAAGCTATATACAGGCAACTCCCGAGTCTCATTGGGGATGCGTTCCTGAAAACGTGTTCAAATGTCGAATATTTGAGTGTCGAATGCCGTTTTTCCATATACTTGCATGTTATAATCGGGGGATACGTTCCCGCATCTCGGGAAAAAGTCTCCTCTCATGTTCTATAAAGATAAAATAACATTACTAATATGTTAATACAACAATATTAAATTATGAATAAATTATATAATAAATATTATAAATGTATAACTTATTTTTTTTACTAAAAAGGAAAAAATAAATTTGCGTTTCGAACTTCAAAGATAGATGTATGCAATATGCTTTACAGACAGCCGGTCCTGATCGCGCGAGTCGTTTGTTACAAATGACTCGGGCGAGCTTGATAACATACATGCGTACATCTATCTATACATACAACTATTTATTGCAGCGAAATTAATATAAAAGTTATTATAAAAGCCCAAAATAACTTAAGAATAAAGAAACAATAAAATTACAAATATTTTCATACCTTAAATCTTTTTCAACTGCACTTACTGGACTTGGTTTATTAATTGAGAAGTTGGAAGATTTTAGTTGGAAGAAGAGGAGCTATTGGGTGGGGAAATGTTTATTGTTGTTATCAAATTACGTGAATTTATCACATCTTCTAGAATTTTCTCCTTCTGTTTCACATAAGTCTTAATAGTTGAACGACACATACCGAACGATCGTGCGATTTCAGCTTGGCTTTCACCTTTCTCAACACGCTTTAAAATTTCTAATTTCAATTCATAACTATGAATCTTATGCCCTCTTTTATTTGATTCCCTTACATTATCCCTATTACATTTCCTTTTAGATGCCATGTCAAGTGATAAATTTATAAATAAATCAATAAAATAAATAAATTTAAATAAAAGAACAGAAAAAAGAGTGAAAACAGCACAAATTCGAACAATTAGATCAGATATAACTACGTCTACACCAAAACTAAACCTCGCGTTTGGTCGGAACCAATTACTAAGCGAAGTTTATTCCGCATATATTATCGATCGGCGGGATCGAAATCTTGAATTAATCAAGACTCGAACAATCGAGACTCGGGAGTCGCCTGTATATATTTTCTTCAGATTTAAGTGATGAAACGTTGCATTTTCCATGTATGAAAGAAGCATTGGCTGAGGAAATTAATATACAATTAGACAAAAGCGAATTCATGAATTTTGTAGAAAAACTGAAGAATGAATTCGATGGAAGGTTTGCAGATTTTTGCAAAATAGAGAAATTAACAGAACTCCTCATTAACTCATTTTTATTAGAACCAGAAGGGGAATGGAACAGTGAGGCAGCCAAATGGTTCAAACGTGATGAAGGTAAACTGCAGAAAGGAAAATCTGTCATCAATTATTATGCCTAAGTATTTAATTTCATTAACTTGCTGTATTTTCACACAACTACACAGTGATATAGTTCCCAGTTTATGAAGACAATCATGATCATGCATTTTTATATTTATTTCAATGTGTGCTTCCTTTTTGTCTTATTTTTGTTAATTATTAATTTATGATCATGAATCCATTTTTGTAAGTTGCAGAAATCATCTTGTATTATTTTCTCTGCTATTTTTATATCTTGATGTGCATAAATTATCACTGTGCCATCTGCATATAAAAATAATTTTCAATTTTTAACCATGTATTATTTCACTTTTTGTTAATTTTATGCCAATAATAAGGGATCAGAACCATGATGAGTTGCGTTTCTTCTAATACGGACCGCAAAGAAAACTAATTGGTGATCCCTGGTCTAGACTGTTTCAATATCACGCCTGTTATACGAGGCCGTCGAAAGAAAAATAATATAATAGTGTTGTGGCCACAATATATTGGGTATTGACAGCCATTACAAGAATAAAGCACAATATTTTCCAGCATAATCTGAACACCATCTACAACGTCACATATTCTGGAGGGACATTGTTTATAACCTACCTTTGAATGGATGTATTTTATTACAATGGTAACGTGTGGGGTGATTTGAAGCTCAATTCGCTAGAATACGAGAACTTGCAAAATTCATGAAGGTGGTGCCAATTAAATTCATTACTTAATGCATTCTATGCTATATTTTGTATAAAATCATTGTCAGAAACATCAAAATGCGTGAAAAGAGGACAGAGAAGGACATCATTTTCAAAGAGGACAGAATCTCCAAAAAGAGGAAAGTCCTCTTGAAAAGAGGACATCTGGTCACCTTATAACTATCTAAATGCAACTCTATTGGCATCAGGGATGTAGCTCTGAAATGGTTTGAGATCTACCTCACTAAACGACAGCAGGCTGTAGCTATCTTCAAAGAGAAGTATCTTTCCTCACCCCAATATGTGAACAAAGGGGTATTCCAGGGCTCAATTTTGGGCCCAATATTATTCCCCATATTTATCAACACTTGTCTGATAATTTAAACATTAATGTCCCCAACAAAGTCATCATGTATGCAGATGATGTAACCATTTTATTATCGCAATCTAGCTTTCAAAACTTACCAGGTTCTTGTGATGCTCTTATGAACAGTATGATTAACTGGTGCAATTTTAATGATCAGATTCTTAATGTGAACAAAACACAAGTAATACTTTTTACCCCAGGCAGAATCATATTGAGGACAATTGTAATTTATGTCTAACTGAGAATTTTAAATTCCTTGGAATTCATGTTGACTCACATCTGAAATGGAATGCCCATATTGAACACCTAGGCAAAAAGTTTAATTCTGTTTCTTACCTTGTATCAGTGCTAAGGTATACAGTAAGCCCAGACATTCTTAAACTTTTACTAGTCATTTACTATGATTAGTAAGAATGTTATTTTTATAGATGCATTCCAAAAACCAACTATATGAGAAGAATAGAGCCATAACAGATAAAGATTAAAGACTGGAATATTTTCATTTTCTGTATGTTTATGCTTCCCTATAATCTGACTTACCAAACCCAAAATAGGAGCAGAAAAAATCACAATGATGAAGAAATGTCTAAAATTCTATATAAGAAACTTGAGGATAATAACTGCAATGATTCTGTTCATGAAAAGAATTGTCTTCAAAGATTTATGGATGAAGAACCATTCAGTTATATTTATAAAGCCTGAATTTAACACTAAGCCTCAAATATTAACATCCACCATGTTTTATTGAAGAAGACACTGTAGCCAAGCACATACATGAAAAATTCTATAGCAAAGGTATGGAACAGAAAATGCCAATGCATTTATAAAAATTGTAGATAAATTTTATGCAAGTTACATCATATACTATTGAGAAAATATTCTGAGGCATATTAGATTTTGACACATGTCGTGAGAAATACAATTTTTATTACCCAATCCTTTGCAAAGCATTTTGCATGTAATAAAAATAAATAAATCTTTTAAAAATTTCAATCAAATACGTCCTCTTATATTTTAATTCTTAAGGATCATTTGCACCACACAAAAACAGCTTCATTTCTAAGAAGTGCATGACCATTTTTAAAAAAATGGCAGAATGTCAAGGAAATAAATACCTCAGAGGACTTTCTCTTCTCTTTTGCATCCTCTTCCTCCTTGCATTCTCCTTCAACTTTCTTCACTTTCATCTTCCTTTCCTTTCCATCCTTCTTCCCAACCTCTTCCACCTTCCCCTTCTCTTCAGACTTCTTGTCCTCTCCTTTCCTCTTACCTTCCTCTTCGCATTTCGTCTTGGCCACCTCCCTTTTTGGTTCCACTTCTACCTCTACCTCCACCACAACTGATTCTTCTTGTCCCTCGGGCTGCTCTCTAGGGGATGGGATGGTATCCCATGGACAAACATCACTATCCTTTGATGCCAAAGCTGTAGTGCTTGATTCCCTGAAATTTTTTTAAAAAACAGAAACAAGTGAGGATAGTAACAAAAATTGTGGAGCATCAATTTCAATCTTTCTACACTTGTTTCTTTTCACATCAGAGCTTCCAAACAATGGGTTGCAAAGATCATTCTTGGGGTCGCGAACTTGTCTGAGATACTTTTACATTCCTTCTAGATATGTACTCATTAAACATAAATGTAAAACCGTAAGTACAGTGTTAATATTCCGTATTTAATTCACTGGCTCATGATATCATCCAGACTCTCTGGAGGGATGTGATGTTTATAGAATGTGACAAACATCTCTCCTGATAGAAGACTAAACAACCTAAGGATCCAATTATCATAGGGAAAGTTTGTTTACCACTTGAAAGAGCGGAGCCCCAGTTCATGAGAATGTTTCTTGCCATGCCTCTCGATTACATGATTCATCCTATCAGCTCCATGTCTCACTTGTGTTTTTTTCTTTTCTTTTTATTTGGAATATTTTTTCTTTTCTTTTTATGTTGTCACACGGTATTAGAAGGTTCCTTGGTCGATCTCATTTAGTTATCGGCCAGTGACTGTCTTCTGTGGTAGCGAGTTCCTTAGAAAGTGATCTTTTACTCCACATCTTTACATGAGATTAGTTAACACCCTTGTGTGATGAATCAGTGTTCTTCTAAGCAACCAGGGGCATAGATAAGGCAGAAAATGAAATGGAGACCATCTGCACAAAACGAGTTAGAAAGTATGATGAGGCCTTCCTTCAGTTTTGATTTACTAGTGTAGAAGTGAAAAGGGAAGAACAACCCCAGTGTGTTGTGTCAGGTGGTATTGTCCTCCGAGAGCATGAAATGTAATAAATTAAAACAACATTTTGAAAAGCACGACAAGGAGCATATGGGGAGCTGATACCATTCTTCCACAAGAAAGAGGTTACATGACAGAAGCAACACTTTGAAAAAAGTCTTTCGGTATCTGACCAAGCCCTGAGAGCTTCATTAGTAGTCAGCTATCGAACTGCTCGATGGAAGAAACTGCACACCATTGGGGAGACATTAGTTTTACCAGCTGCTATTGACATGGTTAGGATTATGCGTTGAAATTTGGTGTCATTTTTTTTGGGGTTGCAAAGTATGTTAGATTGATGTTCTGGGTCGCACGTTAAAAAAGTTTGGGAAGCCCTGTTCTATATCAACCTATTTTTTGTTAGTGTAGTTGATAAATTTTCATGTCATGAATATATGTTTATATTTCAATTCATGGAATTTCATTAGGAAACATTAAAGCAAATAAACTGTAAAAACAGATCTTTATTTTTCTGTATTGTTACTATTTTCTATTATTCATTTCATTGTCATTAACATCATTAATTTACATACTATTTCTTGGCAGTATGTAATGAAATTTGAAAATATTCAATAACCTTCATTCATAAACTGGTAATTCCATAATTGTAAATTCTAAAAACTTCAATATTTCTTTTATATATCCCACACTTTATACGACTGATTACCTCCTTTTCCATGGCTTTCTTCTTAAAAAATTTATGTACCGTATATACTCATGTATAACGCGCAGTTTGAAGGCCAAATTTTCAGGTCATAACGTAGAGGTGCATGTTATACACGGGTAACACTTTTGGGCATTTAAAATCAGAAATTAAAGAGAACCTACCTCACATTAGATTCTCGCTTTTTAGGTGAATTAAGGGGAAAACCACAATAATTATCGATAATTCAGGTTATACATATATTAATTACACATATAGAACACCTAATTACTTCTATATAGTTATAATTCCATCCTCTCCAAATATTCTGCGTTTCACTAGCTCATCAGCTGATTGCTGTAATTTTTGCAAACTCACCAGATAAGACTTACTGCAAAACATACATCGAAAACAATGAAACAGAATAAGCATATTGAAATAATTTTATTTAGTTAATGATTCTAGTATGTACAGGCATCCATCAATATTCGTCCTTAATTGGTTCCGCTGAAACTGGACGATAAGTGAAAAGACAAATATCGAGGGCTATTTTCCCTTACTTAGATGCAATGTTATAAATGTATAATTCATTCCTGAAAACCCAAAAAGCAGACCAAAATATTGATATTACCTTATTTTAGGGAGTTATTGGTACTATAAAAACAATCTATAGGAACCTATGGCCCACGGAAGAATTTTATGCGGCCCGCGAAGGCGCAATGTAAACAACTACAAATGTGGCCGCCACATGATTGATTGATTTAATTATAAACACAGAGCTCAAATTCGCGCTCAACAATATAAAATTGCACCAAAACACAAATTAAGGAAGAATGAACAACCACACGGAGCGAGGCCGAGTAGCTGAGACCAGTGGAGTCAGTGGTTGAACGAATACTAAAACAGATCACCCAAAACTCAATGTGATGATGAAATCATCTCAGTGGTGTGCTTTAATTTGCTGTTACCTACAGTCACAAGGGGAAGACAGACATCCTACGTGATGTTTCCATTTCTCGATCATAAGGTTAAAAGTTTATACTGCTGAGAACAATAAATCGTTAGCATCTCATCGTTTGATGAGTAATCATCTGAGAGTCCCTCTTTGTAGGTCCCAGCTATTTCGATGGACGAATAAGCGAGGGAATAGACAAATGAATGGGGGTTTGATTATAATTGGTTATGGACAAATAAGCAAAAAGATGAAATCTGGGAGAGGGGATGAATAGCGAGGGTTGCCTGTACAATTAAAAATGTAAGTAATTTAAAACCTGTAGAATGACGTGTACAAACTTAATCTTACCTGTCACATTTTCTGTTTCCAGATTTGTTACATTTTTGCATCATTCCTTCTATTAAACTGTTTTAGAATGAGACAGGAAAGAGAGAACCAACATCCACTATATATCAAAACTTGATTCATTTTATAGATCCCTTTTTGTCTGATTAGAAGAACTGGCAGCAGTGATGCTGCAGTTTTATATGCGGCATCAGTTTGGCCAACTTACTGTATGAAGTTGCTGCAATCTCAACCCAACCGCTTTCCTTATTGATGATCTCTCTCTAAGACGTAATGTGGAGCTTATTGAATGTAATACTTATGGGCAAGTTCAAGCATTTTAAAATTAACTGGCAATAATTTAAAGCCTTAATGTATTTATTTACTGTACTCTATTTACTGTACTCTAATATAATTCTATAATTTTGTTCTTGTACCCACAAAAATCAAGGGTGCACGTTATACACAGGGTATAAGAAAAAGTCAGGATTTTTTGGCAAAAAGTACGGATGCGCGTTATACATGAGTATATACAGTAATCTAACGTGATGATGACTATGACTAGTTGAAACATATCGTAACTTTTACCTTTTGACTTGTGGAACTTTTACCAATTGTTTTTATAGTTTCTACTGTTTTATGGTTTTACTGTTTTTATGGTTTTACGGTTTTACTGATTTTATTAAATATGACGCAGTTCCACCACATGAAAGCTTCTACCATTGATTATACAGTAATCTATATATTTACTTATAAAGCATATATCTGATGTCACATTGTTACAATAATTTATGGTACAAATGTTTAAAATGCCCACTATCACCATCAAGAGTCAGGACTAGGTATTTTGGCATCTGGGGCAAAGAACATGAATCATGCCCCTAGCCCAAACCCTGTATTTTATATGTAAAAAAAATAATAATTCTAATTACTGTCTGCCCGTCACCACCAATCTCACTTTATCATGTCATTTCACTAAATTTTATGGTTGTGAATATATATGTTTATATTAAATATTACAACTCGGGAGAATGGCCTCAGGATTTCTTAGATGTAACAATGACCTTTCTAAAGAAAAAGCCAAAGGCAATGCAGTGTAAGACTACAATTTCAATGTATTTTGATAACATTCCTTTAAATATCGTTTTTCAAAACAAAAATAAGTATAATTATTTATTTACTTTTAGCTGTCTGAATCACTAAAGCTTCTGAATTCATTATAACTGTCCTCAAATAGTTCATCAGCGATTTTGTGTTCTCTGTCATCATCTACATAAATGGCGTTGCTGAGAACGTCGTCTTCATCCTCACTAGCCACTTCGGCGAAATCATTACCATATGATGTCGTCTTCAGAACCATTCATGGCATTTGTGAGACAACACTTTTTAAAGCCACGCTTAATCAGCAATGGATCAACTGCATCCCAGAACTCTTTGGTCCATTTAATAAGTAATAGGTCAGGTTTCTTGTAGTTGCCAGACAGTGTAAAGGAATGTGCACCAGCATAAAGCCACTAGTTCCACTTCTGACGCATCTGCACTTTAAATGATCAGTTGCAACTGACATCCATCACTTGTAACTGGCTCCTCATTCCCCTGGGAATGATGCCAAGATTAGAGATCTTAACGGATACAGATTTCTGTATCTTCATCCGACCCATACCTGCTGACCACATATCCCTATCCTATCCGTACACGCAAAAATTTATAAATCACCCAACCTGATCCGACCTGCACGAATAAATTGTCCAACCCACAAGCAGAAGTTATATCTGCAGGCAAAAATTATCTGGAGTAGCATCTATGAACCAAAACCTAAAATTCAAAAGAAAATTACTCTCAACAGAACATATCAATGATCCCCTCTTAATCATTTAGGATTATCGGGTTGGATGGGGTAGGAGAAGGGTGTAACGAACGTTATTATTTTTTCTCATGCTCAATACACTGAATTTTGAGTTCAGCATGGATACTGATTTTTGTATCCACACCCTCAGGCTCAATATCCAAATCATATCCGCAAAAATGTATGCATTATCTAACCCGAACCACAACTTTTCATGCCGATATCCACGGATTGGATAAAATGCGGATATGCAGATCTCTAGACAATATCAGTGCGATGATCATTTAATATATCCTTATTAATTTACATATCTCAATCGGCTTGCATGAAGGCAGAGTCAGAACTAGACGTGATATTCACGTAAACAATCTCACTTGGCGGCAAGGCGAGAACTGCTATTCCAACTGATCAGATTATTACACAATGTGAAATTGAGACATTTTTATACATTTTATCGATCTTTAAAGTGAGAGTCAAAACTACATAGACGTCAAGTCTTCATAAATATTCTCCACATATCTCGCTTGGTGGCAAGGCGAGAACTGTCTCGATACTGCTAATAACCAAGTTAAAAATTACAGTGATCTTTTTACAAAAAATGAGTTGGATATTATACATGGTGATAAGACAATTTTCATATTTCACTTGTAAAAACATGGGTGCGCATTATATAGGATGCATATTATAATCAGAAAATTATGGTAATCACAATTTGGTGCCCTCAAGAATGATGCACTTGGGGCAAAAGACCCACTCGCCTCACTCTTTACCTGGCCATGATCAGCATTAATGCATTGTTAACAATGACACTACAGAGTGATACACTTGTGCAGATGAAATAGCAGTACAGGCTAAATGAATCTCATGCCTCAACTCCTTCAGTGTCCTTGGCTTTTTAATGAATGAAGCGTTCTTCAAAGTATCCCGCAAGTAAAATTCATTTTCACCACGTGTACAATCCATTCACAAAATTCAATACAATGAATTGGATTGCCTTTATTTGAGTCATACACCAGTCTTAGTACACATTGTTTCCACTTGGCAGCTTGCAGAATCTGATAAACGCTGACTTTGCAGGTAAATTTCTCATCAGAACACTGCCTTACAGACATTCTAGGTGTCATGTGAAAACCTGCAACTAATTTGCAGGCTTTTCTCCATGGTCTGATGTTCAAAGTCTTCTAGAATGTCCTTTGTGTACATCCTGTACTGTACTGTGCACAGCAAAGTTATCATGTAATCTTGAAACAGTTAAATATGTCATTGATTCATCTTCAAATTCATATTTCCAACTTCATTGCACTTCTTTATCTATTTTCCAATAACACTTCAAAATCCACTTGGTGCCTAGCTGTTAAATGTAAGGCTGCCATTTAATCTGTATGGATTACCCATTACATAATGCATGCAATCATGCGATATTATACTAAGGTCTTGAAGCATAACCCTTCCAAATTAACATAATTTGTCATTCTTCTCTCTACATTTTAACATGTTTTATCCATGCTCAATATGTGTATAACTTTTTATGGATACTTTATTAACATTATGCCTGAAGATGTTTAACATCATAAATAAGATTTTAAATTACGCCTATATATTTAGGAATTTGAAAATTGTTTTTTTTCATTTTGTATCTTTTCAAAATTCAATGCACTTACCATGGCACTTGCTCTGCACCTGGGGTGACTCGCTGCTGAGCCAGAGGTGGCCGTACTGCATTAGCAGCAAGGTCATGTATGGAACCAGAGAGGCTCCTGTCATCTCCTCCCTTTTTCTTTCCAGCCATTCCAACACCAACTGCTTGGGATCCAGATCCTGAAGATGTTTTCTTCTTGTTTGGACCACCAAAGTTAAAGAACCTATAAAATAATTTTTGTAAGAATCAATCACTACAACCTGGTTGACTTATAGTGGATATGCTTTCAATCCTAAAATATAATGGGCAGAATAAACTGAAAAAACACTCATAAGTGATACAGAACACAGAAAGAAAAATTTCTCTTGGGTGATTTAAATTTAGATTTTGTCCTATTAACAAATTCATTTCTTTATACAATGAAAATCTATTTGTATAAGTTCTGTGCACACCAACTGCATTCTTCTATACCATTAGCTATTAGTAACAGTTGCAAAATATAAATGAATATTAGGAGCAGCCTAAAGATTTCTTTCTTTGATAGAATTTAAAATGAACATTGCAGCAGTGATAGAATTTGATAAAATCATCTATCATCATACAGTTTGTCCAGTTACAGCAACCAAAAGGCTTAAAACCATATCATATTTAAGGGGAGAAATAGGTTTTCAAAATTATGGGTATATTACACTGGGTTTTCAATATAAAATGTACACTCCTAAAGAGATATATGATCATATAAGCTCAATAATTCTTTGTTCATTGCCTTTGCAAAAATTTATCTGGCCTTTAAAATTTATTGTAAATTCAAAAACAAATGACCACATACATAAGCATTTATTTCAGCTCTTAGGAAAGGGCACAGAAAAAACTTTTATAACTATGAACTTATTCAATGTAAATACACAAGTGCTCATGGTAAAATTATTAAAGGGCTAAAAAGAATGCTTAGCTCAATTCATGTATAAGATAGAAATTTATTGTGGAAATAAATTTATTTTTCTTTTACAGTAATGAAAGAAGACAAACTATGTAAAATATCAGTCCATAGTAAAACTATAGATACTTCTTGCAATAACATGATAAAACAATCTGGTAGTCCAATGTTATTCCAACATTTACGAGCTTGTTAGTACATAGTCACTTTGGATAATAGTTCCTTTCATTTTTTAAAGTACTAAAGCTGAATTATTTACTTTGTTACAGGTGAAAGACATATTACAACAGCTAAATGTTGTATGAGTTATGAAAGAGTGATAGACATAAAGATCATTTTTGTTTGAAGTCATAGAATAAGTTTAGTGTCAGTGCAATATATTCCCTTCTTTCAGTCCTCCAAAGGATTTAATATTCTATTACTTTTTCTTGTTTCACAATTCTTCTTAAACAGATTTGGACAATCAATTATTCTAACAATATCCACCCAGAAAATTTGTAGAATGACAACAGATAGAATACTTAAGTTATTTAATAATTTATGTGCAGGCCATTCAAGAGAGCTGTTCTGTTTTTTTTTAATGAAAAGGCAATTAAATATTTGAAGCAGAACTACATTTCTAAATTCTGTTTAGTTAATCTTCTTCTTAGTAATCTATATCAGTTTCTCATGCTGAATAGGTGATGTCAACTTTACGTTGACTTCAAGACTTAACAGTCAGTGAGTAAAAGGAACTTTCACTTTTTTGAAGTATGGGTATACCCCAATTTAAATTTTCCAGCTCGTTCTGTTCCGGGTCTGGTTCCAAGTGATCAAAAAAATAAAAATATTAGTAGTAATTTACTAATTTTTAAGGGTATCATTCGAGGACAAAAATTTTGAAACTATTGTTCTGGTTCAAGTTCCTATACAATTTTTCTGTTCCGGTTCTGGATCCAGGAACCAGAACCATTTTGAAACTGTTCCTTGTTCCGGAACCGGAACTTTCCCACCTCTAGTGTGGCCACCTAATACTGTTTCCATTGAATCCATCTCCTGCATTTTTCCCCATCCCAACTTGGCCATTTATCTGGACCATTTGACATAAGACAATTCAGCACCAGCAGGATTCAGCATGGCACATTTCCATGATACCATTTCTGCAAAAATATGTTGGAACATTTGAATTTGCCCTTCCCAAATTCTGCTGGAGGTGAACTGTCCCATACTGAATTAGTTGTGCCAAACTGTTCTAAACTCCTGTATGCAGCCCTCCCCCTCATACCATTTATTCTTATGGGAAAAACTGCTTTGTTTTACATCAAACGACTGCATCCTTGAGGTAAATCAGGGTAAACCTGTACAATCACAGCAAGTTGAAGTGAACAAGAGGCAACAGGAACTGAAAAACTAGAATAACAAATAAGCATTGTATGCATTTAAATTAAATATATTCATATTGGAAGATCCAAAGTAATCCTACTTTATACTGGAAACTCTCTATTTTCCAAAGATACAGTCATTTATCAGGTGATTGGTTGTTTCCTAGTCAATATTTTTGGAAAAATGATGGTCTGTAGATTTCAAAATAAGTTACTAAAAATAGACATCAAAATACCAAGCAACTGCAATTCTTACAATTCCAAAAAAATTTGTACATTGAAAGTACAGGATCCATGCAGAAGTGTGACTGTAATTTTAAGAGATGCCTAGGTAGTGCAGAACTACATCTCACATAACCAAATGAACTCAGGTTCTTTAGTCAGTCTAAAATCTCAGCCACCATAGTTGTTGGGAGAGGGGTAGAAAGAAGACAACTGTCCCTCCCTAGAAAAATAACAAATAGATAAAACAATAAAAAATAACAAAGATTTAAACAAACAAGCAAATGATTCATAAATAAATAATTTAAATGAAAAATAAAGCAAGAAGTAAAATATAAGAATGTATTTGAAAATTAATAATTTTGTGTTAGATATTATTAGGTTCTTCTTTATTTAACTGTTAACAAAATCAGGAACATTTTCCTAACATCTTCATCCTCATCACTCTTCTTAATCCACTTAAAACCAAATTTTCATTCAAAACAACCACATTCAACTTTTAATTCCTATCATATCATTATCTGACATCTTACAAATGAATTTTCAGTTATTAAAAATTAGAAAATTGATGACAACTGTGAAAGTAATTATCTTACATTAACATGCCAAAATTCTCATATTTTCAATTCTTAAATAAAAATCATGATAAAAAGCTGACATAACCAATATTTTTATTAATTTCACTTTTTTTAAAGTTAGCTAATTAAACCAGAGGAACATTTCAGCTATGAAGTAACCATCGTCAGTGGTAATTCACAGATGGGCCTTCAGTCCATTGCCACTGACTATGGCAACCTCGTGCCTTAAAAGTTCACAGCTACAGGTTTTTTAGGTCCTACATTGGATTAAGAGACAAGTTGAGCTTATTTTTTATATTCTTAGTCAGTAAATTTTTATTTAATAAACAGGAACTTACCTCTTTTTTGTAGATGGCTGAATGCCATTAGCAAGTAGAGCTTTGTAATGAGGAGATCGAATGAAACGAGGGTAGCAGTCTTTCTGAAGTAACAATGCATAAACATGTTCAGCTGCTGCATCAAAGGCAAAACGTGGAGAGAGCCCTCCAATGGCTGCAGAATAACGTGAAGCCTAAAACATAAATTGAGCAATGTCAAGCTGCAAAAGCCATTAGTTATTTAACCCTGTGTGGCATGGTGTTACCTACAGGTAACAAACTAGTTTTTCTTTACTTAATAAATCCACAAACAGTTCCATTCTGTAGTTACATGATGATATCTGTATGTGGCAGTACATATAAGCCAATGATAGAGTCTCGTTTGGTCATGGGGCTTTTCGGGAATCCTCTTTAAAGCCTTAAAGTTGGTAAGCTTAACCACGTGAGTCTGCATTGGAAGTGAAATATTTTGAAGTTTAAAACATAGCTAACTACAGTTTTGAAAGAAGATAAAAGTGAATTTACTATTATAAATAAATAAATGGCTTTATTAATTATTAATTTTTTGTGTCATTATTATTACTATAGTAATGAACAAAAATTGGTTTGTATTCCCAGAGTAACATTGTATCATCTTGTTATGATGATAGCTTGGCACATTGCTCCTCTATATCATAACCATTATACATATAAAAGGCCAAATATTTCTGTCTGGCAAATGCTTTGTTTACATAGTAACCCAGAAATGGGACTACTTTAGATATCGGTAAGTCTAATATTTTATTTTGATTTGTTTAGAATTAAAATTGTAATATTTTGTGATAATTTCTTTGTAATCCTCACTTTAATATATCGTCTAGAAATTATTCTGATGATTGATTAATTAGTAGTGGCATAAATTGGTACTTTTTTGTTTACATTACGACCGAGTTTCATTGTTATAACGTTTCATCGGAGTTTGATTTAGGTATCGGTAAGTCTAATATTTTATTTTGATTTGTTTAGAATAAAAGTAGTAATATTTTGTGATAATTGTTTTGTAATCCTCACTTTAATATATCGACTGTATTATTACACAAAGCCAACTTTATTCAGAATAGATTTCAAATCAATTTTTCTTCGATAAATTCTTCACTGAAAATTACATTTTTAAGCAAATTAAAGCATTTGAAGTTTGGTGTGTTAACAGTTTACAATGCTGAAATAAATTGATTTGTTTTTGTTCACATAGTTTTCAAAGAAATTATTTTGCTGAATGATTAATTACTTAGTTTTTAATTTAAATCTTTTAAAGTTTTATTTACATAACGATGGAGAACATTATTGAGGGTTCGAGTAATCTTTCTTTCTTCGTAAGTACAGAGTACAATTTTAAAACAATCATAATGTAAGTGCACAAAATTTAATTATTTTCCCTACGTTATATATACATATAATTATTTCCCTGTCTTTGCACACCGACAATTATATGTCGCATTGACGAGAACAAGGTGGGAGAAGAATATCATAATTTACAGCCGAAAATAAAAACCAAAAGCATTTACTAAATGACACCAGAATATTCATTAGAAATACTGTATATTACAAAATATTTCATATGTAAAAGTGTGCTATTAATTATTTTAAATGCAAATATTAAATCTGTACATCTTCTGTTGATATTTCAATGGGCATTACACTAGTGTCATTATAATATGGCAAAGGGGAGAATAAGGCTGTTCCAACTACATATTCCTTTATATCATTGCTAGTCCAACTTGTTTTTGCATGTACCCCTTGGACAGTTTCAACTACCTGGTACCATCACATTCTTTCGTAAAAGAGAAATTGCCATCAAAATCATCGCACCAAAGTGGAAAAATGTATACTTACAACTAATAATATATGCAGTGTTTATGGAAAAGATGCAATTAATCTTCGAACATGCCAATATTGGTTTATAAGATTTCGAGAAGGAGACTTCAGCTTTTCAAACAAATCCGAGTCTGGTCAAAAATTTGCCATAGACAATGACCTACTGATATCTCAAATTGAAAAATATCCTTGTCTGACGTCAAGAGAACTTGCTGAGAAGTTTAAATGCTCTCGTTCAACCATATTAGAGCACCTTCATAGACTTGGAAAGTCTTTGAAACAAGGTGTATGAGTATCACATGAATTGTCTGCATCAACATCAACGTCCATTCCTAAAGCGCATAATCACAGGTGATGAAAAGTGAATAATGTATGCCAATGTTAGCAGTAAAAAACAATGGTTGAGCAAAGGTCAAACTTCTGAATCCACACCAAAATGAGATCAGTGAAATGTCAGTATAACAACCAAAATATATTCGTTACAATGAAACAATTTAAAAATTCAGGGGAAGCACAATATATCATCCCTCTGACAGTAGTGCTAAAAACGGTAACTCTGAGAACTGTGTAATGCTTACATCATCATTGTAATCATAGTAGGAAAAGAACCTCTTAAAAATTTACCGTAACCCATGAATCAGTGTTTACTTCCTAAAAAAGTCTGTAATTTTTTACTGAATGGTCTGTTTAACCCCTCAAGCGTGGAAGAGGTTTTTAAAAATTCACAATTTCAATTCCTGAAAATTGAAAAATTCGTAAATTTTTCATTTTTATTGAATTTGTATAAAAATTTTTGAGGATTTTAGTAGAACATAACATTTATAAACAATTTCTTTTAAATTATCTTATATAAAGCACACTCTTTACAGGAGAGAAGAAAAATACGAAATACCCTGATCGCCAACCAGTTAGCTCGCACCCGTGCTTTCATACGTATATCTTTCAGTATTGCAAAAACTATAAATGGCATTGATATGCAGTCTTTTTCAAAATAATATTTCAGCTTTTATTAAAATTTCATTTGTTGGACGTACCTACCTAAACCAAATAGGAAAAAAGTTTCTCGCAGGTCAACTTTTTCATGTCTTGACTAAAAATTTGAAATAAATTTTATGTTTCATATATTTTTAAAAGACATGTCATACAACTTATAAAGTTTTGAGTTGTACAGTAGTCATTCATAGTCATTATAGAAGTTACATGGTGAAATTTGTTCTATTTTGTTCTGTAGAAATGGAGATATGATGTTGTATGTATCAGAATGTACGAGTAATAAAAAAAATTAGAAAAGTAAAAGTTTTTTTTAAAGGCATTTGCTTTATCCAATTTACCATGAAATTTACAAGAAAATATAACTTCAATGAATCATCTATAATGAATTTTTTTACTAGCATTCACTTCAGACTAACTTCTTGAGAGTGACACAAGAATATTTCTCCCGCAAAGACCCACGCGTAATGGCATGACGCAAGGACTCGCTCCGAAAGTCTCGCTTATTATGCATCATCGGTGACTAATATTTGTGAACAGACCTTGGACACATTCATGAACTTTAAGCAATCTCTGCCACTATGTTCCAACGGGGCCAAAAAATCACTACAAAAGCAATAAATCGCTACTTCTGGCCACACTGTACTGGACACTACTGTTACATACTTAAAATGCAATGTTATTAGAAACATGCCAAATAATTCTGCCGTGATGCAGATCTTGATATTCGAAGAGTCCCCTCCCCTACCACCCCACTCTTCCCACTCCACCATCGTTTTAAATGCCAGTCTACTTAAAGCCACGATGCAGCAGATCTCCCATGCAAGTTTGCTAGCCAATCGGAAAGTCAGTTTGTCAAGCAACATACCAGGTGACCGACAGAGCTGTGAAGAACCTGCCTATTGGTTGCTAGTAAGATAATCGTTCAATAACTTGCCTGGACTGAGATTTTACAGAGTTAAATCATTGTAGCATTGCCAGATGATAAAATCCAAACCCAGTAAAGATCGAAAAGTGAACATCGTATTGTTTAAGAAATTTATTTTTACAAACTTCGTTATAATGATCGTATTTTTTTGTACCGGGATGAATTTTTATTGCGCTAAACTGATATTTTTGTTACAATGATATTCGTTAAAATGAAACATTTTTACATAATGTTACATAGTAAATTGGCAGGGGACGGAAAATAATTTCATTTTACTGAATATTTCGTTATTCCGGCATTCGTTACACTGACATTTTACTGAATTCACCGAAAGACATGAAAGGCATAATTCATTTTGAGCTGCTTCCTCATAACCAAGCTATTTCTGCTCAAGTCTATTGTGATCAGATAGACAGACTTCACCAAGCAATACTGATATGCTGCCCATCAATGGTAAATAGAAAAAATGTCTCCCTCCTTTACGATAACGCCAAACCACATGTTGCAAAATTAACTCATCAGAAATTGAAAGAGCTTGAATGGGAAGTTTTGCTGCATCCTCCTTATTCTCCAGATATTGCTCCATCAGACAATCATTTGTTTGGTTTGATGCAACATTATCACGATGGAGTAAGTTTAAAAAATATTGAAGACATATATAAAGACATTGAAAATTTTTTCAAATCCAAACCAAACTCTTTTTATGAAAAGGGAAACATGGAGTTACCTGAAAGATGGCAAAAGATTGTTGATCAAAATGGTAATTACATTTTTGAATAAATTTTTATTATTAAAAATATCATATATACTCGTGTATAACGTACTCTCATGTATAGCACGGACCCTTGATTTTTGTGTGGTACAATAACAAAATTAAATCGTCATGTAAGGTATTAACTAGAATACCATAAATAAATACATTAAAGCATTAAATTATCGCCAGTTAAGAATTTTAAAACTTATTTCCGAAAAAAATGAGTATCAATTATCCCAAAGTGCAGCCAAATTCCTTGGATTTTTTAAATTTTAAAACACTTGGACTTGCCCATAAGTATTACGTTTAATAAGTTCCACATTACATCTTAGAGAAACATAATCAATAATGAAAGCGATTGAGTTGAGATGGCAACAACTTCATACAGTAAGTTGGCCAAACTGATGCCACATAGAAAACCGCAACACCACTGTTGCCAATCCTTTTAAATCAGACAAAAAGGGATCTATAAAATGAATCGAGTTTTTATATATAGTGGATTTTGGTTCTCTCCTTCCTATCTCATTCTAAAACTGTTTAATAAAAGGAATAATGCAAAAATGTAACATAAAACTCTGGAAACAGGAAACATGACAGGTAAGATTAAGTTCATACACGTCATTCTACAGGTTTTAAATTACTTAAATTGTTAATTGTACATACTAGAATCATTAACTAAATAAAATTATTTCAATTTGCTTATTCTATGTTTCATTGTTTTCGATGCGTGTTTTGCAGGAAGTCTATCTGGCGAAGTTTGCAAAAATTACAGCAATCAGCTGATGAGCTAGTGAAACGCGGAATATTTGGAGAGGATGGAATTATAACTATATAGAAGTAATTAGGTGTTCTATATGTATAATTAAAATATTTATAACCTAGATTATCGAAAATTATTGTGGTTTTCCCCTTAATTCACCCAAAAAGCGAGAATCTAATGTGAGGTAGGTTCACTTTAATTTCTGATTTTAAGTGCACAAAAGTGTTACCCTTGAATAAAGTGCACTCTTACTTTGTGACCTGAAAATTTGGTCTTCAAACTGTGTATTATCTACGAGTATATAAGGGAAAAATTTCACATAAAAATGCAACGCTTTTCCATCCAACTAAATATTTTATGGATTTTCATAAAATAAGGTGGACACTTATGAGAATGTGATAACTATGAAGAATATAAAAGAAAATATTTCTTTTATAAAAGGATGATTTTGTAAGTTTCAATAAAGCAAACAGATAATGAATTTTTCATGTAATTATTTTCGGCACACTCCGAATGGCACAATGTTAATTCCACGTAACATACCCAACCATAAATATAAACTTCATAGAAACAAAAATATTTTTGTTCAATATATGTCTATAATAATAGGAACTAACAAAGAAAATTTTCCAAGCATTATTATTATTATATGCAATAGATGGTTAAAATATGATAGGAAAATAATATGACACTATAAACTGTAACTTTCTAGGATACATAACTCATGTAAAGATAAAAATGTCCTACTCCTTAATTCAGTCATCATAAAACTAAGAGATAAGGTTTAAATAGCAGTTCTACAACTTTGTGAATATGTTACAGTATTGAAGTTAAGCTTAAAATACAGGCAACTCCCGAGTCACATTGGGGATGCGTTCCTGAAAACATGTTCGAATCTCAAATAATCGAGTGTCGAACGCCGTTTTTCCATATACAGGCGACTCCCAAGTCTCGATTGATCGAGTCTTCATTAATTCGAGATTTCGATCCTGCCGATTGATAATATACGCGGAAAAACTTCGCGTAGTTATTGGTTCCGACCAAACTCGAGGTTTAGTTTTGGTGTAGACGTAGTTATATCTGCTCTAATTGTTTGAATTTGTGCTGATTTCACTCTTTTTTCGGTTAATCTTTTATTTAAATTTCTTTATTTTATTGATTTATTTATAAATTTATCACTTGACATGGCATCTAAAAGGAAATGTAATAGTGATAATGTAAGGGAATCAAATAAAAGAGTGCATAAGATTCATAGTTAAGAATTGAAATTAGAAATTTTAAAGCGTGTTGAGAAAGGTGAAAGCCAAGCTGAAATCGCATAATCGTTAGGAATGTGTCGTTCAACTATTAGCACTTATGTGAAACAGAAGGAGAAAATTCTAGAAGATGTGATAAATTCACGTAATCTGATAACAACAATAAACAGTCCTAGGCAAGGTGTTGTGATTCCTAAAATGGAAAAACTTTTATAACTTTGGGTAGATGATCAGTGTCAGAAAAACATACTGAAAGCCATACTGAAATCGTACAATCGTTGGGAATGTGTCAACTATTAGCACTTATGTGAAACAAAAGGAAAAAATTCTAGAACATGATAAACTCAGGTAATTTGATAACAACAATAAAAAGTTCCCCATCCAATAGCTCCCCTTCTTCCAACTTCTAAATTAATAAAGTCCAATAAGCACAGTTGAAAAAGATTTAATTTATGAAAATATTTTTAATTTTATGTTTCTTTATTCTTAAGTTATTTTGTACATTTTTAATAACTTTTATATTAATTTTGCTGCGATAAATAGTTGTATGCATAGATAGATGTATTCAGTTATGTTATCCAGCTCGCGCGAGTCGTTTGTAACAAACGACTTGCACGATCCGGACCGGGCTGTCTGTAAAGCATATTGCATACATCTATCTTTGAAGTTCGAAATACAAATTTATTTTTTCCTTTTTAGTGCAAAAAAATAAGTTATACATTTAAAATATTTATTATATAATTTATTCATAATTTAATATTGTTGTATTAAGATATTAGTGATATTTTATCTTTATAGAACGTGAAGAGAGACTTTTTCCCGTGATGCGGAAACGTATCCCCCGATTATAACATGCAAGTATATGGAAAAACGGCATTCGACACTCGAATATTCGAGATTCGCACACGTTTTCAGGAACGTATCCCCAACGAGACTCAGGAGTCGCCTGTACTTGCATGTTATAATCGAGTGATACATTCCCGCATCTCGGGAAAAAGTCTCTCCTCACGTTCCATAAAGATAAAATAACATTACTTCAAAGATAGATGTATGCAATATGCTTTACAGACAGCCCGGTCCGGATCGCGCGAGTTGTTTGTTACAAACGACTCGTGCGAGCTGGATAACATAACTGAATACATCTATCTATACATACAACTATTTATTGCAGCGAAATTAATATAAAAGTTTTTAAAAATGTACAAAATAACTTAAGAATAAAGAAACAATAAAATTAAAAATATTTTCATAGCTTTTTCAACTGCGCTTACTGGACTTGGTTTATTAATTGAGAAGTTGGAAGATTTTAGTTGGAAGAAGAGGATCTATTGGGTGGGGAACTGTTTATTGTTTTTATCAAATTACCTGAATTTATCACGTTCTAGAATTTTTTCCTTCTGTTTCACATAAGTGCTAATAGTTGACACATTCCCAATGATCGTACAATTTCAATATGGCTTTCAGTATGTGTTTCTGACACTGATCATCTACACAAATTTAAAAAGTTTTTCCATTTTAAGAATCACAACACCGTGCCTAGGACTGTTTATTGTTGTTATCAAATTATATGAATTTATCACATCTTCTAGAATTGTCTCCTTCTGTTTCACGTAAGTGTTAATAGCTGAAAGACACATTCCCAACGATTATGCGATTTCAGCTTGGCTTTCACCTTTCTCAAAACGTTTTAAAATTTCTAATTTCAATTCATAATTATGAATCTTATGCCCTCTTTTATTTGATTCCCTTACATTATCACTATTACATTTCCTTCTAGATGCCATGTCAAGTGATAAATCTATAAATAAATCAATAAAATAAATAAATTTAAATAAAAGATTAACAGAAAAAAGAGTGAAATCAGCACAAATTAAAACAATTAGAGCAGATATAACTACATCTACACCAAAACTAAACCTCGCGTGGTTGGTCGGAACCAACTACTACGTGAAGTTTATTCCGCGTATATTATCGATCGGCGGGATCAAAATCTCGAATTAATCGAGACTCGAACAATCGAGACTCAGGAGTTGCCTGTACTTGTTGTTTCTGCTTGTTTTTAAAAGGAAGACAGAAGTAAAGTTATTTATTTTCCAATCAGTTTAATAGTTTGTCTTTAAATGAAAATCAGAACATTCATCATACTGAGATATTTTAAATTAAAGTACATATTTTTTGTATTATGGTGCAAAACAAACAGCCCAACATTTGATTTCCATGATCATAAGTGCTATAATATAACCATGCAGAGAAGAGTGATAGATGAATGATGAAAGGCATATAGGAATAAGCACATGAGATGAAGGATTAACCCTTCAATGCTGAGCAATGTACTATGTATGACTGGCCAAAACTCCATATGCCACCGAGCAATGTACAATATACAACCAAGAGAGTATTTGCTTTCCTTATATTTTCCCCCCCTAATATTTCTTACATCTACATAACCTTTACATATTTGAAAGAGGAAGCTTAGGCGTTTTTAATTATGCATGTTCTGTAATTTTTGTAACCTATAATCTACGTATAATTTTGCGATGAAATTTTCATTTTTGCCACAAAATTACGGTGCGTCAGCACTATTTTTCATTATCTTTTGATGCAAGGGACTTTCTGAAATCTAAATAACCTTTATATACTTTGAAAGAGGAAGCTTTGGCCTTCCTAGTAATGCATGTTATGAAATTTTTATAGTGTTTTTCATATTTTATAATCTACGTTAAATTTTGCAGTGGATTTTTCATTTTTGTCACAAAATTACGGTATTTCTGCTTCTAAAAATCGCTTTTCAATGCACTAAGAATGCTTTCTTTTGTGTTTGAAGTGAGGTAAAGGGACTGTTTATCTTCTCAAAGAAGAAGAAGAATCTTCTTGCATCATCTGTTTTTCCCTTGTGGAACCTTGCGAGAATGGTTGTCTGCATGAGTCATGAAAAGAAAAGGTCTTGTATCTGTTTACACATAGCCTACTAGAGATGTTTCCAATGCAATTCATGACATGTGGAACTAAGTTGAGTAAAAGCATGTCAGGACAAATTCACTTCCATGATCGCGTGACACTTTCATGATCGTTCACCCTTTTTACCTCGCCACCAAGGAAAGCGTCTATCCAACCTCTTTCCTTTCGCCTTCTTTGCAGTGGGTGGGTTTACCAAATTTTCTTACATATCCAAAGCAATTTAGTTGAGAAGGAGCCTATGGTCTTTGCAGAGGCAAATTCTTAGATTCACTCTATTTTTTACTTATAATATACATTTAGTTTTGTGATGGAATTTTAATTTTTGTCACGGACCTACGCACTTTCTGTTTCTCAAGTTGACCCATAAAGAGCAAATGGCCTACAAAGAATGGGCTCCCTTTGGGCATTCAAAAGAAGAGGGTATGTTTACCTCCTCAAAGAAGAGCTTCCTTTGTTGTGCTACCTTGCGGGGCCATGTGTGGCGTAAGCACTTGGGTGCGAGCAGACGAGAAACAGTCACGTCCGCATGATTCATGACAAGAAAGCGTCTGATATCAAAACATCAAAAGTTATGAATTTTAAAAAATTTTCGCAAACTTTCTCACCTTTACCTGTATTTTTACAAAACTCCCTCGGCTGTACAGGTGAGATGCTATTAAATCTCCCTCTGCATCGAGGGGTTAAAAGAAATATCATTGAATTGTAAAAGCATTAAAATGATGAAGAACAATTTTATTGTATAATTTCTTTAGAAATATATAGCATTCACTCACCGAGCTAGCTTCAGAGGGTGAAACATCATCTTCACCCTCCATCAACTTCTCTTCCCTGGAGAAATGTCCCAAGCAAGCCTGAACACGCTCCATTGTCTGGCCATCAATGTTAATCTCACATGGTGCACCTGGCACTAGGAACTCCCTGATAAACAACAGGAAATAAAGAAAAATAATTTCATGATTTTATGCCAGCATTTCAAAATTTCAATACAGGTTAAATGCTTGTTGTGATTTTATTCAAAGAAAATAAATATTTCCCATGTAGAGAAATCACATATATTTTAATTTCAATAAGACCATGGATGTTACTAATTTATTATGGAGATGCTAGACTAGCTTTATCATACTGGTAAATATTTCTAATTCTGTCCTGCACTTGACACTGGGCAGCCCGTCTAAGGTCCCTCACAGCTAGCCAGAAACGAATATTTTCGTGTGAATATTCCTTGTAGAGATACCAAGTGAATTCCTGCAGACCTGAGAAAAAGAAAGAAGCCAAATTATTAGTATGAGTGTGATAAAAGTTATCGTTTTCACATATTTTTTTAATCTCTGTAGAGTTTTTAAACCTGAGAAAATTAAATTATTCTGAAGAAACTAAACTTGAGTTTTTAAGCAATCTTGCCAACAATTCAAATGAAAAAGGACAATAAAATATAAGAAATCATACAATCATATGAAAACATGAATGAAAAATGAGATATTATCCCTAATACAGTACAACTCAAATAAAAATCAACACCATTAAGACCACTAAGAAGACTAATAAAGTACAATACAGGCGACTCCCGAGTCTTGTTGGGGATGCGTTCTTGAAAACGAGTTTGAATCTCAAATATTCGAATGTCGAATGCCATTTTTCCATATACTTGCATGTTATAATCGGGTGATACGTTCCTGCATCTCGGGAAAAAGTCTTCCGTCACGTTCTATAAAGATAAAATAACATTACTAATATGTTAATACAACAATATTAAATTATGAATAAATTATGTAATAAATATTTTAAATGTATAAATTATTTTTTGCACTAAAAAGGAAAAAATAAATTTGTGTTTCGAACTTCAAAGATAGATGTATGCAATATGACGTGCAGACAGCCCGGTCCGGATCGTGCAAGTCGTTTGTTACAAACGACTCGCGCGAGCTGGATAACATAACTGAGTACATCTATCTATACATACAACTATTTATCGCAGCAAAATTAATATAAAAGTTATTAAAAATGTACAAAATAACTTAAGAATAAAGAAACAATAAAATTAAAAATATTTCATCATGGTCTCACTAATAGGAATGTGTTTCTGACACTGATCATCTACCCAAAGTTTTAAAAGTTTTTCCATTTTAGGAATCACAACACCACACCTAGAACTGTTTATTGTTGTTATCAAATTACGTGAATTTATCACATCTTCTAGAATTTTCTCTTTCTGTTTCACATAAATGCTAATAGCTGAACGACACATTCCCAACGATCGTGCGATTTCAGCTTGGCTTTCACCTTTCTCAACATGCTTTAAAATTTCCAATTTCAATTCATAACTATGAATCTTATGCCCTTTTATTTGATTCCCTTACATTATCACTATTACATTTCCTTTTAGATGCCATGTCAAGTGATAAATTTTAAATAAATCAATAAAATAAATAAATTAAAATAAAGGATTAACTGAAAAAAGAGTGAAATCAGCATAAATTCAAACAATTAGAGCAGATATAACTACGTCTATACCAAAACTAAACTTCGCATGGTTGGTTGGAACCAATTACTACGTGAAGTTTATTCCGCTTATATTATCGATTGGTGGGATCAAAATCTCGAATTAATCGAAACTCGAACAATCAAGACTCGGGAGTCGCCTGTAGTTACAACTATTTATCATTATTCAAATCTACCATTAATATTAATATTAAAAAATAAAAAGGCTGCTCAATTTTAAAACCAGAAGAAATAAAAATCAATAATAAATATTTATTATTTACCCGTAGGATCTGAGACAAGATCCTCCATAGAGAGAGCCCAACGTTTGACTCTCTTCTCTGTTGGCACTTCCACACTTCAAAGGGAAAAGAGAAAGTGTCAATGATTATAAAATTCATCTACAGAGAATACTAACAATATGAACATATTTTTGGGCCCTCAGAAAATATAATCAACTAATGTAACATGTTACATGTTTAGAAAACAATCTACACACTGCAGCTAAATAAATTAAATTATCATAAAAGTAGTGTTGTTAAGGATAATAGCAAGATTGTGCTTTTAGCCTCTATAGGATCTCAGTAGTAACTAGTTTTTCTTGTACCACAGATTGTTAATTTATGCAAAGCAGAATATACTGAAAACTAGTAGAATTGCCTGTTAAAATTTAACGGGAGAATTACGATCATTCGAACATTCAGAAAGCAGAACACTTCAAATACATATAATGAATCCTGCACAGGGAAAAATTGATTTTTACGTGTTATCTTATTGGAAATGGAAATTATCCCCTGGGGTTGAACCCAGTTCTTTGATCTTGAGTTCAATACATTAAAATGTTTTGTTATTATATCATAATGCTATCCTGAAAATTTCATCAAATTCGGTTAAGTTGCTTGCGAGACATTAAGCTTCAAAAAGTATTACACACAAAGTGACTGTCTGTTATATAGTTTAGATGTTTGCCAAAATGCATTCTGGCAGTCTATGTAAGAACTATATGTTACGTAATGTTCAAGAAACAACGTGTTGCACTGGTGAAAAAAGCATCCACTAGCTTTGGATGTTATAAAACAGCCGATGATAAGAGGAGGAGTAAGGAGTGGACCAATTACGTGCTGTGTGCTGCATCTTAGTTTGGATTAGTTAATGATGTTTAACTTTTTAATATTTTATACTTAGCTAGGATGTGTGACTTTTCAATCACCCTATATAAAATATATGCAGACCCATCTACTCTTTAGGGCAGAAATAGCACATTTGCATTACATAATACTAGGGGAAGTAAATGAACAATTTAACCCCTCAGAGCAGTTGTGCATACTGGGTATGCCACAGAGATCACTAGCTTTCTTTATTTTTTTGACAGTAAATTTTCTTAAATATGGGTAACCTTTCAGAAGAGGAACCTTTGGTCTACCTATTTATCATCATACTGAAATTCTTTTGTCTTTTGTATTACACTTAATGTGCATTAAATTTTGTGACTGATTTGTCGCAAATTGGAGAATCACGTCTTATAAAATCCCCTATTCAATGCTGAGAAGAACCGTACCTCGACACATGCTACTGCAAAGTGAAACAAGATCTAGACTGCTTATCTGCCCACAAACTTCTTTCTCTTTGGTTTTTCTTATGAATCAGAGGTTGAGAGGTATAAGACGAGGAGAGCCAAACAATTGTTCGGCTCTCAGCCGGGCCATGTGCTAGCTTCAGCATTTCTTGAGACCCGTATAGTATGAGAGAGGGAGAAACGTCTGTTCTTGTGTCCAAGGTCTGTTTACAAATATAAGTCACTGATGATTCATAATAAGCAAGAGTTTCGAAGCAACTACTTGCGTGATGCCCTTACGCTTGGGTAATCGCAGGAGAAATATTCTCGTTTCGCTCTAAAGAAGTTAGTCTGAAGTGAATGCTAGTAAAAAAATTCAACAGAGATGATTCATTGAAGTTATATTTTATTGTAAATTTTATGGCAAATCGAATAAAGTAAATGCCTTTAAAAAAACTTTTAACTTTTCTGATTTTTTTATTACACGTACATTCTGATACATACAACATCTACTAGTGATGCACCGAAGCTCGGCTTTGGCCTCTGTATTTGGCCAAAACTGTTATTCGGCTTTGGCCATGACCTTTGGATGGCCGAATAGCCGAATACTACATATTTTTTTGATAAAACAAAACATGATAATGACATAATAGAAGAAAGCTGAAAACATTAAATAAAGGCGTAATACATGGAGTTGTTGCCAATACAATTCATATATCTCGAATTCAGCCTGACAATTATGTGCTACTTGTTTTTATGGCCTACGACGTATAATATATTAGTGTGTTCCAATATGTGGACAATTCGTTTATTTAGAATACTCCTCCGCATTAGTTGGAATTTTTGATGTTTTACTGTACTGTGTAAGTAGCAGACAACCTCTGACATCTGGTTCAAGTTTTTGCATAATATGACGTATAAACAGTAGCGCCATCGTGCCAAAACCAAAATGACACAATGTTGACTGAGTTTTCGTTTCATTTTTGAATTTCATGAGTGCAGACATTTTTATATAACAGAATATATAATAAACTTAACAAGGTTGTGATTCTTTGTATATATCATGATATAAACAAAGAATTTAAATAGATTTCTATATAAAACATTAGTGTTCATTAGTTGGTATTTCAGGTTGGTAGTGTTTTAAAAACGATTTCGGAAATTCTCCGGGAGGAATATTCTTGCGATTGTAACAAACTTTCACAGACAACATTGGGGATGTGTGCAGATTTTTTGTAAACCCAGAAATTATTAGTAGTATCATTTTTAAATTTAATAGGCGAGGCTAAGGCTCTGTCCCACATACAAGCAATGCAGATGGTGCGAGCAACTAAGCAGAAAAACAATACAATGTAATGTTATGGCGGTGTCCCAAGTTCTGGTGTCAATGTGTGTACTTGTGCGAGCGGTGAGCAAGCATCTTTGAAGCGATCAACACACTTTGTTTTCGAAGCGAGCGATCAGAACTGCTGTTGTGGCAAATACTTTGTATTTCAGCATTTTCTTTGTAGTTTTATCGCCATTTGAAGTTGTGTTCTTACGCTGTTATGGAAATGAATGAAAATTTAATTTCCAAGATCCAAAAGAGTTCTATCTCATAGAATTTAAAAGATAAAAATTGTTTTAATCATTTTTGGCCGATTACCAAGGCCGAAGCCGATAATCAAAGCATCACTAATTTATGCTAATGGAGATATTCGGCTTCGGCCTCGGCCAAATACTGATTTTGATATTCGGCATTTGGCCAAAATGAGTATTCGGTGCATCTCTAGTTTCTACTGAATGAAATAGAACAAATTTCGCCATGTAACTTCTATAATGACTATGAATGACTACTGTACAACTCAAAACTTTATAAGTTTTATGAAATGTCTTTTAAAAATATATGAAACAAAATTTATTTCAAATTTTTAGTCAAGACATGAAAAAGTTGATCTGCGAGAAACTTTTTTCCTATTTGGTTTAGGTAGGTATGTCCAGCAAATGAAATTTTAATAAAAGCTGAAATATTATTTTGAAAAGGACTGCATATCAATGCCATTTATAGTTTTCGCAATACTGAAAGATATACGTATGAAAGCACGGGTGCGAGCTAACTGGTTGGCAATCGGGGTATTTCGTATTTCTATTCTCTCCTGTAAAGAGTGTGCTTAATATAAGATAATGTAAAAGAAATTGTTTATAAATGTTATGTTCTACTAAAATCCTCAAAAATTTTCCAATAAAAATGAAAAAGTTACGAATTTTTCAATTTTCAGGAATCGAAATTGTGAATTTTTGCAAATTTTTAAAAACCTCCCCAAACCTCAGACATGCAATTTACCTGAATGACCTCCACACTTGAGGGGTTAATTACAGACAAAATGTTTCATCCATAGTAAAATTTCTCCAATTAAATGCAATAAACGAATAAAATCATTGAAGCCCTTATGGTTTTTCAAATTTAGCAGTCAACAAGTTAAAATTTAATTTAATTTTTTGTGCACAAAATTTTAGAGAATCTAATCTTACACAGGAGCGTTATAATTCCAGTATTGGACGTCATCTGAGAGCCATGGGTTGCTAGGCTGTGACTGTGTGAGAAAAGGATCATACTCTGCATATGTCTCAACTCTTGAAGCCAAACTTTCCAATGCCTGTGATGCTTTCATCCTTGTGCGGCTGAGGCTCACTTGCAAAAAGGCCACCTGTAGACAATTTGGTACATAACAAGCATCAGTCTAGTTGAAAATAATGCTGATGAATTGCAAAACCTCTAAAAGATGTAGAATACTTTATTTATACACATTAACAGAAAATGTTTTTACAAATAAGTCTATAAAAATAATTATAGAAAACATAAAAAGAAGAGAGAAATTTAATTAATATTAACAGCAAAGATCTGGGTAGATGAGAAATCAATGAAAAAATATGATTAGCATTTAAATTGAGTGATTTAAAATAAATGACATCCTAAATGGATATCTATATTCTGCATAATCAAGAGTTAACCTTTCACATTCAGGAGTAACTCATTTTGATGACTTGTCATTAATGTAAAAGTAGCATCGTCCTTTTAATAATTTAAATGCCTCATATTTACTGTTATACTAGAAAATAAACTTGGAAAAATGAGTCAACTTTTCATTCTTGGTTTAAGGGTAAAAACAGTATGTTTCACTAAACATGGAAAGTTAGGCAGAAATTTGTAATTCTGAACTCCAAAGGACAAAGAATAATTAATGAGAATAAAAAAGAAGAAAAAATAATGCACGCACAAAAGAATTTAAACACAGACTTGTCTTGGAGCATAAGAGCCAACTAATACGCTGCACGAAAAGATACTTGATAGAAAATAAAAATCCAATGCAGAAACCTTTGCTTGAATTTCAACAGATAATATTGCTGCTGTAAAAACAATCGGTTTAGGGATCACAAGAGTTGGATCAAAGGGAGAGTAAAGAGGTAGAGAAGAGATGGAAGGTCTTGTCCCCATCTGACTCTCACCTCCTTCCTCAGTTCCTCCTCTGTCTGTCTCCTCCTCCTCTGTCGACCCCCTCTCCTCCCCTCCAATCTGAAATCCTCTCCTGCCGTATCAAACGAGGATGGCAATCGACCTCCCATTGCACCTATACCACACACGGCAGCTGCCCAAGGGGGTAGTGGAGGGGATGCTATAGCCATTGGCACCGAATGAGGAGGACCAGCTACCATACTTATTCCCCCTTCCATCTGAATGGAGGGAGGGAAAAGAAATTATGGGCTTAAAATTAGAGAGATTCATTTTCATATGGAATAAAAATTAAATTTTTTTGCTTGTGTTATGCCACCAGCCAGTCAGAGTGAAAGGGGTACAAGTCAATTTCTTTTAGTTATGCAACATGGAAGGTTTTGCATTCTTCGATAGAATAATCAGTTTATTATGCATGGCAATGTAATATACAAAAATGTACTCAGAAAAGGCCATATTATTATTTCATATGAATTGTGTTTTTCCATAGATTCTTTCATTTTGCCTATCAGTTTGACTTATACCACTTTTACTATGACTAGTTCATCCTATCTTGGAATAGAGATTGACATTAACACTTTGGGGTGAGGAAACAAATACAGTATAGTGAATAAAATAAAAATTACATTTTTATTATGTTAACAAAACTCACAAATCTTACGAATTATTGTTACCTGACATTAACAAAGGCATAATGATATAAGTAACAGAAAATTTTTAAAACTAAAAACGTAAATGTAAAAACAAGAAAAACTCGAAAGCAAGAGATGAAACGATGCAGTTTCTACCAGCACTTAGAACAATAAACATTAAACAAAGAGACGATATTAATAGAGAACGAGTTGAGCGTTTGCATGGAAAAAGCGATACATGTGTAGCCATCCTGTTTAATCCAGGGAACAATTCAATCAAATCACTACTTTTAATTAATAATGATCGTCTGACCTCATTTTGAAAAAAAAATATTAGCGGATCGTATTCGAGGACACTCCGCGGTTTGGCCAGGATGTTCCGATATAAAATCGTCGATATTCGGGTCGTGGTTTCCGAAAACACACGGTGCGATCGCGCTATAAATGGAACCCACGCTTCGTGGTTACCTGAATGTGGTGTGGGATATTGGCGTGTGGCATATCGTAGGCCAAGCGGTGTGGCGTGGATGGCGATCGGGACGAGGGAGGACCGGGCGGTGCCGGAGGATGCGGTGGCTGAGCGGCGGGGGCGTCCGGGTGCTGCACTTCGCTCGGCGGAGGCCTCGCTACCCTCCAGTGGGCTCTCTCCTGACTGTCGCGCACTAGTTTCTCCCCCTTCTTCCTTTCCTTCGCCAGACGAACCTAAACAATTTAAAATATTCCTAAGTTTCTGCCCTTTTTCACGATCTGTTATTTCAGTAAGACAAAGATTTTTGTTTGAGGGAAACTCATACCGAAGACGATTAATTAAATTAAATTATAAAACTAATAATTTTTTCGGTGTCCTGATTTTCGCTGAAGAAATACTTCGCGAGAATCATCGTCACATAAATGCGTTTTTTTACCAGTTAATGCTAAAATAAACATGTTTGCGATATATTCTGATAGATGTGGCTGGAAAAACCCAAGCGTCCGTTTGCCCTTCTAGCAGTGAAACTGCTGATATGATTATTTAAAAAAACTGTATGCCCTCGTTGAACAGATTGCTCGTCTCCAAACGATAATGCGGAATAATTTTTTTAATCGCGCCCGATAGCTATGCATCCCGCAAGCACTAGAAGGATAAGCGGTTGGCCTAACCTGACATCGGTTTGTATTTCACTGATAGCGAAAGATTGAAATGTGTTCAAAAATAAAGCTCCGAGGAATTCATGCCTAACACAGATTACATGTATATCAGTAAAGTTTTAATTTGCAAGAGATAATTTTTTAATTGCATAGACCATAGACTAAAAAAATTGTTTAACAATTTTATCAATATTTACCGTAAATAATTATACGAAATTTTTGGGCATACCTTACTTATAACTATTCATTTTTATATGATGAATAATTTAAACTTTCATCGAATATTCCAAAATTAGGTCAGCTAAACAACGTTTCTTGAACGGTGGATTTTGACGATATCCCACAAAATAATTTTTATGCCGAATAATCGTAAATTGCATTAGCTTCATTTAAGTTTTGTATTTTGCTTATGAAATATTTATCGAATAGTTCTCTCTTTTCTTTCATTTTACTCACCTGCTCTTCAGCTTGCATTGTAACGAAGTCCCATTTGTGCTGCAAGCTCAACTTGAGGCTGCCCAAAGCCTCCTGCGAACAAAACAGAACCAATTTTTTCGGTAAAAGCTAAAAAAAAATTATACATAGGCATATACAGTACTCTTTCCGAATGTCAATTGCCGCGCGTTTTGTATTTTTGTTGTGTGGGCCAAAGGATCAGAGCATTAGTTAAGGATAAAAGTATTACGCATTTTAAGTTTAATCTAAATTCAGTGGCCGTGCTGAACCTTTTAAAGGTGAATACAGTAGAGTCCCCATTATCTGAGGTAGACGGTATCGCACCGACCTCGGATAATCAAAAACTCGCATAATACGGAACATTGCCCATATAGGGAAATTACGTGACGACTTTCGTGAGATTTATCATTAACAAAAGTAGTCACATATTTTCCCTATATCTACATTCATTATGCAAGCCTATATACTGTATGTAACAATACATACCTTAGTTACAACACGTGTTGAAATAAATAAAGGTACAAACAGATTACCGTGAAATAAATTGGATTTATTATCGAAATATCTTCAACGTTAAGTCCAGTGTTGCTACTTTGATCCGTATCAAATGTGATACTTTTCAGTTGCAAATTTTCAAAATAATACTTTGCAACTTTTTTCCACGCGCCTCGTATAATACGGAATCTCGGATAATCGAGATTCGGATAACAGTGACTCTACTGTATTTATCAGCAGATAATTTATAAGCGGAGATTCAAATTCTCCGCGATATTTATATAAAACGTGTGACTCCAAAGTTTTTCTTTCCTAAGATGAATGGAGTGAAAGCAGACGAAAGCGATCGAGGGAAATCGTATCATTCCTAAAGCGGATCGAGTTTTTCTGTGAAAGGAGAGAGATTCTGTGGGAGGAGGGTGGATTGCATTCTTCGAGATGAACTGCGTTGAACAGGATGACGAGGAAATTCAAATAGTAGAAGGCCTTAACGTGAAAACGAATGCGAGTATCACGTGATTCAATCATCACGAGAGGCTGGGTTTCGTATTTATATCGACTTTCTAAAAGTTAGCTTAAAAAAGGCGAGTTAAAACCATTTCCTTAAGTAGATAGGTTTTTCTTGGCTGATTGAGCACAGTGAGTGAAGCCTTACTATCCAACTTTCACTGGCTTCTCCACGTTTGTTTGCCAAGCGATCACGAAAAACGATCTTTTAAATGCGTTTACCCATTTCAAATAATTTATGCCAGCAGAGTACATATTTATAGCTATGAAATTAATTTATTTACTCAAAAATTACGCGCGCTTCCATAACATCGAAACATATTGTCAGTAGTAATATATAGTTAATTAGTGGTAATTACATATCAAACGTTTTAATTCACCGCAATTGGTGTAATTATCCTTTGTTACTACCGATTTATAATTCCTAAACACATTATGAAAAATCCGAAGATTTACAATATAGAAAATCTTATTGCCTCTCGAAAAATACACAATTCCTAAATCTCGTGCGGAAGTCTTTCGGATTTCGATTCTCATTCGTCTATAACAATCGCAGGTATCAATTAATTACCAAAAGACACAAATATTTCTATTACTTGAAAATACTCTAGTTTTTACATGCATCTTCAACATTCCGAACAATGCCCTAAGTAAATGATGAGAAACCGCAAATATTTCTCTAATTTTAATCGATAGACATGTAACTCACCAATTCATAGTCCTCGAGACCATGCTTTTGCTTATTACGGAGGGAGCGTTTTGCCAAGTATATGGCGTACTCGACGTTGTCAGGGCAGTGACTCTGCGAAGGCCAATAATATGGAGTCTGCGAACAAAGAGATTACTATTAACTTTACTTGACATGAATAATGAGAGTGCTGAGTTTTATAGCGAAAGGAAGTAGGTCATAGCAGATATTTGAAACAAGGTGTCTTGCATAGTCCAATTTATTCTCTTTAAATGACTTTTGGTTTTACGATTTTACGCATATTCTTGAAGAATTCATTGGCAAATTAGGATAATAAAACGAGTTTTGGATGTTCTATTTTCCTCTAGGGTCAAAATGTACGATAATATTGTTAAATTACCTTTAAAAAATGAGATAACGATGCAAAACTCGATAATTATTCAAATAATCATGATAAGTTTATTAGTTCCTCACCTGGAATCTGTATAGAGAACTGTCATCCTTAACGGCGAGGCTCTTAGTGTCTCCGACAGGAAAGAAATAACCGGATTGGCAAAGGATGTTAGCCAAGTGAACTGCTTCAGCTGCAATTGAAATTCCGTAATTTATAGGGTATATTAGACCGTATAATTAATAATTACCTAAATTCACTCAATTATACCTCATTCAGACATTTTTTCGAAACATTTTAATTGACATATGAAACCTAGTTACTGGAAAAATCATACTAAGCTAAAAAAATTCAAATGCTTATGAAAGTTTCAAAAGGTTTTATACAAAGTTTTATGAAACAATTCACGTAGAATTACGCAATAAACATTTAATCAGTAATATAAGAGTCTGAGGACATTTGTCATTCTTACCCGAGTCCTCGATGCTCAGTCTTTCCATGAGCCACTCTATAAGGTCGTAACCTGCAGACAGTGGAATTAATGCGAAAGATTAGAAAAACTATCAACTAAACATAAATTCCTCATAAATAAAAGTCACGCTATCGGATAACTCACCCATGAAGGCAGATGGTATCGAGGTTAAGAAGAGTTTCTGACTTCGAACGGGAACGCCAGTCTCCGGATCCTGCATCTCCCTCACCAATGCCTCCATCTGACGCCACATAGAAATCAGTTATTTTTATTGAAATCAAGATAAATTTGATCTGATGCAAAATATTAAATAAAGACCGTCTCCCGGAAGTTTCAAACCTCATAGTAGCATCTTCGTCGTTTTATTTAAGTTTTGTGGTATATTCTGAATCAGTGGCGTACCCAGGATTTTGGTTTGGGGGGGCACAGAACAACACATATCAATTCAGATTCGCATTTTTTTATTAGCGTAGGTTGCCTACCTCGCAGGGGCAATTTACCCATTAAAAACGTTTTTAAAGGATTATTTTTAGAAGCATTCTGATTTTCGTTTTAGGGGAGTAATATTGCACACCGAATATTAAACTTTAGTTACCAAAGTTCACCATCAAGTCTTGCATCAAATGTTATTACAGTGCGTGTTTGTTGCGGCCATTGATGTAGAAAGTTTTCAAAATACTCAGTCATGTAGGTTTTTTTGTTGTAGATAAAAATATATTGCCTGCATTGGAGCTAAAATATTCGTTTCCGTTTATATTCGAAATGTTTATATAATTACAATTCGCAGTCCCATGGTGGAGGAAAAATTGTTTCCGTGATTTTTTACTGCGAAAGAGCGAAACACGATACTGCGAAATGAGAAACTGATCACAAATGGGGAATCGCGAAACCGCGAATGGAGAAGCAGTAAAAGACGAGGTCTACCTGTTTGTGTGTGCGACTGACGGATTTCTGATGAGAAGATATGAAAGTTTGTGGAGCGATTGTCTCTAGAGTAGGGTTATTCCTTTCTTCACCAGCATCATGCATTTGGGAAAACGTTTTGGCGGAATAGAGAAAAATATCTTTTCCAATGATACACACCGTGGGATGCACACCGGAGGGAGACGACTAATGGAACAGACCTTCTAAACGATCGGCGGCACTTCTGTGTAGAAACTCCTATACCAATCACTACCGAAATTCTTTTCTCCCTCTCGACACCCAAAGGATTCAAAGAGTTCCCCATAGGGGAATCTTTTCTTCTCGTGGAGGAAGACGGTAGATATTATCTTACGAGAGACAAAAGAGCGCCTTTCGCGTAGTAAATGCAGTGCGTGAACGACCGGACGCCCTCAAGAAACATCGGAAGTGGTACGGATAGTACGCCCTTTGTTTTGTGTCAAAGCCCGGACGCACAGCATGAGACAAGTGTGAGGATGGGTGGAAGCGTGAAAATGGAGGATGGTAAGCAGTGGAGAAGTCCCGCGTTTCACTTTCGCTATTTACAAGTTTCGAAAAAAGTTTCCAGTTCAGAATTCCTTGAAGGCTTGAAAAATATCCAAGTCCTGTAAAGACAGTGTTTATCAAACTGTAGGCCGCAAAATTATTTTAGATGTTAGGTGAAATATCAGAATATAAAATATTCACCAATAATAAAATTTTAGGAAATACAATGCGATAAAAATTATTAACAATTATATAACATAAAGTAATTAGTATTAAAGTTTATTATTTTTACTATTTTCAATCAAAGGAGGCCGCATAACATACAAGGGGCCCACGACAGTTGAAAGTTTGACAACCACTGCTCTATGCTCTAAGCAGTGGTGCCCAACCTACGGCCAGGGAAGGATTTTTCTGCGGCCCGCGAAGCCATGACGAAAAAGCAATCCGAATAATTTATCAGACATATTCGTGCATTTTTATGAAAATTTTGATAATAAAACTTTCAATATTTAAATGTTAACCATAACGATATTATTTTGACACGATTTTGGCTTGTATAGCACATCCGAATATGTATACTTATAGGTAACTTCCGATTTAAACTCTAATTTGCAACTTCCAATGTGGCCCGCCGAAGGATTCGCAACCACCGATGTGGCCCACCATGTAGAAAAGGTGACCACTCCAACGAAATCGTTCCAGCAGAATGGCGAAGAGTTAGCAGTGACACTGTTAGGGGTTAAACGCCGGAAACCATATGGTAAGGATGTATTTCAATGTGACAATTCACACCGCGACCGTGCGTTGTAACTAATTTTTTCACACCCTTCACCCAATGTCACGCCCATTCCACGTTCTCCCCTTCCTCCATCCCACTTAGGGATCTTTCCTTTGTAACAGGAGCTTCCTCCTTACATCACCCCTGCACTCTCCTCTTTGTTCACCCACCTTTTTGCGAAAGCGAGGAGCATTTTCTGTCTATCCCATCTTCGAACCCTTCTCACAATATAGAGCATTTATTGGAAAACGGACCGCTGCCACCACCACTATAGCTTTTCTACCTGCCACCATATATACCTTTTACTATGGGCTATCGATATAATTGTTCTTCTATTTTATCTTTTAATAGAAAGGGAAAAATTATGTCAAACATCAGGTCAAAACAACGCGATATTTCCCTGTTCACATACAGTGCATGTTGCAAAATTTTTGCAGGCCCGAAGGACTTCCCGGCTCCTTCTCTACTAAAACCGGCTCTGACAGCAGTTACATAGGAAGGTTTAAAAACAGAAGAAATTAAATTAATCATATCTCAACATTTTGTCTTTATTTTTAAGGGATTTCATGCTACTATATTTATAAGACGGGCCTGATGGGGATCTGCTCTTTTTCGATGTAATAAATAGGAAATATATGGAAAGAGCAAGTGTTGAAGGATAAGGGGTTGAAAGAAGTCAAAGAGAAACTGCGGGAGGCAGAGTGGTGGTCGGTTTTCTTGCCTCAGGAATGCAAGGGGAGGAGGGGTGAAAGGCTCAAGTTGGGGAAAACTGAGAAGAGGGAAAATAAAATTGAAGACCGAAAATGGATGCAGGTTTTACCAGCACATTCTTTGGAAACATAAATCGATCAGTTGTATTTTCCTTGTGTGTGGAGGGGGAGGGGGGAACGGGCCCAGTGCCCCCCCCCCCCCCCCCCTCGGTACGCCCATGTTCTGAATGCTGAAAAATCAACACCCTTCAATTATTAAGTACTTGATTACCCAGATAATTAGTTAAAATGTACCATTTCTGGGTGAATCTCGATATTAGTGTAAAGTTGTCAGATCAAACGAATGGCGCGTTTTAATATTATATTTTCACTTGATATTATAATTAAGAGGGATTTTTATTTTAAATTATAGAAAGACCTCCGGAGGAATGTAATAAGAGGGGAAAACGACACTCTAGAGCGCTGAAAAAACTAAACACTTTATTAGAGTTCTTGTGGAATCATGATGGGATTTTATGACCACATACAATTTTTAGCTAAATAAATTACTCAAGATCTGAATTTTTGCGATTAAACGAAACGCTAAATGGAACACACAAACCATAAAAATATTTTCAATTTAGTGTATATTTTGGTCGGAAAATATACTGATCGATTACTATTATTTTATAGTATTTAATAGTGATGATTAATAAAAATCTGTCGAAAATGTCAAAGTAATGTTAGCATTAGTTATATCTCAGTAACGAAAATTCCAACGAAGTAGAGCGTCATAGAGTTTTAAAATATAAAAATATGCGAAAGACCTAGTTAATGTTAGCAATAAATATCGCGGAAAAACGAAGCACGTTTCATACGAATGGCATCAAAGGCAAAATTATTTTTGTTGAAAGCGGAGACGGATTCCAGCATTTGATGGCGCATTGCAGACCAAAATAATTTCCGAGAGCTAAGAACATTATTTTTGAATTAGCTTTTCATATAGCGCACAAAAACCTACCAACGGACAAAAATACACATTTTCAGCAAAGTATAATCATTAGGAGATCAACTAAAAAACAGAAACCCGAGTTTTACATCGTTAGTCCTGGGTCGCGATTTTCACCGTCTCATCGTGAAACGCTTTTCAAATAATTGTGACGGGTTTACAGTAACGATTAAATCCATTAATAATGTTATGGTTTAGACAGAACGAGCAATTGAACGTAAAACCTTTTTCAGCATTACAGCATGCATGTTTCTGTAATTAATTCCACATGTACGAAAATAAGTATTTAACGTTAAAACATGCGGGGAGAAAGTTGAAAGTTAGGAAGCGGCGATATCTCTTGGCGCAAAATTTGCAAACACAGACGCTTGCCGGGGCTACAAATACAATCACGTAATCTAATTGATCGAATGCACGCGGCTTCGGGACTTAATTATAATTCCGCTTGCTCGATTCGACTTGACCTGTAAAGCATTGCCTAAGAGAGCCGAATTTTTATCCCAAATCTGCTTGAATTAGAAATAAATCCTCTTTTTATTTCTGAACGGCCCTTGATCACTATTCCGTCGCCGCGGATAAAAATAGCCGCGAGGTAGAGATGCCAACGCCCGACGGGAAGGCGTTAAATTAATCATAGCCATAGTCTGATGTATCAAGCTTTTATGGCTCACTTAAAATTTCAGCTAAGCTCCCTCTCTCTGATACACACACACTCATACACACACCACCACACTGGGACCCTTGCCCCCGATGAAGTCTATTATTGACATATTAACGATCCGCTGTGACGTTGGATTTTGTATAATATCAACTCCGCACGCCATAGCGTGTGAAATCTCGGGATTACGGCTCTTAAATCTGAAGCAGGCATAAAAAAATACGAATTTAAAGCATAACATTACTTTTAAGTACGTCCGTCCGCCTTATAAAAAAGGAGGGAAACCTTTTAAGAATGGATGAATTCTACCGTTTAGGCTTACTTTTCGATTTCGAATTTCACGCCATTCCGAATAAATCAAAATTTCTTCGATTTTTAAAATTGATAATACACTAAACAATGGCATTTTTCGACACAAGGTCGTAGGTGGAAATTTTTCCAATACGAATCAATGCTTAATAATCAAAGGTTATTATTAAGTGTTGAGATGGTGATTCCTGAGTAAAATACATAAAAACAATCTCTAAAGTAAAAAGTAAGCTAATAAAAAAGGATAATGCATTTTAGAACCAAAATTATAACTAATATTAACAAACAAGCACTAAAATAACCCCATAGACTGATTTTATTTGGCTACATTCCTTTTGAATTCCTTCATAATTTAGAATGGATAAAAAAGATCTTTTATGTTGCCCGTTTTACCCGTACCGCTCGATTGACCGTAAAATTAACCGAAACAGAATAAATGCAGGTCAGGTGTCAAAATTGGAGCGGTCGTAATGATCCGCGCGTATTTTCGTCGGAGGTTTCAATTAAAATATCTCCATGAAAGATCAAGCTATATACTAAATCACCATTTATTTCAGGTAAATTGGTTAAAGAAATTTTCTGGAGAATTTATTCGAATAAGTTTTGCATTTTAATTACTTCATATTTTCATTTAGTCCATTCTATTTGGCGAAGGTAATTAACCTTGAGACTCTCCTCAAAAAGTTTTCACGTCAATATTTCTGAAATGTAACAAAATGATTACTTTAAATCAGTGGTGCACAACCTTATTCTATCAAAGGGCCGCATTACACATTTTCTCCGAGTCCGCGGACCGGGTTCCAGGTCAAAATGTCCAAAGGAAAATGTCCAAAACAAAAACGTCCAAAATACATAAATGTCCAAGTTAAAATAAGGCCCAAACCAATTATTACAAAGTAATAAAACCCAAGATACAAAAATGTCCAAATAACAGGAAAGTCCAATAAGAATCATCCACAACAGTCAAGTCCGAAAATCAGAAAACTAACGTATATTATGCGTACCAATTGAATATTTAAGAGCCATGTACACATAACAACGAGAAAACAAATGAAAGTGACATAGACGGAATTCCAAGTAAAATTTATTGAGGAATGATGTTGTGATCCAAATAACTGTAATCTGTGAAATAATCTCAAGTAACTGGAAACTTCAGAAACTATTCACTCGGTATTGCCGTCATCTTCTGGGGTGATGTGAATTTTCAGGCGATAACTGACTGCTCGCAAGTAGGCTTTAATATTATTTTCTTCCTTATAATTATTGTGTTGGTCTACAATCTCTTCAATTCGTCTTTGGTTGGTTTGATACTTCTTGTTGGTAGGTTGTCTGATGTTTATGTGACCCGATCGTATTTGAAGCATTAGATTTTCATTGTCGTGTCGTTCCTGTTGCATATTTTCAATAAAACGCCAAACAGATACGTGTTGGGCAACTAACACTATTTGGAATTTCAAGTGGAATGCGTCTACATTATTATTCGTTCGCTCTTCACCAGCTCTCACAGAATCGTAGACATTCCAAATGTGTGGTGCAAACCGAGGTGGAACAGCCCTCCTCCTTTCAGCAGCTCTTCTTCCCCGGAGGTATGTGTGGTCAAAGTAATCAGCGAATTCCAAAACGTCATCTGGCATGTAATCATAAAGCAGTCGCCGTCGTACGGTCATCCGATTTAAGCACTGTTCATGCAACTGTTTACAGTACATGGAAAACTGAGGTCATTTGTTTTCCCATTAGTTTGCGAAAAACAGAAGACACGTAGTGGAGAATCTACGAACAACTGAAATCTTTTAAGACCAAACTTCAGTTCAGTAACTATTATAGTTATGAGGGAGAGTTTTGAACCTGGTCTAGAGATTCTGACTTTTGTCTGCTTTTCATTTCCCGGGACTCGAGACATACTTTCTGAAAATTCCCAGGACTTAAGTTTTCAAATTCAGTCAAACAGGAAATATAATTTAAGAGTTTTATTTATTTAAAATTTAGTTAAAAGAACTACTATATAAAAACACAAAATAAAAAGTTATAAATTATAACTTATAATATTTTATTTGTACACCATACCTCAATATTACCACAAAAATTAAGCCCTCCTAGGGCCGTTAATGACAACTGTGGTTGCAGACTTGCGGAACGCGGACATGAGATAGGTTTTATTCCTCTCAGATACGCAACTTGCAACTACCACGATATGGGTATCTGTCGCTCAGCAAAACTTGTTTCCCTTTCTCTGGAAGAACTAATCTACGGCGTAAATTCGAGAAAGTGTACCAAATAGGTCTAAGAGTGCATCTTGAAGTGGAAGACTGACTTCCAAACTAAGATGCGATCGCCAGTACAGGTACAGAACTGCCGACAATCTATTAAGCACCTTTTGATTTTCGGCGCCCCGATGCCTTGCTTACCGCCTAGAGGTGGCCCTGATTATAAGGCTCGGCCGACCCGCGGGCAGGGAGGGGGGAGGGAGGGGGGGGGGATTAATTCTGCAGTGCAGCGTGTATGAATCATACCGGTTTGAGGCCCACCTCGGGGTTTAAATACAAAAAAAATATCCAATTCTAAAGAATTCTCGAATGAAAATTTCCCGAGACTCGAGACAAGAAATCCCCCACCCTTTTCCCTAGAGCGTAACGTAATTTATGGATGATCCCATACAAATTGGGTTAGTTCCCCCAAACTATAAAAAACCTGTCAATTTTTCTAAATTTTAGAAATTTACGTAAGCAGCCGCGGGCCGCACAAAACGCCGTGGCGGTCCGCGGGTTGTGCACCGCTGGTTTATATAAAGAAAATAAATAAGTGGCATTAAACACCATACCGAGAGAGCAATACGGCAATTAAACTTCAGTCAAATACAGTAATTATTATCATGGATGTACTTATTCTTCTAGAATATTTATCTATGCACAAAAGTTCTCAATCCTTAATTACACTCGAAAAAAGTTGCGTCATTCCTCCCGTGTGGTCGATATGATCCAAAAGTTATTTTGAAATTTGGCAAATAAACAATAACTCATTAATATCACATTGGAAATAAAAATTATCCTATATAATTATGTAATTAATTTCATTTTAAATGTGAATGTAATATTTCACAAAATTACATTTGATATCGTTAATTTTAGTGGTCTGAATTTTTCCTTCAGTTTTTCACCCGCTTTCGTTTCGAAAGAAATATAAATAATGAATAACCAAGCAATTGCCCAGTTTCCTGACAACGCGAATGAATTAATTGATAAAAACCATAACCCAATTTGCATAAAACTTTCACCAAGCAGCCGTGTGGGGGTAGACGCTAAGTAAAATTAACAAAATCTACCAATACAACGAAGAACACTGCATATCGATCCCACATCGGTAATTAAGGATTAATAACAGATGTTTTAGAGAGAAGTGAACTTTTTCAGACTGGCACCTTACTGCGGGAGTTAAGCCGAGAAATCAAAAAATATTTTTGTCGCAACGTAAATTAATCCTTTTTAAAAAACGCCACCTTTTTTTAAAACAATGAGCCTCGCTGTAACATTATCATGACGATTTTGACTTAAGCCATTTTTTCCTCTTTCATTCGTGAATTTATATATTTCGGAGCAGTCAGCAAGTTAAAAAATAATTTAAGGGCTAGGAAACGAAAAATGCGAAAGCTCCGCATTTAATGTCACTCGCATACGTGAAATGATTGTCGTTTTCTCCGTCCACGTCACATTTCAATCACGTTTGAATAAATCGCACCTCGTGTTGCTTTTCACGCTCGAAACTTAATCCTACCGATTTCAATTTTTCCCTTTACTCGCGTGCAAAGGCTCACTTAGAAAAAAAAAAGAACCAGGGATCTGTCACCGTGTATTTTTTGTACAAGTCCGACTTCAGGGATTAGGAAGACATTTGAAACATCCTGAAACGCACCTTTCCGAAGACCAGCGGTCTCTGAATCATCTCCATGTCGGAGGGATCCATATTTGCTTCCATGCGAGGCGCTTCGTGCGACGATTCGACTAGCCCGGGGGCGGCCAAAGTGCGCCCTCACCGACTCCTCAATGACCTCTCGGGGCGAAGAGAGGGCGGATCGCAGCGTCTCCACCGAGCGGTGTTAGACGCCTCGAGCGGGTTTCATTCCTCATGATCAACCCCTCTTCCACAGATGCGCAGTTTTAGAAGCGTGGGTTACCTCTTTCAGTGGCTACAGCGTGTCAGCATGGCAGATTCCGCCGTCGCGGATGGACGGACGGACGTCTGTCCGTCGATTCGAAGGCCGCCAAAAATACCTGGAATGCCAAACAGAAATTATCATTAAATCGAGATTACTCAATAATTTTAACCAAGTATTCCTCGGGACGTGGTAAAAACGAAGGAATCATTTCAAGACAGATGTCCTAGGACGAAAAATTACTATCATCCGATGAGGCGCGTTCCGAACTAGAACGTTGGAAAATTCCCTCGGGTAATTCACGTAAAATGCCGTTTTTACTACTCGCGTAATTGCCCCGCCCGAATTACTAGGAGAAAATAAAAGATTATTTTTTTCTCGTACGACCACTTCCGTACTGCAGGGGAAAACCGCATATTTGTTTTAGTGTAAAAAGAATCGTGCCAAAAAGTGGGGCAATTACGCGAGTAAATGCGGTATCACAAAACTGTCTGTCCGACGCTTAATTTATCGCATGTCTCTTTAACCCGATTTCGTAATTTTCCCTTCATTTTGTTATCCTTGCACATCTAAATCACCACAGAGAATGGAACTAAAAAAGCTTATCGGACCTCTTAAATTTCTTTTGATATGCGCTGTGATAATTAACGGCCTTCTGAAGAATTGAGAGGCGTAATCGGGTAAAAAAAATCGCTGAATTTGCTCGTCTTAGTTTTTTTTAAACGGTTTATCCTATATCCTACACGTCTATAATTTAATGACTTCCGACCTAATTCCCTCAATATATCGGTCACGTTGACTCGGACACAATAGAAACCCTCGAACGAACCTCTCTGAGCTGGACCCTTTCTAGGTCACTGCTCAATAGGATACCACAACGAAGAAAATTGTAGGAGATTGAACGAGTGAGTGATAAAAGGAGCTTCGCTCCCCACATCACAAGGATATCTTAAGTGCAAACAATGATAGAGTGGAGGAAATCGTTTCATTGCGCTCATAAGATAATCAAATATTAATTTATTTTCTAAATTTTAACAATTCAATGCTTCCGCGTTTATAACCGTCATTTAGAGGTGATTCGCTATCTTCTAGGGCCCTTAAATTGTTTTACTTATATGACTTTTGAGAATACATTGTTTGATTTATATATAAATAATGTTAGGTGGCTAAAAATTAATAAAATAATGGAATTACCTCTAGCAAATAGCACGTAAATAAAAATAAGAATAATTTTCTTCGTATATGCCAGAGATCACAAAAACTGTTTACTAATAGAGACACATGAGGCTTTACATGACACTGTGCGGGTCACTCACGACCTTTCAAATGACTTTTGTGTGTAAATGACCGGCCGTGTATAAACTTCCAAGGGATTGGTATGAATTTTTTAAAATTTTGTGACATGTAATAGGCCTGGATTGAAAGTATATTGCATCCACGTACTCGAAAATATCGTTTAGATTTCATAAATTATATCTAAATACACCATCTGCTGGCAAATATACAAATATGCAGGACTTAAAAAGAAAATGATGAGTTAAGGCAGGCTGTATGAAATTACTGCGCGGACCATAGTTTGTGGACTCCTGATATAGGCTAATAGGCAAGGCGAATTTCATAAAGTTATTTATCGAATAGATGAATGGCATAACTCTAGCAACGAGGACAGAAATTATAATCGTTATAGGCCTTTCGTTCCACCACACTTTAAGTTTTAGTAAGTGAATGGCCCACGAGATGAAAGGAAGATGAACAAAATAAAAGCATAATTGCTTTAGAAGGCGCCAATACGCTCAGTTTATTTCTTTACCATGTCCTTGTATATAAATACAGTTGCATTATTTATTAATACCTCCCTCGTCTAAACGCCATTTTACAGTTTTTTCTCAATAATAATGCTTCTCCGGTTAACTTTCCTCGGAAAACAATTATCTGATGAAAAATTATGACTCCACTAACCTTTAAACGCAAATAATAATTACGAAAAACAGCTACATATTTTTATAATTCGGGTTTAATATTTTTTAATTTTCGTAGCAATAAATAATCTTACACACAGTTTCAATTTGACTCCCAGTATTTAAAAATTTTATTATTTTTTAACTTTTTTTATACTGATGTCAAGAAAAAAATTGACGTAACTGTATGTGAACAGGGGAGAACCTGTAAATATCTCTTGAACCATTATTCGCTATTACGCAACTAGTATAAAAGCCCGTTAATATCGTTCCAGGTCAAAATGTCCGCAGAAAAATGTCCAAAACAAAAACTTCCAAATACATAAATGTCCAAAAAATAAAATGTCCGAGGCAAAATGTCCAATACAAAAAAAGACCACTGAACAATATTGTCCACAAAGAAACGAATGCAACGCTCGCTGCACAACTGGTCGAAATTTGGACGAAATACAAATTATCTCTGATGGAACTCCCACTTGCACGAGGCTAATACTGTGAATGCAGCCAATAGAGAAACCGTAAATGCAGTTAAAAGAAGAGCCGCCGAACATCCGAACAAACCGCACTTACGTGTTGTGCGTCAATTTTAAGTGACGTGCGGGATGAAGAACTGTTGAGCAGCCGACCAGATCGTAACAGCTTGCGAAGAACTGTCAACAGAGTTCAGAACAGTCACAGGCCGGCCAGCGTGCAGCCACTGCAAGATTTAACTGTGCGACAGCCGTATACTCACACTATTAGAGGTCAGCCATTCTTAATTTTTGATTCGGGCGTAGGAGACTCTGGTAGAATTCTGATGTTTACCACCTCAAGAAATGTCGAAATTCTTTGTGGAAGTAGTATATTGTTCACTGATGGTACCTTCAAAAATGTGCCGGCACTGTTCATGCAACTGTTTACAGTACATGGAAAACTGAGGTCATTTGTTTTCCCATTAGTTTGCGAAAAACAGAAGACACGTGGTGGAGAATCTACGAACAACTGAAATCTTTTGCGTTAAGAAACTCTTTACAGATAAATCCCAACACAGTGATGATGGACTTTGAAACTGCAAATATGAATGCAGTAACGCGCTTTTTTGATGGAGTGAGAGTGAGAGGTTGCCTCTTACATTTTTCTCAAACCTTACACCGGAAGGCAATCGATATGGGTCTTAGAGAGGCATATATTGACCGTCAACATCCAGAGGTGCGACATTCTATCATGGAGATTATGAAGTTGCTATTCGTACCAATAGAAGACGTTGAGGACAGGTTTCGCATGCTATATGATTGCATGCCAGATGACGTTTTGGAATTCGCTGATTACTTTGACCACACATACCTCCGGGGAAGAAGAGCTGCTGAAAGGAGGGCTGTTCCACCTCGGTTTGCACCACACATTTGGAATGTCTACGATTCTGTGAGAGCTGGTGAAGAACGAACGAATAATAATGTAGACGCATTCCACTTGAAATTCCAAATAGTTAGTTGCACATCACGTATCTGTTTGGCGTTTTATTGAAAATTTGCAACAGGAACAACACGACAATGAAAATATAATGCTTCAAATATGATCGTGTCACATAAACATCAGACAACCTACCAACAAGAAGTATCAAACCAACCAAAGACGAATGGAAGAGATTGTAGGCCAATACAATGATTATAAGGAAGAAACTAACATTAAAGCCTACTTGCGAGCAATCAGTTATCCCCTGAAAATCACATCACCCCAGAAGATGACGGCAATGCCGAGTAAATAGTTTCTGAAGTATTTAGCTACCCGCAGATTATTGCACAGATTACAGTTATTTGTTTATTTGCATTACTCAAACATTTTTCAATAAATTTTACTTGTAATTCCGTCTATGTCACTTTCATTTGTTTTCTCGTTGTTATGTGTACATGGCTCTTAAATATTCAATTGGTACGCATAATATACGTTAGTTTTCTAATTTTCGGACTTAATTTTTGTGAATGTTTCTTATTGGACTTTCCTGTTATTTGAACATTTTTATATCTTCGGTTTTATTACTTTTGACTAATTGGTTTGGGCCTTATTTTAATTTGGACATTTATGTATTTTGGACGTTTTTATTTTGAACTTTTTCCTTTGGACATTTTGACTTTGAACCGTAAATATGACGGGCTATCTTTAGTTAAGTTTAAAATAGTTGCCTTTCTCCCTCCTTTCCTCTCTCTCGTATTAAAAGCATTCAAAGCACGCTTACAACCATAAGGATTGAAATAACAATACGATTTCGAGGTCTGACAATGTAATTGGGCAACACCCCGTTAAAATGGCGAGATTTCCCCAAACTATGTGAATTAAACGTTTAACATGAGCGATTTCTAACTTTAGGCGGAAAATGATTAACAGAATAAAAACCATTATCATTTTTTCTTCAAAATGGTTCAGATCCGAAGATCGTAGGTTAATTCTTTCTAATAATTTTTATCTGAAAAAGAATGAAAGCCTGATCGTCGAAAAGTCGATTTTTACGCGTTATTTTATGGGAAATGGAATGTCTTCCTTGGAGTCAAACCCAGGAATTTATTACAGATTTTTTTCGTCATCACCTTAAAATATGCGAATCGAGCATTCCTGCCATATTTAGAATTTATATATTGATTCCTTCTCAAGTTATTCGCGTTAAACCATAATTCGGCAGCAGACGCGCGACTTATGCAATATCGTGACCAACCAACGGACCAACAGACCAACGGACGGACAGACATGGACTATTATTAGTATTAATCCCTAACAACGAGCGTAAGTAATTCTGAAGTCGCTTTAAGGTCTCGGCTACGTCTCTAAGCGGAGATGCGAGGTGCTAATTCTCACGTTTTTATCTGTGTTTCAGCCACTTGCTAAGTTTCCACAGCTAAGTCGTAGTCGTGCCTTTTCTTCCTTTTCCAGAAAAAAAATTTTGCATAGTCATCCTCTTCTGAGCTGGAATTGAAGTGCCGTGCGTCCTACCCACCCGGCGAGTCATAAATTTAAAAACGTTCACAGTGAAATTATTTTTTGGATTAACGGCCTGCTATCTTCCACATGCAAAGTGAATTCACTGCGTTCTCTGGCCCAGGCAGGCATTTCTTTCATTAGAGAGTAATTACGAAACTGGCTTTTTTCCGACCGGAGAAAATGACGCCTCCCTGGATATTACTGAGTTTAGTTTCTTTAGTGCAAATCTACAAATTAAAAACAATTTTCATTATCACTGAGGTAAAATGTGGGCAAAATTTATTACCTTAAAACGAACGGTTTGAATAAAATGTTGTATTAGGCCTTTAGCTACCTAGAAGTGTTTTATTCGCTGATGATATATCATTATTAAAGCCAAAAAATCTTAAAACCGTAAATGACTCTGCAATTAGTATTCCTGAAAAATTAGAAAATTGGACCACTGAACACAAATTTATACTCAACTCAGGTAAAGTGAACCTTCTCTGCTTCAAATGTAAATTATTACAATCACTCACTTTACTTTTACGGCAACAACATTTATCAGTTTCACACTGTAAATTCTTGGGCTTAGGAAATGATCAAAACCTAAAGCTCCAATTCCACGTTGAAATACTTCCTACAAGTTAAGTTCTAACTAAGAATTTTAAATTTAATTGTAGATAAAGCTATTCCAATCACTGCCTACCATGCACACTACTAGCCTATGGAATAATTTTTTGGGGCACGTACTATAAAAACCTAACCCACAAGTTCAAAATCCAGAAAAATGCCATATGAATCATCACAAAACACAAATCTATAGATTCCTGATTTAAAGAAACCGGAATTATGACCGTTCCTTGTAAATTTATAATGCAGTGCATCATGCATGCTAGAAAAAACCTGGAAAACTTCGAAATAAAACATGAAAAACATTGCCATAATACCAGATCAAAAAAACATTTGCGGCTAAATAATAACAGGTTGGAATTTACATACCTACACATATATGTAGAAGTTTTCACAACGGATAAAGATACGCATCTCAATTACATCCTTGTAAAATGTTATCTATGTATAGTAAGTTATTCCAATTCTTCACTTCCACATATTGATACATATGAACGTATTTTGTTAACAAATGTTTACATTTTGATATTTAATATTAATTTTTAATTTTCCCACTAATACCTTTGTATATTGTGAAACCTGCTGTGACAAGTCTGATTATACAAAATGTACACATAAGATGATAATAAACGCTAAATATGGGAGTTGCCAAGAGAGATTTTTCACGCTAAATATTCGATTACATTAGTAACCACTTAAAATTATTTAATCATGATCGATTAAAATTCTCCAGTTTTACATCGCAAGCCATCTTATATCCTTATGCATACAAACAAATGATCAGACATTTCCTCAATCGGATTTTCACGTTTAAATTGCCGAGCGGTTATAGCTTGCGTACAGATTGCGCAATTCGGTCGATAATCGGCGATTTCTGCAGTGTTTATCCCGGAAACATTACCGATGTGAAGATAGAGAAGAAGGAAAATTCTAAAGCACCTACCCTGCAAGTGGGAGACCCGGGTTCAGAATTTTTCTCCTTATCTATCTTCACATTTGTCATCAGTCTTGTGCACGCGCGCATGTAAGTAAAAATTCCATCCTTTAACTCTTGTTACTCTACCGATACTCCGGGTTGTGTTGAGTCAGCTATAAAAAAAAAGTTTTGGCTCGTTACTTCCTATATGCTCCGTACTGACAATATCGTGTGAAAGCTTTTACAATGTTTGTAAAAAAGAGCTTAAAGCAGAAAAGTCGTGAAAATTGATTCCGAGCTGAGAGTAAATGTACAATTTACTGAGCGAGTTCATAGCATTATATCGCTTAACTATAACTTACGGATATGATTGACAACTTGGCTGACGATTGAAAAGCAAAAATATGGCACACATCCATACAAATCCACCCTATGTGTTATTTTATCGATCGTTTTTTACAAATACAAGATACAATCTCTGAATGAAGAACTGCAACAGTCACGAGATGAGAGTTAGTAAAATACCGTTGATGTTAAAATCGATCAATTCCTATAAATTTCTACTTATACCGCTACAAAGTTGAACAGTAGTATTCAGAACATATTGCTAAGAGCCTAAAAATGATACCTGCTATTCGAAAGTATATTCACGAATTGGATATTGCGCCGAAATGCATTATTAAATGACAACAGCTATTAAAGCTATAGAAAATACTGATAATGAATGCTATATGAGCGAACGACTACAGCAACCTATACATGGCCGATAAAACGTTGATATTTCACAGAGACCAAAAATTAAGGCTCAGAGGAAAGGATCAAACCTCACGAAAAACCATAGCTAATATGACAAAGGTGAATAAATGGGAGTCTATTAAACTATTTGATATAATTCCGTTTCACATCGCACGAATACATAAATGCCACATCAAACTGCCAAAGACGGATGAAAGGTGTCTTCAAAGCTCTGTTACGTATAATCATTTTCTAAAATTCATAAAAATAACAAACAATAAATGAATTGGAATAATTTGGTCTCTTAGTACAGGTATACCTCGCGATACGCTGTTTCGCGATACGCCTTTTTCGGTTTTACGCTTATTCCACTTTATGACTCCACCACTCGATGCGCTCGCTTGATTCGGACATACGCTCTTACAAATTCCGGAGAACAAAGAGCGTTTCTCTGCCCACTGAAAAGGGCCTATACCCGAGCAACGAAAAGCAACTTCTTTCAATAGGTACGAACTACTTTTAAACTTTAAAAAGACAGCGTATAAATAATGAAAGCAAACAATCAAGAGAAATCCCAAACAACCCTGTTCCCAGTCAAGACTTAAATTTCGACAGTGACTCATAATTAGGCTTGCCAGTTGTATTGATTTAGGAAGTACAGTACTGATTTTCTATTACCTTGTTTGACATGTACTTCTTTTCAATAATTTTCAAATAAGTATCACAGTGTACTTCTTTTTGTCAAAAATGAAAAATTCTCTGACAAAGACGTTTATGAAAATCCACTGGAAAGAAACAGAAATCAAATACAATATTAATTACCTAAGTAAGGTAATACAGTGCAGCTAATATCATTGTTGAATAATTACATTTAATTGACTTAAATCCAATCGGTAAAACAACAATTCGTTTATTCTTTCATTCAATACTCTTTATTGGCCATATAAATTAAAAAGAGGACATCTTCACTAAAATTGGAATAAGATACCACGGGCCAGGTAACTCTAGTCGTAAAGTGTGTGTCGTACGATCGTGCTGTTTGCTGCGTTAATTTATCTTTGCTAAGCGCAAGAAACTGAAAACCGCGAAGAACGAGGACCTAGATAACGTGCTCGCTGAGTAGTTTTATCAGGCGAGAGCCCAGTACATCCCCCTAAGAGGGCATCATCTTAAAGAAGAAGCGGCGAAGATAGCTCAGCGACTCAATATTCAAGAATTCACCCCTAACAACGGATGGCTTGATCGCTTCAGGTAATGGAAGGGGATAGTTTATCGTCAAATTAGCGGCGAATCCCAAGCTGTCGATCAAACATTCGTTGATTTTTGGATTAACGAAATTCTCCTAACCAAACGCCACGGGTACACACTCAAGGACACCTTTAACGCCGACGAATTGGGGCAGTTCCTCAACCTGCTGCCCGACAAGAGCATGGTGTCATGCATGGAGTCCTACCACGGCGGTAAGCGCAGCAAAGAGGGCGTCACAGCTCTGCTGTGCTGCAACATGGACGGCTCACAGTCAGAGAAACTGCATCCAGTTGTTATAGGAAAATCTGAGAAACCGACGTGCTTCAATAATTTGAAAACTCTTTCATGTGAATGGAAGCACCATAAAATGGCCTGGATGACCGGAGTCATTTTCATTGAGTGGCTGAAGAAGCTAGATGGACGGATGGGAGCCTAACACCACTGCCCTGCCCACCCACCAGCTTCGGAATTCCTGAGGAATGTACGCGTGGAATTCTTGCCACCTAATGCAACATCGAAGCTTCAGCCTCTTGATATGGGAATAATCAGAACAGTGAAGCATTATTACAGAAAGGTGGTACGGCGGCTACTGAATTTCATTGACCGGAAGGTGGACAAGAAAGACATGGAAATCAACATCTATCAATCCATGCATTTTCTTGCTGTGAGTACCTGTAGTTATTTTCTCTATTACATTCGCTTTCTTTAAAAACTGGGAAAAAAATGGGGCAGTTTGCTGGCCCGTGTTCCCTTTCTTTGTTGCGTGGGACCAAGTTACGCCGAAAGCTGTGCAAAACTGTTTCCGAAATGCTGGGTTCGGGGAATTCAGCGTTGAAGAGGAGGACAGCCCTGACGTGGACATCCTTTCGGAACAAGTAGAAGACAACCCAGATGTCACCAAGAGGTGCAGACACTTTCTGAATCATCTGTGAACTACAACGAGTTTGTGTCAGCAGACGACACAACTCCCGTCGCAGCCATGAAGGCCGTCGAGGAGATACTCAACGCCCACGACGGGAACAACTCGGAAGGCGATCCCGACAATGAAGGAGGGGGATGACCACGACGAGGAATGTCCGCCTGTGACTCGAGCTGAAGGGATGGAAGCTCTGGAAATTTTCCGGCGGTATATGAGTCAGCTGAGCGTAGATGATGATTTTTTTTAGGATAATTCATCGCCTTGAAAGCAGGGCCTATGCAGCATCCAACAGGGCCGCACGTCAAACGACCATTGATTCTTTTTTCAAGAAAGTTTAGATCAAGGATCGGCAATGTTTTTCTTCCGTGTGCCACGCATACCAATACTTAAAGTCCATGACCCTCCTCGCGTGCTGTCACTGTTTTTCAATATAAGGTTACAACATTGTTTTTGTAAACAGGGGCGGAAACTGTTTATTACTTATCGCTCCGCTCGCCAACATTCGTTATATATGGGGCATTTTTTTGCCACGGGACCAAACATTTGTTCGTTACAGTCGAGAATTTGGAAAATGTGTTCGTTACATCTGAGAAATTTAACCAATGCTCTTATGGAGAAGTCCAAGGGACTGAGACATTTCTTCGTTATAGTCGAGATTTCGTTTTAAGCGTGATCGTTATGAGTTTTACTGTATCTCTTTTAAATAAAGTGTTTTTCTGTAAATAAAAACAAATGCATTTTTTGCGGAATTAATACTTTTTTTACAGAACCCCTTTTACCCCTATGTACTGATTTATGTACTGATTTTTAGAAATTTTCATCTGGCAAGCCTACTCATAATTGTCATTATTATAAATCATCTCATATTGAATAAGAACATTTATTTGTTAAATCTCTCAGTCTCTCTTTTTGGCTCATACGCAGTTTTGCGTGATTTCTTGTTCTTCATTCACACACGTTGAGTCTCCATTTATATGGCTGCTTTTTATAACTCACTGTTGTCTATTACGAATTTGTTCTTTTTGTAGTAAACACCAGACTATCCGTGCTCGGGATATGCAAGAAATAGAGTAAGTGAAAGATTAACGTTCTGAAAAGAATTTGAATTTTCCGTCCCGACCCCCCACAGGCATTGCGAGGTAAACAGTGTGCCTTAATTAATAGCAATTTTCCTAATAAGTAAAACTCAAGAGGAATAACCATGTAGTGAATTTTTAAGCATTTCATTTTTAAATAAATTGATGTGTCCAACACATTACTTTCTCCGTACGTACCTAAGTTGTCAATTAAAATCACATAAATACAACGATAGGAACAGTTCAACTTACATCGATTACGAAGGGATCGGAGTGTCCTATTTTTTGCGCATGCAAGATTATTTATATAGATTCGCTGAAAGTGTCATTAATTTATTAATGATATTTTATTATAATAAATTGATGTGTCCAACACGACTTTCTCCATACGTAAGCTGTCAACTAAAATCAAATAAATACGGCGATAGGAACAGTTCAACTTACATGCTTCAGCGCTAGCGATTCAATTGTTGTCACTACCACGCGTGCGAGCTGCCCACTAACCGTCACTTTCGAAGAAAATTGAATATCTCTTGAAATATTCCTCATATGAAAATTTAGTTCAAAGAAAAGGTATAGAAAAAATAATACCTACAACTTTTATATATGTGTATGTTAACAAAAATTCAGTTTTAAGCGAAATATTTAAGAAAAACTAAAATTTTACAAGAGTAAACCGCTACTTCCGATTGACCGATTGTTATCAAAATCTTTTTAAATCTTAAGAATATATATAAAATCATAAATATAGAATTTCATGCTGATCGGATGAATAGTTTTTTAGTTAGAGCGCACGCAAAATTTGTCTCACGCATACGGACACACATCATCGAGAAAACCGTCAAAACGTGTTCAGGGGACCTCAAAGCGTGTATTTCCGTTGAAATCTCGAATTCGATATTTTTCATGAAACCAATGCTTTCTCTATACTACGTATTTAGAGAAAGGAAAAAAGGTTCACAGATTTTTGTTTTCTGTTAGCTGGAAGTGAAACTGTTTCTATCGTACGTATAAATTTTCCGGACATTTTGTAAATATATGTATGAAATTTGACTGTATACTTGCATAAACATTGTTAAATGAAGCAAAAACTTTTCCCCATATATTGTTTGAATAGAGCATGTAATGTGTTTTAAATACTTAACAAAATAGAACGCTGTTTTTCGGATATCTTGTCAAATCTTTCGTTAAAAACTGATTGTTTTAACCAGTGTTAATTTATATGAATAGCTGAGGTTTCACTGTAAATGTGTTTTTTTTAATACCCTTGATTTTTATCTTTCTAGGAACGCATCTATTTTTCATAGCATTATTCTTATGTATAAATGCGTTTCGCAATACGCTGATTCGCGATACGCTCTAGTTTTTAGGAACGCATCCCAAGCGTATTGCGAGTTATACCGGTATGTGAATATATTATGACTTTCTTTCGCCGATATAACAAATAACATTATAGCACCTTAACGTTTAAACTAAAATTCAGGTGCATTCATTCACAATCCTCCATCTCTCTAATGTTTAAAGCGTAGGTCTCATGTTTAAAATATTAAAGAAAAATTTTAAAACAGAAATTTAAGTGACGAAATTTTTAAAAATATTCTTAAGAAGGCAAATTTTAACACTGTATTGTCACATCTTCGCAATTTAAGATGTCTTAATCCAAAGCTAAATTTGCATTGTCTTCGGCTTGACATTATTATAGAATCTGTACGCCTCGTGTCTGCCCTCGCCCATTCTCCTGCGCATTAACAATAGCAAGTGACGGTGTTCCTTACGTGCAGCCATAGACTGTGATCCATATCACTAAGGCTTAATTTCTGGACCATGAGGACAAAACATTTAGGTTCGGGATTTTTCAGTCAATATTCTGACTTTGGAGACTGAAATTTATCCTTGAGGGTTTCGCGTGAAACACAATTCTCGAAAATAAAAAATCAGATGAGAATACAATGGCGTATCACAAAACTTGTTTTACGCATACAAAGGAATTTGCGGTTGTAAACGATTCTCTTAAAAAGGCGTTTTATTCTTTACGAAAGTCTCAATTTAACAAGAACATTCAAAATTTACAAATTGAAAGAGGCAAAAAATGAACTGATTTCTATCTGTTATTCTCTTCAGTAAAACGTACTTGTTCGTTTGAATAGAATTTCTTATTTTACTAATAAACTTTTTTGAAATAGACGATTTAGAAGACGACAATGTTAAACCTCACGGAAAATAAAAATTGTATCCAAGTAAGACATTCAGGTAAACAATGCAGCGGGCAAAACGACGTTAAATAAATGATGGAATACAAATGAGTTTTCCTTCCATTATTTAACTTAAACGCAAAACACGCGTTTAATGCTGATTATTCAATCTGCATTGCATTTGACGCACTTCTCACTGGTCTATAAAATACCTGAATATCAGTTTTATTTTCCCAATATTCACCGAGAAAAATGTTTTGTTTTGTTTTTACGCATCTAAATTAGAGAATAAATTATTGACACTGTATTGCAAAATAAGGCGTAAAATGCAACCCATGATGTTTAACGCGCTAGACTTTGGCCCTCTATCTCAAGTAACCTAGTAACCAACCGTGACACTTTTTCGTGACCTATTCGTTATATTTTGCACGAGGATAACCCTCATTTAATCCAGAGCAAGTTTTCTTCGAGAAATTCGTTAAATATAACTGCTGCAACTCATTTGAACTTTATATTCTGTAGGAAAAGTCAAATATATATTCAAACTTAAAGAAGCCAGCTGTTATGTACGTGTTCGCTTCATTTTTCAGGTCAGGAATCTTTTACGTTATTTTCCTTCTTCATGCAGCCCGAGTCCAATCGCAATTTTACAGTCCAAAAATATAGCACGAACTATTCCACTATGATTGTAATAGCTAGATTCGGAGCATTCATCACGACGTGTGGCCTCCGAAAATGTATAGGGACTACATTCCTGTGAAGCCAGGACATGAAGACGACAAAACAACAACTTAATCGTTGGTTAAAACAAACTTTTACTTTGGCGCGTCCAAAATTCTACAAAAGCTAAAAAAATAATAGAAGCCGCATAGATGTGCTTGGTCGACAAAATATCAATCTAACCTTCAGTACAATGCTAAAAAGGCCCCACGTTAAACTTAATAAAAAAATAAAAAGACCAAATAGAGGTAAGAGCTGGTATGATAGATGCGTGCGTCGAGAACATTATACGTACCGCATAGAAAATCCAATTTAAAAGGTATAAACTATTTTAACCATAAAATTTACTAAATATCAATTTTTGTACATTTTGTTAATTGAAAAAATACTGTAAATAGGATGGGATGAATTATTAAAACGAATAATTCGTATAACAAAACAACTTAAATAAACTACATATTACAGATTCCACACAAATTTTACAAAACACTACCGGTTTCGGTGAATAATCATCATCCCATTCTTTTATGATGGAATTCCACGAAATCTCGGCCTCGTCTATTAATTGTATACTGTAAATATATAGCACTTTAAATAACGACCACATTTTTAATTCAACTGTGACTTTTACGGTTACTCAGCATTGAACGCAACTTTATAGAACTACTAGAAAAATGGTAAAAATTAAGCATTGCATTTCTCTGCGTGCTCATTTGAAGATTGTACAGTATCCCCTTATAAATTCCACTCCTGAGATAGTAAGGGCGAAATCCTCAACCTGTAAAAAAATATTTAAATTAAGGATGTTGCTCCAGACATGAAAAGTAGTAGTAGTAATTATGTTTTTAGGTGCGTCAACAGCTAAGGTTATTTTGCACCGTCAAATTCTCTTAGCTCTTAGAGAAAATCAACATACATCACAACATCCATGCCCGAAGCGGGATTCGAACCCGCGACCTTTGGGTTAGAAGGCAGGGGCACTGCCTACCAGCCAGACATGAAAATAATAAAACTTACTTATAAGCTCAAAAAGAATTGAAATTAATTTCGGTGTCATACGAATATTTAACATGATATGCAGCATGTATAGTATATTAAGTAGTTCCTGTTTCTGATCACTATATCGACATATAGCAACAAAATCATCAAGGACGAAATATCAAACAAAAGGCTAACAATCTATAACTTATTATTAGAAGTTCTGCATTTTCTCTTTATTATGATATAGATAAAAAATATGCGAATAACTGAAGAAAATGAGTTGAAATAGAAGCGGAAACTGAAGTTTTCCTAGATCTTCCAGTAAATTAGCAAGTGTATTCGGGAGATGACTTTAAATCATAAAATCAAATGTATTTTGTATATATTCGCGCATATACGATTAAATTTATAAACAGATTATAAAAATATGTTTTACCCGACAAATGATTTCTAAGATAGCAATTAGCCAAATATTCTAAAATAAAAACATTGTCCATAAAATCAAATTCTGCGTATACTTACACGTTTCTGTAGGTAATCTTCCAGTTCTAATAATATGTTTACACAATCTTACCATTATCTTGAACTAGAAAATTAACGACATTTAAAAAAACATAAAGAGTCAGTCATCATACTAGTACTTATTTAAAAGCACTTATGAAATTTAGAGGTTTGCGGAAAAATTTAAACGAAAAAATAAATTAAGTGAAGAAATTTCGCATTCCTCATCAAACATTATCTTTTACCTGATAACGTTAGCAAAATATTAATCGAATTTCTAAACATATAATCTACTGTAAATTGACTAACACAAAACATTTAAAAATCGCTTATGCTTCAAAAATCTACTCCTTGACGTGTTTGTATGCATGCCTATAGTAACAATCTTTTACCAGAGAATTATCTGACTCCCTAACATCCTAGACTAGTACTTTCCACATAATTCCTTCTCAATTAAAATAGCTTTCTGAAAATATATACAATGAATTAAAATACTAAATATTTTAGTCATTGACGTATTCAACAGTAAATACACTTAATATCGTAAGAAACAATACTCCATTGTCGAACATTTTATATGTAATCATTTTAACTTGGGAAACATTCTCATTAAAACCTCATTACTATATAGATATCCTTAAAATGTTTATCCCAAAGGAAACCAACAACATTTCCCAACCTCAATTTTATTATACACAAATTACTATCGAGAAATGCTGAAATATCTCACGAAGAAGTTCTCGTTATGACAATGATTAATTCCATCTAATAGTTTTTCATCGTGACTGGCAAAATAAAGTTATTTGTATGACCCATTAAAAGTAACTAATTTTGTTTCTTTCGTTATTCATATCATATAAAATCTTTAAATATATATCAGAAAGATTACTCACGATTTCCTTGAATATCTTCCATTCGAACTATGTTACTAATGCTGAAATAAATACGTTCAATCCCTAGGGACACCACTAAGCAGACGAATGAAAACTAACAGCAGACGATCGTCACTATTATCTGCGAATGATTCGGCTCTTGTAATCTTGACACTTAAAAATATTTAACAGCAGAATTTTCCATGGCATTTTCTTCAGAGATAAACGTTAGAGGGCACACAATTAACAAAAATATAGAATAAACTGGCTCAAATATGTTTGCCCATGAACTCCCATTACACAAAATGCAACACTGTGGTTCCTCCCGCCTCCTGCCGGGAGAAGGGGCGGTAAATCGATCGTGATTCGACGATAATCCAGAGAAGTGATGATTGTTGACGCTAGAGTGTACCACTGCCGTATTATACATATTAAATTGCAGCAAGATTGAGTTGAGCGGTTATTTCAAATAGTATTGACATTTGAGTTTGTGATGTATCCGTTACATTTTCTATAGTTCTCTATCGATATATAGATAGAATGACTTAATATTCATATTCCCTGGCCAGCTATTATCAAATGTTGTAAAAATCTAGCAATGACCTCACATGGTTAACACATATTTATACGTATTAACACAAATAAACGAAGATTTATAGCATTAGTGTAAAATAGTTGATTGATGCAATTGTAAAAAATTTTCAATTATAACAGATTTATCAAATTTAATAAAATATTTGCCTTGTTAGTTTAGCGGTTACCGTTATTGGAAATGACTATTTATAACGATATAACTATTAAATTTAAGTACTATGAAAGTTCTCAGTTAAAAAGCATTTATGCACTTTGAATTCTTGGGCAGAAAACAAGAAAAAAACAAAATTTTCCGAACTTTATTCTGTCTAATGTAAGTTAAGCGCTATGTGTATGTGCACGTATATGAGATACTTCTTTAAATACACTTTATTATAGTTCTGGAACTGATTTCATAAACACCATGCACAGCAATGCTGAAGTGGACGGTATTCGGTGGTATATTGTATACCCTCTGCTTTTTTCGAATGAATAGGGCATACCTTCTGCTTTTTCAGCAAATAGCGTATATCTACGTCTTATGAAAAATTATACGATTAGTCCCGGGACGTGCATTGATACTCTCAATTACGATAATGAGGAAAATATAGAAGATGTAGAAATGTCATTATCGTCACAAACCTTGCAACCCATAAATTATATTCTGAAATAAAGGGTGAATATGGGGTTTTTGGTGAAACTGTAAAATTGAGTTTTTATTTACAAAATATGAGCAAATATAAAAATAAAACAAAACAATGAAAATGTATTTTTTCATATAACATTCCAAGTAAACTTCAAAAAATTTCCTGATTTTCGATTGTATGAAGACTTTTACATATTTTTGAAGTTGTTCAAATATTGTCAATTAAATGTTTACTATTTCCATGTAAGTTCCATGACTTTATTATATTTTATTTGAAGGAAATGATTTTGAATAAATGTATACGAATTTACTTTTTTAAGCATTTTTATATATTCCTAACTATATCTGGCGATGCTTGTAATAATGCAGTACTTGGCTTTTTATGACTACTGAAAAGTATTAACTCCTCTTGTTGAAATTAGATGTTTCTTTTAGCCTGTCGAAGGCGGAAAATCTGACAAATCCGAAAGTATTGTTAGGTTCCTTAAGGTTATAATATCTTTTAATTCTAATAGTTCAAGCTAAATATTATTTTTAATCTATTATTTAAAAATTTCCACTTCCAAGAATAACTACCTACTTAATGAGTGTATCTTCATTTTCTTGTTATACCGTACTTGGCAGTACCCTTTCGCATCTATCTGACGGCAAAATGTTCTATCAAAGTTTGAATTGTGCTATCTATTTATTATTAAAGGTTTTGCTCACATTGTAAATATTATAACTCGGAACAAATTTATTTAATTGAACAAGCGAAGCGCTTCTTGTTCACTAATGTCAACATAGAAATAGGCAAGTGTGCTATTAATGGTAATATGTGAATTTGAAGGACTTATATAGCTGTGTAAAAATAAAAACTTTAATGTTGCCTAATCAAAAATAAGTTTGACTATTAATTTCATATAAAATGTAATTTTACCAACTATTTTATTCAATATTAATCGAAAAACCACAACTTTGTTTTTTAATGATAAATATTTAAAATTATAGTTGGCCATCCTGGTTGATGTACAGCTGATGTCGTTGAGTAGTTACAGAATCGGTGCGACAAGTAGTGCCAGGTTATGTTAGTACTTCACGTTTGATTTGTTCTTGACATCAGAATGAGCAATGAAGGTTTATTATCTGTTAATATGAAGTTTTATTCAATGATAAAAGATTGAATACTTATACTAAAAAATGTGGGTGAAACCCGAAGAAATACTTTTGGCTAATGCATTATGGTAAGCGGATATATCGTTCTCAATTTCTTGTGCGCAGAAAATCTTATCTATTTTCATGGTAGCAGCTGTTCATATTGTCTTGTCATGCAACAAAATTAAAGAATCACTAAATAAAATGGATGACCATTCCGTTAGTGTAATAATAATATATCGGTATTGCTTAGAGTTTATTACTTACTCTGTTCATTGGAATATTAATTGTAAGTTGCAATTTTAATAGTTAATTTAAAGTACTTTTTCAAGTACATACCATCAAAATTCAGTGAGTTCGATAAGTACTTATGAAATGTAATCTAGGAGAGAATTATGAAAACGTTTCAATCCAATGTGTATTTTTGATCCTTTCTGCAGTTTGTGTCGTTGAAGGAAAATCCTTGATTATCTAACGTTTTAATTAGGTGGCAAGACTCCCTATCTAAGGTACGAGGTAGTTTAAGGAGTTCTTTATAGTATTGACTCCCAGTAGTAAAAGTAGTTAAGTATTGATTTAATTAAAAATGACAGTATTGTTCAGTGCATATATTCGACGTAGTTTACTGTAAGTTATGGTTTAGAAAATCTAAGGTAAGTTCTGTCATGTTTGTGATCGATAATCGGCCTTGATGCATTTAATTTTCGATATTATACGTTAAATGTAAAATCAGAAAAACTAAAGAATTCTGCACTTTTTTAGTAATAGCTGTCGCGTTGGTGTTTTTGCTCATATTTAAAGGAAGCTGATTACACATACATGGGCGTACAATTTCAATAAATAAGCCAAATATGTGCTAAGAATTTTCGTTTATTATTAAAAACTTAATATTATTACTCTTTGTATAAACTAACATTACAAATTTGCTATATATACCTATATATTTATATATATAATATTATTAAAATGTCAGTGTTGGATATAATGATAATGTACTGAAAGCTATAATTTTGGATTATTGATTCTCTTTTGAATTACATTTATAAAATCATTGATAATAATACAATTTTCTGGCTAATTTCGTAAAGTTTTTTGGTTTATCATATTTTTTTAGATTCTCCCCTTAAGAAAATCTTGGGTACAAAAATGCTGTGATACCTATGGAAAATATCACTACACACTTTGTTTTTAGTTTAGATATTTTAACATGCTTCAGTAGTGTATTTTATTTGGTATAATTATAAAATTCCTAATGGTTCCTTACAGGGTTGACGAACTACGCAGCCCACATTTTATCTTGCAGAGACGCCGTGGGCACGTGCCTCCTTCTTCTGGTGGAGATAAAGGGAAAGAGAGGGGTCGTGAGGCTGGAAGAGGTCTTTCATCCTTGTTAGTTGGCACATGGGACAGTGTGTTTGATACCAAGCCTCCTCCCTATCGCATCCTGCACCATACACCAAATTCTGAATTATATCACTGTGAGTTTGATTTGGATAGCTTTTCTGTAAATATAAAAGCTGTTGCAAGTTATAATACCCATTTTTTCTATTTATTTTTTTATAATTATAAAATCTAGTATAACATTAAACTGCTTGGTCTAGGTTTGTAAATAATTTCCTCTATTAATATAATATTAATACTAGAAAATTTATTTATATCACGTGTATTTTATCTACAAAATTAATGTTCACATTTCTAGGAGAAAAATGATCACTAAAACATTGTCAACATTTCATATATATTAAGGACATCCACAGAAGTTAGATCATTATGTTTTCTTAAAAATAGGTTCTTAAGCATGATAATAATGTGGGACTAACAGCTGCAGTAATTGTGTTGCTTAAATTTAATATTTAATTTCTTATAACTGATTATTGTAAACCTTATGCATCCAGGTTTAAATTATACTGACCAGGATTATTTTGCCTTTCTTGAGGCGCATTGCTTAATTATTTAATCACACTAAACAGTTATGTTAAAATAAAAGCTGCAGTGTAAATAATCAATTAACTTTGTCACCCACCATGAATAAAAGAATAATAAAGAGATTCTATGACAGCAGTAAGCACATTTTAAAATAATATACTATTCAATCCTCACTTGAGAAATAAAGAGCAAAAGAAAGAAAATACAGACGCTCCCTGGGTTATGTAAGGAATGTGTTCCGTTACATAACCTGAAATTTTCGTGTCGAAAATCACTACAGATTCTGTGTTTAAAGCATAATTTACTGCATCAGTACAGCACAAGTAATCGGTTAAAATAGAGGCATTTAAACATCAGCCCTGATTGCAGGGACAGCACTTTCGTTAATTTGCGCAAAAGCGAAGCACGTGTTAAGAGATCAAGCAAATTTTCATGAGCAGTAGAACACACTGAGAACACTGCATTACAACGCACGGCTTGCGTTCTTCCTCCAAGTACTGGCTTATGCAAACTGCTAACGTAAACTTTCTGCATAATGAAAATTTTTCTAGTGATTTATGTAAGTACGGGTTTACATAAGTCAGGGCTTGCATAATCCAGAGATTGCTTGTATATAATAAACTAAAGATAAGATATGCTATTTCACTGGAAATCCATTTAAATAAATGTGAAGAAATTAGATGAATCAATGCTTAAAAAATTGTTTCATCCTGAAAATCAAGAAACACTAGACTTGATGCTGAACATTAACCCTTCCAGTGCCGCGGATTTTTTGGTGGGTGTACCCAGAAGTGTCACACATATTTGGGGCATTTTGCAACACTTTCTTAGAAAAATCACAATAATGTTATTTATGAATAATTTTCAGTGAGATTTTCGCTAAATGAAAGTACATATTGCATTTTACATATTTATTGATAAATATAGAACCATATATGCAAAGATTTTACACGATATGAGTTTTTTTATTTTGCAGTAATGAAAATAAAAACTTTTCAGTTTATGAGAAAAAACTAAATAAAAATCTTCTTTTTCAATAATACACTAATAATTGCAAAGAATAGGCCTTTAGCTACAGAAATATACAAAAACACATAGAATTTACATAAAAAATTGAGAATACTGGACAATATACTTTTATGTTGCAAATAGCGTATAATTCAGGGGAGAACCTTCGCCATGGATGAGAACTTTCTACGAGTTATTGCTTTGTAAAAATCTAAAATATAATTGAAAAAACTGTAAACAAAATAATATTATGAATGTTATTACTGACTATGCTTATGTCACTTGCATTTTGAAGGAGGAAACAATAGTATAAAAAATAAAAATCATGAACAGTTACCTTCCTGCAACACACACGCTCAAATGAACACTTGATTCGCATTTATGTTGTGACAAACAAACACCATGCAGACCTTTTACACATTTGACACATACAGTCCTCGACCTTGTAACAGAGCCTCCATCTTTTCTGCTGCAAACCACATAAACCTTTTCCCTCCGCCCAGGCAACTTTCTAATCGCAGGCGTCGGTGGCGCTGCCAATGTTTCATTTTCGGCCGATGATGGGCTGGAAGAATTCTTTAAAGACAACCACTCCAACTCAATACTATGTATTATCTCGGATGTAAATTGAAGTCTGTCCATCTCTTTCCCCGGCTATATAACTGCAAAATAGCTTACAGACTACATTGTTCTACTAAACACGTTGATGGAAATAATACAATGTATTGAAATTTGCTTGCTCTTATTTCCTGCAGAATATCAATGACTCAAAATGTATCATTGACTCAGGCGTCGCTCCGTCTCGGAAAACGTCTATCCTTTTCCCTTTGATTTAAATGCGCACACTTTTCCCGAATATGAGCATATTCATACAAGCATATTTACTTGAATATACTTAATATGCAAAATGCAACAAATTAAACAACAACAAAACTTTCTCTTTAAGATGATATAACAATCACATGCCTCCTATCAATATCAAATGAACAGCAAATATTAAAAATTTTGTATATGCAAACAACAATATATCGTCGTTGGCACTTCTATCAAGAGAAGCAAATGACGATATATCGTTGTGTGGCACTAAAAGGGTTAAATAAAAAGATGGCATAAAAATTATCGTTTTCCCATAAGAAATCTTACTTAAAGTTATAGCTAGGCAGGATGAAAATGTAAATCTTCAGCCATGGGATTTCCTGAAATAATTTATATAAAATAAAAAGAAACTATTATTCACTTGTCAAAAGAGAAGTAAGTTATTCCTGATGATTTAGTTTAAACAGTATAGAAGTTTTAAAGTATAGCATTTGTTATTAACCCTTATCGTCTATGCATACATTTAAATGTACACTGGGTGCTGAGTCTGCTTATAAGAATTCATAGGCCCATGACATTGCCCAGACTGTTGAATGATGTGATGTCCAGAGATACGGTAATTTATGCAAACATAAACATATAATATTTAAATATTCGAACTAAGTTGACTATGAGACTGAATGGCAGAAATTTAAATGCTACATCAGGGATGTCAAATGATTATTGAGTGCCAAGAAAGTAGTGTGAACTATCAGAATTTTTTTTGCCTTCCACTAGTTTACTCCTCTAAGAAACTTCATATTCTATGCAGAAAACACAAGCTTGCGCATGCCAAGTAAAATCGCATGCATGCCACATATTTGCCATCCCTGTGCTATATGATAAGGTTCTTATATCTATGTATGAAAATGTATAGTCATTATTTTTTATTTTTAGCTATACTATTAAATCTTTTTATGTTTAAAATATCTTAATTAATCATTTTCTTAAAGCAGATGATAAATAAAAGTTTAACCAGTATTCTTACGTATAGTTCATTAATAATTTTAAATCTCATAATATCTAATATATTTATCATCTAACTTCCTAGTGGTTTCCCATGGCTTGACGCTAACTGAGGTTAGGGCAGATTGGGACTGGCTGGAGGGCCACGTGGCCCCTACACTTGCATCTCTAGAATCGGAAGAGGAAGCTACAGATTTTGTTCTTTGTAAAGTCAACTCTCTCCTTGCTGGATCATCATCTGATTTGATGAATTCAGTGACTGCAGCTATTACATCAGGACCAGGAGGTAAGTTTTACCTCATATAAATAGTGTTTTAAATTTTTTTGTAGAAATACAGTTCAAGATAAATAAGTGTGCAGAAGATATCTGAAGTCAGTTAATTTGATTAAAGTATACAAGTTCATTTTGGACTTCTTTGAAAATCATGCTATAGTGTTTTGAATAATTTAAATTTTACCAGATTTTAAAATTTATTTCTTTCCTGTGTAATGGAATTCCACAAAGTCAAGGCTTGATTAGCAAATTATGTTATTGTTTTCATTTTTCACTGACAGATGAGGCATCAAAGGCCTTCAGAATGGCTTCTTTTAAGTTCCATCAACTGTTTAATATGCCTCCAGATGAGAAGTTGGTTAACTACTACTCTTGCAGGTTTGTAATTTGTGTTGACAATTTGTCTTTTTAAAATTCAAATTCATATAAAAATAAACTTTTTTCTGCATTATACAAGGCAGTGCACCTTATGTTATTTAAGAGATCACAGTTAATGTATTTCTACTTTCCATCTTCAAGGACATCAAAAAAAGACTGTATTAATTTTATTATTCATGTGTATCAGTTCCTTGCATCATTTATGAATCATATTTTCAATTATAGCCAAACTGTCGTCGTTTGAATCATTGCTTTTTTCTCTTCAGCTACTGGAAGGGACGTATGCCAAGGCAAGGTTGGTTATACCTTTCTGTTGGTCATGTTTGTTTCCATTCCCAAATACTTGGCCACGAGACTAGACTGTGCCTGAGGTGGTCTGAAGTGACAGCTGTGGAGTCCACTACATCATATCTTTCCCTCGCCCATGGAATACGTGTTGCCACCAAAAAGGCAGAGGTGTGTTACTTTTAATTAAATGTCTCTCTCATATAGCTTTGTGGAAAATTTCCGCAATGCTCAAGAACATAGACTTGGCAGATAAGCAATAATTGCATTTTAACCATTCTAATTTTAAACCTGTACATGCACTGCAAGGTGTACGTAATTAATTGAGTCACTATTTTGTCTCAATAAAAATGTGTGATTTGTTCTTAATAAATAATCTATTATATTAATGTAGAATAAAGAATAAATACATTATATATAAAGGCAGTCCTCAACTTATGACGCTCCAACTTATGATGCACCGGACTTAATGACGTTTACTAATTAAGGAACGTGCTCCAGACTTAAGGCGCCACTCCACAGTTATGATGCTCAACCATCCAGCGATTCAAGCTACAATGTATATGGCAGGTAATGACATGCCAGGCAAGACATGCTACAATTTAACACAACTTCACATAAAAACTCGCCAAGTCATTGCCGTCTTAAATTCATTCTACACGAATTATTAGATTTCGGACAAATAAGGACATTCAGAATGATTCCGTGTGTAATTAAAATTTACAGAGGTAGAAGGGAAGAAAGTAACAAACACATGGAGCAAATCTGATTTCCGCAGCTAAATGGTTAAATTCTTAGAAAGCAAAATACATAAGGTTATTTTTAGAGTCGCAGTCCTTGACTTATGAGTCATTTAGTCTATGTTACGATGCTACTGTGGTAGTGGAAAACTGCATATACTTTGGATTATTTTGTTTAACTTTATTTGGCCTTAAAAATGTCTGATAAGAGAAATTCAAGGGCTGGAAATGTTTCTGGTTCTAAGAAACATAAAACCATAACAATGGAAACGAAGATTGACGTAAATAAGTGCTCTGAAAAAGGTAAGATGCTTGCCAACATCAGCCGGACCTTGGATATATCTCTTATGCCGGTGGTGACATTCACCTAAAATGGCAACATTATAACCTCTAATTTTTATAAGTACATACTTTATTCCTTCACTAATTTTTTCCACTTTCTACTTTTCAATGATGTTTTTACAAGTCATTATTGTAATCAGATTAGAATAAAAAGATTTGTCTAGTCTTTAATAAGTTATATTTACGTTTGTCTGTGCCTGAGTACAATATTATGGCTCATTTTATAAATATATTATCTGACTTTTGGGACAGGAATGTAGCACAAATTTTTAACATTGCTTTTATAAGAAAATGTGCTTCGACTTACGACTTTCAGGAACCAATTGTGTCATTAAGTGTGAGTACTGCCTGTATACTAGAAAAATACACCACTCGAATTTGTTGGGGTATGAACATGTCTTACAGGATGTTATACCTTTGCCAAATTTCTACTATATATGGAAGCAAATACCTCTTACTTACTAATTTTAACATGTCAATGATTTCTCTACATATTGTTCTCTTTTAGCACCAGTTTGGCATGTTTCTTCACCATGCAGAAACCTTGGGTTTGATGCAGCAATTGGCTAACCTGGCTATGAAAGGTCTAATTGAGAGAGCTCAATCCCTTTCCATCAGAGGGATCCCTCCTTCACCTGGAGACCATTTGGACCCATTTTTTAATTCCTCCATGATGTCAATAGAGGGAAAGTTAGAGGATCGAGAGCTTCTCAGCAAACTGAGGTATGTCTCAGTTGATTAGTCATTTTATTTTGTGATTATTTTCAAAATTTTAAATTGTGATATTTGTTTATCAAACTCATGGAAAAAGCCCATTATATTTATCTTCAGTTTGAACTTCACATCTAATTTTAAAATTATTATAAGTATGGCTTGGATAGAATTCATTACACTCAAATGTGTGGAATTCTTTTATGATGACACAAGTTATGACAATTGATGAATGAAAAAATAAAATAGACAACATTGTTGACATTTTGTGCCTTTTTTTATTTATGAATTATGTCAATTTTAAATTTTTAAAATTTATTCCATATCTACTTGCTAATTGTCATTTTAAATGCCAGTTAAACATGAAACAAAAAACATCTCTTTTAACAAGTACATACACTAATTCGGCAGTTTCCAAACATTGCAAAGCTATGCCCCCATCATCTAAGAGAAGTGTCTTTGTGCCTCCCTCTATATCTTGCTCAGTCAAAATTCATTAATGCTATCTATTGGACCTACAATAGCCATTAATATAACCACCTTAACACTAGTGCGGACAAGATTGCTATAGCCATTGCCAGCCCCATAACTAGATATTTTAATGCCCGGGGAAAACTAGTAAATATCCACCCTCTCCCACTTCAAGAAGTAATTTTGTTTAGTTTATGTTGTTACTATTTCATTTTTTTGCATCCCTTGCTTAGTTGAGCCCTGGGCAGATGCCTCGCTTGCCCTGCCCTAGTTACGGCACTGGCAATTGCCATTATGTTGTTGATTGAGGTCATTACGGTTATATTAGTCACAATTTTTATTGAAAATAATTACTTATTCATAATACACATTTATGTTATCATAAAAACTTCAACATTCATAGGAGCACTTACGATATACTAATGCTATGCTAGAATAATTCAACAACAATCTATTGCCCATGAACATATCAAGAAGATACATTGAGGCAAATGATATTTTATAGCTATTAGAGGGCTAGAATCTGGCAACTGCAGGTCTCACAATTAGGATAATTAAATAGAGAGTAAATATATGTCAAAGTTCCCTCCCTCTTCCCCTCTTATTAATTGTGCTCTTCCAAGAGAGCACATCCCTCAGTTTAGAAATCACTACTCTAATTGATCTTTTTATATACATATCTAAAATAAATAAATGTTACAATCTCTTTGTTTTTAAAGCTTAAATTTAATGAAAGTGAATATGTATATTTATAGTCAAATCATTGTATTTTTCTACTAAATGACAGACTTGCCTTTTATTACATTATTAGAATAATAACCCGTCATATAGCGGTAACATTAAAAATTATAACATACTGAAAACATTAAAATTAATTTTTAATGCTTTATTCAAGAACTTCATAGTAAATGACATTTGGTGTAAAATAGCGGTCATTTTGAAGCAACTGGCCTTGCAAGTTTGAATGTTGCAAAAATATTTTAATTTTTTCGGGTACTTTTGCTCTCGAAAATGCCACATAGAGTTGACCATGTGAAAAGACCAGCTCATGGAGATAAAGTCCCACATGGTCAAATGTTTGTTCTTGTGCCTTGTTTTTATATAATATTTATGTTAATATCGTAATAATAGATGATACTTTATGCACTTTACCTTTCGTTAAATGCTTTAATTAGGTTATTCTAATTGATAACACTGAATACACTTCTTCTTGCTTGCTTCTTTCAAGAAAAATAAGCTTTGGAAGATTGTACTGACTTGATTAATTAATAACAAAACAATACAGGTTGCATAACAACTCATGTCAGATTAAGCATTAAAACCACAAAAAATACACTTTTATGTATTTTTTTAATTTTAAAGGGCAAGATACAATAAAAGACCACTACAGTAATATAACTTAGAATTTTGTTCATCTTTTAGTTTTTGTTTGAAGTTTCTAAGTTAATATTTAGGTATTTTAATGAGCAAAAGAAAAATTCTGCACGGTAAAAATTGTTCTTTCCCATGATTTTAAATGGCAATACGAAAGGATATCTAGAGTCAAACCTAGGACACTTTATGTAAAAGTATTAACATTTTCTAGTAATTAATGTGGTCATCTAAGAACACACCAAATTTCATATCTCTAGCTGCTTCCAGTGACGAGATATTGAAAAATTCTAAGAGCGTTATAACAGAAAGAAAGACAGAATTGGAAAACTATATGAGAATTATTGTATTAATTTGGATGCCTTTATCTTCCTTAGCAAGAATCCACCCCGTGCGCCTTCCCTTTTAAAGCGTAGTTTGGATGCACGTGCTCGTTCTGAATGGCTAGTGAACCGATTCAGGCTTCCAGAGAGGGAGCGCCTTGATGGAATTGCCCCAGCTTCTCTTTGGACGCCTCATGACAAGCGTCACACTCGTGGAACTCTCTTCCTCTCAACTCATTACATATGCTTCCAGTCAAAGGTGAGAGACGCCACTGAATGACAGTTTTTTTCCATTAAATTTTGCAGTACCAGTTTTGATAACACAGTGTATTTACATACTCTGAATCAGTAATTTCAGGGAATGTTTTTAAAAGTATTTTATTCATACATGTGCAGCTGCTGATTAGGAAATGAGCCATCTAACCATAAGATGGCTTATAATTTTGGATTAATTTTTGCCACAGAAGTGCAACTTGGCTTTATAAGTATTTTCTCAGAAATATATATTTTGCTTCTGTAGAAATGCATTGGTGACTGTAAATCTTTTCTTATCTTGGTGATAAATATGAATTTATCTGTTTTGTCCTAACTGTTGACTTAGTCTTTAAATATGTTAAATGTATGCAGTGGTTTTAACAAAAATTTATAAAGATAAGTCACATTTGATAGTTATTTCTTTCAATCTATCCTATCTCTAAAGGGCAGTAAATAAATTTATGCTCATGAAGTCTCCGACCTTTTTAATTACAAACATTGTAGTTTGCCTTAGCAATATTGTCTAGATCAGTGGTTCTCAGACAGATCTGCCATGCGACCTCTTCCGTGCTAATGTTCGGTCACTCCGACCCCCGGTGATTTTTTTAGTAGTAATAAAAATATATAAAAACTTTTTTCATTTATATTTTTTTTATAAAGCGCACTGAAAAGTATAAAATAATTTTTGGGTTTAAGAAAATATCTGGATTTAAAGGAAAATTTTCATTACTATGGGCTCCGCCCCTACTTGCTTCACTCAGCTTTGCATGCTATGCCTTCTCTCCCACTTCGCAGGCTCGTTAGCAGACTCATGTGGGTCGAGAGGAAGGTGTGAAGAGGAAAAAGAAATAAAAAATCAAATAAACTCATTGACTCTTGATTGTAGCACTTCTTTGGACACGATATTTGAAATCGTGTTCCCTTGTGCAACAGCCTGGTAGATCTTGACCCCGTCTCGATTGAGGTCAAGATAGGACCACGTACAATTGTCTATGGCTGAACAGGCATATTCTGATTGATGTAGAGATCGACTCTCTGGAAGCTCTGACCCTGCACTTTATTGATGTTCATTGTGAACACAAGCCATATGCAGACATTCTGAGACCCTTGGCCCTATATTATTGGGGCCCCTGGCGCTAAATTATTGGGGCCCCTGGCGCTAAATTATTGGGGGCCCTGCAATTGTAGTACAGTAGACTCCCGATTATCTGGGGGTGGATTATCTGGGTTGCGGATTAACCGTGGTCCCTATAAGCTTGAGTGTGCCTATTTGTGTGTAAATATATATTCTTGTTATGGAAATCCGGCAGGTGGAAATTCACAATATATGTAGTCTATTTATAAACACAGCACACAAACAAATGAAAGACGAACACAAAAATTACGCAAAATTTTCGGCCAAGCCATCTTCAGCACAGTAAGGTATGAAGGGAGAGGGGAAGGAATGAGAGAGGAGGGTGGGGTCGAGGAAGGAGGGGAAGGGAGGAAGAGTTAGGGGAAAGGAGGCGGAGATAATGATAGTTACAATGTAGGTAATGTGAATAGGTTGTAAGAGGGGATATGTTAGAAGAGGAGGGGAAGGGAGACAGATGTAATGATAGAGTAGCAAATTAAAATGAGATCTGACAATTTAGACAAACGAATTTCATGTATGTGTTTGTGTGTGCTGCTGTACTGCATGTGCAGTGTTCTCTATATAAGGAGCATGATCGTTTATAGTTTTATTTCGGAGTGTTTTTAATTCGGTTATTTTTAAAGTTATAAAGTCAAGTCAAGTTATACCCATCATGTTAAAAAGTAAAAGGACTGTTCTTGCCATAGAACAAAAACTCGAGCTCATCAATAAACATGAAAAAGGTGCTAAAGTGACAACTTTAATGAAGGAGTACAATGTTGGTGAACAAACTGTATGCGATTTGATAAAAAAGTAAGGCTAAATTGATCAAGTTTGCTGGAGTTTCTGATAGTGCGGGTGGCACGTCAAAACGAAAATTGATGAAAACTTTAACTTACAATGAATTGGATAAAGCCATGGTTTTATGGTTCAATCAACAAAGGGCACAGGGGATTCCAGTCTCTGGGATAATTTGCGCTGCTCAGGCTGTGTTTTTTCGACAAGTTGAAATTACAGGAGATTTCAACGCATCCTCTGGTTGGTTGACACGATTTAAACAGTGACACGGCATTAGGAAAATAACTGTTCAAGGCCAGAAACTGAGTGGTGATGAACCTGCGGCTGTCAAATTTAAGCATCAATTTCAGGAATTCATCGAAAAAGAACGTCTCATACTGGAACAAATTTTCAATGCCAACGAAACCGGTCTATATTGGAAGTGTTTACCTAACAAAACATTAGCACGTGAAACTGAAAGGAGTGCTTCTGGTCACAAAGATAAAAAACAACGGTTAACAGTTTTGTGTTGTGGAAATGCTGCTGGAACTCTTTTTTTGAAACCCCATGTAATCGGAACTGCAAAAAAACCTCATGCTTTTTCAGGAATTGAAGCTTCTAATTTACCTGTTCATTACTACAACAATAAATCAGTTTGGATGGACCGAGAAATTTTTAGTGACTGGTTTACAAAAAAATTCATTCTATCAGTGCGTCAGCATTTGAAATCACTTAATCTGCCGCAAAAAGCGGTTCTACTGTTGGACAATGCCCCCAGTCACCCAAGCGAAGAAATTTTAAAATCAGATGATGGGAACATTTTTGTGAAATATTTGCCACCAAATGTGACAGCTTTGATCCAACCGATGGACCAAGGAGTGATTCAAAACTTTAAAGTGATTTATAAAAGAAACTTGTTGCATAAATTAATTATGAAAGGTAGTGATTTATTAACATTTTGGAAAAAAATAACAGTGTTTAATGCGATTTATGAAACTGTGACAGCATGGACATCGATCAAAGGCATAACATTAAAAAAATCATTTCGAAAAATACTGCAAAATGACGAAGAACTTCTTGGTGACGACAATAATACTGTCGAAGGAGCGTCCGAAGTGGTAAATAATTTACGACAGATTAATCGCTTTAAAATTTTAGATGAAGAAGCAGTTTTTGAGTGGTGTAATTCAGACAAAAATTTGACAGATCATGAAATGTTGAGTGATGACGAAATAGCACGACGGATTATGAATGAAGAAGAATCGAGCCGAACCCCAAACGAAGACCCAAAAGAGGATTTGCAGCCGACAAACAAAATCGGTCGCAGTGCCACTTTGTCTCACATTGAGGCTCTACTTGACTATGCGGAGCAAGAAGACGACATCGCTCTTGCCGATAAGATGATATTGCGTAATTTACGCACTACCATACGTAGGAAGGCCAACCAAGGGAAAAAGCAAACTTTGCTTTTCTTTTTCAAAAAATAGTGTTTGTTTAAACTATGTACTCCTATAAATACATATGTATGTATTAATATTTTTGTAATTAAATTTACATTTAGGTTATATTTTCGAGTTTTTCTTTCATTTTGCGGATTGTCCGGGGTTTCGATTATCCAGAGAACTTTATTTCCCAACCTGCCCGGATAATCGGGAGTCTACTGTATATACTGAAACCTCACCTAATAACTACCCCTTTGACTCCCTGTTTCAATAAATTAAATATCGCAGTGCAAAAAATAAGATTTTCATTCATGGCTTTTAAAATGAGATATTTAATATTCTGAGATTACACATAAAATATTTTTTCGGGCCCCTTACTGCAAGGGGCCTCTGGCACGTGATGTGCAACTTCCCTTAAATCTGCCACTGGCTGTACAGGGAACTGCCTCCTGTACTGGGCGAATGGCAATTTGATACGGGGATCTCACCTTGCCGAATGCCTTCATTTCCTCAGTGAACAGTATCATCTGTTCGATCTTGCGAATGACTTTGCCTCCTTGAAGCTTCCAAAGGACTGCGGTTGAGGGCTGGGTTTCAAGAACAAGCAAATATTGGTCTAGGCGGGAACGTTGTGCGTGGAGTGGGGTCACTCAGTGACGTATGCTGTTTTCAAGGGCGAATGTCTGACACGACCATCCTAACATTTTTATTAGTATAGAGAGATATATGATCATGGATCTCTTTAAAAAAAAGATGTATGGCATATGTTGATTAAATTACATTGTAAATAGGCTGGAGTATTCTTGTTGCATACAGATGACTTCAGGAGAATTAGTCTGCTATGGTAGTTCAGTGATAGAATATCCTCCTGGCAAGTGGAAGACCCGGATTCAATTCCCAGTCATAGCAGATTGTTTCACTTGTTTCCACATTTCCCAAAAAGAAGTTAGTTCATCAAAAATTGAGATATCGCCATGAATTACAATAAAGATGAGAAATGTGAGGACTAAGAATATGAAGCTAGTATAAGTTGCCGTATTAATTAAAGTTTTATTATTAAATTATATTTCTTATACCAAATATAAACATAATAAAATTAAGAAATGCTTTATTTTGAAGATTCCAACAAGCAAACATAAAAATTAGACTTATAACCTATAAATTAAAATTGAAGGATTGATAGAATGAGGAAAAAAATCAGTTGACATAGTGTAGACTGCTCTCGACCCTCCCGAAATTGTCTTGCGAACCCCATTGGGGGTCGCGACCCTATGATTGAGAACTACTGGTCTAGATTCAGATTTTATTTGTATTTGGGGTAAATGTAGACTTTTTATTGAATATTAAAGTTGTCTTATAATTTAAAGTCAATCAAATTACCACGCTGGTGAAAAATTTATAATTTAAAGCTGGTGTAATTTATAATACTGTGATCCACTATAATTGCTAGGCTTCCTATATAAATCATTGTTCTGAACTTAATTTTGCAAAAGTAGTCCATGGAATCCCCATGATGTTTGCTGTTGAATTTTTGTCCACATTTTGACATTAGTTTTCTTATTGTACATTGATGAGACCAAAGTGAAGCTATGGAATTCTTTCACTGGTTTAGTTCCAAGTTCAAGCTAAACAATCTTTAAAAGTACTCTCTCACTAAATTGACATCTTTTAATTTTTCAACTTTTAAATAAGCTGATGGTGCATTTGATCGCAGGATATGAATTTTAATTCACCTTTTGGTTCTATATGTTATTATAAAGGTTCTCTCTTATGTAAGGTTAAGGACCAAGTTTGGGTGGTGATTCCACTGCGTGATATATCACTTGTTGAAAAAGGAGAAGGAAGAGGAGAACTTCAACAGTCTTTGGTAATCAGTACCCATGGCCATGGTCCATTTGTTTTTGCTGGTATCCAGGACAGGGATTTTCTTGTACGGAAATTAGCTGAGATGCTGGCTGGCCCTAGTGAAGGGTGAGTAAGAAAGTCTCTGAATTTGGCCAAATGAAGATGAACATTTTTCTGCCATTCTTTTTAGATTGTTGTAAATTTGGTCATTGTTATAAAATAAATACTTGTGTTAAAATGTCAATGACTTTATCATCTTAGTAATTGTTTAACTACTGTTGGTTATATCAGTGCTCTGTTACAGTGAAGACTGATTTTCAAGTTAATTATGGAAAAATCTGAAACTGTTATCATACATTCTTTAAGTTCTTGTGCAGTGATCATTACATTTTGTAATATATTCATGCTTTTACATATAATTGGTGAATTTATTAAACAACATTTTACTATTATTTATGGTCATTTTTTTGTAATAGTGGCATGTGCTCCTTATGATAAATACATTTATAAAATGAATTTCATTTTTTCAATCCTACCATAAGTATTTTTTACAGAAAAAGAAATCTAGGTTTAATGTACATATTCATTTGTGAAATGTTAATGAGTAGATTCATACATATTTCAAGCTATAATAAACATTTTGCTTTGTTTATGTTTATTAAAATACTTGGTTATGTCATTGTAGCTACTGTGTGTTTAACCGATTAGAGACTGAATTAAAAGACAGAAAATGGCCAATTTTTATCTTTTTGAGAAAAGTACAATTGGAAAAAAAACTTTAACTCTGATCTGATCTAAATTTTTCCTTGATTACAATGAAGGACCACAGTAATATTTAAATACTTACATAGACTTCTGGTTTGATCGTTACTGGAGATTCATGTGGTATTCTCTGAAGTAAAGGTCAATGCACAGCTCTATTTTTTTGCAAATGGAACACACTAAACTTGTCCTCTTCCTTATTCCTTTTCCCATATATACCACACAATCCTTTTGCATTACTATATTGTCCTTATTTATTTCCATTTGATTGGGATAATGGCACTAAGATTATGCATAGTAGAAACATTTGCCCTGTGTCCTCGCACTTCTCTGCTTCTGTAGTGACCAATGAGGTATCTGATTACATCCAAATAGAATATTTTAGATGCAAAACTGGCTTATTAGTAGCTTGTTTGTAGTAGATATAAAAATTTACTATTGTCCTACTTAGTAAGTCAAAGATCAGTCTATGCCATCTCTTATTTGAAGAAATATACAAGCTGTAGTAGCTACATAGCTAGTCATTTCTATCCAATTCTTCCATGAATTCTTTGTATATCCTTATATCAGGACAACCCACTTCCACCTTCGACTCATCCTAGCCTCTACACAAGTTGAGGATAAGCAAATCTTGCCACCAAAATCATTATTTATTGCTCTATTTTTGTGTGTTTTTAATTTAATTTTTCGTGATTTATAGAAGATAATTTGTTCTTTAATAGTTTTGAATTTTTAAATTACAAGGAAATTACTGAAATAGCATAATGACTGAAAACCCTGTTTTTTCCCATGTTAACACTGATAGAAAACCAAAACTGTCATATCTCTTGCTATTTCTAATTGAAAATAACAATTTTTTGAATGTTACTTCTTTAAAAGTTGTAGTCAATTAATATCTCCTTGATTGTCTGCCAGAAAGTAGGATAATTGTTTTGAAATAGTTTAAACCAAAACACAACTCGAAAATACAACAAAATTTTCAGTCTGCAGATAATTTTCATTCAGTTGGTTTTAGATGGATACAGTATGTGGGATAAATGCAAATAAAGGTTCATATTTGCAGATGCTGCAATCGGGTAGTAATAGTGTTCAATGGTTTTCGAAATATCAAATTATATTTGAAAGAGCGCGTGAGCGAGCAGCCGCCACCGCAGCGGAGAAATATATAAAAAATCGTTACTTCGATTAGAAATTGCCAGAGATATGACAGTTTTGGTTTTTCCATCAGTGTTAACGCGGGGGAAAAACGTAGGGTTTTCAGTTATTATGCTATTTCAGTAATTTCCTAGTAATTTAACAATTCAGAACTATTAAAGAACAAACTTTCTCCTATAACTCATGAAAAATAAAATTAAAAACACGAAAATAGAGCGATAAATAATGATTTTGATGGCAAGATTTGCCTATCCTCACCTTGTGTAGAGGCTAGCTTTAGAGAGAGAGATACAGCTATATGAAGAATAACATGGGATAGAGAGAGAGAGGGAGAATCTCCTATACCTGCCGTACTGTACGGAAATGGTGGAACGCACAATAACAGCAATATATCAATCAATGTTGATTCCAGACATTGTTGACTGGGGAGGGGGGGGGGGGAATGATAACTTCGGGGTTTTTTTTTAAATAAACATTAGATTGAAGTTTGAACGACATAAATACTTTTTCATTGTAGTTGTCACTTTTGATCAATCGTCATCATCATATTCTCTATTTAAGGGACCAATAACATTTATTAATATTAAATAAATTAAATAAAATTTAAATAATTTTGCCCGTGGGGAATTTTACTCCTCCAGGGGGGAAAATCCCCCTGGGCCCCTCCCTTGGATTCGACACTGATATCAGTGCTCCATCCCTAATCAGTTAAAATAGTTATTTGTAAAAAAAAAGGCTTCTTAATATCACTTGAAATTTATTAATGGCATTAATTGTAGCCTTCCTTCAACATTACTTAAATTCTGTAAATTAGCTAACCATAGCAGAAATTCGATAAAGAATAAATTTTAGCGTTATTGAAAATGTATTTTTTTTAATAATCAAGACTGAATTTTTAAGAAATTTAAACATTTTTTTCTGATGAATTTGGCATGCAGAAGTTTACCCCCTCGTGTTTCTACAAGTGCTGAGATTTCAACAAAGGAGAGTGGAGAGACACATAGTGCACATTGGACCCCTTGCCTTCCATTGCGCACTTTTTTTGGGGTTGAGAGGGTGCGTCCTGAAGTAGGTCAAGACATAGGAGCAGTAGAATCCGGTGCTTTAGGATATACTTACACAAATTCAGATGAAGACAATAGATCTGTATCTACAGAAGGAGGGTGAGTTACACTTTCTGGTTTATATTTTTATTGCATTTATTAAACTAAATGTTATATTCAGTGTAACTTTATTATTTATTTAAGAATAAATTCAAATGTTAGTATCTGTCAACAGTTGTTGATCACTTTTTTATGATGGACCATTAAAAATTGTCCTATATCAATATTATATTTTTGAAAACCATTCTGTCTCTCTCCAACTATTCCTTCCCATCACACTTATGTTTTGAACTTGGATACCTTACCGCTCCCGTCTCTAGCCATCTTCCCTCCAGCCATTCTCCCCGTTATAACTATGATGATGCCTTTACATATGACAATAATAATAATAATACTTCATTCTTTTTTTAATGTTTTTATGTGTTACATACTGTAAATTGAATCATGAGAGCCAACGTGTGGTCTTCTGATATATTATAATAACAACCTCATGTTTTGGAACTTAGCTGATTTTTTCCACTTGCATAAATCCTCATCCAGGAGATGCAGAATTTAGAAAAAAAAGCTGTACCTTATATGCAAGAAAATACAGTACATGTGTCTTCTGGAGATAAATAAAAATACAGCATCCGTAATACTTAGTGCTATTTGTTATGAATAGAGTGTTAGAATTTGCAGTTGTAAGATCTGATGCTCACCATGTAGCTATTTGCAGCATGCTGTTCAGCCTCTTTTATTATAAAATATTTTATTTGAGTTCGTCTGATATATTTATATATATATCTCTATATTATAAAATCGTAATGGTCATCATCATGCTGTGTAACGCTCTAATTTTGCGAATAACTCCGTTAAAAATTTACTGAGGTGTCTGAAATTTCTCAGGATTTCAGTTTTAATGAATCTCTAGGTTATAATTTTTTAAAATTTGAATGAGGTCACGAGTTTGACCCTCATAGGATGAATGTCGTTTCCCATAAGATAACACGTAAATATCACATTTTTGGTTTGAAGGCTTTCATTCTTTTCTTTTTAAAATATCTTAAAATTAAGTTATCGATACGAAATTTTTGCTAAAACACGCCAAAATGAATGAGGATTCTTATTCTTATTGTCGAATACTCAATCTCATGCGTATTCTCTCATATTTTGAATTTATACTCGAGATTTTGTAATTTTTTTAACATTTTGATACTAAGATTCCATGGTTACGGGTATTGTTGTCCCCGCTAATTTCAGTGCATATGCATTAAAGTCCCCTTTAGACGACATGCCTGTGCATGTCTCTTTCTCTCTCTCTAAATAGATATTTAAAAATTCTTATTATGAGTTATGAAATTGTAATATAATTTTATTTTTCCCGCTAATAATAATTTATTTGTTATCTTGAAAAATAAATAATGAAAATGTAACTATTTAATGGTAATAGCATTTGTTTAGAATGATTACAGAAATTCCTACACCTGAAATAATTTGTGACGGTTTTGATGTCGTGACTTCTGTAGATAGTGATAGTACGGACAATACAGTGATTCAATACCAGCCTGAGTATTTAGCAGCTTTAATTCCAACTGGATTTCCTCCTCAACAACTGAAACTAAAGATCAGTGCAGTAGTTATATTACTTGGAAATATTTGTATTAAGGATGGACTTTGTAATGGCAGCTGACTTATTTTTCGTAGAATAGAGAAACGTATTCTTTACTGTGAGATATTAACAGGAGACCACAAAGGAGAAATAGTTTCTATTCCTCGAATAAAATTATCTACAAAATACGATACTGAACTACCATTCATTTTGCACAGAACTCAGTTCCCTGTTCATCTAACATTTGCTATGACAATTAATAAAGCCCAGGGACAAAGTTTCGAAAAAGTCGGTTTGTATATAAACCAAAATAGACCAATTTTTGGACATGGTCAAATTTATGTAGCTATATCCAGAGCAAAGTCACGTCAAGGTGTGAAAATACAAGTTACTGGAAGTGATAATAGTGCGGAGAATCAAATAATTAAAAATGTAGTTTATAGTGAAGTGCTAAATTAAGTATCATTTAAATAAATTATTATTGTTAATTTATTATTGGAGAGCAATTGTACATTCCGTATAAAATACTTATATTCATTTAAACCCATATTCCCATGAAATTAATGTAAATCCAATATGTACTGCATGGTAGAAACGAAGAAACAGCATGCAAAGGAGAAGGGGGTTGGCGAGTGACAGCGAGCAGGGGGCTTGCCCCCTAGTGTGTGTGTGTGTGTGCGTGTGCATGCGCGTGCGTGCTCATGTGTGTGTGTGTATATATACTATATATATTGGGGTAGACAATTTTTTGTTCCCTCATATCTCTTGAATGAATGATCGGATCGTAAAGAATGTTAAATTGTTTGAAAGCTTATGGCTTGCAGAAGGTTTTTAGCTTGTAAACGATTTCATATCTCATCTAGAAGTTAAACTGTGAATGCTCTAAACTTTCCAAAAGTCTATTTGGTTGCGGTGGCTCTGCCAGTGAATCTGGGGGCATTTTAGTAGCAAGAAATTGAACTACTACATATTCACAGCATTCTGTGTCCTAACATTAGAAATGATGGCAGGAAATACGGATTTCAGCATGAGTTGTCATTTTGACCAATACATATATGGTGAGAGAAGTTATAACGTTTACTTGTACAAAAATTTTAGCATATTTCTATTATGTCATTTTATACCTCAATAATGTTCACTATTGGTTTAAAAACTTTGAACTTTTTCATGAAACAATTAACAACTCGTAATCAGTAGAGGGCTCATTTGGGAATGTATTTTTATTCCACACACTGCAGTAGATGGCTTCTGGGTAGAAAAGTATCTTCGAAATTTCAAAACTTGCAAAATGTGGTGCCCTGGCATGGTGATGAGTGCGCTACGCTACGCTACGTTGAGCTGTTGAAAATCTGCGAAAGTTGCATTTTTTCAATAGATCTTGTGGCCCCCTATTTGCGTGATTAGAGGAGAGCACACTAATCAACGCTTCATCCTTCGGAAGGCACATAAAGCCGTTGATCCTCCTTGGTGCTTTTCGAAAAGAGTAGGCTAATGCCGGTACCGGTTTTCTCTTCTTATTAGCTTTGTGATTTAAACTGATGAGCCTACTAGCACTAGAGTTATATGAAGTCACATAGTTCCACAAATCACAAACTTTGACAGCAATTGTAAGAAAGCGATTGAAGTAAATTATTTATGTTCGTTTTTTTCATTGAATGTTGTTCATTTTTGCACTTAAAAGATGAAAACACGTTAGAATTTTAAAAAATCAAAAATAAAATCTATTTGCTTTATAAAAGAATAAAACAAGAAAATTTTCAGATTATTTGTTCGTTATAAAAGATTTTGGTGTCATGTACACCACTCTCCGGTTATAATGCGGGGTATCAGGGAAGGAGCTGCGACCCACGTTATAAGACAACCACAGTATAACCGAAGACATGACTTTATTTTTTTAATTTCTATACTTGCTACAAACAACAAAATTCAAAGGAAAAATAATACACAGTGAGTACAAGAAATTTATTTAATCGATTCCTTAAAACATCAGTAATTTTTTGTTTTTATTTTAGTACTAAAAAAGTGAAAGGACTTTCTTTCCAAGAAATGGGGAGGAAGACCCGCGGTATATCTGAATCCGCAGTATAACCGACGGCATTATAACCGGGTGTGGTGTACTTGTCATTACTATAACTTTACATATCATTTACGTAATAATCTCATTCCATAAGCTGGAGTAAATTGATTTTGAATATAAAGTTAATAGCTAAACAAATTTTTTTAATGAAGCTCAACCTTGAAAACCTCCAATCATAGCGAAATTATTAAGTAAATGATATGTAAAGCAACAGTAATGAAAAGAATATTACACCAAAATCTTTTATAACGAACAAATAATCTGAAAATTTTCTTATTTTATTCTTTTAAGGCCGCCTATTTTATAAAGCAAAAAGATTTTATTTTTGAATTATTTTTAAATTCTCACTTGTGTTGCTGTGGATTAAAAGTGCACTTCAATATTGCATCAGCAGTAGTGAGGAGGAAGGAGAGAGGCGAAGGCTAAGGCAAAAGAGAATGGAGGAAGCAAAGGTGATGAGATGGGAAATGCACTTGAGGGAACATGGAGGCAGATGGATTGGAATGTATCGTACCACTGATCTGGCCAACCTAGTTCTTGATGGAATCCCACATAGCCTTCGGCAATCCCTTTGGATGCTATTCTCTGGTAAGGCTCATAGTGTGTAATATAACTATTCGTAGCCATTCCAAGAATTATGTCATTATAATAAGAATGGTCTGTTTACATGTGTGAGAGATTATTTATCATTTGAGTGTTAAAGGTTTTTGTTGGTAAAACTTGAAAAAATAAATGTTTCATACAGGTGCAGAGAATGACAGGGCAGCAAATAGAGGGTTGAGCTACCGTCGTTTGGTAGAGGAATCTGTGTTCCGTCCTTGCACAGCCAATGAGGAAATAGAGAGGGACCTACATCGTTCACTGCCAGAGCATCCTGCATTCCAGTCTGCAGCCGGAATAGATCCATTACGTCGAGTGCTTTGTGCCTATGCTCAAAAAAACCCTCAAATAGGTACTTATTTATTTAATTCTTAAATTTTTAAAAAATATCTGCATTTTTGACTCTTAATGATGCTGCATGTTTACAGCAAACATCTGTAAATTATTGTTCTCCAGTAAGAATTTTACAAATTTATGTGGTGTAAGTAGAGCCAACTTTTAAAGAAAACAATTCTTCAGAGCACCTCTTCAAAGAAACAATTATTTAAAATTCTTTGAAAAACGATTTTAAAATTTCTTCACCCCTGGTAACTTTGGCTCCACTTTCTCCAACATCAGCAATGTCATTCTTTTTAGTCTGAAATGTTTGGATAAGTTCTTTCTGCCTACTGCCTTACTTAAGTTTGTGTATTTGATTGGTACTTCGTTAGGAAAGCATAGACAACCAGCGGTGTGCTGTGTCTCATGGCCGCCCGTGTGCAAGTCTCTCATTGGCTGTCTGTGTGCAAGTCTCTCAATTGCCACCATTTTTAGGCAGTCTTTATCTTTGAAGCTAGGCATAACTAATTTAAAGGTCTCCAGTGAGTGGTTTGATAGATTCAAAAGGAAAAGGTGACATTGTTAATGAAAATACAGAGCAGCATTGAAAAGAAGAAACCCTTGTATATATTCTTGAAAGTTATTATCACAAAAAATTTTCAATGCAGATGTAGGATTCTCTTTTAACCATTTGCCAGAGGAAGGTATAAGTGTAAGAGAGAGAGAAGCTTTCCATTGTAGCAAGAAAAACATAATACACCTTCAATCTTGCTCTCTGCTAGTGTGAATGACATGAAAAATGGTTGCACTGTATGTGATTGCATAAATGAGTACAGTTTTGCTGTTATTTATCCATATTTCCTCTCAATTTAGTGTTTTCTCAAATTTAGCTCACTTTTATGCACTCATTTGTTGGTATAATCTTTCAAATGTGTATTTATAGCAAATTCTTGGACATTTCATTATTGTATTCTGCACTGGCCCTCTTTAATTTGCCCTTAATGACTTTTTACAGATGCTCATCCAAATTGGAAATTACTGAAATATTATTATTGAAATAACGTGTGCCAGCATTTTATTTGTGCAAGAAGATTGTCATACTCTAGTTATGTCAGGATAGACGAAATTTTTATTTTTATTGCAGCACAAGCACTACATAGTCTATCACATGCTTCTACTAACTCTGTATATGCAAAATATGATGGAAAACAGTGTTAATTTTATGTAAAAACCATGCTAGACTGAATATTTTAATCGCAAAACTGATTAGTTTGTTCTTGTCAAGAGATTGTGATATAGTGAGCAGTTTTAATTGTAATTTTCATTTTTTCTGCCTTCCCCACTAAAAGGTTACTGTCAGGCAATGAACCTGGTATGCAGCGTTTTACTGTTATGGTGTGGGGAAGAGGAAGCTTTTTGGCTTTTGGGTGCTGTGTGTGAACGTCTTTTGGCTGGTTATTATGAGCGAAGGGTGGTGGGTGCCCTAGTCGACCAAGGCGTTCTTGAAGACCTAGTCACATCTGAATTGGGTGCTTCACTTCAGAGGCACCTCGCTCAGCTCGGTGTAGTACGCATTGCTTCTTTGTCGTGGTTTCTAACCCTCTTTCTAAGGTGAGTACATTTCCTGAATTGGTGATATTCCTCTCTCTAAACAAGTTGTAGTCTCTTCCACCTTTTCCATCCTTTTTTTTAATTCCGTGTAGTTTAGTTTTCTCAGAATTTTAAGAGAAATATCAAGCATAAATAAAGTAGCAAGAGTTATATCAACATATAGAAATAAACAAGTTAGGAAAGTGTACAACGTATCACAAATGGGCGCGTTTCGTGCAATGGGGTATTAGAAAGAAATGATATACCTGTGCATAAGGGAAAAAGCATTTTAAAGTTCTTTTCTTCATCATAAATAATCCATTTTCTTCCTATTTTAAAATACTGCATGCACACGTAAGTAAATTAAATGTTTGTTTGTGAGATTGTTTATGTTAGCAACAATGAAGAAGTAACCATGCAAGAAAATTTCCAAGTTCAACTCGAATTAAGACATTCTCATTTGATTTTATTGATAATGGCTACTCCTATGATAAAAATATATAGGAAAGGAAATACTCTTCTTTACTAGTTCTACAAGTTTTATTTGAAAAATATTTTGATATGAGCAATACTTGACAAGATATGATGGAAAGTTCATTTTTTTCCACCAGTAAAGTGGTACCCCTGATTAGCGTACGTGATTCATTTTTGCGATTTTCTTATTATATTTGATTATAATTCCTTAATATAAAATTTCATAAAAATCCATTTGGTAGAAGCCGAGAAAGAACATGCAGACGGACAGACCGACGATAATAGGCGCTCACGCTGGAAGCGAAACGTGTCTAAAAACTGAAGAGGCTTTATATAATGTGAACCTTTATCCCCTAGGATGACTATTGATTTTGGAAAATTTAATCCTCTATTAACCTCTTAATCTATTTGGTACGGAATGAGTTTTTTTATTATTCCAAGTATATTATCAATATTTTTCTGCAGAAAAGCCTGGCATATACAAATATATATTTATAATTATGATAATTTCATATAAATCTGTACATTTGGCCCAATATATAAAGCCTTAGGTATTTACTGAATAACTATTGAATAACTGTCCTCATCAAATGTATAATAATTTTTGTTGTTATGCATTTATTGATTACATTTTATTTTGCATGGTTTTACAGAGAGTACATGCAAACTATGAATTTCATAACTCAATCAATTTAATGTAAGTAGCTTGTGTGGGTTGATGCTTTCGGGAGGCACTGCGTGGACGGCATTACTGCTCTCGACGTTTCGCCTTCAATGCTGAAGGCTTCTTCAGGAGTGAAGACTTCACTCCTGAAGAAGCCTTCCGCATCGAATGCGAAACGTCGAGAGCAGTAATGCCGTCCACACAGTGTCTCCCGAAAGCATCAACCCACATCATCAAACGCTGCAAAAACCTCCAAACGAAGTAAGTAGCTTGTCTTTTATTTACCTATAACACTTAATTAGTAAAATGATTCTTCAGGAAAACCTGTTTGTTTAGTACTGAAAGCATTGTATATACTCGAACTTTCTTTGGCATCAGAATCAACCATTCATATGTAGCTTTGATTTTTTTCAGTGTGATGCCTTATGAGAGTGCTGTGAATATTGTGGACTGTTTCTTTTATGATGGTGCTCGTGTCATATTCATGGTGAGCTCTTTTGTAAAAGTGAAAATTAGTATGAACACATATACATTAACTAAACTTACTGTCTGTTAATTTACTGATGCTGCTTGTTAATGTAAATTTGCGCACTGTGTTCTGCTTCCAGCTGGCACTCACCATATTTGAATTAAATGCAGAGGATCTTTTAAATTGTCGAGATGATGGTGAGGCAATGACTCTACTCTCTTGTTATCTCGAGGGAGTATATCATGAAGAAGGTGGTGGAAGAACACATGACCGAGAAGGGGAGCCTCTGAAACAAGTAAGGCTTGTATTTTATGCTATTTGAATTTCTTTTGCTGAAGTTAAGGGAGCTTTTCATTAGTAAAATATTTTAAATATTTTTAAGCAGTGCTCAAATTGGACAGGAATGCATGGGAATGTGCTTTCACTTGTTACAAAATGAAGCTCATAGTGTTAAATATAAATATTGTTAAAAAATCAGATAAGAATGTCCCACTGTTTAAAATATATATTTTAAAAATGTCATCTTCACATGTAAGGATTTGAAATGTTACGTTGATGATTTTAAGTTCAACCACATTTGTCTATGAGAATTTGCATATGCATGCATTACTTTTGTCATTTACAGTACAGTAAAACCTCTATATAACAAAATTGGCAGGACTGAAAAAAGGGGGTGTTCATTGTATGGAGGTTCGTTATAGGGAGGTTATGGGGTCGCTTAAACATGGGGCAAAACAGCTATGCATGAGTACGTCAGGCTTAATCATGGGTCTCATCTGATCAAGTGACGCACTGCCAAACCATTGAATATATGAGTAACAATACGTAAATATTCTTTGCTACATTAATATATTCATTATCATAATAGTGCATTCCATGAAAATAATAATAGTCAATATTAATGCCTCGCTATGCATAAAAGTGCAGGATGAGATGACTGACTTTACCTTAGTATGCATTCGACTTGTTTATGCACCCCGTCTGATAATGGAGCAGGTTAACAAGAGCACATAAAATATCTCACATTATTAATTTACTATAAAATGTATCACACATATTACAATTTCTCATGCAGTATAGACCAAAAATTCATAGTGCATATTATATTCTCGGGAATACACATTCACTCCATTTAGCTTTAAATAACCACTGATTTCAGAGGCATTCTCGCTGACAGAACATGGGTGTTGTTAGTGTAAAATATGAATATAATTTAATATTGTTAACTATAACTATGATGGGGTTATAGAAAAATTCATTGGAAAATTGCCAACAGAATTGCCTTATAATTCAGGATGAAAAAACTAATGTACACCGAAGTAGGCATAATAAATTCAACAGAAAAAAAATCTGATGTGGCCAACACGACTGTAATAAAAGCATTGGAATACAAGATTGGCATTTTAGCTATAAAGCACAGGCTTTTTAATATCTTTTCAAAATTCCTTATTCCTATCCCTTTTCTTCATCTTCAGATGCCACTGGTATTCCTATTTGGCAAATACTTACCCAAAATAACTTCTGGTTATGGCTGTTGTGTAGCTGAAATACACATCTGGTTTTCCCTATCTTTTTGATTGTTGCAGTTTAACATATAACTTATATTAATTTTTTGTCTTCTTCTAAACATAGATGTATAATTAAAGTGATGTCAAGTTCAGGCTTCATTATTTTGATATATTTACACATAAAATAACATTTGCAATTGCTGATATTATAGGTAGCACTCTAGAATCACATGAAGCAAATGCTATGAATTTACAGAGCATAGGAGTGAAGGAGCTTTTAGCAGAGGCTCACCGTCGTCATGGTGCTGCAATCACATGGGAACGTCTTGAAACGTTGCGAAGGCGTCACAGGCTCACTACTGTCCATTCTCTGGAGGACTCGGTGGCTCGATCAGTGCTGTTGCGATCAGGTGGACTGAAGGCTCATTCTATGATGAGGATGGATGGAATGCCGAAGAAAGGTAAAGGGGTGCCATACTTCACACAGGCGGAGTTAGAGGTGAGTTTGTGACATTTTTTAAAATGTCTTCATTTTTAGTGTCTACTACAGGTGCTTTTATTTAGTGAAATACGTTCCTTCAACGTAATTCTTATAAAATTCTGATCTTATCAATAAAATCACAGGTTCCTTTTGAACATTATTTCAAGTCCTCAAAGTGTGTCCATCAAAATCAACTCCCGTTGTCTTTTCTATCCTTCAAAATGTTTGGAATCCATATTCTCTCCTTTTTTTGTGTTACTGGTATCGTTCTTCCTTTCTTCTCTTTACTCATAATTAAACTGGTTATTTTTTCAGCTTGAAATATATCCAGTACATTTCTCAGTTCAACCATTTCAATTCATTTAAAATTAAATGTGTTTGTGATTGAAGGTCTCTCGGGTTTCACGCCGGGTGCAGGCTTGGAGAATGTCCAACATTTCAGTGTCTGTCACAGCCGCCGAAACGGACATTCTCCAGACCTGCACCCGGTGTGAAACCCAAGAGACCTTCATCACTAAGATTCGCCGGGAAAGCCTGAAATCCTTTTTAAATATGTTAGTTTATCTGTCTCTTTTCAGGATCTTCTGTCTCTTGTGAAAGAAGAAGCGTTGGAGAGAGCTTGGGCAGCTGGCTCAAACTGTCCTCTCCCGCAAAGGGCTGGCAACTATCCCACCTCCCCTATGACCAGTGAGTCACACACATGGCCCAATCACGAAGTTTTCTTCTCGGTTGACCTTCCTACATTCCGAGCGCTCTTCTCCGGGGGCCTTTCTCCTTGGGGTGGAGCTCATCCTTCACTGCCCCATCGTTTATTTAAGGTATGTCTTATGAAGAATGATATACTAAATAGATTACCCTTTCTCCAAATAATGAGACACTTTTTCTGGGAAAAAAATCACCTAAAATTATTGTACGTGTTGTAATCTAAAGGTCCTGTAGTCATTGGAATAAAAATATTTCTGTAACAACAGCAGCAGCAGTTGTGATTGTGGCAGCTGTGAGGTTTTATTTTTGGTTTTCTTATTTTAGTATATCGCATTGCTGTTTTTGTTTCCATTTTATATTTGTACTTCTTGCCTTAAGATACTTTCCTGAATATTTTATTTTAAATCTTAGTATCTCTTATATTCAGATATGAATTATAGTATGAGAAATCCATTTCTATGTAATGCAGACGTTAATACTGAAGATTTTATCTGTGGCAATGATTATTTTTTGTCATTATCTTGTTGTGCTTATTCCCATTACCTTTCTTGTAATATGATGCAATTTTACCTACAGATGGTGGATTGGGACAGAGATGGGATGCTTACGTTTCCAGAGCTTGTGTCAGCTCTGGTGACCACTTCCAGAGAAGATCCTATGAGACGCCTAGCTCTTCTATTTGCTCTCCATCTGCCTCCTCTTCTCACAGATCCTACAGCACTTCTTTCATGTCCAGGTTCATTTTTTTTAACCTTTTAAAAATTATTATTATATTTAATCATCAAAGTCCAGCTCGTATGTATGTGAATGAACTACAAAATGTTTAGCTTTTAAAAGTCAATTTTTGTCATTATCTACAAAGTAGTGGACTATCATGTGGATATTTCAAACTACAGTCGAACTTGGTTATAACAAGTGCCAAGGGACTGGATAGTTTTGCTCGATATAGCCGTTACTCGTAATACCTGTGAACGTAAAAACCTGCGTGTATTATATAGTAAAAGTAAAGATATAATAAGTAAAAGTGCATATAAATAGAGATTATGTTTAACATATTTATGAAAAAAACAAAAATGTACATAAACTAAAAAATTTATAAGTAAACACACAAAAAAGTTACGTACAGATACATCATTAATCACTTCCCTTTTTACAAAGATAATTTAGAATTTTGGCCTGTTTCATAGATTTCACTTTGAGGTCTCTTAGATTTCCTTTTTTACACGTAGTGCATTAAAAACACCATCGGAAGTGTCAATGTTTTCAAAAAATTCAATTAACGTTTCCACGGCATCCTGAGATTGCAAGTAAGTTGGCACAGATTTCGTAGGAATTGTGTCTTCAATGCATACAGTGTTGTCTTTGTCACTATCTTCTTTGTTTAGCATAGTCTCTATTATATCACTCTCTGTAGGAATTCCAGAAGTTATCAAACCATCATCAACATGAACGAAATTGCCAGTATCATTGAAATGATCAAAATTCGTAATTCCATTTTGTTTCAGCCATTCTGATAGAGGTAGATCATCGTCATTAGCGTTTTGGCTACTAACCAAAAATTTTCCCTATAGTAAACTAGATTTCCGAAAACAATTTAATACTGTTGCAGTTGTAACACTCTCCTATGCATCTTTCATCAAACGAATTTAATCCAGTACAGACACATTGTCATCTTGGAGAACCAAAAATCGCCTGAAATAACCCTTGAAGCCTTTAATTATGCCCATGTCCATTGGCTGCAAAACAGAAGTTGCATTTGGAGGCAAAAACACCAGTTTTACATTGGATAAATCCTGCATATGAGGGTGTGCTGGACAGTTATCTACCAGGAGTAAAATTTTTCTATTTTTTCTCCTTAACTCGTTGTTCCACTGACATATTGTTGAAAAATATCGAAGTCATCCATGCCTTGCTTTTAGCTGCATATTCAACAGGAAGCTTCTTTACATTTTTGAAACAGTGTGGTTTATGTGATTTTCCAGTAACAAAAAGTCATTTTTGTCAGTTCCAGTCGTGTTCACACACATTAAAACCGTTAAACGATTCTTAGGTCTTTTTCTGCCAACACATTTTTCACCTTTGAATTTAAACGTTGCATCAGGCGTCATGTTATAAAACAGTCCAGTTTCATCTGCATTGTAGATGCCTTCTTTGCTGTAACCTTTTTTACATTCTGCCCAAACATTTCTCACCCATTCACTTGCCGTTTTTGAATCTGCTGACATGGCCTCTCCACTGACTTTCACATAATGTTATGCCAATTTTTAAAATGATCAAGCCATCCATTGTTGCATGTGTAATTCTCGTGTCCTAATTGTTTTGCAAATTTTCTGCCTGTACCTTTAAACCAGCATTCCTCTGTGCTTTAAACCATTCCTGCAGTGCTTGATCAACATTGCTCAAGTCACATTTCCTCATTTTCTTGTTCGTAGTAAGGTTGTTTTCTAGTGCAGATAAAATCACTTCTTTGTTTTTCCATAAAGTTGAAACTGTAGATGATGATAAGTTAAATTTTTTGCACACTTCAACATTTTTTCACCGTTCTAACTCTCGAATAATCTCAACTTTTTCGTGAATAGACAGACACTTCCTTTTATTTACGGACATGTTGCTCATTGAAGGGCAAAATCTCCACTGATTTTTCTTTTCAAATTGTGAGCATACGAGCTCCAGGAAAAGTTAATGTGGAGACGGATTAAACAAGGTTTTTCCAACCTTTATGTGGGAATGGGTGTCTTTGGTTCAGAGATGGTGGCGGGTGCCAGTGTCCTTTCCTCCCTCTTTTCAAAACTAACTGCCTCTTAGCTGTAAAAGTGATGACTGTGGGTGGGGAGGGGGAGAGGAGAGGAGAGGACAAACAAACCTTCGCGGGTGTCATGGTGCCTGCAGTTACCGGATTGGGAATTCCTGGTTTAGATAAAGAGATCTTTGTTCAACAATGCTGCAGTCAGAAGCCTCTCCGTGGGGGAGGTTGGGCTCACGAACCCAGGAAAGTAACCGATCAGATGGGGGAATTGAGGGATCTCGGGCCCTGTTGAGTGTTGAAGGGGCTGACCGCCACGGATGAGACAACGCCGAGCAGACCAAGTTTGCTGAATATATCCATGAAGCGTGCTCATTATATACATGAAATATTTGTACATAAATGTTCGTAAACTTAACTTAGAGATACAATTTGCTCACTATAGCCTTGACCTCGTTACACCCGTGCTCGTTATAAATGAGTTTGACTGTATTTGAGAAAGATTTTTAGTAAATAAAATAAATAGGATGTAAGGGCTGTGTCACTTGAGAGTGATATTGTCTGTTTTATCACAGTGTTCTTTAAATTAATTTGAAGGACATTCCTGAAAACAGTCAAAGGACATGGACCTTGTATCATAGAAATTCTTTTGATTTCTTTCATTTTGCAGTCACAAGTTATGCAGAGGAGGTAGGAGCAGAGGCCACAGAGGATATGTTCTCATCATTGGATGAAGGAGTGGTTGAGGCAGTGGCAGGGGAAGTCAAGGAGAGTGTGGTTGGAGGCAGTGAGGAGGAGGAAGAGGCACGCTGGGAAGGGACAATGCGATTGAGGGCTGCAACTATTGGTGCATGCCCAGGTGGTCCAAGTGTGGAAGAAGAGCCAATGCCAAGGATGGGTAGGCCACATTTTGTGGCTCTCTGCAGGTCTCTTCATGCCATAGTAATTGGATCAAATCCAGATGCAAGTACCATAGAAGCAGTGGCAAAAGTCGGTAAGTTTTCTATCCTGTTCTCTGATATGAAATACCATATTTAATTAATTGTAAGCCAAACTTTTTTAAATTTTTTACATCCTTGAAAATTGCCACTCAGTTTAGAATTTGGTCTTAAAAACAGAAATACGAGTAAATGTTTCGATAAATTCACTCCTGAGTCATATTTAGTATGCGCATGCGTGTATTCCTAGGATTCTCCGAGCCAACCATCATTTCCTTGCACCTTTGCAAGCGTAAATTTTTGTCATTTACTTGGGGAGTTTTCAGTTCTTTTTAATAATCCCATAATGGGACGAATGCATTATTCTGTGGACTTGAAGAGAAAAGTGATATCATATGCGGAAGAAACATCAAATCTTGCTGCACAATGGCACTACAGGATTGATGAGTCGAATATGAGACGTTGGAGAAGACAAAGAGAGAAACCGGGATATTTTTGTTGTGAGATTAAAATCTGGAACATAACCAGGACAACTTACATTTTAGTAAAAACTGTATTGAATGCTTGAATATAACGTAATTTGTGTTGTCATAATTTAAGTTAATACCTTTTTTATTTAATTATGAATTGAAAAAACTGAGGAATTCATACTTTTCAGTATTTTTTTTGCGACAAATCCTGGAAAACCAGTCTGTACACTCAACATGGAATTTTCCTTGCATGCCCTTGTGAATAGGGGGGTCAGCTTACAATCGATTAAATATGGTACTTGATTGATGACATTGGCTTGGGAAAATCCTTCCAAAAGTTGTTAATATTGCTGAAAATGTAAGATTCAGTTATCACTTTCAGTATAAACAACTTTGAAGAGTGAAATAAAATATGATTATTTAACTAATTTGAATTACAATATTTTTTATAAAAAAATTTCAGTCTTTTACTAGTGCATATAAAATAGTTTAGTAATATATTAATTAAATATTGATTAATAAAGGAATTTTTTCTGTAAAATAGTTTTAAACAATCAGTAATAAAATGAACTATAGGCAACCTGTTATTCTACTTATAAGATTTTTGGCTACAGCATGTGCTGGCTTATTATATATCTCCATTTTGTTTGCTATTCTCAACGAAACTCACGTTTGTGGAAGGCTTATCGTTTGCTAACCCAAGAAATAACCAATAAATGCACTTGATCCTTCATATATTGAGAAAACTCTGAAACATCTAAAGTGCCAGATGATTCAAATTGCCAGTTTCTCAGAAGAATTCTAATTATCTCAATGCATGAAAAACTAGGATACATTTTAAAATACTTTATTGTAATTTAGAGAATTTACCGACTCTTAAGTTTGATAATTTTTTCTGAAGAATACTTGATGAGCTATGCTAATTTTCCATGATAATTTCTTTAGGAACGCGGTTGGATAGTCTTGGTGAAGCTGGGAGACAAAGCAATACATCCCCGTCAACTGAGAGCAGATGCAATTCTGAAAGCTCACCTTGGAAGCAGAAGGTAATGGATAATGTCTTACTTCTTTAATTTTTATATCTCATTCCCAAGTGACATAAGTTAAAAACATGATCTTAACCATACAGTGTCTCCTAAAACTCTTGCTTAATTTGTTTTAAAAACTTACATTGTTTTATCTAGCTTCTTGAACTAAGAGAATTTCATTTTCCTCTTGCTATTTTTATAATCAAAGATGATAAATATTTAATATTTTTTAAATTTCATGAAATTTTGTCCTGGAATATTTTCGCCAGGACTTGCATCAATTAGGTACCATATATACCTGAATATAAGACGACTCCGATTATAAGACGACCCTCCCATTTTTAACTCCTAATGAAAGGAAAAAATTTATTATACACACAATAACAGAAGTTTATTATGACATTGAGTAATGAACAATGAACCAATTGAAATAAGCAATTTTGATTGGAATATTCAATTGAATATTTTGGAACAAATATTTGGCACAAATGTTATTAACTGGTCCTCTAAATGTTTATGACGTCCTTCCTTAGGCTCACAGAATGCTTTCTGATTTGAACTTGCACACTTTAGCATTTCCTGCAATTTTTTCCACCGTCGCACATTTGCCTCGGTGACACTAAACCTTCTTGCTGCTACACAATTGTTAGCATATTCCGCCACTAAAAGTTTAAAATTTGCATCATAACTATTATGCAATGATTTCGATATTTGTGAAGGTGTAGAACCTCCCTTCTCAACATGGTCACCCATATTTTTACGTAAAACTGGATAGTTAACAATCACGAAGACTTTAATTCACATGGAATTTACTACAGTCATAGATGGTTCACTTTGTCTGTGGTCAACACACTATGATATCATGACAAGATCAAATTACATATGTTGGTGCAAAATCTTTCACCCATTCAACCTACTACTACTACAGGCAGTCCTTGACTTTCGTACATCAGCTGACGAACAAACATTTCGAGCTATCGCATAGTGGCGCTATCTGTCAGCCAAGCCAACACTTTTAATAAATTAGCAAATGAAGCAAAATGCATAAATATAATAAAATTCAAAAGAGTATTTGTATTCAAATACATTTGAATCGATTCATTTTCTACTACTACTTTTAATAATCGGTTGTTTCAAATTATTTTAAGAATCCAATACAGGCAGACCTTGTCTTTTGCGGAGGTTGCGTTCCTGAAAACACCGCGAAAGACGAAATCACGAAAGAGAAGCAATTAAGGCAATGGGAAATACAGGGTTTGGTTATCATCCCAGCAAAAACGGATCATTTGTCGTCTGTATTGGTGACCGCAGAAAAATAGAGAAAGAGAAGGAAAAATTAACTTCAATGAAAGTGAGACTTAAACAAGTTAAAAGAAGATGAAAAAGTATCAGAAAATAAAGTCTTATTTAAGTTCCGTAGTATAATAGAGAAAAATAAAGATCGGAGGTGCCTAACTTGCAGGGGCTAATTCCCCAAATACGGCAGATCCCGTCTTTCTTGGGGTTACATTCCTGAAAACCTCTGCGAAACTCCACCAATAATAAATGATGCATAAAACGCAAAGCATAAGCATTTGAACTATGTCAAACGTAAGCAAAACTCAATGATCCTGAATCAGAAGGGTCAAGAGTTCAGTCTTTTCCCTCGGGACTTCCCTCTCGTAATAAAGACAGAAGGCTCCTGAACGGTGATGCCAGCTTATATTCTGCAACTTTTCACGTGCGAAGGGACACAAAAGTGTGGGAGGATTTCATCCTAAAAATATTTAAAAGTATATATAAGACACGTACACGTCTTATATATATACTTTTAAAAAATAGATACACATCTATTTTTTAAAATTACGTAAATATTTTTTCATATCAGAATACCGTAACAACATTTTTCAGGTGTGACTATGAGAGAAAATTTCGCGCAGCCTTTTCCGTGATTTTTTCCGCGAAAGAGCGAAACATAAGACCGCGAAAGACAAAACTGGTCGCAAATGCAGAACCGCGAAAGATCGAAACATGCGAAAGATAAAGCCGCGAAAGACAAGGTCTGCCTATATTTCGATTATAACTATTCGATTCTTCCCATCTCTACCTTCTGCTTCTCTGTCAGTCAAACTATTACACACCGCGTGATTATAAGACGACTAGCGATTTTTCGGTCATAAAAATTGGAACAAAACCTCGTCTTATATTCAGATATATACGGTATATCTTCATTGAACGCTTCATTCACTTCATTGACCTAAAAATGAAATTCTCATACTTTATTTCTTATTCTTTCCATTTGCATTGAATGTCAATAGGATTCAGATCGAAATGGTAACTCAGCAGAGTCTGCGTCAATGTCATCATCTTCTGGTGTAGGGATGGAAAATCAGTTACAAGGGAGGTTTGTGGGAAAAGAGAATGATGTGGTAGCAGCAACAGCGATAGCTGCGGACGATCCAAATGCCATTGGGCCCTTAGATGTCGAAGAAGCTTCTGATTGGTCTATTGGAGTGGAACAATGGGTGGCAACTGTTCTTTTTGAAAGGAAGCTGTCCGATTTCTTTGAATCACGCCCAGATCTCTCAAAAGCAGTGGCAGCATACCGTGAACACAAGAGGGCCCCAAGAATGGAAGTTTGATTGTACATAGATGGTTAACTCGAAGAATGCCAATTAAGATATGTATCGTTTATAGTTCTAATGATGTATAATTTGCATCAAAATGAATGTGTTGCTCACAAGTATTGATGCTGAATCTTAATCTGTTTTGATGTTTTTTGTATGTATTCGGATGCATTTTAAGATGTTCTTTCTTATGATAACACATTGTTTTTTCCATCAAAATGTGCCGTTCTTGGTGGAGGCATTTTAAGAAATCATGTATTTTTACTATCAGTGCTTCCTTCATTATGCCGACTGAAAGCTCTGATTTAGGAATTTGACTACATATGTACCTTTATCATACCTGGTTTTTAAAACAGCCATATTTGCTCCTCTTAAATGTTCGATCTCAGATGCATTTAAATCCAGAATAGTTTGTCATTAGATAATAGATCTTATATCTGATGTTTTGAAAGAGTATTAACCTTAGATTTTTTAAAACCATGTTCTTGATTGAATATTCCTAAATTTTATTTTGAAAAGGCATCGAGTGGTTATGTCATTCATTTACATCTAAGGTATATTTTATTATTTTATGTTCAACCAAGAGTGCTTCTTTAACAATTTGTGTATACCTATCCCTCACTTTGCATGGTACATGCATTCCTGGAAAAGACCATATACAGTGAAACCATGCATTAGGAAGTAGATTTCACCATAGATACGCATGAGGTTGTATTTGACAGATGTCTTACCTTAACGTCCAACAATTTAGTTATACTGTACTCAGAATTTCTTCCTTTATTATAACCATCAAGTTGAACTGAAACATTTTATGAAATTTTCATTCTTGAAGACTTCTAAAATTATGCTATATTGAAATTGATGGTCATGCAATTTGAGGTCATTATCTAAAATGAAACACGTTAAACCAAAAATGATAAAGCAAAGCTGTGCAAAGCAAGGGATAGGTGTAATATGGAAGTTGTTTACTTGCCATATTTTTCAAAGGTAGTTTAATTATGTTAAAGCTCTCAATTTTGAATTACAACTGTTTTTGTGTATTTTTAAGCAACATAATCTGAAGAAATTATGACATGCTGTAATGAGCAGCTGGTAAAATTATCATGATAATTAGTTAAAAGATTAGATTAGGCACCCTAAGAAGAACATTCATGGGCTTATCATGGTTTGAAGAAGAGGTAATTCAGGAAGGCTAAATTAGCATTAAATCCATCAACTCCTCTGCTTCATGACGATGATATTGTGTTGAGGGACAGCAAAGGTGTAGCTTTCAGTTTCACATTTTAATCGAGAGTGAAAAAACCTTGGCATTAAGCAAGTTTTATATAAGATACTATTGTAAAATGCCATTGAAATTTGTCTCTCTCTTAAAAAAAAAAGATTGTGACTCATGGATGCAGTAGTGGTTGGTTATGGAGGTGTATTAATCTGCCAGGTTTTAATGCAAGTGTAATTGTAGTCTTGTGTTTGAGTTTGCAGGCTGTGAATGATTATATTGAAATGGTTATGCATTTTGTCAGAAAGCTCTTCTCTCAGGTTTATGACATGACTATTCAAAAATGTAACTGCAGTTCTTATAAAATGATTGTGGAGCTGAAGTTGAAAAAAAAATTCCTGAGATAAATATTTTTTTATATTTTATCAAACTTAGAGAAGGCTTTGAGAAATAAAGATTTGTATATTCTTGTATATTAGTACCTGTATTAGATGTATAAGCCTGTTATATTGTTAAAAATTTTATTGTGAGATACCTAATGATTGAAAATTAAATGTTTTCCATGCCAGATACCCATCTTAAACAATAAAATTTAGCATTCACTAAAAGTTTTGTAATCTTACTCTTTTGCACGTGTTTTCAGTATGTTTAAAGAATCCTACATATCTTGCCTGGAAATTGAAGAGGACAGCATGCAGAAAGCTAAAGTAAATTTTTGGTATTTGCTCACATAGGATATATATTATATATCTACTTCATTCCATCCCAATCTTCCCGTCATATCTCAAGTGGAAATTCATGCTATGAGAAATGAAAATGCTCAATGTGAAATGTGTATGTTGGAAATAAACTTTTCTCAGCACTTATTCTAATTTATGTCCTATTCTTCTTAGTTGAAAATTACCTTGTGTGCTTTTTTCGAATCTATTGATTCCTTGATTCTTGCTCTTGTATCTTCATCTATTTGATGCTGACACTAAATATATTAATTTGTCATCTTAATGATTTTTAAAATGTAAACTTCATTTTATGAATTTCAAAATTAATTATGGACCTAACTTACTCCCCTTAGTGCTCCTCAGCAAAGATGCTTCTGAATAGTAATTAATTCACTCAAACTTAGAAGCATAGCTTCCTCTGAAATATAGTTAACACATTTAGGCAGTTTTCTGTTTTAGATTTTATTTTTTACAAACAATTCAGCACCAATAACTACTAAAAGAAATATTTAATCTAAAAAAATACACTTCAACATAACCTTTTCCTTGATGCTAAAACAATTCATATCAATTCTTTGCCTTTTTAATGGTGAATATTTTACTGGAAAAGAATACATTTACATTACTCAGCTTTCCTATCAACAAAACAACACAAAGTAGCAAATACAGATGTGTTGCTAACATTTGCTAGGCAGATATGAATCAACTGCATCCAATGTTGACAAGTCTGAAAAATAAGATTAATAGTAAAGTAAGATTAATATGCAAAATCTAGATATACTTAACATAGTAAAAACTTAATTTTTATTACTTAAATTATTATATATTATGCTTACTTGGAAGATGACCCCCAAGATACTCTGTACAGAAATAGTTATTGTAGCTACTTTGCAAATTATCTCATTCGAAGCACAATTTTTATCTTTCTCAAATAAAATAATAATGACTACAATGGATAACCCTTGCTGACTGCAGCTGTACTTATTCAAAATTACGTGAATTACCCAGTGAAACAGGACGACAGAATTTAAATACCCCAACTTGTTAAATTCCATCAAAATTAAATGTATTTTTCAAGAACAAAAAAATCATATACCAGATTAAAGTTAAAGCGATCCCGTATATGTACTCTCTAGGTCACATGGTCTTTAAGCCCACATAGCCTCTTCAGTTTAATTACGTGATATTTTTCAGACTGGAAATATTTTAAATCATGACAATATCTTGGCAAGTCTTTGTATTTAACAAAATCCTTAAGTTATTCTGACTAATTATATCTAAATATAAATGCTGATAAAATTACCAGACTTTATCAAACACTATCTGACTTCAATCCTTCATAAAGACGAGGTGCATAAGTCTTTCCTACAGGCTCTGTTACTTTCTCAGGAGAATCGGCAACTTTTGCCCTGTTTGCGGACCCATGCTTGATTTTTAGTGGCAGGGTGTTTACAACTTCTTTAACAATGCCTTTTCTTCGTAAAATTGCTTTATTTATTTCCTGCAAAAATAAAATACTCATACTAAGAAGATTTAAGATATTATCTAAAATGCAAGATAAAACTAATACAATGGATGTTCCAAACCAGATCATAGGATTAACACTCATTCAATAAACATATGTGTGTATGTATATTACTCTAGTGCCATACATCTAAATTTATGAACTGAAAAAGGTTGAATACCAACCACTAACAACGGTGGAATTGGAGCAGCTGAAGGCAAAACCCTTTCTTCTAAAACAGCTGGGGGTGTGGATACTGTGTTTCCTATACTCCCACGAATTCCTTTAGCATATGCACCTTCCTCGTCTTTGGGTATAAGTCTGTAGTCTGATTTATAGGATGTACTGTAGATTTCTGTGGGATGCGGATACTTACGCCCTCGGAAAACTTTATCTACCCACACTCGAACTTTACGTACCTCCTACGAAAATATATTTTTCATTTACACGAGATAGTAATAAGTACAAACATTTGAAAATATTGAATGAGACTTTACCAATCACAGGATATGATTAATATATATATATAATATATTTAAAGTAAAACGTGAGTGACAGTCATTACTGTGAGAATATTAATGCTTGTTACTTTATAACGACTTAAATTTAGTTGCAACTAATATTTGCAACGTACGGATCCAGTAAAACATTTCAGTTAAGATCGCATACCAATGAAAAACTGTAAAGTGAAGTTCGCATTTAAACACAGATATATAATAATATTCGTGACATTAATTTAACCACTATTAACGTTTTTTGCCTAATACGGAAGCTTAATGTTGCCGGCCACAATAATTATTAAATTAACATGCTTCTTTAATGAAAACAAAAATCAGTAGTCCGCAATTTACCTGATTGGGTACAGCCTCAACTCTAACAATTTTCATGTAAGAAGGTTCAGGATACCTTTCAAAAACACTCCTAACAATCATCCTCCCGACCCCAAAATTTTTTAAATTACCCACTATCTCCCATAATGTTTTCCCTCTAAAAGAGGTGGTCCTACCTATGTATTTTATAGGCATATTTGATATTACAAATTAGTGAAACCGAAACTAAAGTCAGTTTTTCACGTCCTCGTTGAAGTAAATCAATACAATTCTATAAAAACTACCTTCTTGGAAATCTACTACTATTTTTTCTTAACTTTCGCCAACTAATTATCGTTACTCACATGTCTCAGATAATTTATAAACGTTGTAAACAGTGCAGTCAAAAAAGGTAATAATAATAATAATCTTTATTATCCCGGTTGACCATACATTTTGTAGGTATAGGAATCTTCATGATAATATGATACAGGTACACAATATGATACAGTTAACATACAATTGTACATAACAAAGAAGTCACCTCTTGCACATAAGAAATTCATTAATATTATATAAACATTTAAGAATCAAGTATTTTTAAACCGCTTTCTTGAATAATAATACTTTGGTAATATTACTAATTTCCATAGGTAATTTGTGTCAGCGGAACTACAAACTTTCGACCCACCCGCGAAGAAAATTTTTGGGCCCCTTTACCGTTGTTTAATACAATATATAGATATCGAATATCCCCCTAAATCTATCGCTCCCTACCGCTGTCGCGGACTCTGCGGTATTATAGTTCCGCCACTGTGTCTTATATTATGTATGTACTATTCGTATTATAAAAAAGGTATGAAAAACAAAAATATCGATAAACTTTTATATTTTAAATTTAGGGTTACCACCTTTTAGAAATGGGAAGTAGGGACACGGCCGGCACGACGACCTTTTTTTTTAGAGGTCTTGCGATTAGAAAAAGGTGGTAAGCTTTATTTATTATTTAAATTGTTCTTTAATAAGCATTTACAATAAATGAATCTTCAAAATAACAATTCTCACAAATATTATCAAAATAATTACATTAATTTTAGGCTTAAACAACCATAACAATAATATTTATTTTAAATAATAATATTTCTTTTACAAAGTATTGCCACAGATGAGGAATCTCATACAGTAACTGAATAACATATTCTATGCTTATCAACAGAAAATCAGCTTTCAATTACAGTAAACTCAGATCTTAAATTTATGTTTTTGGTTTGATTTTGCACATTCTTAATGTTCTGGTTGTTTTTGTACAAATTCAAAAAACTGTAGACAAGTTTTGTTAAAATTAAATTTTATCTAAAGCTCTGCTTTTACAGACTATTAATCTGTTTCGTTCATCTGTCCATAAGTTTTTCATGAGTGAAAAAAAACTTTCAGTGCTTGCATTGCTTACTGGTACTAATCAAATAAATTCTATAATTTTTATAATCTCAGTGGAATCTGACTTTAAAAAAAAAATCCACCCAAATTTTATCCACTAGTAGATTTAGACTTACTAAATACTCTCTTATCTCTCTCAAAACCACAAATGCACAATTGATTGTGTGTGTAAGGCAGGGGCGGATCCACGGGGGGGGGGGGGGGGGGGGGGGGGGGGCGATCGCCCCCACCTTAGATAACTCCATTGCACTCCTCTGGTTGCTTTCTTAAATTCATTCCGTGCAAAAATCCTCAATTATACATCACAGGTTAGGTCTGTATAGCAAGGGAAAGAAGGATTCTGATAGGGGTAGGGGTTTTCAAAATATAGGGCAGTTGGCAGGAGCGGATTCACTAGATGGAGGAGTGATCGCCCCCCCTTGAGAAGTTTCTGGATCCGCCCCTGGTGTAAGGTTCATATCTTGAACTGTTTTTACTAAATCATCACATGAAAACTGATTTTAAATGGAAAATTTGAAAACTCTTAAATTTAGAATTTTCAAAATCAAACCATCCTTTTAAATATGTGATAGATCACTTTCTCTGCTTCGCTCATGAATTCTCTTTGCTGATGTCTTTCAAATTTTGCTTTAATTTAAAGCAAAAGATTTTTTCAGTCTTCTAAATTGTTTAGCAAGTCATTCATAATATTATATACCTAATTTATTGGAGCTTGTTCCAACAATTTTACAATCAAATTCATGTAATTATGTAAAAAATAGATCTAACGTGTAAGACAATTCATTTTCAGTTAGTATTTCATTTGTTTGGTCCTTGATGAATGTCCAAATAATATAATCAGTATTATCCTCTCCTTGCTGAATAAAATAGGTTTTGACCGGTCCAATTTTTAACATTTTATCAACAGCATCGAAAAGTGGTCTTAATATTAAAGAGTATTCCTCACCAACAAAATAAAAAATACTGTATAAGTTACTTGCATTTTTAGAGGATGAGGAAAATTCATAGAAAACCGTAATTACAAGACTTTCATCATCGTATTTCAATAACTTTGTGGCAGATTTGGCCAAATTATATGTACTATGGCAATTGCAATTTGCTTTGATAATATTTGAATTTTTTACTGAGAGCTTTTGAAATAGTATGTACTAAATTATGTCCAACAAAATTAACAGTTGCATTATCTGCAGCAAAAGAACTATTAAATTTGGTATCCAAGCCATTAGACAGTAAAATATTTTCAATGTGTTTAGTGATTGCTGGTTAATTCTCTTCTGAATCATCATATAAATCTAACAAAAACTCTTTACTGCCTTCATTTATGTCAAAAAATTTAAGAATAACATTTACCGTATATTCCGGCATATAAGTCGACCTTTGAAGCCTAAAATTTTTTCGTAAAACTGAAGAGTCGACTTATATGCCGAACATAAAATGTGAACCTTAAAATACAAATAAATAACATTGATATTTATGAAGACCGTTGATCTTTCAGTGGAGGAGATCGCTATTTTGAATCAGCTGTTCCAGTGTTTACATTTTATGACAATAATTAATTTTAGTACTGTATTTACTCATGTAATCTGCATCCTCGTATACCACGTGCACCCCTATTTTTGGAACAGTTCGAGGAGAAAAAAATAAATTCGTGCTATAGTAAGTTGACGTCTACGGCGGCGGAAAATTAGAAAAAACTCAAAAAAGTGTGGGGATTCCCCGTAGGTGTGTTCTTTCCATGGTTCCCTCTAAGCTGTGTGGCTGTGCAGCAGTCTTTGAAGTGCCGCGCACTAAATTTTTCAAGTGCGCACAATTGTGTGTATTTTAGAATATATTGGAACAGGGCCGCTTCAACCCCGGTGCACATCCACGCACTAGTGTCATGTAAGCACGCATAGCGATATTCATTCCGCCCATGGATGAAAAAAATTAGAGGGAACTATGGTTCTCTCCCAGGTTAAAGAAGCATCGAAGCGTCAGCGGCTCACGATGAATTCAGCGAATACAGATACCAGATGCGAGCTTATTCCGGCAAAAAGTGTAGGTAGAAACTGATAGTAAATTTTTAATGACAGAACCACTTTTTTTGAGTAAAAATAATAAACTTAAAACTCAATTAAAAGGTACAGCTTTAATATTATAAAATATATTACGTCATTTCAATGTTGAAGATGCACAAATGGCAGTATAAACTGCACATGTGAATCCTAAACGTTTCTTGGTCGTGTAGATAATCATAAACTTCGTAGAATTTTTCATCTTTTGCTAGTATAAATGTAGACCCATGTTGCAGTAAAATTACTATCAAAACTCGCAATTTTTAAAACTTGGTCAGAAATCTTCATGTACGACGAGCTCTTTTTTTACCGACATTTTGGGGGGAAAGGGGCACGGGGTACATATTTGCAATATTTTATTGAATTTCATCACTGTAGAGATTGATCGCGATCACTAGGTATATTTCATTTCGGTACTATCATTAGCACTTGACATCAATCGAATTATAGGAAATTTTATTAAGTGGTTCAAGCTCTCCAAGAATAACAGTTTCTTATTGGCCGTAATTAAAACATCTGTCACATGGAATGCTCAAGAAGAACAGCACAGACTCTAAACAGTATTTATATATAGGTACATATTTTTATTATTATGTTTATTTCTGTTTTGATAAAACTTGGATTGTACTGGCTTTGATTTTGTGTGAAAACAATTTCATGAGAAGCATTTTTAAGTGGGGGTCGACTTATACAGTGAACATATGCCTAATCATGTATTTTCATCCAAAAAAGCAGGGGTCGACTTATACACCGGAATATACGGTATATTACCTTTGCTAGAAGCATCTGAAGCCACAGAGCAACATTTTGCAATTTCTGCAATAATTCACAAGAATATGGAGCAATAATGTTTTGAGCTAAACATTCTAATATAGTACGACCACAATGAATTTTTGCTCCCATTTTAGAGTCAGAAAATATTTTACATGATAGCTTTATTCCACACACTGAAGACAAATAACTGTGGTTGTGCATAATTCCATGATAAACAAAACATAGTTCAGTAACACTGCTGTAATCTATTCCCTTGGATGAAGGTGTGTGAAAGAAAGAATAAATTGTCTTTGAAGTTTTTGTTATAAGTGAATTTTGAATACGCTTCGCGGTTTCCAACTGTTTCTTCAAAGTTCCAGCGCCTTCACTTTTAAAGATATCAAAGAGGGACATAAAATGCATTTTGCAGTGAAATGATCATCAGTGTTTGCAATCCACAATGATTAATTTGTATCTTTGAGCCATTTGTCTTTGAATGTGCAAAATCTTTTCTTTGGTGGTGGGGATGACAGTCATTTACCTGATATTACAACTTTACATTCGTCCATTTGGGCTGAGCGATCATCGGAATTGTCACCGTTCATTTATTCAATACCTTTTTCACATAATTCATTTTTAAAACCACATTTAAAAGTCTACTTATTATTTACGAATGTTAAAATATTACTGATAAAATACTTCTTTGAAGTTACTTACAATTACATCGGTGGTTGACTTATAATTTCTTAGAACTTCAAGCTACTTACTAGCACACTTAAAACACAACTTGTGCTTGATTTAAATCTGTATATGAAGACGTCCCTATTACATTCGTGACAACTTTATTGGCATCATAGATGTAGAAAATCGAAATATAATATATTTTTGTGAATAAAGTAAATATCAATACACAAAAATAAATTTTCAATAAAACAGACTATAATTAATGTCGAAGGAGAAAGTCGGGACAATTTGGGAATGAGGCGGGACAGTAGCCAAGAATTGTTCAAAAGTCTGGACTGTCCCGCTAAAATTGGGACGGGTGGCAACCCTATTTAAATTGAAGTGTAATTCAGCATCAGAGTGATAGGTAGAATCGAATATCAAATCATTCCCGAACTCTTGTTCATATAATATGTACTATGTATAGTTGAGAAGAATAAAAATTATAAGTTTTCAGAGGCGTTGCGAGGAGGGGGGGGGGGGCAGTTGCCCCCAGGAGCAGGGCTTATGGGATGCAAACTCACAGACTGTTTTTTAACCGTGAAAGCAGATCCACTAGGACAGTGATGGTGAACCTTCAATTGCCTGCCTGCTAATATTACTGAAATTGTCGATTTTTTTCCTCCTCGCGTGCCACAAAAAAGTCCTTGGTTTTTTTGCATGCCAACTAAATTAAATTTGTGATCAAGACATAAGAGATTGAAATTTGCAATCATAAAACTAATGTTTACAATAGTTAACTAAATAAAACAAATGTTTTTGCTGCATTAAATCAGTACGGTAAATGCTTTGATTGGTTTTCGCCTTTCGTTGGCGTGCCAACCAAAATCATCTTGCATGCCATAGGTTCACCATCACTGTGCTAGGAGGTCGCGGAATAACGTAATAGCCTAGCAGATTAAGACAAAAGAGGCGGGAGACATCAAAAATGCTTCTGGAACTAGCCCGAGATGCAATGAATCACCCTCGTATTTAGCTTTAGGATATAGTGATACCGTAGCTTGTTTACATTTAAGTGGTCCCTGAGGCTTAATAATTGGCAATCGTAAGTGGGTCAGGGAAAAATGTTTACAAAACCTACTCTCTGTCTATCCAAAAATATGTGTGAAGTCCCGCTTCGTGTTGCCACCTCTTCATCTCTCACCCGAAGTCTTTTGGGTTATTGCTCATTCTTCAGGCTTTGGGTTATACTTTTGTTTTGCCTATTTCCTTAGACTGGATCTCACTTATAAACGATGTTGTGTCTACAGACCAGGAAGGATTTACAAATGAGTTGAGATATATCCTGCCATCTAGCCATACTCAAACCAATTTCCCATTCAAATATATTTGTTGCATGCTAGAGTTTTCCAGAGCTACCCTAATGGGGTAGCAAAACAGGGATTGCCTAAAGATGCCAACAACATGCTAAATTGAGAGCAGAAGACCCCATAAACCCCTCCCTCCTGGAGCTTGACGGCAAGAAAAAAGTCATATGGCCCAGACTGGGGATATAACACCCTTAGGGGCACCAAGAATATGCCTTGCTCCTGGGCACTGAAGACCCAAGCTATGCAACTGTAAGTTTTCAAATTATTATCATCAAAACCAACTTTTAATAAACACTGAGAATTAATCACTCAAGACAAGAATAGGAATGCTTATAGGTTGTGAATGAAATTGTGATTGCTTTACAATAACTTGTGGTTTGTAGATACTTTTCTTGTAGAGAATTATACAGAAAAATTTAACTTTCCCCATTGTTCATGGCTGCATTCGTATTTTCAATGCACTAGCTCTTCATGCATCACTCCCATAATATATTTGGATAAACCAGATGAAATGCCAAATCAGTCTAAAAATGTTTAAATTTTTTGACGAAACTCACATTCACTCCCACTGGAACTATTTAATTGAAAAACAAAACCTACAATCATCATGATGAATTTATATTTAACTTGAAAATCTGTTGACATAGAATTATATCCGTCACACTCGATTAATATTTTCATTTGCGAATGTGTGTCTATATCTGATTAACCACCAGATCGCAGCCCTTGTGCTAAATTATAGCATACCTTTTATCATGCTAGAAGGGCTTAAGTATTCCCTAGGGATCTCTAAATCAAATCCATTGGCCATATCCAGCCTGTGAATTTCATCTGGCCCAGCTTACCTCATTAATTTCATTAAGGCATGCATATTGCTATAGCAGGTGGTGTCATAAGACATCATTTATGAAATTTAAACAATACTTTCAAGTACATGAATACAATATATAGAGAGAGGCATGTCTCGCGTGGCATTACGGCGATGCTGTTTTTGTGCTAAGATGATCCAGCAATAGCCAATGTTTACATATACATCATTTATGAAATCTAAACAATACTTCCAAGTACAGGAATGCGATATATATACACTAAGCGTAGATAGGCATGTCTCGCATGTAGGGCATCCAAACCAGGTGTAACCGAAACCGGTTAACCAGGGTTTCTGGTGAATTTCCTACTAATGGGAAACCAGTTAATCGTCTTCGGTTAATCGGTTTTTGATTTAAAATTTTTTTTAGTATATGGCAGAGGATAAAACATAATTTAAAAATATAAATTACCGTTAATTAAAAACCTTAGCTGAGTTTGTGGAATTAAACCTAATGACCTTCTTTTGATATTTTAGGAAGTACGTGAAACTGTCGAAACTGTAAAGTATGAGATAAAATCTTCATCTCCGACTTGTAAATGGTTTTCAGCATCTCTAATTAATGTATTTTCTAGCCTTAAAGATTTTATCACTCAGAAATCCTTATATGCAAGGGAAGCGTCTTTATAATTATATTTCTACGTAATACTCCTATATACCGAATTACCCGAAGAAGATATAGCAATCGACTGTAGCCGAGCGAAAGCTTCGTTTATGGTGCTATCTTCATAAGATTGTCTTCAGAGATGGCAGTACAGATATTGCCGAGAACATGCCGCCCTGGTTACATAATACGAAAATATCGTCAGACTATATAGCGCTCATTTTGCGGAGAGTGCCGACACCTCCCCCCCCTCCCCCATTACTGTCCTCCCGGTTTTTCCTATTTAACAGCCATTACACGATTTGCATGTTACTCTGTAGACTCCTTCTGTCCCCAATGGGTCTCTTTCCTTATCTGACTTTTTGGTTTGAAAATAGTTGCTACATTGTATTTTCTTTGTATCCTAACGATCTTATCCGTGGGTCCCTTGATATATAGAAGAATTGGTGATTTGTATCATTTGACATTAGGAATCGGTGAATTAACATGTATATGACCCCGTTAATTTCAGCTGGATGGTGGTGTGGCTTGACGTGCAGGTATCTGTTGGAGTTAGTGGTTTCTGGAAGACTGTCTCTCCTAGCGAATTTCTATATTAAAACAGAAAACCGAACACGTACTGGAGTTAAATTTCTTATTTGGAAAACTTCGTCAAATGAACAATGACCTAAGTTTAAGAAAACAATTACAGAGCGTAGGAATAATACACTAGTTTCCCTCTTTAAATATTCTTAAAAGTCATCGAGGTCTTGAATTGAATTATTCCTCGAAATCGATGATTGTATCATTAGCAAAGGATATGATTACACGCCTGTTTCCAGATTTTTCTGAAGACAAAGAAGAAACGGATTTAGAATCAGACTCGGAATATTTAACTTCCTCAGAGAGTTCAAAGACGTTTATGCAAGAAATGCAAGCCAGTATATCATCTATGTATATTGAAAGATGCACCGCAAATGTCAAATGATTCGCATTCAAAATTACAAAAACAATTTAAATTATTGGAAAGTACTGGGACCAAATCCAAAAATATTGAGAACCTTTATAACGTGCTTTCAAGTATTCAACCAACATCAACTGACAGCGAACGCGTTTTCTCTGGCAAATGATTTTTGTACTAAAATAAGATGTTCAATGAAATTTGAAACACTAAACGCTTTAGTGTTTTTGAAATTCTATTTCTTAAGAAAAAATAAAAATTAATTAAATTTATATTTATCTTAATTTTTTTGTAATGTAGTAGGTGAAAAATATATTTTCAATTGTCAGTTAATCCCGTGATTTTCAAATGTATGATTTATCAGCTATAATTATTCACTTTCAAATTATGTGTATGTATATTAAATTGATGTTTTTCACTTTCTTTATCTGTATTTAACATTATTGTGATCATGCTTATATTGTGTTATATTTTCTTTTTGTGATTTTCTTAAGTATTAGTATCCTAGAACATACTGACAAACTTTATGTACAAATCTGTAGTTAACAGTAATTTATTTACTTACTTTCTTGTACTGTGATTATTGAAATAAAAATACATAAAATAAACACCGAAATATGTTTATTGTGCCATAATGTGGAAAGAATATTGTCTCGGTTAACCGGTTATTTAACGACATACTAACCGAAAAACCGGTTTTTAAAAATGTCCGGTTTTTTGAATACCCTACTCGTGTGGCGTTACGGCGATGCTGTTTTTGTGCTAAGATGATCCAGCGATAGCGAATGTTTACGATTTTTTTTCCTCGAAATTTCGTTGTACAGAGGTGGATTAAATTCCTTGGACCAGGTTCAGCCTTCGCTGTATGGGAGTTTCGTAGTTATGGAGGTTCTTCATAGGGAGGCTTCTTGTATGAATTTTACATGTTCCGGGGGAGGGACCAAGAGCAGTGTTCGTTATATGGAGGTTTTCGTTATTGGGAGGTTCGTTAGATAGAGGTACTACATTGATTTGCCCAATTGAGACTTTGAGAAGTTGGCGCACCACTGCACTACACTATCATAATATATGCAAAATTAGTTCTTTGAAAGGTTGTATGTTGCCTGCAGAATGATATATAAAGCCTCACATAACCATTTTGATAAACAGTTTGGGGACCCCTGTCCTAGACCTTGAGTGCTATGCCATTTGGAACATCTGCTTCTAGTATGTAGGACCAGTAAGATAAATAGACAGGTGTCAGATTAAGATCAGCCCATATAGTATTTGTATTTTTAAGTCAGCCAAATAAATTGATGCTGACATATTAAAAACTTTGTTGAGGAAGGCTTTCAGGCACAAAGCCTTGTCCTTGTTTTACTCAGATGCCTCAATTTTAAGCTTGTATACATTAATTTTGTATAGATTATCTTGTATTATTGCTCATAGTGAGAAGTATGAATAGATCTTTGAAACTGAAAGAATAGTTAAAGTAAGAATAGATTCAGCTGTTCTTGAGTTATTCAACATTCTTTAGGACATTCCCCTTTCATGCCGTTAGGGCTAGGAATCTACATGATAGGTGACGCCCCAACCCTCATGTTAGAACTTTAACATGTATAGAGAAATCAGCACAACTGTGACTGCAGATAGAGTGAATCGTAAGCCTACTCCTCACCAGGGGCAGTCGGTGACCCAGTGAGTAAAGCAAGAAGTGGCACAGTTTTACTTCATGGAGCGAAGCCTTATGAATTGGCCACTTTGAAATAGAAATACATAATAAAAAATCGTCCATTACAGACATTTTTTGTTGAACTCCTCAAAATAGGTTGAGAACCCTTCTGATTTTTGAGCCACTGTTTGGGAAGTGCATACAGGTAATGTATGCTAGGGGAGAAGAGAGGCAGAGGGGTCATAATATTAGTTTCACACAGGAAATGAGTCATGAAAATGCAGCAGGTAAATGAAAGCTCAATTTTAGTAATCATTACTACTTAACCACTAAAATGTCTTTTAAGTAACATTTCCTGTGCAATACGTCTAATTCTATGATGTACTGACAATCCATGGCACCTCTTCTACTAAATTGCAGGTAATAAAGCTGTTAGATCTGTGCAAAAAAAATGAAGAAACTTGAACAGTGGCAGCCTTCACACTGATTTTGCAACTTCTTCATTCTTAGATGAAGGTTAAATCATAAAAAGTCTTAAAACTAGCAATATTTTGTAAAAGATTCTGAAATTTGTAAATTATGTTTTCTGTATAGTAAAATATTTATCTGCATATTTCATTGTTTCTATTACAAACTATGAAATAATTTTCAATACTTAACCACCTCAGAATATTACCATCAAGGTATCTGACAAAACAAAATTTCAAGTATCAGCTGTGTTCAAGACATTCCTTTTAACATGACTTTTTTAAAAATCAACTCATTTGTACATACAATAATTTTAATAAAACAAAAAATAAGATATTTTCACAATCATTGTGACATTAAAACAATTAAACGAGGTTTAATGTAGAAATATTGAAGGACTATAAGTGAAAATATTAGATAAATTAGTATAAGTGCCCATCAAAAATGACAAGGATGATCAATTATTCTGAAATAAAATTGAGGCAGTCTTCTTTGACCTGAAATCATACCTCCTGCTGAGAGGGTTGCCTTCGATCCGAGCGAAGGCTCAAAACCCTCACCGCATCTATTGTGCTTCAAAAGCTGATCTTAGTCCCCTCTTGCCACATATATTTCTGCTTCAGAGCATGACAGAGGGAGTGACAAAGGGACAGAAAAGGCTTTTATATATTACCTATACATTAAAACGTTTTTTATTATATCATAATGCTATCCTGAAAATTTCATCAAATTCAGTTCAGTCGTTTGCGAGATATTAAGCTTCAAAAATGTTTGCTACGGCTTTTATTTATGAGATACAGCTGGAAAAAAGTTTATTTTTTTTTCTACAAGAAAAAAACAAAAACATTATAGTACAGAGCAGACAATATGTATATTAAGCTAATGCTAGAAACATTTTCATTTGCATATATTAGCAAGAAAAGTTTGTCTGTGAAATAAAATGAAAATTCTTTAAACAACAGTATTCAAGCATTAACACAGAAAAAAAAGTGTTCCCTAAGGATGAGCTGGTAGTTTGACTTCTGAGATACTTTCCCCATGGCACTCACCAGTAATACTTCTTCCAGTTTTGCAACATCACAAATTCAGCTACATTTGCTGGCCAACTTATTCATCTTTATTTCCATTGCTGGTTTCTCCAACAGCCGCATCCATTCTTTTATCAACTTCGCATTTCTCATCAGTTGCACTGACAGAGCATTCAGTAATATCTTCAGTCTTCTTCTTGAGTGAGGGTGATGCCAATTCTTCAACAGCCTCATCCATTTCTTTCTCAACTTTGCATTTCTCATCAGTTGCACTGACAGAGCATTCAGTAATATCTTCAGTCTTCTCCTTGAGTGAGGGTGATGCCAATTCTAACAGGTTATATTTTCTGTATTCATTGAAGCGAGGAACCACACCAATACAGCAAATGCCTTTTATTATCTCAACCAAAACAGCCAACTGAGGGTTATTCAGGTCTGCACGGTTATCAGGATGAGCAGTCTTGACCATACCAGCAAGTAACTCAATGACTTCCTCACGTGATGATGAGTTATTACAACGAGCTCTGCAAATAACAAAAAATCAAGAAAAACGCATAAAAACTTGAGTGAGTTTTGACACCTCAAAAATGTCTCAATAACTCATAGGCATAATTATAATTACCACAGAAAGTATTTTTCAGAAGCTTGGTCCCAAGTCTCAAACATATGACTTGCAAAAAAGGTATACCGTATAATACAAAGGTGGCCAAACTGTGACTCACAAACATGCGGCTCTTCTAACTTAGTTTGCAGCTCTTTTAAATATCCATTCAACATTTTTTGCCACAGAATACAGTGACATAGCGTGACTTGGGACGTTTTGGGGATGCCCAAGGAACATGCAATATATCTGAATTGTTTTGGATACAGGTCATGTGCTGTTTGTAAATTTATGAGCACAGAATGTGTGTCATGCAGCTCTCGAACTTCTGAAGGTTAGGGAGAGATTGTCGTGTTTTGTGAAAAATAAGCATACTAACGTAAATATAAAAAATTTTAAGTATCAACAGTGTCATTTTAGAAAAATTGGAAATAAAAAGCATTCTTAAATTAAATTCTTTGTAAAGCATACGTGCTTACGAATTTATATTGTTATTCCTCGAATTAATTTCATAACAATGGCCGAAGTTTGGAAACGAATATAAATTAAAACTCAATTAAAATTAAAAGGACATATAAAACTGTTAACGGGCAATTTTCAAAGAAACAACAGTGAATCTTTTAATGAATTGATTTGTTTTTATAAAAGGAATTTTGGTGCTTATTTAATACAGAGTAAGTTCTAAGGCTTATAATCCATTTAAATCTAATAACAGTGGCTATTATAGTTTAAAGAAAGAACTTTACAGAATGAATTAATTTTAGGCTAGCATTGTCTATTATAAAAGGGATTACTTTGGAATTTACAGTATGTAAAGTGGAAGTTGTACTGAATTGACTCAAGTATATTTCAAAGCAAAAATCAATTTAAAACTATTGAAAGTTGTTGTTTCGGAAACTGAGAAGTCCAGAGTGGTGAGCGGACGCTAAACGATATTAAGGTACATTTTATTCCAAAATCTATGTAAAGTATTATCAGAGGCAATTGAAGATTGAACAAATTTTTTTGTTACCGGAATTCTGCTTATTTCATGAAATTGAAGATTGAACCAATTTTTTGAAACCGGAATCCTGCTTCTTTAATGAAATTGAAATCCTAATGCTATAATCAATTTAAAACTAATAACAATGGCTATTTTAGTAGAAAGAAAGTTACTATTTTATTCACAAGGAATTTGTGAGATTTTAGTTAATTAATTAAAAAAGACATAATATAGAAATATTTGATGGTTAAAACAGTGCAATTTTATTCTTGCGATTTTTACATGTTGCATTGACGAAAATTTAGATTCATTAAACCCGTTGAAATTCAACCGGCAGCTATGCTAGTTATATTATATTGTTATGATTGGTAAAGTAATATTCAAATAATTGTAAAATTTCATTGTAAATTAAGTACATACACAATTCAAAGTGTAAAAATGTTATGCTCTTTGAAGGAAATTTAGTATTTCCGTTTTTGTACAAAGGCTCAATAATAGAAAGAGCTACAAGAACTTCTTCATCTAGGTTCTATAAACATGCCCTTTTAATATTTTTAATATGAGCCGTTGACGAACAATTAAAGTCGCATAAATGCGTTGTTGAATTTGGAACGTCATAGCGATGGCATATTCAGATATTGAAGGATATTCACACCTTTAGCTTTTAACCAAGATATAGGCATCTAAGGAATTAATACTAATTTTAAGTTGTATGATCGTTGCTAAAGTATATCAATTCCTCTCGTAGTTTCAGGATAAATTCCTTGGATAATAAAATTCAAGCGAATTTGTTTGTTCCAAATGCTTTTATGAAAATTAAATATCCTCAGCCTTCCTCGCGGCACACCGGTTGGAGAGCACATGCTTATACTGTCAACTCCCTGTTATCCAGCAACTCATGCAACTGGCATCTCCTACCTCTCGATTTTTTTATTACATCTAGTTTGAAATGTTACCAATAAAATTGGCGTTTTCGACTTTTTGTTTACATCTAATTCAGAATGTTACTGCTAAAGGTAATAAAAGGAAATGGGTTGTGCTAACCTTAACCCAGAAACTTGATATAATAAAACATTTAGAGAAACGTGAGAACCACAATGTTTTAACGAAAGCGTTCCATGTCGGTTCTTACATTATTTATGACATTAAGGCACAGAAATCACAGTTAATGAAATTTGTTACGTCTTCTGAGACACCTAGAAGAACTGAATATTGGCGCTCTTCATAAGCCCAAACTTGAGCAATTAAATATTGGTATTTATTAATGGTTTTCTATAAAGCGTTACGAGGGAGCCCCTATTTATGGACCAATGTTGATTGAAGAGGCCAAAGATTTTTATGAAATGGACATTAGTGAACTGTGTGCATTTTCAGATGGATGGCTAGCATATTTTAAGATCAGATGTCTAGATGTTTTGGGTGATAAAAAATCGGCCAATCAAGAAACTGCCAATAAATTTTGTGAATTTTTTGTAACATTAGTAAAGGAATCTATGTATAACTATCCAGCACGTTTAATTGCATTATTTTAATATTTACTAACTGCACTGTACGTAATGGTCTCTCTCAAGCAACCGGAATATTCACTTAACCAGAAATCCCAATTCCCCGGGCATTCTGGATAGCTGGGAGTTTACTGTACCATGATTTTCGTGTATTTGTAAATGAGAAGTCCCTGCTTATTTTTATGCTTAAAATTTAACTTTTTATGACAATGACAGCACCAATAGATCCATTACCTCCACCTCGATAAACCCTAAGTACTGAATTATGCACCCAAACCTATTCTACTAACACCTGATTGGACCTACAGCACTCATTTCGTATAAATAAACAATTTAATTAAATGAACAATCTTAAATAAATTTAAATTATTTTTTATCATTTGAGTTCATACAGGTGTTCATCTAATGTCTGAAATACTCTATGATCCAATTCAGCTGGGGTCCAAAGTAGGTGAGATACAAGGGCCCCAACTACATATTTATGTAAAGGTAGGTAGGTCTGGACTGGTTTCCAGCTATGATAAATATTTAATGATTATTTGAGCATATACTCTTAGAGACGCAGGTCCTACTATTTTCATCAATTAACACTAAAAACAGTAACGTCATAAATAACATGATTTGCACATGGGATAAAACTTCAGAATCTCATAAGTAACAGAATAGTTTAGATGTTACTTGGATTAAATGAAATATTACTGTCCCAAATACTCGGAAGATGGTTCATTAATTCAAATGACAATAAAAATACAGCTAATGAAAACTAATGACATGTGGAAGTGTTATATAATCTAAATCTACCAATGGCTTCTTGACAATTTCAAAATAACGCATATCAACTTACGAATATAAAGAACAAAACAAAAAAATAAAATTTTATTGCTGAAGATGTTAATGCATTCATTATCCCAAATAAGGCCATGCATCTATAAATCTCTTTGAAAAGAAAAAATTAAATTTCATTAATATTTACCTATAAATTATAGAAAAAGTTTTCCCTTCCGACGAAAAATGTTTTTCTACAAGAGGCTTGAATGCTTCTTCCATGCTTTTCATGTAAGCCTGCAATTAAAAATCTACCAATAAGATATTTATATAAGATATATTTTTATAAATGGAATATTATGTGATCAATGTATTCCAAACCTTGCAAGTAGTTTCAATAGGTAACATTCTCAAAAGGAAACGTGTCTTCCTCTGTTTTTTGACTTTAATATCCTCCAAAATTCGGTTAACCAAACTGACAGGATCTGGAACCTAATACACTTCATTAATTATAAATAAAGAACACTGGCATTACACCGGCGATACATAAAATATAAAATACATACAGTGGTTCTAATGAAGAGACAATTGTTGGAACCCGTTTCAACAACTTGAAACTTCCTATACATATTTTCTCGACTTGATTCTTTTTTTAATGCTTCAACTTCTTTGGTAAGGGCGTCGTTCACATCCTCTTCTTCCTCTGATTCTACTGGTAATGTCGGCTTATTTTTCTGTATAAAAATTGTTCAAATGAAATTCCAATACTTTAACGTATAACATAAATCACTACAATCAATTTACCTCTTCTGATTCGCTATATTCGTTCAGAATGTTATACGCTTCTCGAATACAATGTTTTTCATTGAAATTGCAGGTGCATATGAATCCTTTAAGGCCAGTTTCTAAATTATATTTAGATTTCCTTTTCGGCTGATCACCACCCCTATAAGTGGATTTTCTTTTTCCATATGAACTTTTCCCTCGCTGATTTTCGTTCATTTTGTCAGTAAATCTTAAATATCTATTACAATCTACAAACAACAGCAGCGAGAGACACCTGAAATTAATCTGAGTTAATCTTGTATCACTTGTTGCGTATAGCTATTGTCAGTTGTTTGTCTTATCGGCCTTATCCAATCTGTGAATTTTTATGATAGGTACGAGATATCGTTAGTTTGTGATGGCAATATTGAAATTTTATGTAATAAAGAATTATTAATTTACCCCTTAACCATTCGTGAACATTCGCGGAGGTTTTGTGACATAACTGGCGTATGGGGTGTAACTGACCCCCAAATGCATTTCGATGTAGATAAATGTAAAAAAATAATAAAATGATTTCACGCTACTCGAAAGTTATTCTAAAGTGCTGAAAGTAAAATAACTCAGGGGGCCTCAAAACATTATTTCCATTGAAATCTCGAATCGTTTTCACGAATACAATACTTTCCCCTAAACTACGTATGGAGAGTTATATGAACTATATTCCAAAAATATTGCGCTCCTAAAAGTATTTTCGGGTGACATTATTTGATAACGAAAGTAAAATGGAAACAAATTTTGTTCATTATAGGTACGTTTAAAAGATAATTGTATTTCTTTTGGGAAAACCTTCCCCCATTTTCACCACAGTACGTTTTTTCTTTGTGGACGGTGTGCATCTTTCTTGTAGCTCCTTCAGTCTCCACATTTAACAATTTTTTAAAAATTTATACTGCTCAAATATTTAGAGCACTTTATCTGGCAAATCAGCAAGCACTTTAACATTGTTTCTATTAGTAAAATCAATTAATATTAAGAAAATATTAAAATTTTTTATTGTAAAATATAGCAAACCATGTACTACGGTGAACTGATTCTCATATCAACTATTTAGTGCAGACCTTTAGGAATCAACCTTTGTGATAACCAAGGCATGACGAGCCTGATACACATAGCTTCAATTTTTTTGTTTGATCTTCCAGCTGTCTTCTTAGATATCACTAGTTTGTAGAATCACTGAATAAATTTCAATGCCATTAACTTTTCATGATTAAATAGTTCCTGGACAATAATTTTTACTGATAATAATATCCTCCTTGTAATACATCTTACTATTTTGAAATTTGAAAAATTTTCTGTGCAAATCGTAGTCTAAGTAACTTAGGTATAATACTTCTGCTCCATGCTTCACTTGTACAAATGCAGCTTTACACCACTATTCCCACCCGAAATTCCTTAGCAGCTACATATACTGTATCAATTCAACTGCTAATTTTATTCTAAATGCAACTTCCAAGAAAACCATGTTCCACCAATTAATTCATTTTCATTCAAGGTTAACTCACAAAATAATGGCTGTTTTCTTATTGAGAACCGTTTAAGCTTTTTGTCTTATCAAATACCAGATTTTTATTTACACAATTTAAGACCAAAATTAATAATCGGGATACAGTTGTCTGCGGCTACTTAGCTAGAATGGTAAGGAGTAAAATGTCAACCATAGGTAACTCCATACTTTTTTTATTAACCTCAAGTACATGTAAATTGGATTATCCAGCTTTCTGAGCCAACTCCTTCGCCTTTGCTTTCTCCAATTTGCTGATGCGGGCAGCTGACTTGGACCCAAGAAGACCACCTCCCCAGTGGCGCTTGATTTCTTCATATCGGTCATTGTAGTTAGTTTTAATGGCTTCAACCACCTTTGCAAGGGAAGCCCTGTCACCAGTATCAACCTTTAAGCAAGGGCAAACATATTTAAGAATGGCAAAATAAACTAATGACTTCAAAATCCTTCTAAATGTTATGCTCAGTCTAGTGAATAAATATATCATAGGATTCATAGGATTGGCTCTATTCTTTTTACATCATTGCATAAGTCAGTTTTGGAGATAAAGCAAGCAATCAACTGTAATTTTAACCCTTTCTGCACAAGTGACAAAAATAGACTAGCTTTTCATTACAAAAAGTAACCATTTTGCAAACAAAACCATTCAGCTTCGAAAGTAAATTGTACATTACCTTCACAAAATTAATGCTAGCTTGACAGTAACAGTTGCAGTAAAGGGTTAAAACTCCAATGTGAAGAATCTGTAATTAAAATATTTTACCTGTGTCAATGCAACACATGTACAGGTCTTTCTTCTCACTAGACGGCCAAGCCTTGCCTTTCCTTTAACAATACAGTAGGGTACACCCATCTTACGACACAATGCAGGAAGAAACAATACAAGCTGGAACACAAATATATGAATTTTAGCTATAGATACAAAAAAATTATTACATTTTTATATAATATTATAAGTTTATATAATATATATGCAAGTAATTAAACTCAGTCGTCATTTTCATCCAACTGCCACAATATTAGTGGCATCAGGTGAAGAAATTCTAGCATCATTGTAAGAAATCATGCATAACCTAACAAAATTAACTATTAAGATACAACAATTCTAAAATTTACCCAAGTTTTAATAACAGTAATAACATTACATGGTATAATAGCCTCCTTGAAAATTAAGATGCTTCCAAGCAGTTCTTTTCCTTCTGAATTATTTCAAAATGGAATTAACAACCTTAACTTTGTGGTACTTCATAATAACAAACTAATGAAAGGAAAAACATACCATTTATATTTTTCACATGTACGATGCATGTTCATACATCACCTGATGACTATGCATAGCACTGGAGTTCGGGTTGTGTTTGTGAATAACAAAATGTTGTACATAAATTGTTTTATCCTTTCATTAGGTCACATTTCAATATGATATCCCAAAACAAGAATATCTAGCCTCAATATACGTGATTAATTCTCCTGTGAAGACACAAATGACCCAACCAACTTAATTACACAGCATAGAAAATTGTAATACCACCAATTAAAAATAAGTCAATCCCATGCAGATTATATTAAAATTGCTAAAAGATGTCTTTGTTTCAGGATATACATAGTAGGTGCTTATTTTATTCTACCAACTCCAGTCAATTAAAGAAAATGGCACTTATGAAGTTTACCCCCTCCCCCCACACAACGTTTAAGTTTTACGCAACTCGCTTGCTCTGTACAAAGCAAACTAGGATTTACTAAATTAAGTGGTTGGGTTGGAAGAAGGGTTTAAACATTTCAAATATATTTATACTGTATTTATAAATCGTGTTGATGGTTCATGAACATAAAACAAAATACGATCATTCAGTGCATTTTTTGAAAGTCAATTTATGTGCAGGGTTAATTGCATAAGTGCCAAGAAAACTTTAATTAATACTTAACACCAGGAGAATAACAGAAATAATACAATACTAATAGCACACCTCGATGGGATCTACATCATGGGCTATCACCACAACTTGAGCCTTCTTCTGTTCCACAAGTTTCACGACCGTATTTGTTCCCATTCGAACAGTATTTGGCCGTTTTGTGGGTGCGACAGGAGGTGCAGGCCCCTTCTTTTTCTCAGCAGCAATTCTTTCCTCTGCTTTCGCACGAAGACGGGCCTTTTTGGCTAGAGCAGTTTCAGGCCGGTACTTTTCAAGAATACGGAATAGCTGTTTTGCTGTGAACAAAGGAAGCTTCATATTATACCTAAACTTTATATTAAGGCCAAAGTGATTTTTATTATTATGATAGATTTGGGAATAAACAGTAATACAAAAACTGCTAATTACAACTTTAATATTCTATAAGATATATAGAGCCCTGAAATATCAAGTATATTCTCACCATGCCTAGAAACATTTAACTTCAAATGAAGTATCTTTTAGGTTACTGTACTAAAACTGAAAGCAGAACTCTCAAATCAATAAAACTGAAAAAATGGGCTAGGATAATACTAGAACGCTTTCTTTTGTTTTAAGATTGACTATGTAAAAATGCTATACAATTTTAAAGAAATAAAATTTTATGGTGCTGCATCTGCATTTTATCAAGTAATTCACCAGAATGGTGTGGCACTTGCCACAAATCCCTGGTCCTGATAATGATCTAGGGTTGCCACATCTGACTTTTCGGCCATTGAAATGGCATCCTCCCTCATGCTTAAGCCGGACGTGTAATTGTCTGGCTTTTCGAGTTAATAGAAAATAAAGAAATTTCAAGCAGAATTCAAGCGAACAAGTGTGCTTTTGACATCATCTAATACAGTATACACTGACTACCGTTTTTTAAGTTTGCACCAGGGCAATGAACCGGAACCAAACCAAAAACCCGAACTGAAAAAAACCGATATTTTTGGCCGGAGTGGAACCGAACCCGAACCGAAAAGACTAAATGTGTTGAACTCGAACCAAAACTGATATTTATTTCACTCCTTTATTTCGGTTCAGATAAACAGTGTAAGCAACAGGCGGAATTTTCCAACCGCTCAGTAACCTTCCATGTTTAAATGGTCATCGCCTCCCTCACGCTCCCATACCGTCACCATGGGATTCAAACCCCAACCAAGTTCACTAATCCTCAAGTCCCTTGGTTCATTCCATAAATATGACATTAAGATAATATCTAACAACTTCTGGAAATTCCATGGGAAAATTTACCCATTTGAAAATCCCTTGAACCTTATGAATGCCTAGTGGGAGAAGAAAAGTTTTCTCCAATGTTTCGTCTGCTATATATGTCCACAACCTTTCATTCCTTCATATGAACTAGCATCCATCAGTCTGGCCTTGCTAATTATTTAAGGATTGTTCCACGTTTGTTCCTTGTGCATATTTCTGCATTAGTTGCCCTTTCTTACAGGTTAGTAATTTTAAATAGGTATATATTGTAAACTTGAAAAATTCAACTTTATATCGGATGTTAATCGTTACTGAAAATAGGAATAAAAAATTTTTATTTGTTATTTCCATCAAAATATTTGGCTTATCGGTGTGAATAATGAAGGAAAAGATAAATCATCCAGCGTGGAATGTCTGATTTTCTATATATTATGTACCTTAATTTCACGAGAATATTTGGTACAGTGAGAAATTAATTCAGTGTAATTCATTGTCATGGCTTTGATGCAACTACTTGCGTATTTGATAATGATATCACTGAAATCAAAGAAAAGTTTCAAGTGTCAAATTTCTGATTTAAGTGCTATTTTCAAGAATCTTCCATTTATTCTGTTGCTTTTAAGTTAGTGTCAATGAATGTTTTCCTTGTGTGTTTGCAAAATTCTGTCATATTAAATTTGCATCATGTTTATAACCATTTCTTAGCCTTTCTGGATTCTCGGGCTCTCAATTGCCACGGGCTTCTTCCTCAAAAAAATTTTATACATTTTTTCATCCATTTACATTATCTTTAAATGAAAAAATAAAGCCGTGCATTTAGTTTTTATAATATGAGCAGTGCACGTGATCTACAAGTTGTTAATGAAAATAACGTAATGTCTTATCCAACTTATTGACATTATTGAGACACCACAGCCTCATTTTTCCGCACGTTTGCGATTAAAAATATTAATAATTCATTATTAGGCATTCCAGCTTTAGCGCATATTAGCTTTGGTCTGTCTGTTCTTCTCCCCGAGTGCAATTCTCTTCTCCGTAGCTATTCAGCAGATTTTAATGAAATTTAGTACTAAAGACTAAGCACAGTAAATTCGAAAATGAGATGGTTTGCATAATATAATAAGTTCAGAATACTCTATCGCAGGAAACGTGCTTATTTGTAATTCACCTTACACTTTCCTAACCTGTTGAAATCATTTGCGACACATATATGGTTTGTAGTTATTGAATTCTAAATAAATCTTAAATAAATAAAATACATAGTAAATATTTACATTTGAATAATTTATTTTCGTGTTTTAATATCAGTTTTTTAATATCATTATTGCTATAGTGAAGATGTATTTTATTTAATTAGAAAATTACGTAAATTAATAAATCAGTTATTGAAAGTTTCCTAAAAATATTTTAAGGTCGGAGCAGAAAAAAACGGTTCAATGATGATTGCCGGAGAGAAACCGGAACCGAAATTTTGTGTTTTGAGTGAACCGAAACGAAAACCGGAGCGAAAAAAATTACGGTTTGATGCCCTGGTTTGCACATACACAGCATTTCCAGTTTTCTTTATGCAGTAGAAGAACATTTATCCTAAATGGTTGGGGTCTGACTAGGGTTGCTACCCATCCAAATTTTGTCCGAACAGTTCAGAAATCTGTTGAAATGCATCGAAATACACGGTGTGCAGAATGCACATTTCCATGTGTGCTTCATCTGGATTTCTGTTGAATGACAAACAGTAAGCATATTTTAAAATTTGATTACTTCAAAACTGACATTTTATTTAAGTATTGAAGAATTAAGATTTATCAAAATCTGTGATGAAATTATACCTTTTCCGTCTGCTGATTGGAGAAACAATGAAGCAATTGCTTCAGAAGCTGCTCAAATGAGTCGCTGAAATATGACTACAAAGAAAACATACACCAAGTCATCCATAATTGTTACATCTCTCCTCAGATGACAGAATGTATGCATATGCCACTGTGTAGGAATCTATGTTTATCATAACTTGCAGTCTTCAGTTTGTAGTAGTGACCAGGTTCAATGTTCAACATCTCTCTCAGAATTTCTAAGATGATTAAATCTAGTGCATGGAGAGATTTATTAAAATCTTCTAAGAGTGACAAAAAGTACAAATTCAAGAATAATACTATTGTATAATAAGCATGTATACTACATCAATTTCTGTAAATCTTCTAAGAAAAGTTTCATATTTATTGTGCCTGGAGATTATTAAAGGTTTGAAAATGTAATTATTTCACTATACCTTTTATATGCTTGTTTAATAAAGGTATTTAACGGAAATGTATATTTTTAAAAAATATTCAAATATTTTAGATAATGTTTGGAAAATGTCCAGATTTTCCATTCTGAAAATGTGGCAACCCTATAATGATCCTAATAATCTTACAAAACACCAAACCTTAACCACTCTGTCCAACAGTCTTAAACACTTTAATAAACATGATTTCCAATATAGATGTGTTTCTGCAGTAAGTACTAATATCTTTTCAGGTAATCCTTAAGATAGGTTCATCCCAAGCAAATGAACTCCAGTATAAGAGAAAATGACAATTCTTACTGTCATGAATGTTCTAATTCTATTCTTCCCAAAGACATTCCACTTAAAACATATAACAATTCCACATAGATAAACTTTAACCAGCATTACTTTAATAAAATGTCGTTCCATGGAAATTGTGATAAGACTGCTAGAAAGCAATCCCTCTCATAATTTGAAACATGACCACATAAAAGTACTTTCCTTCTCTGATCTACCATGCGGAACTACCTGCATTTTTACCCCTAACAATCAAAATCAGAAAAGGTTTATATTTCATTGAACTTTTACAACTAATAATATGTAATTTTGAAATTATTATTTCATTGTGTTATTACCACTTTTCAGAACGAATGGGTAACTATTTAAATGATACAGAACCTTTTAGCAAAATGTCGCATAATCATTATAACATTAATGCAAATTAATGAAATTCTTAGGGTTTAACATCGCATTATACAACAATGAAAGACGCTTCCCAATAATTTCGTACACAAAATCTGATGAACGTCTTTATTACTGCAAAGGCTGCGAATCAGAATGAGAAACATAGGTGGTAGAAGAGTTTTCTTCATTGTTTGCTAAGATAGCAAATACATCATCATGTTCGTAGCATGCGCATAATACAATACATAAACATTTAAGTACATACCTGTCTGTTTATCAAGAGATTGACTAAACTGGTTGATGGATGGAGGCACCTTGAGTCTTTTTTGCAGAACTGCCTTCTGCCGCTGGATACGGATGTACTTGGGCCAACGTACGAAGCGGCTCAAATCACGTTTGGGTTGGATGTCCTGACCTACAAAATATAACATCACGATTGCGATCAACATTTCATATGGATGTAAAAATCTAAAATTTTATAAATCCCTGTGCATCAGTTAGCATAAATGGTGGTAGCAATTTTTTCAGCATAACCTATAAGATAGCAAATACAGTCATCATTGCACAATCATGTGTTTTTCAACTCTGTGATTAATTTACGTAAAATTATTAGCATTAGCAGTAAACCAACTCAAGTATCTTCTTGTAACTTACCGATCGCAAAGTTTCGCGGCCTCTTCTCAAACAAGGGATTTACAACTTTTTTGTGTTCTGTTTTTTTCACAGCAAGTGGAGCTGCTGCTACTTTCTTTCCCTTCTTCTTAGGCTACAAAATTAGAATTATTAGTTATAACCTTATATTTCATTACAACCGCTATGATACATGTGCGTTCCTAAAATCAACCAGTCTTTCACAAATATTGACAGATATAAGTTATATCTTACTAGATAAATAATTCACATGATTAATACACGAATATTACCTTCTTTTGTACCATTTTTCTGTAACTTTTGAAAACGGATGCCTAAAGAAATTAGCAGATTTCCTGCTACAATACTTCTGACAATTACCACGTCGAACGTGGCTTTCAAGAGGAAGTACTTCAATCGAAATGATCGATATATAGCGATAGTAGTGGTTGGTTCCGTTCGTTCCGTTGGTTCCAAACTACCGATATATTCTATCGATTGTCTCACCGTCTTGTGAAACGACCACAATTTCGATTAATAGCATAATAAACTGAAAGAATTAGGTGGAAGGGAAATTATTTCGAATAAATTCCCTACCGTATGCATATAATTGTGCCGGGATAGTTATTTGTTGCCTTAATGACTCATCAACGAAGTCTTCCGCAGGGTAAGGAGGCACTCCTTAAATCATACACAACGAGATTAAAAGATGATGTTAAGTCAATGTTGGAGAACTTTGAAGGTAAGTTGTTTTATTAAAATTATCAAAAACCGTATTTCGTTTCGAATGTCCATAGTGATGTTGTTTATATTTGATTTATAAACATGAAACAAAAATAAATTTCATGCGCAGTTATATCTTGTTCTCAAGTTAATGTTTTTTTACAATAAGATTTCTGTATATTTCTTATAGGTAGTCAAGCAATATAATGCTAATATAGTTCAAATAATAATAAGAGGTATACACACGGCTATTAATGTTTGGAGAATGAGAATGCCTATCGTTTATAGGCAAGGCAAGAAAATATATTTCAAGTAGATAATGATTCAAAGGAAATATGGAAGACCTTAGGGTATTAATCTCTAATAAGGCATTGTAATGGTCTAAGGAATTAGATGTACCGAGTGAATAGTTATAATGGACACAATAGTTATCTCCACCTAGGAAATTAAAAATCTTTGTGTGACAATTTTGAGTAGTTTATCGTAATTTGTTTAGACTTTTTGTTAAAGAAAATTTGTATCGTGATTCTTAAGTAGCCTTTTATTATTATTTATTCTAAAAGAATGGAAAAGTCATATTTTAGAGAAGGCTTTAGGATGGTTGGAAACTTTTTTTAAAGCAGAGGATTGAAAAGTTTAAGTATAGGGATGTAACTTTTAAGTATTTGTGTATTACAAATTTTTCCCGTAAAAAAAATCCCATTAGGGAATTTGCTGGTGATACATATTGAGCAGGAAGCATACATCAGTAACAAATGTTGCACAGATGTAAAAGTATGGCATTGTCTGTTTATTATTTTTCATCATGTAGGTGATTAGTTTAACTTGTGTACCCTTAAATTAGCTAAGTGAACCAATTTCAGATCTTTACTATAAAGTAGCAATTGTAAGTGGTGCTTCATCAACCATAGCTTATAAAAGGAATTTTCAGTGAAGCAGGATGTTTTGTTGAAATCTGCATCTGGTTTACTCAACTATTTCATGGATACAGTATTTGTGTTGTTATTCTGTCAGCTTAAAGTCATTTAATCAGTTTGGGTATTCATTTTTAACATTTTATGGCATAAAATTTTGTATTTTTGTGTACTTAAACTGAAATTGGATCTTTTCCCTTGTGAGGTGTTATTCATAATAAAGTGATAATTAGACAACGCATCAAAGAATTCACCATCAATTTCATTTATTAATTTGGGTATTATTTGAAAGATAAACTTGTTTTTAGTGTGCTAACATTGTCTTAAATGTCTTTGCAGAAATAGTTAAACTTGCCAAAGGAGACACCGATACTCAACTGACACGAATTACTCAGTGTGAGAAGGACCATTTTGAAATGCATGTCAGAGCTGCCAATATTGTAAGCACATTCCCTTGCACCTGGAACTGAAATCATGTTTTACAGTATTTTAAATTAATATTCAACTTTATTTACAGGTAAGAGCTGGAGAGTCTCTGATGAAACTGGTTTCAGATATTAAGCAGTACTTAATTTTAAATGATTTTCCATCTGTGAATGAAGCTATTGCCCAAAACTCAAAATTATTTCGAACAAAACAGCAAGAATGTGACCAGAAACTGATGAGTCTTAGAGATGATATGGCAGCTGATCTATATGATTTGGAAGAAGAGTATTACACTTCAATTTATAAATAGAACCCCTTTTATTTTTGTACAAAGGTAAATTTAAGTAAACTTTCATCATTGAACAATAGTTGTAAAAGTATTTGTCTTCTGTGAAGATGTTATATTAATTTCTTTGTCAAAATTAACATATGGTATTGTTTCAATGACTGCAAATAAATTTTTAAACGTTTTGATACACATTTTATTACTTAGGTCATGTGGCTGGTAAATAGTTTTTATATTTTCATAGTTGAATTTTTGGAGCTTCAAATCCTGTTTCATATGATCAAATGTGGTCATATCTTGGAATAATTTTGGCTAGAAATGAAGATTTCATTAAAATAAACTTCAGGAAGACAAAGGGAAAGTTCTCATGGATAATTAAACCCTCCTCATGATTTTAATGTACATTTTGTAGTTTGATAATTTGGAGAACTCAGGTAAATAATAAAATAATATTATTTCTATGAAATGTTATTATGCTTAACTAAATCCAAATTATTTTGATCTTAATTATATGTTCTTTCTGAATGTTAGAATTTTTAACTTTTAAACTTTCCAGTTTGATCATTAATGATTTTTTATCAAAAATAAATTCTTTTCCAGCTGAATTTATTGTCAATTACTCTTTGGATATCTAAAAAATAATGATACATTGACAGGTGCAAGGGCTTGGATTGTATATCCTCACATGTTAAGTCATAATGCTTTTGTTGCTTATCCTTCTCTTTGGCTTATTGCTAACAGCATTTTTTAAATTTCACTATAATACTAGCGGTGGATTTATGGGGGTCGCACTTGGCACACACCAGGGGCCCCAATAAAACGTTTTCATATATAATCTCAGAAATATTAAATATCTCATTTTAAAAGCTGTGAAGGAAAATTAATTTTTTTGCAATGCAATGGTTTATTTATTAAAACAGAAGGTCAAATAAAGGGGCAATCGTTAGGTGAGGTTTCAGTATATATTTATATTGCAGGACCCCCAATTGTTTAGTGCCAGGAGCCTCAGAATGTCTAAACCCTCCACCGTATAATACATTTTATCTTTTTTACAAACTCTTGAGTCTAATATCCGGTGATTGTTATATTCCATCAGAAATTAGTTTAATTTTATTTCTTTTACGTTGATGAAAAAATATTAATGACAATAGGAATATCTGTACAGTAAAGCATAGCAGTTTCATTTGTATTTTTTTGAGGAGCAATGTGATGCAGAGAAATTTTTCTAACCACTGAATATAGTTAACAGAATGATACCATTAGTAGTTTGCTTATCTTTCAGGTTCATATCTTTTACATAAAAATTTACCTCGATTTGTAATCAGAATGTTTATGAATAATTGAATAAAATACATAAAGATTCAAAGAGCCACATGCTATCTTTAAGTATTTTCGGAGTTAAATGTACGTGTAATTATGTGGAAAATTTAGAAGCGGCGCCATTGCGCAGAGCTGCCACCTAACAGCCGAATTGGAATAACAATATGAGAATTTGCGAGTTATGATCTAGTTCGTTATATAGTAATTGTTTGAGTTAATTAACATTTCACTGATTTAAATTTTGAATTACTATTCCTATATATGAAGTAATTTTCATCCATTCATTAAGGGATTTGTATAAGGAAGCCTGACTTCCATAATTATGTAAGAGTCGTTATCGATAAAGAGAAACATACGTTCTACATTGCGATTTAGTAGTCTCCATTTCAGAACCAACATGAGTAGAATTATTATATCAAAGCAGCTAAACCCAACCCCGACTGGTGCTATTATATTCCTTCATGGATCTGGTCAGTTATATTTTGCAAAAGGTTAATTTATTTGTCTCCTGTTATATTTACTGTGGTTTGTTGCGACGTTCTGGGGTTAGGTGATACTGGCAATGGAATAAAAATGTGGATCAAAGAGTTGTTGGGAAAGGAAATGCATTTTCCTCATGTACGAGTATTATTTCCTACTGCGCCGCTATTGCCTTATACACCAATGGGAGGTTCTGTAAGTGTATTTTTACCGCCTTTTTGTTTGAACATTATTTTAAGCCATTTATAATACTGAAATTAAATGAATGTGACGGAGGCATCACTTGAAATCGAAATTGCTTGAGATAACCATTATTTGTTGAATGATTTCAGCTGAGTAATGTTTGGTATGACCGTAAAAGTATATGCCCGACAGTTCCGGAATGTTTGGAAAGTATTAACTCTTCAGGAGAAAACATTAAAGGTTTAATACAGAAAGAAATTGCTTCAGGAATTCCACTGGAACGTATTATTATAGGTAGTAATATTAATTTAATGACGCTATAATGATATATAGTAAAATGTTTGTATAACGGAGAACATTTTCAGGTGGATTCTCAATGGGTGGTGCAATGGCAATGCATTTGTCCTATAGAATCCTACCCCAAGTCGCTGGTTGTTTTGCTCTCTCGTCTTTTCTTAACGATTCCTCAGTCGTTTATGAGGTATGGCTTAAAAATTAATTGAGTATGACAATCCATTTTACCAGACCCATAAAGGAATGATAATGTGGATAAATGTAATGTTTCCAGACTCTGAAGACAAACTCGGAGAATAAACAACCACCATTGCTTATGATGCATGGAGATAGTGATTCATTGGTGCCATCTGAGTGGGGTATGAATACATTCACATCTTTACGGAAATTGGGAATTGAGGGCTCATTTTCTGTTATGAGGAATGTTATGCATGAGATAACAGAAGAGGAAATTTCGCATTTAATAAACTGGATAAATGTTAAAATACCGGTAACTTAATGGTGCAATTATGAATACAAGGAATCTTTATACATAACACCACCACACTTGATTTTTATTTTTGTAACCTAAATAAATATTACTATAGTATTTATGTGTTTCAGTATAAAATACTTGATAATTCTCAGTCATCTCCAAACCTTTCAATTTCTCATTTTTGTTCCACTAACAATAAGACTTTTGATTATTATTTCCATTAATCATATCAATTGTATCAAATGTAAATGATCTCAATGTGTTTATTTGTAGAATAACTGTATGTGGATTGGTTCTTTGTGCCCCAAACTAAAAATCTTGCATCACAGTCTTGGTAGATACCATTCAAAGCAATTTAGATAACTGGGATGATGTGGTTTCGTGCACATCTTTTTATGCTGTATTTAATTTAAATGACCAAAACAAACATTTGGGAGTGATCAAAATTAAAACTTCAATGCCAAGAAAATGACATTAGCAAGAAAACACTTTTCAAACATCCATGCAATTTGTAGGACATTACACCATGATACTGGCCATTTGCTCATAGCATTGAGGCTTGAGTTTAATGATGCATGACGTTGACTTCCCCAATATACACTTTTAGGCAAATTTGTGTTTCTTCCATACTCAGGAAGGATTTACTTCAGTGCATAATGGCCAATTTAAAAAAGTTGCATATTAATACAATGCTGTCATCATCAGAAGTTTTGATAATAAACAAAGCTAGCAACCTAATGTTTGTTAATACCTGATGCACATGTTGGCTCCAAAGTAGCTGTCCTTACTATTATTTTTGTTAAAGTATGATAAGTTATTATTCCCTTGTTTTTGCGAATGATCTAGAATTTTAACAATTTTTCCAAAATGTATGATGAAATGCATGACTGGTGACTCTTCCCTCTAGCTGTCAGCCCATAAAAAGAGAAGAAAAACTAGAAAATTCAATTGAATAGAAATAAATGAAAATTGATATCTGTATAACAGATTTTGAGGATCCATTATCTGAATAACCTTGAGATCATTTTGATAAACTTTTAAGAGCAAAAAAACCATACATAAAAGGGCCAAAATTTTGTGCCAAATAAAATAGTTTATAAATAACTTGGTATGAAGATTTTGTGTAGCAAAACAGTTTTAATCTAAATTTACTTTTTAAATTTGTATCATTTGAAAATTTAATGGTTGATATTGTCTAAAATGTCATCCCCTAAAGTAGTGAACTTTCTGGACTCTCATGCTGGACTTTTTTCCAAGATAATTGATACTTTATAATTAATAAAGCCTTCATTTTTCTTTTTGGATAATTATTTCATTTAATAAGTTGAAAACACAATTACCTTTACAACTGTTACAGGTTTTAAACTTTTACAGGTTTCTTTTTGTATGATGTTTCTAAACAATTTTATGGATGAAGCAGAATGTTTTCACAAGGTTTGACTTGTCTCTTTTCACTAAGGACAAATATAGGGAGACCAGATTCTGAAGAAGCAAAACTGGGAAATGATGTGTTCTGATGAATAAAAACCAGGACTGTGTGAGTTTTAGTGTCCTTTTGTAATTCATATACTATGTAAAGATATTTTGAGTAGCGTGGTTATGATTTAATTCAGAAGGTGGCAAAAGAAATTTTACAAATTCTAACAGTATGTACAAGTTATTTACAACAAAATCGATCATGAAACCATGGAATTGGTTTAGTTGGGCAGGAATACCATTCCACTTGATACATAATGAAGCCCATGTTATTCCTGTGGTAAAAAAAAAAAATGTTCCTGTTATTAGCATTCTCGTTAAAATTTTCCAATTTGAGCACTGAATTAATGGGAATAAATATTTTATGGTTATATTCAGTATAAATTACTGAGATAATATTGTCTCCCAATGAGGTTAAATCAAATGACATGAATATTTAAAAAAAAGAATACATGGCATCCAGAAACATTCTTCTGGGACATGGTAATGAAAATCAGAACAAATCCCAGAAAACTGGGACAAGCCAAATCGGTGGTTGTTGGAAGTTTCCAGTTATTTGGTGGGCTGAATTAGTTTTAATAGGAAGTTATCTGTTCATTCTGAGGTGTTGTTTTAGTGAAAATCAAGTCTAACATAAGTGAGGTTTTATGGTAAGCATTCCAATGTTAAAAGTTTTATTATCAAAATTTTCATTAAAATTATGAATTTGTGTTAAAATTTTTGGATTGCTTTTACTTTCTCATATATGTAGTACATATTCTGAGAAAGTATTGTAATGGCGAAAAAATTATACCTTGAGATTTTTATGGAAATATACGTTTTTGGTATACCTGAGTCAAAGTGGTTTTTGCCATGCCGTCTGTCTGTTTGTGGCTCTAGAACCTAAACAGTAGAGCAAAAATGAATGAAATCTCGTACTTAGGCATTTTATCATTCAGAATAGAAACTACGAAGAAATGGTTGACATTGCACAATAAGGGCAGTTTATCGAGGCAACTTTAACAACAATTTGATTTTCTCAAAAATGGCTCCAACAATTTTTATCAAATTTTGTCTAGTTATTTAAGTTGATGTTTATAATGATTCTACATAATTCATATTTTTCAAAAGATTACTAAAGGACCCAATAGTATATGAGAAAGTTTGTACAATGTATTTTGTACCGATTTTTACTTGCTCCATATACGTAGTATAGAGAAAGTATTGTTTTCATGAAAAAAATCAACTTCGAGATTTCAACGGAAATACATGGTTTGAAGTCCCTAGAACACGTTGAGATTATTTTCGGAGTGATGTCTGTGTGTATGTGATTGTGGGCACTCTAACTCGAAAAGTACTTGCCATATTGTTACCAAATTTCATATATAACACTTTGGTATGAGCACAAAGAACTGATTAGTTTTTGGACAATACCGGTTAACTGGAAGTCGAGGTTTATTTTATCATGGCTTCACAGACCACCCATGGGCCATAGGTTGGGCACCACTGCCCTAGACAAACAAAACTGCTGGGGAATTTCTTTTCAGCAATTGGAAGTGTGTTGGGTGTCACCTAGGACATATTGGTAGCTCAGTGATGGATAGTTTTCTTCCTTGAAATGGTTATATGACCATTCCAAACTACTTGAATAATTCACAGCATGGTAGTATAGTAGAAGTGACTGTTTTGCTCTGCCCATTTTTTCATAGCATCTAGTAAATGAAAAAGAATTTTCGTACACTTTTTAGGCGCGTTTCACTTACAGCGTGAGCGCCTATTATCGGCGGTCAGTCTGTCCGGCTGTCCGTCCGTCCGCATGTTCGTTCTCGGCTTCTACCGAACGGATTTTCATGAAATTTGATATTAAGGACTTTCAATCAAATATAATAAGAATATCGCAAGAATGAATCACCTACGCCAATCAGGGGTACCACTTTACTGGTGACAAAAAATTAAATTTTCGTCATATCTCGTAAAGTATAGCTCATATCAAAATATGTCTCAAATAAAAGTTGTAGAACTAGTAAAGTAGAGTATTTCCTTCCCTATACATTTTTATCGTAGGAGTAGCCGTTATCGAGAAAATCAAACAAGAAAGTCTTATATCGAGTTGAACTTAGAAAATTTTCTTGCATGGTTACTTAATTGTTGCTAACATAAACAATCTCCCAAGCAAATGTTTAATTTCCTTATGTGTGCATGTAATATTAAATAGGAAGAAAATGGATTATTTATGATGAAGAAAAGAACTTTAAAACGCTATTTCCCTTACGTACAGGTATATAATTGCTTTCTAATACTCCATTGCATGAAACACGTCCATTTGTGATACGTTGTGCACTTTCCTAACTTGTTTGTAGGTACTCATATGATTGTATCTTTTGATTGATCTCACTATTATCTACTCCATGCTATTACTATCATTTATGTTAGCATCCGACTCATATATTGTTGTTTCTCCATATATTTTATTTGCAATGCTCATTTGTTATCTATTACCTATCCTCGGAACTATGTGTAAAAGATATTTTGAAGCCTGGAAAACCTACAGGATAATTTACATATGGCTCTATATCTAAAAAAAAATGGTTCTGGGATACATTGATATGGCACTGAAGCAGGATTCGAGAAGTTGGCTTTCCACTTTAGGGACTAATATTGCTTAAAGAAATTTCTACTATTAACCTTGTTTTAGTCCTTCAGGGTCAAACAGATCTCACATAAAATTGAAAATGGCTCTACAGATAAATGGCAGCATTGTGGCATTAGTTATTTGCAATACATTCCTAAAACTCTGCAGAGATTGGGCACCTGCCATTTCTTAAGTTTGATTTTTTTCTTCAAGAGTATAGGCTCATGGTTGCCAAAATAAACTGAAAATGTCACTAAATCCATCTTAAAAAGTAGCTAAAATGTTGCAAAAATGTCGTTAAAAATAAAATAGTGCATACTTCAAATAATTCTTATTTAATGTAATTAGTAAACAATTTATTTTATAAATGAATATCAATTAAGATAATATTTAATTATTAGTATTAAATAAGGGAGAATTTTTGCAAGCCTGTTATGTATAAAAAATGGAATAGATATTAACATTTATAGGTCAAGCTTATTTTAAAATTAGAAAAATAAAATACCGTAAATACCTGCATATAACACGCAGGAAAGTTTTCTGCATCATATTCGGTGATTCTTGGCCCCTCCACTGAATGTCATCAGCATATTGCATATGGCATACCATCTGAGGTATCTCCAGAGTTTATAAGGATGCTTTTCCGATCGTCAATTATCATCTTATTATTTAAAATCTCTCAAGACTGTAGCAATGAAGAAGCATGCTTATTGCTTTCCACCCTCGTATTTTGGAGCTTTTAGCCTCATATACCATAAGAGTTAAAGATACAGTTCTAAAATATTAATCTAAAGCAGCTGATGATGGTAATTATCGTAAAAATCTGCAATTATGCTTAAAAGATACTGACGGTTTTGTAATTCCGATATCGCGCCACACGGTAGTTATCTAAGCAATTTTCAAATTAAATCACCAGAAATTGAATGGGAAAATAAATTTTTTGTTTTAATCTCAGAGAAAAACCGCTTCATATTCCGGCCAGTATGGTATATCAATTTATGTATTACTTTATATTTTACACTCATAATTATGTTTGATTAGACTCTAATCAACATAATCAGCGATATAAGAAAATGAAAATCCAAAAAATATATTTAATTCATATATTATGTATATCTCTGCGGTAAAATGAAAACCCTATATAAAATATCATTAACTGGCAATGTATCTTATATTAATTTCCATATTCCTCAATTAAAATGAAGCTAAGCGCATTTATTGCTTTATCTGCTTTTCATGAACTGCTCAATGAAAATTGATCCGTTAATATAAAAGTATTCAATACTTACAAAAAAGAGATATTCTGCTATTAAAATCTACGTAGCAAGATGTTTGCATTCTTTTGTATATTTAGGAAGTACTGGAAATTACCTTGGCCTCCCCTCAATTTTTGTTGGCTCTCCTTGGCCCCCCCAAGAATAAAAGTCTAGTTACGTCCCTGATTCTTTTGTATGTCTGCACATAGCAAGCATTGGTTCTTAGAATTTTTAATAAGGGGAATAAAACTTTTGGATTTTTGGAATAACTTCAAAACGCAAATGATTGAGGCTCAATGTACCACCTTCAAATACTTGGATATACACGCATAAGAAGCGCTCACCCACTTATGACAATACTCTCCGTGCTTTGTAACACATTGTGAGTCAATTTGTGACAGTAATCTTGCTAAATCTTTGTTTCTACAGTAGTATTTTGAGGTCTAACAATGTAATTGGTAGGCAAGACGACATCCCATTAAAATGGCAAGTTTTATCCAAAATTTGTGAATTATAAACATTTAACACGTAAAACCATTGGTTCATGTAAAACTGGAAATATTTATAGAGCACTTAAAATTTTAGTTTTCCTTAGGAACGTTAAAATAATATCAATCTTTTGAGGATCGTCAGAGATACTGCCTCTGATATTTAAAATTTGATGGGTACCTCTATATTTGACACATTCCGTCAAGAGGTGTCTTACGCTTATGGGGCAGTTGCAAGTAGGGCATGTGGGAGGTTCCCTTTCCCGTGTAAAAAGGAACGAGTGCGTCAAAGCACAGTGGCCAATTCTTAGTCGTATGACTGTGACTTCTTCCCTGCGGTTGTTATACACAGAGGTTGGCCATGGAGGAACGCTTGCTTTGATCACTCTCAGTTTATTACTTGTAACTGCCTCCCAGGACCTTTGTGATTTTTTCAAGCAGAGTGCTCTTAAAAAGACGTTAAAGTCTTGGGATGGTACCATTCTGATGTTAATGACCTCTTTCTTCAGAGCTGCCTTAGCAGCCAAGTCGGCTTTTTCATTTCCACCAATTCCTATGTGCCCAGGCATCCACATGAAGATTATACACACATCATATGCCATCAGCCTTAATAATCTATATCTGTAATAGCCGGATGTCCGTCTGTCCCACCCTGTATCTCAAAAGCCGTTCGTCAAAGAGATATGCATTAAACTGCATTTTGATTCTGCAAGCTAGGAAGGCCCCTAGAAAACTATTCTCATTTTCATAAAGTCCCGGGTTCGAATCCAGGAGACATTTTCCCATAAGTTTACATGGGATTTTTGATTTTTCAGAGTGCAAGGTCTTTTTCCTTCATACATTAAAACACGTAAATATGGACCGATTTTCTTCATTTTTGCTTTATTTGATGGCTAAAACTCTATACTATCTTATTCTTGCGATGTTCACATGTTACATGGTCGAAGTTTTCATAAATACGCAGTTGTTTTCGAATTTTTATGGATATTTTGTAACCTCTTTTCTATAAATTTGGGCTTTATGCCCGTAAATAAATATCTTATCTTTCCGGGCGTTGCTAAAGCGACCGTCATTGTTGCCTCTGATTCAATTACTATCAATTATACCTTCAAATAGATGAAAGAATAGCATTAGTCGCTTCGCACTTTTGTTTAAGCATCGAAATTATTGCTGTAGCAATGTCAACATTTATACATAACAACAAATATTTATGGATAATTATTCAGTTAACTGTGGTTAACTGCGTATGGGAAGCAGTTGAATCTTCCTATCATCGTTTGAATGCTGGAATCTTATCTCTTTGTAAGTAGAACTATTATATTATACATCCATAATGTTTATTAACGCAAATAGGCTCATGCATAAATTTAAAATTAAATGAGAATAGAGATACACGTTATTTTTTTAAACACATTACATGGTTATCTTCTCTTCATTGATAATCTACAGAAATGGTTGCATTGATTGTTATATAAAAAAGGACATATTTGAATAAAAAGAAAAACATAAAAGTTCGTGATCAATTACTGTGTAAGGAAATGCATTTTTAGAGTTAAATGTGAATTATTGAGATCAAGTTATTTTAAATACTTCATCATTTTTTACAAATCAATTGAAAATTCACCGCGCAAAGATTGCACGGGATCAGCTAGTGTGATATGAATCTTATGCACCGTGGGATGGCTCTGATAAAATCGATTTAGGATGGCCTTCATTGCACTTATCACTCTGTTTTCCAAGAAATGCTCTTTATTCTGAGAAGAAGGGTTTGAAGATGGGAGAGACAGAAAATGCTCCCGATGGAGAATTCTTTGAACCCTTTGGATGTCGAGAGGGAGAAAAGAGTTTTGGTAATGATTGGTAAAGGAGTTTGTACATATAAGTGCCGCTGACCGTTTAGAAGTTCTGTTCCATTAGTCGTCTCCCTCCGGTGTGGATCCCACGGTGTTTATCATCGGAAAAGATATTTTTCTCTATTCCGCCAAAACGTTTTCCCAAATGCATGATGCTGGTGAAGAAAGGAATAACCCTACTCTAGAGACAATCGCTCCACAAACTTTCATATCTTCTCATCAGAAATCCGTCAGTCGCACACACAAACAGGTAGACCTTGTCTTTTACTGCTTCTCTATTCGCGGTTTCACGATTCCTCATTTGTGATCAGTTTCTCATTTCGCAATATCATGTTTCGCTCTTTCGCAGTAAAAAATCACGGAAAAAAGTTTTCCTCCACCATGCGACTGTGAATTGTAATTTATAAACATTTCGAATATAAACAGAAACGAATATTTTAGCTCCAACGCAGGCAATATATTTTTATCTATAACGAAAAACCTACAATTTGAAAACTTTCTACATGAATGGCCGCAACAAACATGCACTGCCAGTGTCGTACCTGAAAACCTGGGGGGCCACTGGCAGCAAATAATATGGGGCCCCCCTATGGATATCTTATAGTATGGTTTGAACAATTGAGGGCCCCCTAAATCTCGCGCCCCTCCCGCATTGCAGGGGCTATCAGTATGCCACTGCACACTGCTAATAACATTTGATGCAAGACTTGATGGTGAACTTTAATAACTAAAGTGTAATCTTCAGTGTGCAATATTACTCCTCTAAAACGAAAATCAGACTACTTCTAAAGATAATCCTTTAAAAACTTTTTTTAATGGGTGTAAATAGCCCCTGCGAGGTAGGCAACCCACACGAATAACTATATGTATGTAAATCTGAATTGATGCGTGTTGTTCTGTGCCCCCCAAACCAAAATCCTGGGTACGCCACTGCAGCTGACAGTATCAATTCGGCCAATCAGAATACAGTAAGTCCTTGATTTATGTCATTTGCAGAAAATATCCACCGTTGATTTAAAGTTGTTTCGTGCTGTTTTAAATGACAATTTCATGTAAATATTTATCAAATTTACCTCGAATTGATAGAAAGGATGATCCGAAGATCCTTATACAACAGGCATAAGCTGTTATGACGGGAAATGAGGAAACAGGTGAAATTTACCTCATTAGAAAAAGTTTCACATGACATCTTGATAATCACATCTGAAGTACATACATATGTTTTCATCCTTAACATTGTTACTGGATGTATATTTTTGTATTTAAAAGCAATGCATATTTGAGTTCAGGAGCAGACAAATGCGAAGGAGAGGGGGAGAATGATATTTCAGTCAGCATACATGCCCGAATGTGCACCCCTCCCTCTCAGTAGAAGAGGCACAATCATAGAAGAAATATAGTGTATCTTTTCTCTGATGATGCCTACAAAGTCGTCTAATTTACATCACCAAACGGATCAGGACATGTATTGAGTCAGGGAGTTTTTTCTCCCTGTTGGCATTGCTTGTTCGGTCAAGGCAGCTCAAATGCTCGCCCATTTTTTTAGTGTTGAGTGCATTCTGATGTATTTACGGTTGATTTTTTTTAATTGGTTAAATTGCAAACATCCCTTTAAATATGGCTGAAAAAAATGTAGAAAGCGCTTCAGCAAAGAGATCTCGTAAATCTTTTAATTTGGAGGTTAAATTAGAGGTGCTACGATGTGTTCAAGCTGGAGAACGAAAATCAGGTTTCATTATACGTTGTTTCACTTTACGTTGCATTTCCCGGAAACGTATCTTCAATGGAAATCGAGGACTTACAGTAATGAGAATTATAGCATTAAACTGAGAGCAATGGCTTAACTTCTGAAAAAAATTTTAATAGCACAAACTGCTATACACAAAATAAATTTCATTTTTTGGCACAAATTTCATGATTTTATGGTAATGAAATACTGTAATATATCACATTATATTAGTTGACTTTTAAAGCTTGAAAAGAGCTTTCACAAAATTAGGGTATATTGATGTAAGAATAGGAATCAACTATTGCTGGTGAATGACATCAAGTCTGGCTGATTAACTTGAAACTAGCTTCATTTTGTATCCTTTTGGTCAGTGGAGCCATAGTGAGGGTTGTAGTTTGAATAAATACTATTGCAAATTGCAATACATGCCAAAGAATGATACTGTGTAACATCATAAATGTATGATTAGAAAATTTGAGCTTTCACTAGTTAAATTAAATTTATAAAAACAGAGAAAAAGCTCTGGAGCTAGTAAATATTGAGAAATTTTGGCAGATACATATTTCGGTTATCCATCTTCAGGGCTGGGACTTGAGAGCACAGGTTCTGGTGGAAAGAAGAGTCCAGTGACACACACTGAAGATTGTACATTGTAACTGAAATACATAGCAGACAAAATTTCTCAATACAGTAGTGTCTCGATTATCCGAGGTAAAGTGGACAAAGCTAACCTCGGATAATGATAAACTCGGATAAAACGGAAGGTTCATTTTTAGGTATTAAAAATGGGCCTATGTATATGTATGTTTAGAAAATTTATTTTATACATATGTAACTAAACTAAAAGAACAATTTATTGATATTACTTAAACAAAATAGTCTTTTAATGATTTCTGCCCAACTTTGGTCGATCGATTTTTGGCTGCCATGTTACGCCGCTGCCGCCTTGGTTAACACGGAACCTCGGATAAGCGGGCTTGGATAATCGAGACTCTACTGTACTTACTGATCCAGAGCTTTTTCACTGTTTTTCTACAATCATAAATGTAATTTGATCATGTGGGAATTTCTCCCATAATTCCAGATATGAATTTCTTGCTTATTTCCTTTTCATCAAAACAGCTACTCATTACTGAGATACTTATTTCCATGTAATATTAGGACCACAATTTTTCTTAAGAAAGATTTAATGAAAAGTGAAAGAGGTAGGATGATATATACGGCAAGTATATGCTTGATCATACATTTTCATGCCAAAAAATTGAGGTTAAATTCAGGGGCATATATTCTGCGTGTGCTTGGTGTATGCCACACACCCAATGAATATCACGATATATACGTATATGTAATATTAAAATTATGGCAACTATGAAATGCAGTTGTGCCAAAAAAGTTACATGCACGGAAATATGTTCACTGGAAGATCTCTAGTGAAGTCGTGGTATCGGACATCGCATGATATATAGCGTTTAATTAAATAGCGGAGTGGACTGGGGTCATACGTAGTAGACTACTGCCAGGACTTAGGGTGAGCAGTCCGTCTCATGAACACCCATATATAGCGATGCGGTGGAGATAAAGTGGAAGTTCTTAAGTCAACACTCCAGATGGTGCTATTAGGTCACCACCCAACTTTCTGCCTTGTACCACCTTGCACAGTAGACTAAGCACAGTGGAGAGATATTTGGGATAAGCATGGTAGAAGATAGCCTTCAGGGCATGCTGACATTTTAGCACATCCAAGTGAGGTTGCAGTCTTGGGGATTATCGATTGCGTTATCGATAACGTGGTCGATGATCCAGCAGAAACTTCAGACCAGCTCTTAGGAGTGAATTGGGTGTTTAGTCAGCAGCAGCAACTTGAAGTGAATAGAGCATTGTGTTACTAAGAGTGTTTATTCTATTGTGGTTTCTATTATATTACTTTTTTGTACAAGTTTCTTTAAAATTTTCTGTTACTGTTTGACAAACTTAAAAATATTTGCCCTTCTTATACAATGGGAAATAGTGTTGAATATTTGCTGAGTGAACAATTTTCAATTTGAACCTTTGCTGATCGTATGAACATTGTGGTAGAAGGTAAGCCTTGTCCAGCTCTTCCAAGTCTACTTTGTAAGCATAAAGGTGCAAAAACTGAATATAAGAGACATTTTTCCATTTCACAATATGAAACGGTGGGATGGTTAACTGGCTGAGAAACGCTATCTAGACTTTTTTGTTGGCCATGTTTATTGTTCTCAAAAGAGAATGGTGTGTGGAATAAGCATGGGTTTTCTGATCTTAACCATTTAGCAGCAGCACAACAAAAACATGAAAGATCTTAAGCACATGTTGTCTTTTCTTAATCTTAAACTTTTGGAAAACAAAGAATCAACAAAAAACTGAAATAAGCCAGCATAATGAACAAGTGAATAAAAATAGAGATATTTTGAAAAGGTTCATTGATGCAATATGTTATTTATCTAAACAAGAACTTCCTTTGCGAGGTCATGATGAGTCTAAAAATTCAATGAATAGAGGTAATTACCTATATTGTTTTTAAATGTACTTCATGACTATGATCCTCTTTTAGATAATCATTTAAATACATCAACTGTGGTTCAAGGAATTTCTCTCTGTTCAAAATGATCTTATCAAGTCTATATCTAATGTCATTAAAGATGCAATAAAAAGAATTGATTCAGCAACTTTTATAGCCATTGTACTGGACGAAACTTTGGATGTCATGTCAAAATCACAGCTCTCAACAGTTTTGCATTTTGTGCATGATGGGGAAATACATGAAAGATTGATTGGATTTACAGACGTTAGTACTGATACAACTTCTAGTGCTCTATTTAATCGTGTTGTCAATAGAGTTCAAAAATTTTAAATTGAGGGAAAATTGGTTGGACAACCCTATGATGGGGCATGTGTAATGAGTGGACTTGTACATAAATGGTTTACAGAGCAAAGTTATTAATACATACTCTAACCAGGGCCGGCTCTAGGGGGGAGCACTTGAGGCACGGGGCACCAAATTTTAGGGATGCCAAAATTAAAAAAGTCTCTGAATTTAATTCTTTAAAAAAATCTAATATGCCAGCCCAAAAAGGCACAATATACATATGTAAAATTATCACATCAGCAATTAAATGAGTTGCCAGATTTCTATTTTTACTCTTTTCAAGGCATTTTCATCCCAATTTTCAGCTTGTTTTTGCATTAAAAATGTTCATGTTGTCTATTATAGCATGAAAAACCTTTAGAAAGCAATAAAATTGATCACGAGCAACCTGACTGTACAGATGCAATTGTACCTGGTAGTGTTCCATAATGAATTTCGATCTTTTTCGTTATCGCTACATATGTATCGTTATGAAAGCAGGGGCGGATCCAGAAACTTCTTGAGGGGGGGGGGGGGGGGGTTGCCCCTCCACCTATCGAATCCATCCCTGCCAATGGCCCTATATTTTGAAAATTCCTACCCCTATCAGATAAGAAAAAAATTATCTTAATGAAGGTTTTCGAGACTGGAAAATATTAATAACAGATTAAATGTGCATGAAACAACTAATGAACACATCAATTCCTTCAAAATATGGAATGACATGATAAAACGACTGAAATGTGGTTCGACAGTAGATTCCATTCAACAAAGGGAAATTGAAGAAAACACTAAATATTGGAAAAATGTTCATGAATGTCTTCTTTCCATAATTAAAGTTCATGGGACTCAGAATATCGCTTTACGCGGTAGTTCTGATAAACTGTATGAGGACAATAACAGGATTTTTTTTAAGATCATAGAGCTCTTCGCTAATTTCGATCCAGTGTTGAAAGAGCATTTAAAAGAAAATCAGATCTAAAGAAATTCACCAGCACTATTTAGGCAAAAATATCTAGAGTGAATTGATATATCTATTGAACAAAGCCATTAAAGAAAAAATTGTATCACACTTAAAAGCTAGTAAATACTACTCCATAATTGTCGATTGCACTCTGGATATTGTTCACATTGAACATAATGACACTCATTGTACAATTTGTCTCAACATTACTGTATCCTAATAAAGATGGCAATTGTAGAAATTAGCGAGCACTTCTTGGGGTTTCTCAAGATTGATGCTAGTACTGGTGCTGGAATAACCGAAAAAATACTTGAGATATTAAAAGAATATAATCTGTTGTTATGTGACTTAAGAGGACAAGGTTATGACAATGGCTCAATATGCGGGGCAAACATAGTGGAGTGCAAAACAGAATTTTGACGATGAATCCACGAGCGTTTTTTATTCCCTGTAGCTCGCATTCACTGAATTTGGTTGTTAACGATGAGGCAAACTGTTGCATAGAAGCGATTACCTTTTTTGTTACAATCCAGCACCTTTGTGTTTTATTTTCATCGTCCACACAACGTTGGGATGTCTTGATAAAAAATGTGACTCTGAAACCTTTAAGCGCTACGAGGTGGTCTTCTAGAATAGACACTGTAAAACCAATCAAAACACACATTGCAGGAAATTATTAATGCTCCTTATGAAGTTTCTGAACAAGGTACAACCGCTACTGCAGGAAGAAAACGGTCAGAAGCATTGACTTTACTTTCAAAAGTGTTTGTATATTTGGTATGATATACTAAATGAAATTAACATCACGTCAATATCTCTTCAACAAATGAGCTCAAATTTAACCAAAGCTGCTGCACAATTGTCAAATACACTTACATATTTACAGAAGTATAGGTTAGATGATAATTTCGCTAGTGTGCTGATTGAAGCAAAGAAAATGGCTCAGAGCTTAGATATAGAGCCTAAATTTGAAAAAAAGACGGATTCCTCTATGAAAAGCAACTTCTGAATATGAACCGATAGATAATGAAGTGCCAAGATTCAAAGTGGATTTTTTTCTATTATATTTTGGATAATGCAATTACCTCCTTAAAAGAAAGATTTGAATTAATGGAGAAACACATTAGTAGATTCAATTTTTTTTTCAATTTTAAAAATATATGTAAAATGAGTGATGAAATTTTGATTAAAAATTGCATGAACTTAGAAATGTTGCTGACTGATGGAGATCACAAAGATATTTCAGGACTAGACTTGGTAGAGGAGCTGAAATATTTGAAAAATCATTTGGATTCTGAATCACCGCTGAAAGTTTTAGAAAGCATGTGTGCAGATTATTTTACCAAATCATGCCCAAATGTATTTATAGCATTAAGAATATTCCTGACATTGCCAATAAGTGTTTCTACAGCAGAAAGGAGTTTTTCAAAATTAAACCTAATTAAGACGTATCTCAGATCGTCAATGTACCAAGAGAGATTAGTTGGGCTGGCAACTATATAAATTGAAAAAATATTACTGAAGAGTTGGAGATGGAGGATCTGATTAAACGATTCACTTCAATAAAGGTTAGGAAAATGAATTTTGAATAAAACGTATTTCTACAAGAAATTTACTTTTTTATTTTCAGGCGAAATATTTGATTTATTATCGTTTCATAAGTTAATACCGATTTTTAACTAGAATTGTTCTGAATACTTTATATGCATTTATTTAAAGTAATTAATCAATGATAAATCCAAAATGCCGAACCTAACAACACAATGAAGCTTGTGCACGAGAAAAAAATGTGATTTCTTGTGAACGTATAGTAGGTATTATTAGTAATTATATTAGCATAGAAAACACAATAATACAATTATTAATAAAATAATTAATATGGTTTACATATTCTTTAAAAAATTTAAAAATGAATAATTATATTAGGTATAATGAATTTGGTAAAAGTTTTCTATTTAGCAATGAAAAATGTTGGTGTGAGGGGCGCTCGAACAAATTTGGTGCTCGGGGCACCAATACACCTTGAGCCGGTCCTGACTCTAACACTTTTTACACATTGCTATGCTCATGTGTTAAATTCAGCTTTGAAACAAGAGCCTTTCGAATATCCCATATCTTACCCCGGACATACGATATTCGACATCCGATGTGCTCCGAGTCTACTTTCTTGTGCGTATTTTCGGCCAATATTTAGTTGGACGATACGACTCGCCTGCATTGTAGGTATTAAGTTATTGATTCTTTTGTCTTAAAAATGTTCATTATACAACTTTTAAACTAACTTGACCTGTATTATACAATATATTACTCGTTGGTTTTTTAACTATTAAAGTGTATGTCAATTTATATGGGAAATTGATATTTGACTTACGATGCGATTTTCGTGAACGTTTAGAGTCGTAAGTTGGAAACAGATTTTTGATATTCTGGCAACTGTAAGTACACAGTACTTCCATTTTACCAAGTGCTTTGTTCTTTCACATGGGATTTTTAACATTTCATTTTACATGTAACCAATTTTTTATAAGAAAATCACATTAAAAATTGAGTAATGTATTTGTATATAATTTGCTCAATACCTGCAAGAGGGCAGTTTGTCATTTTACTGTACTAGTAGTTCTGCTGTTCCCCTAGAAATGGCAGTTGGATTTTTCCTTGATGTAGTACGGGTTGCATAAAACTTTTTTTTCCACCTTAACCACACACCCACAATGATCAGGATATGCCACTGGTCAAATTGTATGCCACGATATATGATAATTGCCATATGAGTGTTGGCTTAATCAGTTAATCTACACATTTCTCAATGTATAATACCATTTTATTAAGTTAACAGTACAGTAGTAGGCCACACTGGAAGTTAAGACAAAATTCATTTTCACCTAAGTTCTTCTCCTAGCAGATTTTTGTATCAACTCACTTTGCACCATGCCACTCATTTTTCAATTTAAAGCTATGTTCATTGACACCACAGTAGGTCTAAATTGTGTGTTGAGGGTATTTTACACTACAATTAAAAATCTACTGTACAATCATGACATAAAATTATTTCTGTACTCAGGGATCACAGCAGAGCATACCAAAAAACTCCTGATTAAAAATAAAAAGGAAAATTAATTGAGTGGTGTATAATAATCAATATAAATATATACAAGATTTACAGAAAAATTAGAAATTTACATACGCTTCATAGTTTTCATTTGACACAAATGTTTTCAAAAAAGCATAGCACACATCACACTGCCATCTAAATTAAGGAATAATAAAACTAGCTGAGAACAATACCATGATAATTATAAAGGTTTATAATTATCATTTTGAACTTACAGAACCAATTAAAATTTTGCAATCATACTTAACAATTTCACATCAATTCAACAAAAACAAAAGGAGTTTAACAAGAAAATTTACAGCTGAATAAAGAATAATATCACACAATATGCTGACCATTCTGTCTGACAGAAATTTTCCTCCTTAAACATTAATAAATTCACACAGACATTAACTACTTTTATTGAATGAGGAATGCACTTCAATTATGCTCTTGAGATCCTCAATATTACAAATGCACAAGCCACAATGAGCAGACAATTTTCTGGCTGCATTCACTGGTTCAACCACTTTAACAACAATATACCTGAAGAAACTAACATGTAAATGGTAAAAATCACTTTAAAAAAGTGGTAAATTGCAATTCAGGAAGTATTATATAATTGGTCGATGTAATAACTAGTATGTATCATTGGTATGTCTATTGCATATATGCCATTATTAGAAAAAAAAGGCAATTAGTTTTAAAAACACATTAATGACACACGCGAGATATCTGATCGATTTTGTTCTCAAGCTTTCAACTGTCTATTACCTTCATATTTAAATATGGCTATTTTTTATTTAAATGGGCAATTTGCTTATCACAATGTCCTCAGTAAAACATCCAAGACATTCACATGACTGTTCCCATAAATGGAATGATTTGATATGGACACTTATACAAAAGTATCAATATACTTAAGGCTATAGTGCACCCTTCCTTACATTTTTTTACATTTTCCCACACTCAATGGACCATCTCATCAACAATAAGCTCTTTTCATAATGGTGTCTAAAAAGGACATTTCACACCTACTCAATATTCAATGAAAAACTTGCATAATCCTGACAGTGACTGCCATTTTTAACTCAGAATAATGCAAAGGCATTGTATTTAAAATCATTTTTGGAAAAGTGAAAAAATATTTCTCAAAATTAATGTGATACATTTTTACAAGCATAAATGCAACAAAAGAATTAAAACAATGAAAAATGGAATATTTTTAGTGTCTAAACATTATGAAAGCAATGATTTTTGCAACAAGGCCCAATGTTATGGACACATCTATAAAATCTAATCAGGAATGTGACCACATTTTTTTACTTGGCAAACTGAATAATTGTCAGCCAACCACAACTCACAAATGACAGTCATTATTACTATTTTGGGTAAATTAGCATAAAACAGCAATCAAAATCACATGATATCCCATTCCCCAAAAAACTGGGTTAGGCTCTTTAATGTGCCAATGCTTTCATCAGATAAATGATCAATCCTACTAAGATGAATAAATAAATGAGGCACCATCAAGTTTGCATAAAGAGTTTAAAATCAGCTATAATGAACCAATCTCTATTTACATCAGCAAGCTAATTTCAGTTGATGACTTGAAGGTATGTTTTCAAATTTCACTTAATGTAATTCATTGTGGGTATTACAAAGGGAAGAAATGGTTTGGATCAAAGACCCTATTGACATCAGGGAAGCACAGAAGAAAGTATATATGCCTTTCACACTGACATCCTCCAACACCTTCCCAAGTCAACCGAACCTTTTACGATGGCTTAACTAAACCAACTAATTGGAGCATTTTATACATTTTTATTATTTTTTAATCAAATCAGACTTATTTTATTCAGTTTGGTAAAATATTAAATGAGCCAGGAATATTTTAACTAGTGAGGCTCTCCTAATAAAACTGAATATTCATAAAACATTCCCTCAAAATGTAAGGGAATTTATGAAATGTTTAATTTTTTGGAAGCTCAATTAAAAATTTAAATCAATAAAAACTTGAATACTTCAGTGTGTGAAGTATTTTGACTTGAACACTTCTCTGATGAATGTCTTCTATAGCTCAAAAGAGAAGATCCGCGGCTGTCTCTGCACTCCATGTGATGCCCTCTTCGGTTGGTTTAAGGTATTCCTGCTCCTCCTCCACTGCTTTCTCTTCTTTTGATGCCTCTGTCGGGCTATGTGCATGGCTACTGCTTGGTTGAGGGATTGTCCGAGTTATGCCCAACTGGAAGTCCTCTCCTATCTGGATCTTACTAGGGGTGTAGCTGGCAAGGGAACCGCCTATGGGTAGCCAAGCAACGGGGGAATTTCAGGCCAATGAGGTACAAGGGTAGCATATGATAAACAAGCAAAAGTAAGCAATGCATACAAATGCCTTTATGACAAAATAACTTGAAGGAAATATCAGCTCATGCAAAAAAACAAGTAAATAAACTGAAAAATCTTATATGGAAAGCAATATTTAACTATACTTTGAATTATCTCAAATCTGTAATAATTTCCAGGAATGGCCATTTAATCTATTTTAAATAACATTGATTACTTAGGTAATTCTAGGATCTACTAAAATGGTGGTCATTTATACAACTCTATTTCTGATTTAAATTTGTCCATTAATACTACATAAATGCAAAACAAATACACAGCTTCAATGGACAAGTATTAACTAGGGGCAATATTTGATTAATCGATAATGAAATTATATCAGTAAAGCTTTTTTTGAAAACCCTTTTTTGTTAATAATTTACAGCTAAGGAGTTTTCAAAACTAAAACACCAATGCCACTCCATAATACATTAATTTCTAACGTTTCTTTTTGGCTTCATACTGAAACACGCAACCTTAAAATCATGAAAGTCATAAATATGCAGATGGTGTAGTTCTTTAAAAATGATTAAAAGTTTGCCTGGCTATGAACTCTTATTTCAAGCACTGGATGAATAAATGGCAGTCAATAAGTGGTTAGCACTAATTGAATAATGGTATTATACATTTTGCTACTTTCAATTTATATATATTGTACTATATATTAAACTAGCTACTATTGATCCAATGCACACAAATGGGTAAAAATTAATGCAAAAGAAATTAATATTATCGACCTCAAAATACAAAATATGATTTCAATTTTGCAATAAAAATAAAAGTACAAAATTTAAAGAAAAGTAGTAATTGTGAAGTATATAATCAACACAAATGTTACAGTAACACTAAAAAAGAAACTTCTTTAATAAGGAATAAAAATTTCAAAAAAGCCGAAATAATTTTCAATTATAAATATGAATGTTTGAAGTAAAATATTTTTAACTAATAATAATTATTAACAAGAGTTGCAAGAAGCTACAATCTCATTACTGTCTGAAAAACTAGACAATAATAAATGAAGCAAATGTCTACTAAATTTAAATTTAACCCTCCATCGGTTGCAATATATCTCTACTTGGTATATAGCATCAAAAATTTTCTATTTACATAGAAATGAAGAGGTTGGCAACTCTAGAGACCCTATTATGTTCTTCTATCTTCCTATTCAGTTTGATCCGAGCAGTCATTACAGGGATTTTAATTTTTCTTTGTATCCATCAGATAAAATATGTAACTTTTTTGTTGCATGTTTTCTTATATCATGAATGAAGATCATCTTAGTTATGGAGCTGTTAACCGTAATGATAGTGAAATTATACAAAAGACATAATGACAATAATAGTAAAGGCTACAATGAAGTTTTTGTTGATAAAATGAATAATCATGAAAGTCCATATCGAGCAGAGGTCTCCAAACCTTTTTTACAAGTGGGCCAATAAATTTTATTATGCTTGTGGGCCAGAGTATCAACACGAAAAACTTTTTGAAAATATAGATCTTTTTGAAAATATAGGTGCACAATATACAAATGTAGGCTATTTTTGTGTTAAAAGATAGTTTGGTGACTTGGGTAAATTATGATTTTTCCAGGAAATTTTTTTGACAAGTCCAATCTAACTTATTTTTTCTTCACTGAATATGAATCAAAATCAGACAAATGGAGCACAACTATTTTATAAAGTAGAAAATATTCAGTCTTATTCCTGAAATAAAAATTACTTAGAAGTAAAAACAGGTAATAATAAACAAATATAAATTGAGACAATATGAAATACATAACAAAATAATGCTTTTTCATTTTTGTTAAAGTTATTTTGAAAATTTTGTTAACGTTTTTCATTGCGTTATTTAAAAATCATTTAGGTAATACATTATGCATAATGTTTTCCAACACTGCTTGATTGTTATATCTAGTAAAATATGGCAAAGATTTATTACAGGCTCAAGGGCCTCATTAAATAGGGTCATGGCCCACATATGGCCCTCGGACCATAGTTTACAGACCCCTGATATAGAGGAACATGAGAAGGACTCTTGACACAAGGCAGGGGGATTCTATTAAAGATGAACAATACGGTTTTCATAATAGTGAAATGAACATAAAACTGATTTATAGGAAAGGATCAGATTACTATATAGAGAACCCACCTTATTAAAGATTCATGATTTCATTTATCACAACAACATGCAACAATGATCTGCAAAAAATTGCTTTACAAATGAATGTGGTAATGAAGAGTCTGATTAATCTTATTGTGTGGGTAAAAATTGTTTTGTAGTAACTTTTATTTTGTGTTGCCTTATTCAAATAGCTCTGCATTAAAAGTTTATTTAGATACATTCATTTTCCTTGATTGTGTACAAAAAGTTATAAAACATAAGTGAATAAATAAAACTGGTCAAAAGAAAAAAAAATTATTTATAAAGGGCCTAAAAATGCATATTATCTGTTAGGTAAATTGCAACCATTCACATTGTATCAGGTATTACTAGCATTGGAGGGTTAATGATAGTTAATTATAGATTTAGTAGAGATAGTCACACCATAGTAAACTTGGTTATAAAAATCTGCTTTGCCTACGATTCAAGACAAGATATGAAGATACCTCCAATTAACAAAGATTAAGTGCATCAGATATTAATAAAATATTTTAAATGCTTTCTTATGATGGTTCTTCATTAGAAATGAACATGACAATCACCTAATCAACTAGATACAACTTTACATAAAGAATTTAGCTAAAAATGTTAACTTGGTTTGTATAAATGAATTTTTTATGACAATTGAATATGTAAGACAAAGTACACTACAATTTATTTTATGATGAGCATTTTAAGGGCAGTTTAAAATCTTCCTCCATGCCATTTTCTTTGTTCATTCTATTAAAGAAGTTTGGCAACAAGAATTCATCCTCAGTAAAATCTACTTTATATCTTTACCCATACTGTGCTAGTACTATAAGATAGTTTCCTCAAATGCTATAGAAGCAAACCATGATATATTTCTAAAATTTCTACTGATTAAAAATTCATTATTATTGGTAATAATAAAACAATTAGAACTTTATACCAAATAATAAATATTTATGCTTGAAATAAATGAAATAAGACAAGAAAGCGATAATAGAAACTAATAAATATGGGAAGAAAAACTAACTAATGCAAAAAAATATAAAGGTACTTTTTCAGAATAAAATAATTGGTTTTAAATAAGATAAGTTCGACAAAGATTTACTAGATTGAAAAGGTAAATGCTTTTAACAGTATTATACAAATGAAAGCCAGGTTTATAAGTAAAATGATATTTTCTAAGCATGCACCTTTCATTAAGTAAAACTAATTACGTAAATTCTAAACAACTGAATCATCATCCCCAGTCCACGAACGAAGTAACACATAAGTGATTCCTGTAAATATAATTTTAAAGAGTCATGAAAGAATGGCTAATCTTACTAACCCCTTGGCTGACAAGCTTCGAGTGTCCCAGGAGCCAAAAAAGTGGAATATGTGTGATGGTGAAATTTGATTATAAAGAATTTCACTGTACTATTAGGATTAAATGAAGCAAAATTGCAGTATTTCAATGATCCTATCATGACATGCCCATAAAAAAGAAGACCGAATATGTGATAGTATAATTAATGGCAACAGATTTTCATTTTTGTGTAATGTAACAATGACAGATTATAAAGTAGCAGCCAAAGGGTCAAGATAAATAATGTGACAGCCATAGCACAAAAAATAATAAAATATAATTTATTATAATTATATACTCTTATTTGCCAGTGTTGTCTCTCAGTTGCTGAAGAAACGTATCAGCCTGAAAGCTCCATATTTGTGTTGTTTTTGTGTTTTTCATGTCTTCAGCATCCCCAGCGGCTCTCCAATCTATGTAAGTGTCCACTGGGCTTCCTCCAACACCTTGTTGCCACCTTTATTATTACCTTTCCTTTTCTTTAAGCATTATAGTGCTCGCCACCATTCATGGCCTATGGTTGCGCAGAGAGAGAGATACTTTTTGAGACGTTGCAGCTTTCTCGCGCTCTCTCTCACTCTGTGGCAGGAAACACAGAGCAGTCTTTACTTATATGCAAGTAGGAACTTTATTTAGTGCCAAATGGGACCGAGTTATACCATATATGTTACAGAAAAATACTCTGAAACTGAATAACGTCAAAACATTCATTTTGATGTATAACAATTGTAATACAAAAGCTAACATGTTTCATGCCATTTCAGTATGAAAAAGACGAAAAAGGATTTTTTACATCTATGTACACACAAAAAAAAAAATTTTAAAATAAATTCATACATTTATTTTATTTATATATTTTATCACAAAAGTAACAAAAAATTCAACTATAGAGATTGAAAATCGTCGTCGCTGTTATCGGAGTCGGAACTCGTTGACCTTTCTGTAAGCTGAATTACGATGGATTCCATAGTATCATCTCGAGATAATTCTTTAACGTAATATTCTTCTTGTAGTTTCTCCATGTGCCTTACGCATGACTCCCAGTGGGAAGCTGTAATCCGATCAATCGCCTCATGTACGAGCTTCTCCGTGTCAGCAATTTTAAAGGATGTGTTCATGTCTGCGATGTAACCCTTCAGTTGCACCCACACCAACTCTATCGGATTGTATTGACAATGAATGGGGGGGCAGACGTACGACACTATGACCATGTTCTGCAGCTATCGTGTCCAGTTCATATACTTTGTCCCTGGGTTTGTGAGCCTTCACGAGTTGCAACAACTCTGCCCTCGTCAGGGAAACTGAATGTGGAATTTTTTTACTTGCCAACCATTCTATTATGTCTGCCTTTCTTGAATTGGATGTTGGAGCCTTCTCCAAAATAACGGAGTGATAACTCGCGTTGTCCATGACAATTATTGACCCTGGTTCCAAGTATGGCACCAACTGACATACAAACCAATTCTTAAAAGTCTCGCCATTCATCTCGGTGTGGTAATCCGAAGACTTCTTGGAATTTGATTGGAACACCAATTTACTTGCTGGTATAAAACCACTCGCAGCAGATCCAGAGTGGCATATTATAATTCTTCCCCCATTACTCACTGGGACTTTCATACATCCGTGCCCGTCATCGGTTTGCCAACAGTATTTCTTGGTATGATTTTGATTGACCCACGTTTCATCTAGGTAATAAACTTGTTTGGCACCTTCTTCTCTTAACTTATGCATTGTTCTGAGGAATGCCATCCTCATAGCAGAAATGTCGCTCCGCTCCATTAAAAATTTTCGACCGTCGTTGCATCTCACGTACTTGAACCCAATTTCCTTCAAAATCCTGTACATGGAGCGAGTGCTACCATTGTACCCATATATATATATACATGAGGGTCACTTAAGTCATGGCAACTCTGCATTTTCTGCCGGAAATTTTGCAACGTGGGAAATCGGGTATATATGTTTGAAAGTACGTGGCATATACTTGCAAATGTTACCACATAATGGTGTACATCTACCGCAGTGTATAAGCAGTACGCACACAAACATTCAGTGATTTGCATACTCCATTCGAAATTGATGTCAGTAAAGTGGAACAGCATTCGTATGTCAAAATTGCAGTGCTCTGCTGCAAAAATGCAAGGAAGTGTCATGCAGATCTACATGAAGCATTGGGTGATCTTGACAGCAGTTCGATGCGAGGTGGCAGATTAATGAGTCAGGTGCTGCCGATGGTGTTCGTCGCCTTCCTCATCATTGGCAACTAGCCTTAGATAGTCATTGGGACTATTTTGAAGGTTGCTAACATTTTGTAGTTGCACATCCACTCTGTACTTCACAATAAAGCCATGGTTTCAAAATGCGTGTTACTCGTATTTTATTGCCTCCTACCTGTGACTCCTAATCATGGCCTTTTTCGAACGGAGTTTATGAATCACTGAATGTTTGCTCACATACTGCTTGTACACTGTGGTAGATGTACATCATTTTGTGGTGACATTTGCAAGTACATGTCATGTACTCTCAAACGTATATATCTGATTTCCCACGTTGCCAAATTTCAAGCAGAAAATGCAGAGTTGCTATGACTTAAGAAGTGACCCTTGTATATATCATCATCCATCATCAGCCTTTTTCAATCCACTGTCGGATGAAGGTCTCCCCCAGGCTTTTCCAGTTTTCCCAGTCAACTGCCTCCCGGCTCCAAGTTTGCGCCAAGAACTGAACAAGCTCTCTGTCCCACTTGTCTTTTGGTCATTTTTGGTCTCTTGATGTTTCTTGGGATCCATTCGATGACACTGGACGTCCAACGCTGGTCATTTCTTCTAGCAATATGGCCTCCCCACTGCCATTTTAGCACCTTCACCCTTGTAATCATGTCACAGACTCTGGTCTTCTTTCTTATCCAGTTGTTCCTCTTGTGGTCTCTTCGGGTGATCCCTAACATGCATCTCTCCATGCTCCTCTGTGTTGTTTGCAGGCACTGTATCATTCTGGCATTCATGGTCCATGTTTCACATCCTTATGTCAAAACAGGCAGAACACATTGGTCATACAGTCTTCTATTTAAGAGGACTGGAATATTTGATTTAAAGATGTTTGCATTATTGCCAAAAGCACTGTATGCAATCTTCACTCTCCGGTTGATTTCTCTAAGAAGCAAACCATCAGTAGCGATTAGTTGACCCAAGTAAACATAGCTGGTTACTTCTCCGAGTTCTGCTCCGTTTATATGTATCTTCTCAGAATTTGTGAAGGAGTTGTACATAACCTTTGTTTTATTAAGATTCATCTTAAGTCCAGCTTCTTGGCTTGCTTGTTCAAGCTCTTCAGTTCTTCTACGGAGCTCTTCTGCGCTCCCTGCGAACAGTATGATATCATCTGCAAAGTGCAGGTGACTCAGATGTTCTCCATTTACCTTTATGCCTTTATCTTCCCAGTCTAGTGGTTTGAATACTTCCTCAAGAGCTGCTGTAAATAACTTAGGGGACATAGTCCTCCTTGTCTCACTCCCTTTTTGGTCTTCAAGGCACTCATTTCTTCATGCACCTGGATAGATGTCGCATTTTTGTAGATATTCTTGATCAAGGTTATGTACATTTCTTCTACTCCTTGTTTCTTTAGTGCATGTAACACTGACGCAGTTCGAACAGAGTCAAATGCTTTCTCATAGTCGATGAAACACATACAAAGAGTTAACTCGTACTCGTTAGTTCGACTGATTACCTCTCTCACGACTTGGATGTGGTCCATCGCATTATATCCACTGCGAAATCCAGCTTGCTCTCTGGGCTGGGCAGAATCAAGATGGTTTTGGAGGTGCATATTGATTATTTTAGTGAATATTTTGTAGACTGTTGGGAGTAGATTGATTAGTCTGTAGTAATTCAAGTCTTCTTTGGAACCTTTCTTGTGCAGAAGGATAATACATGCATGGTTCCATGTTTCTGGCATCTTTTTCTTCCTCAGACACGAAGTAAAAATCTTAGTGAGAATCATTTCCATATGATTACCCATTGCTTTGAATACTTCCTCTGTGATACCATCCACTCCAGATGCTTTACCATTCTTCATACTTCTGATTGCATGTCTCACCTCTTCCGGAAGGATATCTGGGACCTCATATAACTTGGTGTAAAATTCTTGTACCCATTTTAGGATTTATTTCCTACTATGGGTTATGGAGCCTCTTCTAGCATCAAGGCCACCAGCTGTCTCTTTCCGATCGAGAGATGTTCCTTCATTTTCTTGTAGCTTCTATTGTTTTCTCAATTAGCTCATAATTATATTTCTTCACATCTTCCTTGATGCACTTCCTTATATTGTGCTGATGAAGGGATCATCCCGAAAGCTCCAACAATGTCCACAAATGTGTCTCTCCGACACTCCAGTGGCTCTCCTTCTGTTAAGTGCTCACTGGGTTTCCTTCAACACCTAGCTGCCCTAAATATCCTTATTTACCTTTACTCTTCTGCAAGTATTTATTTATATACAGTAAACTCCCAGTTATCCGGAATGCCTGGGGAATTGTGTGTTCCGGTTAAGTGAATATTCCGGTTGCTTGAGAGTTTTAATGGATATGCTTTAATAAAGCATTTGGATACCAAATAATTGCAATATTTTAATACAACACGTTTAATTGCAATATTTAAATATTTAATAACTGCATTAGATCCTATGGAATATCTCGTATGCCTATCGCTATTAACTTTCTTTTGTTCTAATAACAACGCGAGGTACGGGTTAACTTCGTCCAACATTTAGGATTTTATGACAAAAAAATACTTTCCTTGTCCAAGAAAAGGATAGAAATTATCCACACCTAATACAATGTACTAGCAGAAATTCTTGAGGCAAATTGATATCAAACAAACGAGAGGCAAATATTAACATGCAATCATGACACCATTACATACAGTGCAGTTAGTAAATATTAAAATAATGCAATTAAACTTCTTGGATAGTTATATATTCCTTAACTAATGTTTCAAAAAAAGTCACAAAATTCATCGGCAGATTCATGGTCACCGATTTTTTATCACCCGAAACATCTAGATGTCTGATCTTAAAACGTGTAGGCCATCCATCTGAAAATGCACATGGTTCACTAATCTCCATTTGCTCATAAAAATCTTTCGCCTTTTCAATCAACATTGGTTCAGAAATAGGGACTCCCTCAGAACGATTTATAGAAAGTCATTCATAAATAATACCAAATTGTTAAAATTCTGGCTTATGAAGAGTGCGCCAATACTCAACTCTTCTAGCTGTCTCAGAAGACGTAATGAATTTTATTAACTGTGATTTCTGTGCCTTAATGTCATAAATAGTGAAAGAACAAACATTGAACTCTTTCATTAAAACATAGCAGTTCTCACTTTTCTCTAAACGTTTTATTATGTCAACTTTTTGGGTTAAGGTTAGCACAACCCGTTTTCTTTTATTACCTTTAGCGCATATTGGAGTTTTAGGAGGCATTTAAAAAGGGTGTGCGAAATATTTTATTTAACATAAACACAGAGTTTAAGAAACATCCACAATGTTATGACTGCTAAAACGCAAATTTTAGCGGTAACATTCGGAATTAGATGTAAACAAAAAATTGTCGAAAGTGCCATTTTTATCGGTAACATTCCGAACTAGATGTAATAAAAAATCGAGAGGCAGGAGATGCTGATTGCTTGAGAATTCCAGTTGCATGAGTACCAGATAACTGGGAGTTTACTGTATACATATATATATATATGATATACATATATCATCATCATCATCATCATCAGCCCTTTTCAGTCCACTGACGGACGAAGGCCTCCCCCAGACTCTTCCAGTTTTCCCTGTCAACTGCCTCCCTCCTCCAAGTTTGCCCCAAGAACTTAACAAGCTCTCTGTCCCACCTGTCTTTCGGTCTTCTTTTTGGTCTCTTGATGTTTCTTGGGATCCATTCGATGACACTGGACGTCCAACGCTGGTCATTTCTTCTAGCAATGATATACATATATATATATATATATATATATATATATATAAATTTGATATTTAGGGCAACTAGGTGTATCACCCCAGCAGCTCTCCTTCCGTTAAGTGCTCACTGGGTTTCCTTCAACACCTAGTTGCCCTAAATATCCTCATTTACCTTTCCTCTTCTGCAAGTATTTATATAATTTGATATTTATTTTCATTGGCAATTTCAATAGTGTTATAATTATTGTAAATTCTTACAATAAAATGACCTAACAATGCTGCTTGTGAATTTCATGGATACATAAATTAACAATGTACACTTAGTATCTATTATGAAGAAGCAAGAAATTAACAGAGCAGTAATACTTCAAAAAAGTTTTCATGTCTATAGGTTTCAAACTCACCTGCTGAGGGAGCTAATGTTGGTGTAGGAGCCGTCGTAGTGGGTGGAGGTGGATGGGTCGAGGAAGATGATGTACTCGCTCCAGTCACCATGCTTGGAGATGTCGAAGTAGGAGAATCATCAATGTAAGAGGACTCTGATGGATACTCAAAGGTCCGAGTAGCTTCGTCGTTGAAGGTAATGCGCAACTGCATGATGAAAATGAATTAATAATATTTGGTAAAATTACTCTAAAACTCATAATATAATATTATGAGTTTTAACTTTAATATTCTTATGCACCAGAAAATGGAAACGAATTTAATTCCTGAAAATATGCAACTGGAGCCTGGCATTGCACTCTTGGCTAATTTGATAATTATGTTGTAGTGAATTTACTCTCTGTGCCAACTCCCTTTCAATATCCTCATGCTATTTTCACTTTGGATATGACATGGTGGCAATGTTTCTTATGATGATGAAGTTTTAAGATATTAATTATCAACAATGATACTTTATTTCCATGTATTTTAAATGACCATTTTTCAAACCTCTAGCAAAATTCTCTGTGAAAGACTAAAATTAATGGAATTCCACTGCCAATAATGAATGGTGCTCAATTTGCAAGAAAAAATTATTGACAGAATATCACACAGTTAAGTCAGCACAGAATGAGTTTAAAATGAGGAGTTTATCAACTGCCTGCATTAATATACAAAACTAAGTTTACTTTTCACATCTTGTAACGTTCAAAGGAAAGACTTTTTCCAGTACAGAAATTTTGCCAAGAAACATCTGTCTAACTATTCGAGTTAGCGATTATGATTATGCGTTTACCATACGCACAGACCTAAACACACCGGAAAACCTTTCACAAACATTCCTAGCGATAGTTAGACTTCATTGACTGTTGGTCAACGCGTTAATTTTCTCCGGAATTTCATATTCGTAACGCAGGAAATGTTAGCTTTCATCTCCGCTGCCGTGCTAAGCACTTTCGTCGACATCGCGGAGAATAATTTTATTTTTTCATTCTAAGGAGCGGCTCACAATGCGAGAGCGTCCTCGATTCACTCGTTCCCTCTCCGCTCATGCGCGGAGGAGTTCAATCCGTCGCTATACGAGAAGAAAGTGCGTGGATGTGTCGCTTGGTTGGAGACAACGGCGATGGTTCTATGGCGCGATTATAGTAAATCGGTGAGCCATTTTGAACGGTTACGCTTCACCTTAAAAGCACAAGCAAAAATGTCGAGGAAAATTCAACGGTTGACGCACTATCCGGCTCGCATCAAAGAAGACCGTAATTCCGCACTACGTTGAACTCAAGTCATATGATTACGAATATTCGATAGACGCTTGACATTCGGTTCATTAAATTTCAAAACAACTGATAATTAAAACAAGACGAAATTAAGTATTTTTTCGCCAAGGATGACAACATTTAGATGGATGGGGATAATTTTAATCGTGCCGCTTACCTATTTTCAAATAATCCCAGGAAAAAAGAAAATTGAGATGGATGAATTGCTCGGTTACATTTATAAGAATATCAGCGCATGCGCAAATAACGTAATTTTTGCTTAGCGAAGTGAGTCCGAAAAATTTCCTTTGAATTGTCATTATCACGGAAACTGAATTACGATGGTATTCGGATGCAACGACAAGATAGCTAAGATTTACCGAAAACAATTTTTTTCTCCTGAGAATGTTTTGTCAAAAATACAAAAAGACAAGTAGTTTTACTAGAGAGATTTAATTCTAAGGAAGATAAACAGGGACATGACCAGTCTTGAGGCATAAAATAAACGATTTTTGATGTTCTTGCTGTGAAAAAAAATTGCGCCGCCTGAATACGGTTTCGTGACATAAGTAAAGCCCGTAGTTTCTCAAAAGACGAATCTGACCAAGCGCTCAGGTCAGCCGAACAAAATCCGAGACTTCGGGAAAAATCGGAACGTATGGTTAACCTATTATTACATTTGAGTGACACTGTTAGGATGATCATGCGAAAAAAACCGACAAAAAACTTTTTTCGTTATTTCAACCGAGTCAAAATTTTATGCCACGTCGTTCCAGCAAAATGACATGGAATCTTCATTCAAATACGTTTCCGTGTAGAACCCGCATCACACGAAAAGAGTATATATAAGGTTACTTCGATGTCTAACGCTTTCGATGCCCAGACATTTTTCTTCTTATATCCTCCGAACCTTTTGATAAACTATAATAAGTCAAACATCTGCAAATACTCCAACGAATCTTACGCTCACTGTTTCATCGACACATTTGCATCAGAAAATGCATGCGAACTTCAATTGTAAATTTGACGTAAGTATAGAAATGGGCCAATAAAGGATCGAAGGAATAACCGATTCTCCTTTTAGCTGCAGAAGCGGATGATATCAAAAAGATTTACATCGTCCACAACATTATATCAAGCAGAACAATTTTTCTCACGAATAACAAAACATTACATTTACTTTCCACGATGTTAGAATTATGTTTTTCAATAGTAGTCAACTAACTCTTAACATGTTCATTCACCGTACTTAACAGGAAAACAATGTTCACTCGTCGGAACGTGAAGGAATCCAAAACAGTGATAATGTAACACTGAAAGTATTTAACGACAAAATTTTATCGGTATATATGCAGTTTCATTACGCAACCAACAGCCACGCTTGCCTCTTTGCGGACCAAGGTATCATTGTAAAAAAATACAGGATTATTTTCTCTTAGAAAAGGCAATTAAAAATCTGTAGGAGGGCGATTGGCAATAGATGACAGACAGCGCGGCGGAGAGTTTTCGCTCTAATTTCCTTGCAACGGTAAGCTTCTGCGCCTCGTTGCGCTTTATGCCGAACAGTTTAGTTACTCGCCCTCACGGAACAGCCATGGTCTCATGTGGCGCCACATTATAGTAAGCACCAGTTGGCGTTCCTTATAGGAGGATCAAGATAACCCCCCGTCTATGCCCAATTCATTTCGGTGCGTGGGTAGCATCGCGTGGCACTTAACATTCTCTAGACTTCGACATTTCTCATTTTCCTTTCCCACTCTTCAAAACTGCCTCGGACTGCCGAATTCGCCCTCGAAATCCATCAACAAGTGTTTGAGACGAATGCCGATTCGGTATAAAATTTCATTATCACAAACGGATTTTTGTCTCGCACGTCTACAATTCGAATTTTCGTAATTGGAAGACATTTTCCCTTGACTGTTATTAACTGCATTCTTCCTACGAGGTTCGAGTTACGAAGATTCAGAAGTATTAATTATTTATATGCGGGATTTCGACGCAATATTATTAATCTAATATTTCTGGGGTTTAGTGGTTTTAGAGTAAAATTATTAATGAACTCTTTCGCTCAATGAGGAAATTAAATATGTCACCACTTCTATCAAAAGTGGAAAACACAGGTTCCTTTAATTTCTTCAAGAAGAATTTGAAAAAAAACCGAATTCACCTTACTCTACACAAATTCTGACGTCAGTTAATGTGGAGCTTCAAAGCAGAGTTCCATCCCGTACTCTTTAACAGCTTTCTCGCCACTTGTGAAGGCAAACCATGGAGAAAAAAGTACTTCTAACATGTACAACACTTTGAAGGTGCGCTTCGAACCTTTTATTACAATGAGTCGCATTTCTTGCAATTCTATTGACTACAAGACGTTATCTCACAAAATTCAGTGAACCAACAATGCTTAGGGATAGTAAATAATTGGATTGTGGCTGGAAAAAGAGCGAAAATCTGCAATAAATTTGGAAATGGCAGGCAACCATCGAGGAGCGACAGATGATAATTCAAGGGGAAAGGAAGAAAATTGGCGCAAAAAATATGAACCACGCATAGTTTGCTTCAATCACTTAGGCTAAAGGAGCACGGAAAATTCCGGCATATTATATTAATCGCTACCGCAAATTAACCAATAAATCTCAAGAAACGCCTGATTGATAATCTCCTTTCATACCCTTGATCGCAAGCAGCCATATCCTTAATCTTACGGAAACCTCGATTCGTTGAGTAGTTACCCTCAATATTAGTCTCGAGCATAATTTTCGAGAAATTAAAACATAACTCTTGTTAATCCGCTACGCTAATTAGGATCACAATGAAGCGGAAGGGGAAGCAGCGGCAGCGCGCGCACACACGTCCAAGGAAGCGTCAAAAAATCCTCTGGCCATAACGCAAAGCGAGTATAGGCGAAGGAACGGACATGTCGCAGTCCAAAAACGAACTATTGTCGCGCTCAACTCCTCCTATCAAATCTAAACTGGAAGAAGACGAGCGAAAGTGAATCGGACGTCACGGAAAATTACGAGAGTGCAATATGAATAACAGAATGCTTAGATATTCAGGTTAATCAAGATAAACTTTTATGAATTCATGCACATACGATATATGTATATATATATATATATATATATATATATATATATATATATATTACAATCTTACATTAGCCTTTTAACTAGTGAGGTAAAATTATGATCACACTGTAACTGACCGCTGTTTATTATTGTTATTCTTTCACTAGCTGTATCTACAATCGAATTTTCGGAAAGTAGGGGGAGTACATAATTTGACACTATCACTCAGGTGGTGTGTCACACACCACACCTCAGTAGTTAAAGGTTAAAAATGAATAATCGAGCACACCTCATGGCTTGAATCTAATTGGTAAGGAAACCCGAACCCAAATTGCATGGCTCCAACTAGATACCTTCTAAATACAGTGAACCGATCACCCCTCAAAGTTGCTCCCCCCTCTTTAACGGTCTATATTATTCGGGAACCAAATCGATTCACCCTGGCCGCCTAACCCTTATAAATGCCACTTTTTCAAGAAACTTGAGTTGGCCACTATAGAGTGAGCTTTGGGAACATGTGGCGGGATGTATGTCGCAATAATGGGCTTTGGAATTTAGAATAAACTTTGGCATAGAACTAAGAATGGTAATATTTTAACAAAAATTAAAACATCGTATTATCCTGATCATTGAACATTTTTATTTTGCTTCATATACCCACGTCACATCGTGATTGTCTCGTTACAACGCTGTCTTCCACCTACTTACATTAGAATCGCAATATATAGAGGGCCGCATTTACCTTACTGGTATGTGGCATGTCTGATACCCCTGCTGTACACGAACAAGGTGACTCGTACAGCCATAAAACGGTTGGGTAAACCAGATACAAAGTAATCGTTCTCGGCTGTACTGCAATGCGTGTAATTACTATGAGATCGAACAAATTCATTCATTACAAACAGGCATATCGTCCTTCTCAAAATAAGAACGAATGCCGAAAAATTAATCCGCAACCACGACCGGAAATATTTATAAAGTTTCACTAAACAGATTCCAGATTTTTAATCCGTTTTGAAAATCGCCGTTAATCTTGAATCAGCCGAAGATTTTCAGCAATTGGAGAGTAATTTGCCTTTGAACATAACACTCAGCGTCGTACGAAGGTTCCGTTTCGTCAAATGGGTCCTCAAGAGGAGCCAATCGACGACAGCTGAGTAAACGAGGGGCGTAACTTCCTCGAAATTAACTATGAAGCAACGGCGAGCCGTGTTATTCCCCTCGAATGGATTTTTTCCGCCCTACATGCGGCGAAACCTTTTTATCAACCCTCGGGGATCGCTAAATAGTTCTTTGGAACAGAGAGAAACGGTATATATTCCTCGTTTCACTCGTAAAGATTTTCTCCAGACTTTCCTCGGAGGCGCAATATTCAACGAGCGTGTCGAGTGCTCTCTCATTTCGTTCGAGAGAAATTCAAGCGACATCAAAGCAACGCTGGAGGGGAGGAAAGGGTGAATCAAAACGAAGATCGCGGACGGAAAATAAACAGCGAATCCTGTTGTTTCGTAACGGAGGCGTTAAAGAGTCGAGAAGCTTCGCGCTGAAAACATTCGGAATATTCTTCCTTGTTCGCGAAAATTCTTCTTTCGATGATTCGTCGCTGTTTTACGAAAAATAAAAAGAAACGGGAAGATTTCAGAGAGATAACCGGTCATCACACTTTACCACTTCATCGAAATTGGTGCTTCGCATGGTTTCGTGTGGTTTCGGGGCACTTTTATGGTACCTTTATGGCATATTTCAATTTTTTTCACAGCCTAACCTTTTTCGAATAAAGAATCGCCAACACTTAAGGCGGATGTCTTCTGAAACTATTCCTGCACTTTTCCTGATATTACAGATAAATTTTTGCCATTTGCTACGCTGAGAATGTATGCACTCTCTCCTTTTCCGCCGAAGTCGATTTCCTCTATCATACGCTCGGCGGATAGACAGTTGACACGATCTTTCTGCTCCGAGTTGTGCACGAATTAGGTCGTCTCTATTTCTTAAGAAATTTCCCTCGCTTTGGTCAAGTCTAGCGGGGTGAATATCTCAGATCACAACAAACGAAAATAGGCACGGAACCAGATAAAACACGCAAAAATATTTCCCCAGCTTGAAGATTTTATATCAGCCGAGATACGTCGAGGTTTAGTTTCTAAAACCCCCAAACGACCGAATTTAATTCGCGGGCTTTACTTTTTAAGACTTCGCGTTATTCAACACAATTCTCTAAAATACCGGATTATTTTCGAAAACGGGAATTTTTAACTTCGGGCGTAGAAAGCGCATCTCTGTTCCGAGAATTTTCGCAAGATGAAAATGCGACTCCGCATGAAAAATGTACCGGGAATTATGCAACTTAAAAAAATCTTAGTGCGTCTAAACGTCTTTAACATAACGCGATGCTTTCTCAGCTGAAGATGGAACGGATTAGCGCTTCATATAAGGAATTCCTTGCCTAAGAGAGAGGGTGGGGTGAGAGAACACTTCTACCTCTTCCCCTACAACGCGGAAATTCCAGCATCTCGCAGCGTTCCGAGCAACAACTTCCAGTGCAATGGGAATGTGTTAGCGTATGTGCGTGTGTGTGTGAGAGAGAGAGAGGGAATGCGAGGAGGAAAACAAATACCCGGAGGACGCGGCCACGCCCACCCAAAAGAAGACTCCGGGTGTCCCACCGAATGCCCTCCGGATCCACGTGAGCCGTTCACCTAGGCATCGCGCACCCGCCTTCCGCGGAAGAGATAACGGGATCAACCGTATTGTCCACGGCTAGCTTATACGTTATTATCCCACACGATGGTTATAACGCGGTATATCTCGCCTACAAATCGCTTTTAATCCCACATGTTAGCGCGTGAGGCTTTAAAATACACGCTGCGGATTAAATAAGAGATGAGGTGCATAGGTTGAGATAAAAGGATGATACAGAGCGTATATTCTCACCCCGCCAGTAAGCAGAAGTTTATAGAATACGGGATATATTGATATCGAGAGATATTTTTTTCAGTTTACCTCCTCAGATTAACAGGGGCGCCATTACAAAAAATAAGTAAAAAGTTTAAAATTTAAAAAATATTTATTAAAACAATGATCGATTTTTTAAAAGGATTTAGGTGCATTGTCGATCAAACTAGAAATGTCACTCGAAAAGAATAAAATTTAGATCATGATCTAATAGGGAATCCTAAATTTAATGGAGATCCACATTCAAGTAACGAGGGAAAAGAACTCAGCGAAAACTCCTTTTTATAAATAATGAAGTGGAACTTGTACCACGTTATTTTTCACCATTTTTTCTTGAAAATAAATTTTAGGCTTCATTTACGATATCAGGATCCGCTTACATTTTAAAAATTATTACACTCACATTATTGTTTACTCTTCTCTTCGTATGGCGTTTCCTCCGGTGAGAACTGCGAACAAGATCAAAGAAAAATCGCAAAATCTGCGGAAATGGAACACTTGCGCGGTATGCTTATTCCGAGAGAGTCGATTTCTGTTTATTCTCAACGGTCGTGGACCGTATAAAGCGTCGGACATTCGTGATTGCGACACTTTAACCGTTCGAAACGTGATACATAAACTCAAGCGTGTTTATATGAGTTTGCGGAAACGAGAAAAGTGAAGATAAGGAAGATTGGAGTGCAGCACGACATAAAAGGGAAACACATGCGGGCAGCAATATTGGAAACGTAAGGAAGGTAGCTTTGCAACGTTCGACATCGCTCATTACGCGCGTTAAGTCGTTCTAAGAAATGAAAAAAAAAACGAGTAAGCATTCGGAATATTCGCATATAATTCTTGGAATAATTACTAATTGTTTGGTAAACATCGGCGAAGGGAAAAAAATATGTTGACACAATCGATCGAATTTAGACAGCGGGAGGAGAGGAAAGCAGGCGGCAAAGTGAAAAAAAGGATCCGATGAATTGAGATGGACGGTGGAGCCGCGTGAAAGTGATTTCCAAGTAAGGAAAGGGGCGGATCTGCAAATGACGTGATAAGGAAAAAAATTCGGATTTGGGTGCGTTCACACTAAAACTTTTCTTACGATGCGGGACGGAGCTTTACGCTTCTTCCGTATTCACCAGCATTCGCAGAATGCGTACGAGGTATAGATAAAAAAAACAACATAAATATTAAAATACTTAACGACGCCGTTGATATGTTTAAAATGGGAAAGGAAACATTCTTGGTGCAGTCGACAAAACTGCTTCAAAGATCTTTGCAGTTACCTGAGCATAAATAATTAACGATTAGTAAGCAAACGCTAGCATACAGGAATATAAGAGTATTCTGCAAACCTGAAAAAATAAAAATAAAATACAACCGACAATTGTGCCGGCGTGTGCGTACTTACAAGCGATTAGTTATGGGGCAAACATATTCGGACATAGGAACGATTAGTGAGAATTAATGTAACAGGAACTTAGCAGTAATTTCCATGAATACAGAAAACATGCGAATCAAATTTTAAGGGAAAAAAATCTATCAAATTGACTCGGATGCCTTTTAAGTTAACGAATAACATATAATAAAATCGCTAAATATAAACCATAGCTAAACAGTTTTATTTATAATTATTTAAAAAAATCAACAGCCAAGTCGTACTTAATGCGGAAGGCCTGTGATCTTGCCGAATCGTCTCCTTGTTGTCCCTATTACTACATAAAAACGCCGTTATTCACCTAAGAGGCGCCTTTGAGCTATGGCTTCGTTTCCACCGCATTGGGTTTACGAACATCTTGCCTCAACTGCTAATTACCGACTCCGTTATACTCAAGCGAGAGATCGGGCGCCACCGTCGCACTGACTTACTACAGCATGTCATTCATTACAAACAGATGACGCGTCTGAAAAGACGATAATGAAGTGTCGCACCTTGCTCAAAAACCACATAGTTTGAATCGGGAGTACTGTATAGTATACTTATACGTACACTTAATAATGGTGGGGTGGCCGCAAGGGACTAATAGCCCAATTTTATTTCCATTCAAACCTGTCTTATCTGTCTGGTATTTCGTAGCGCTTTCCTGCGATTATCCTTTGGCTCCATGACAAATATCCAATTGCATTAATGAGACAGGAAATTTGAGTTTTCACAAAACATGGGCGACGAACCTGGCAATTATTTTGAGGGGAAGTATAAATTAGAGATGATTTTTGGCATAGCCATGAGTTACTTGTCGTTCTGGCGTAAACCCAAAAATAGAAGATGTTTTCCTGGATGTCATGCAGCCCAATTAGAAAGATGTAGTTATTTCAAAATTAGTAACACGCAATATAAGGGCAGTGCGTTACTAAAAGTTATACGACGAAATGCTGGGATTTAATATTTTTACTCGATTTCTGCGAGTTAAAAAAAAAACAAATTATTGCGATAAAATGAATTTTATTTTGCTTTGTTCTATCTTAATTAATGAAGCTACTTGTATGATCCCGAGTATTTTAATGTTTATTTCGTAGTATAGCCATTCTTGAAGCTCAAAGTGATAAAAATTCCCTTTGGGTATATTCACCCGAAGCCTCTGACTTTAAGCACACATTTAAAATGGGATACTTCACAAAAAATAAGTCATGCAATGGAAGCTTAACATTATCAAGGAGAAAAGCATTTATTCTTATTCTTACTTCAATAAATAAACAGTGTTCATTCAAAGTCTAGTTTTTTTTTATGTAGCCGCGGACATTTACATTGAACACAGGCAATACCTGATTCAGAACGTTTTATTACTTATATATTTCAAGGCGAGCAGCTGATATCGCTTTCAGTCCCGCCTATGACATACTACGAGTTCTTGGCCCCTGTAAGACTTAGCAACTGAAACACGTTTCTGGAATATTTCCACCATTATGATTGTTCAAAATTACTTTGAATATGTAAAAAAAAACCGAAATCCATTCGGTTGACCGAAAATAACAAAGACATCTTAAAGGAAGCGGTCAGGCACCGGTTACAAAAACCGAATAAGGATATTTTTCTCAAAAGAGGGAGAGTAAACCAGTATATCAGAATCAATTCCCGAGCCTTATAAAGTCGTGGGAGTATCTCGCAAAGCGTAAAATTTAGGAGGGGAAAGAAAACTAACCGTAGATGGGATGGGAGGACGCGTCGGAAAACATCCCCCTCGTCCCGTGGGATTGGCAGTGCGCCATGATCGAGGAATTCCCCTCTAGTCACCGAGAGGGGTGAGAAAGACCCCAAATCCGATCGATGGTCGCATTCAACGCCACCTAGCGAGGCGCCTTCCGAGGGAAAACGCTCAACGTTTCGCTCCTCCGTGCAGACAAGGATATGAGAGAGAGGGATGTGACATCCCTGTCGCCCCCTTCACTCCCCCATATCACTCTATAACCTCCTATTCCTCATACTCGTCTCCTCCTCCGCTCACGATTTATCACTTCTCATATCTCAACTCCGAGCTTATCGCATTTCTCCCGCGAAAAAAAACCTACGTACGCTAGAAATCTCGACTTTCCTCACAGTCCATCGTCCGCAAAAAACGTCAAAGGTTCTCCAATTCACTTAAATGCAGACATCAGTTATAATGTGTAAAGTAACGTGTTCCATCAGTACAGAATGTTCAGTCGGGAAAAATAAGGCCGGTTGGTCAATCTATGCCAGCGATTTCCAAACTTTACAAAGCCGTGCCTCCCTTCAACTAAGAAATATGTCCCTGCGCCCCCTATATGTAATATATATATATATGGCAAATGATACACCCTAGCCACTTGAGAGCTACAATTCGGCTACTGCACATTGTAGGTCACACGATTGTGACAGTTAAAACTACAGTAAATATAATTTGAAGCCTTTTTGCACCCCCCTCCCCCACAGGGGGGCGCACCCCACAGTTTGGAAACCACTTATCTATACGATTAAATATGACGAAAAATTAATAATCTAAATACACAGCAACGTAAAAAATTCATATGATGGCAGCCTACGGCCATTTAAGTTTCACCATGATAATTTATTCGACAATTATTTTCGAATACGCCGATACAGAGGCAAACTTCCTGTGTTGTTTCGTAATTTACTTCGCGGTATTTAACGCTCAGATTCCGGAGGTTTATTTGAGCACGTAGTATAAAAATTACCTGTCGAAATACTTCGGAATTCCTGCGATGAAAGTATATACCGTTGATTCATTTCGCACAAAACCTTATTTGGAGATTTTTCCATTCAGCTGTTCCAAAAACAAATTCGTCGTCATTAACCAAATACCTCAGGGGTGGATAAACTTTTCACGAGGATTTAAGAACAAGCTTTGAAAGAAGTACTTGTCTCAGTTACCTCCAATATCCACAACAAGGTTATAAAAAACCAGATGCGCATTTCGGCTACAAATCTATTTTCGATGAATTACCGCTGAAGACGGCTGCTTTGTAACCGAAATGCGCATCTGGTTTTATATAACCTTGCTGTGGCTATTGGAGACACCTGAGGCAAGTATTTCTTAAGTGCTTGTTCTTGATTTTTTTCAGCCATAAGACGAGCTCGATAATTCTTTGTTGAATTTTCACGAACAGGTTTCATTAGCAGTTGCGACCGCTTCGTAAGAGCGCATTAGAGTTCACAATTACGCGAGAGACCGCGTGGGTTCCCATCGGTGAAAACCAACGATAATTATTTTTTTCAGCGTAATAACGTCTCTGTAAAAGTTTTTGCATCCGTAATCACGAATTTATCCGCATTATATCTGATGGTTGGCTTTCATGCAGACCTCGGACCTTAGTTTGCCCATCCCTGAAGTACAACGATAGCCAACCGTCGACAGGTTGGTCGAGTTTTTCTGTATGATTGCAGGTATAATATGCGGACAATTAAAACGTAGCTTTAGATAGAGACGGGAAATAACGCCTTTGGAAGCAGGCGTGTCATCTGCAGGAATACGCTAAGAAAGCCTTCGAGCAAGTTCGAGTGTTTGCCGTTGGGTGCCGTGAAGAAGTGCTTTGGCGGTGCTAAGTGACCACGTCGCGCATTCGCTATCGCGTTTTTTCCCGATCGCGAAAAATTGAAAGAGATGTCTCGAGAAGATAAACCACGCCTCTTTCAAATCATTCCACGAGATGCTCTTGGAAATGTTCGGAAATGTGCATGCATTAAAAAAACACATTCCCCGGGTTAATTAACGAGTACGGTAGCGGCATACTTTCTCGCTTACCCACGTAGATGTCGCAATGGTGCTAACCGCCGCTTAAACCAGAATGCGTGCTACTTGATTACCATTCTGCCAATATGCGCTCTTGCTTTCGATTTTAAGCGAAGGTCTCGATCAAGCCTAATCCAAGAAAGGTTAAACAGGGTTTTATCAACAAAAAGCCAACGAGCATTGTGCTAGGTTACAGAGCCGGTGGTAAGAATGTAAACAAGCGAACTCTGTCGAAAGATAACAACTGAATGCATAAACGCTTAAACCATGATTTAAGTAGCAAAAAGTGAGTCAAAGAATCATGTTAAATTGTCGCAATATTTTTATTCCTCACAACTGTGTGTGTGGATAGGTTATCAAATGATAATGAAAGAATTCCATTCTTTTTTATCTGCTCCTGAATGCGTCATGGAGCTAAGAAGCAATATATTCGAGAGATTATTTATTAAAGTCGTTCCCACTTACGTAATGGATCTCAGCTCTCCTGCGATTGTTTTGGCACCTGACTTTATCTTCCAATTGGGTTTTCCAAATTTTTTTGCAGTAATAATAATAATAACAATTGTCAGAATCAAGTAAATAATGTGGCATAATCGATAAGTTGATTAAAAGTAACACGATGGACAAATAAAGTTCTGATATCGTTCGACGTGTGAGCCCCACAAAATGAAAACATTTCCGATTAATTTTTTGGCCGTTTTTTAACATCACCCGACCCAAAGCAGGCAAATTATTGAGCTAGCAATTTCGCAGCAGACACAGACTCGTCGTATTATCATTTAATTACGACCAATATAATTTTTTTAAAAGACATTAGTTCGGCTTCCCAGAAATATCGAAATATCATTCCGCAGAAACAGCCATCGATTTCCAAACGCCTTTCACAACTTCGATATTAATGGAGCTGACTCACAAGTTTACCGTATAGGTTTTTAAGAGAGATAGGAGCGAGGCGTATATAACATATCTGCAGCTTATCTTCCACTTTTTTCCTCTATATTCGGAAACCGCTGAAGTCATCGCCGCACGCATTTCCGAGAATTCGTGGGATTTACACCTCATGAAGAACGATTTCGGTATCGATTGATGAAATACTGCTTGAATCAGGCAAAAAATACTCCCAAATGTCATTATCGTCGGCTGTCTAACTTGAGCTGTTGACAGAAGAGGAAAGCAACGTCGCCAAATTACACGCGAGAAGGGCCGAAGGGAGAAAGGCACGGAGGACGGTTGCGCACGATGTGGCAACGCCGTTCAGTGATCGGCTGGGACTGTTTTCTTTATATCTCCTCCACTCGCAACTTTTCCTGGATCTAACAGCTCAAGTTAGACTACTCCTACTCTAAAAACCCTAGCTTTATTTTGTATTTCTAAAATGGTTAAACAATGATAAAAACATCCCCTCTAACACTTGAAAAATCGACGTTGCAATTCCCGACTCGAATAGAAAAAAACGGATAAAGGAGGCAATAAGACTAGATCGACGGCAATGACGTCGGTTGGGCGTTAATTACGCCCGCCGAACGGGGAGCCACTTTCACCAGTTGAAACATCTCCGTCACTCATTGTTTCCCTCCCACAGCCTTGGAAATATGCATCAGACGGTGAAGATATGAATATTGATTCGAGCCCAATAAGCGGTTTGCACTTCTCCTCCTATTCTCTTCGTTTTATCGCCACATCAGGAACTCCGTGCGTGCCTACGTGTGCGTGTTTAAAAATGGGGAACCGAGGAGTGAGTGGCGCAACCCTCTCTCTCCGTGCATTGCCGCCGCCCCCATCAATCGTCCCGTGGATTCCATTTTCGCCCACTAGGGAATCAAGGATAGCGGACGACGCGTGATCCACGGTTTTATTCCCAACCCTGCTCCACATCCGTCTGTCTCGTCTACTCCCGACCAAGCTCCACTCTTGGAAGAAAGATGGGGGAGCGTTTCCATCATCTTATACGGTACCGAGATATTACTTCTTTCCGACCGTCCTACTTTTTCGCGTCTTGTCGCGACCGTATCGATCTTTCGATCGAACCGAAATCGCCGGTCTCGCCCACGAAGTGTCGACGACCTGCTGCTCTCCGCGCCTCATCATCGGATTTCGAAGACCGATAAAACCCAGGAAACAAAAAAAATACGAACGAGGCGGCTTCCAAAAAAAAGCGTTTAAGACGAATGAAGATGAGGAGTTTTTAACAACTGCGCAAACGCATATTTTGGAGTGATTTCTTCCGTCTTTAAGTTTTACCCGTGCCGCTCGAGTAATTTTCTCAAACCGTGCAAATCTCCGCCATCGCCTTAAGCGGTAACATTTAAACTTAATAATTCGAACTTCGAGCGAAGAAAATATTCTAGCTACAGAAAAATCGAGATAAAAAAATATTAGGGAATTTCCGAGAATGGCCTCCTATATTTCAAACGCCTGTAACACGATTTTTCTACATTTTGACAAAGACAAATTTTCACCCATGGACTCCATTACGTCGACTAGGATCTTTTTATCTTTGATTGAAGCCAGAATAATAGTGGCTAGAATGGAATCGAACACCAACGGGGAAACAATATTTGAGTTGAAAAACTTCCACCAACCGAACTTCTGAACAAAACATTCGAGCACCTTTGTTTCGAGGTTAATTCATTTTTATTTTACCAAAGGTCCGAGGAATAGAAAACAGATGTATATGACTATACTTTAGGGGAGAACAAAATTCACCGTGGAATTGTTCCGTGATGAACAAATAAAATAACAACTTCGTATTTTCCTCCTACTACGCTTCCTCATCGACTACTAGTTTCTCTGTAAAAATACAAAGTTGTTATTTATTTGTTCAATTAGGAGAGTGAATTCGAACTATAGACATTTCAACCACAAACATCTACCGCACACGGAACGAGCACGCGGACGCTACCAACGTCCCTTTTCGCATCTCCATACAATATAAAAATTTTCGTTAACGAGAGCCTTTTAAGATATTCGACCTTTCCTGGCATCTCGAAAACGACGCCCTTTGAGACCAAAGAGACCCGCCGTCTTCGCATTCCTCGACACAATCCCCGACGCTCAGCAGACGCTCGTTATACACGCCCTCCTTTTTCCCCAATCGAGAGGTACGCTTCTCAGAACCGTTCAACCCCGCGCTCGATACCGGCGTTAAATCGGTCGAGCATCGGCTCGAATCGAGAGAACCTCGCTAGTATAAAAACCTCTTTTTAAGGACGAACGTTTTTCCTTCTGACGTTCGGTCGGGTTGCAACTCCGTGCCGGGTTACCTCACGGCCGTCTCCCCCCCCCCCCCCTCCCCCTTCTCCAACGTGCTTCCATTCTCCCGGACCGACCCCCCTTTCTTTACTCCCCCACCAAGGGCGAGAGTGCGCAATGAGTCATATTCCGCTGCAATCTCTGCCTTCTAAGCCCCCCTTCCTCCTCCTCCTCAGAGCTCGTTTCCCCCACACTGAGCCCCTATACGATCGACGCTGGAATCGTATGCACTGCGAGGAGGATCGAACCTGGCGGATTTCGGATCCCAACTCTCGTACCCTGGGCAGGGGTGTGGCGCTCCCTCCCCACACGCGTTGTTTATAGCCAAGAGGCAGACTTCCCGACGGCGTCGGGTTCGATATCGCCCGCGCGTATTCTTATGATTCCGAATACGGGGAGTTCTCCCATTTACGCAGGAGACGCTTTGATGATTATAACGGTGAGACTTGTAGGGAAACCTAATTTTCCCGGTTACGTGAGTTTAAAGGTAGGAGTTAGATTCCAAGTGGTCATTTTGTGGCACATATATGTTTTTAACCCTAACGGAACATTTAAGACGACGTATAAAATATTGTACGCCCAAATTAGGTAGGTTAAATTAAATAAATATAATTAATGCTAATTGAAATTCTGAATGTTGTTTTTGGAGGTTTACGTTAGTAAAGAGAGGTGATGTTGTGAAGCATACTTATATGTATAAATATATACCTACTTTATAATATAAATTTATAAAAATCTATAAAAAACCAATTGATTAATCGAGAATCTTTTGTGTTGACGTAAAGTTAACAAAAGCTAAACTGGACTAGAAATCTCGTCAAACAAAAGCACGGGCAAGAATACGTGTCGTTTTTGCGTCGGCAATATCAAACATCTACTCAGATATACGTCATTTATACAAAACATCACACAGAAATAACATAGACGTCATTTTTCCCGTAATATCGTCTTCTTACGACGTACTTATAACGAAATTCTCTGACGACGTAAAGCGGGGACTGACTTTCTTCCACACCCGCGTTCGATTCGATGGTGTGGCATAGGGACAACAACCGTGACCGAGACAATGTTCCCGCAACGATCGAAAAAAAAACAAATTTCGCTTACGCGTAAGCTGTTTCCGAGGCCGTGCCACGTGAGAATCGAAGTGTGACACATGCAATGAAACAAAAGATTACGTTTTTGAGCGTTCACAATCCTTTCCCACCCCCGCGGCGAGAAATGTTTCGACTGCGATTCTTCTGGCGGGAATGTCTCGGTTGCGCAAGAGCGGCGTCCTTTACGTCCGGGAGAATGTAAACAATTGTTTGCGCAAGGCGATTCGAGCGATTATAGGCCATTTTTCAAGGAACGAGGTTCCGAGAGCTACTTTATCGGCAGGTTTATATTTGAGACCGACGCACGGAATCGGTGGAAACCCCCAGAGAGACTTCCTTATTTATTCACGCACTTGTTTAAAGAAATAACTGGAAAATGAAAGAAATGGAAATGATCGAATTAATCATCAAACTAACTGAAAAATTGCGAAATGATTTGTGCCCATTATTCATAAAATGCTTTTCAAAAACAATATAACGTGTTTATCTGACTGAAAGACGAAACTTTTTTCAATCAAATGTTAGGAGTCATCTTATATTCGCAAACAAAAATAAAAATTAGTGGTAGTGATTATGGATAGTCTAGCACGAATGAATCACATTTATCTTTGCATTACACGTTGTGGTGACAATTTTTTTGGTATTTCAATCAAAATTAACTCCAATTATCTTGTTTGACTAATTGACTTTAGAATACTTTATAAAACATTTTCCCCCAATTTCTTCTGTAAATGGGAATCGTCTTATATTCGACGTCGTCTTATAGTCGGGTAGATACGTTTATGCTAATGTGATTTGTAGCCGTTGCTATCATCAAACTCTCCTTTATGTTTCCACGCAAGATCGCTGTTTACGTTAATACTTGTAACGTTCTTTTATGGCTGTTTAATAATGTGAATTCAAATAAAATACATTTAAGTGTCAACAGTACGTCGCCAATCAAGGATTTTACTACGATAACGTTAGGCAATACGATCGGAACTTAAGGTTCACATATTTAAACTTAACACAAGAATTATTTAATTTGGAAAAAGCATTCGAAACTCTAGAACTCGTCGTTACACGGATACATACACCGTCTCCTTTGTGCTAAAGTTCTTATCAACGCCATTAACGATCAGAGAGTATGCATGCATAAAAATATTTTTTCTTTAATCGTCCTTCGTCCAAATGAGCGATAGTCATAACATTTGAATCCGCGTTACGCGCTGACGAATAAATTAGCCGACGCGACACGTTACCAAATCAACCGCGTTTCGTTTTCGCCCAAAGTGGCGCAACGCATGCCTCGCCTATTAACGCTCAATTACAAAGAGAACGGTCGCAAAACTTAGGAAACATTTCACGGCGATTAATCGCGAGAGAAAACAAAACAAGAGGGAAATCCGTCGTTTTACTTGGCCTCGTTCCAGAGCCGAACCAACGGCTCCGCGGGAATCGAGTCAGCTGTTGTCTATGAAACAGCTGCCGAGCGAATAGGCCCTCCTCCTTCTACTCCTTGCCAAAGAAATAAAGAAGGAAGGAAGGGAGGAGGAGGAATCGAGCGTGGGTGGACTCTTGAACTGACTCGGCTTCTTAAGAGTTTGCGTGACAAAGTTCGTGCTTAAACAACGAATGCTGATGCGGCCGCCGCCCATGCTCGCACCCAACCGCCTCCCCTTTCTTGCCTCCCCTCGATCTCCTTCCCTCCCCCGACCGCAGCATTCTCTCCTCCCTCCCACCCACTCTCCTCTCCCCCCCTCCCTCTCTCTCTTCATATGCCTCCCCCTAGATCTCGCAAAATCCCACACTCGGGGACTCGTTTCCAGGCCAAAAGGCAGCAAAAGAACACGTCAACGTGAAGTCTCAATTACGTAGATACGAGAGGAGATTGTCCTAAAAAAAAAATTAAAGGAAAAAAGGGAGAGAAGAGCTTCTTTCGAGGGAGAATTTTTTATTTTTATGTAAGGGTGTGAAATTCAGTCGACCCTCGAAGGTATATCACGCGAGATTCAGAGGGTTCCAGTTGTGGAACTTAAAAAGGTTATCGCGCAGGAATGCCAATATGTTTCTTGGAGCAAGCGAGGATTGGATACGTAGACTTTGGAGTTTAAAAAAATCTAATTGTAAGATATTTTGAAAAACTGTCGTCAGGCTGAAGTGGCCGCGGTGAAAACGTTTGTTTAGTCTAAACCGATTGGATATATCGATGCTGAAGCGAGACCAAGGTTTCCTTCTCCATCATCCCCGCGATTGTCGTACCAAAATTCCAAATCCAAGCATAAAATAAATCCGTATGTACTAAATTCCGTTTTCACATACAAATAAAATATAAGAGAGATAAGCGATAACAAATTTTTCTGTTTTCTGATCACAATGAATTCTTGTGTATTACTTACAGTCCGTTGTTTACGAGTAAAGACCTCGAATAATCCAGGAGTTAAAGGGGAATAATTACAAACCAGAATTAAAAAGTGTGGATACAATACAAAACGTAACCGACATCTTACAACGGAGAGTAGAGATACGTCATCTGCCATGTGGAATGAAATTTGCGTTAATTAGTAGTTTGACTGTATTGATTTGTAATGCATAATCAATACTATGTTCTCGTTTTATTATGTTAATCCTATTTCACTATGAGAACGGACTTTTGATACACTCTGTATACATATTTTATTTATTTATTCGTCAGAACTAATGATAAGAGGAAAACTCGGCGATAATACAAGTAATGCGATGGAAGTTCATAATAATAACGAGAATATTCGAGCGAAATGGTTAACTTTATGCTCTCATCACACTATGAGAGACTAAAAACGGCAACGGCCCGAATGAAATGGGATTTGAAACTGCCGTGATGACGGAAGAGAAGCAAATGCGAGGGAAGAGAGAAACCAGATGATTGCGAGAAGAAGGGATAGTGTGAGAAGGATCAGAAAGAGAGAAAGAAACAACGGAAAAGGTTAAGAGAGCCGAAGTGACAGTAGGGGAGAAGTAAGGACAGAGCCGTCTCTAGGATCCGCGGGGCCCCGGGCGAGAGGGTTGCCGCGGGGCTCCCTACTCATTGAGGGAGGGAGGGAGGGAGGGAGGGGGGGGGGGTGTTAACCCCCCAAAAAAAACCCCAGGATACGCCACTGATTTAAGTCATTGATTTTTCCAAAGATGTCACAAAGGTAGACTAATCTGCACAACCATATATCTTCATGAAAATAGTATACTAATTCGGATTTGATTTCTGTGAGAAAAACTGTAACTTCAGCCTTTGGCTCAAATAGACGGCTGAAACAATCTTCCAAGTGACAACCATCGAAGAATGGAATGAAGTAATACATTAATATGGTCAGATAACAACATAGCGATCGAAAAAGACAAATTCAGAGCCCGAGACTTTATGAGGTTAACTATCTTCACTGCAATCTCTAGCACAGAGTTTAAATCTGCATCGAGGTCTTTTGCAGCCAATGCCTCTGTGTGGATTATACAATGAGTCCACTTTATTGAAGAGTTTTTAATCGAGCAATAAGAGCACGTTGTCGACCTACGATTGCAGCTGCTCCTTCTGTACACACAGAGACGCACCACTTCCATGATAATCCGCGCATACGAATTACTTCATTTAGCTAGCTGAAAATGGCTTCGCCTGTTATTTTCGTATCAAATTCTTTACAGCATATATGTTTCCTCACACATTTCCTATTTATCTTCGTTAATATATCTAACAAACACCATTAGTTGAGCGCAATTCGAAATATCGGTATATTCCTCACGTTGTAACGCGAAGTTTTTTCTTGATAATTTTTTCTGTTACTCGTATTATATCTTCATCCATCTCGTGAATTCGTCTTCTTATTGTATCGTTTGAATGTGGGATATTTTTTAATTTAACTACTTCATTCACCACGGGGCCCCTAGAATCGTGGGGCTCCTGGGCAACTGCCCGGTGTGCCCATGCATTAAGACGGTACCGAGTAAGAATAGAGCAGAGGAAGGCCCGACAGATTAATGGAAGGCAAACAAAATTAATGGGAAGAGAGAGAGAGATCCTTGAGTAGTAAGGGACAGTCGGGGGATAGAGTCCGGAACGAACGCGGAAGAGTAGGCGTCCAGCGAGGATAGAAGGCCGGGGGCAGAGCGAAGGCAACCCACAATCGCGAGAAACAAAAAAGGAACGAGACCGACGATCTCCTTGTCGCGAGACATTTCGCTCGTCCTAATAAACTAGATTGGTTTCGTAGAAAACCAATCGGCGTGCTTGAGGATGTTTTTTTTTTATTCCAAGGATTTACTCGTATTTGAATTCGTCTTGGAACGAATCGCGTATGTCGATAGAGAGATCGCAGATGACGCGTCGCGGATGCGTTGTAAAAGACCTTGTTAGAAGAAAAACGTGTCAGGAAAAGATAATTTTTGTTTGGCTCGTTTAACTCTGCGAAAATTGTGATAAGGTTTAAAGAGCGCGTATGTGTAACCTCCGTGGCGGATATTTAATAAGTAAATGCGATAAGGACGGTAAGTGATAAGAATGGATTGCAACAGAAAAAAAAGTCCGTCAACTTACAAGCGTCAACAAAATGATCTTTCCGGAAGAGGGGCAAGAGGACAAAAGAGAAAAGAGCGTTCAGATTACTTTTTCCGACTGTTATTTGTTTATTCCTGTAAAAATTAAGATTAATTTACAATAATAATTACCATAAAGAGTGAAAAGCAAATGCCGCAAGATGTTCAATTCCAGCTCGGTGAATCACGCAAATTTTCATCACGAACGATTAGAGCTCATCCAGCCGGATTGAGTTCTGGGATACTATAAGAATAATAAGGTAAATTTTATTTTCGACTTTGTGGGAGCCGCGAACTACACGATATATAACGAGATTATGACGAGAATTACGTAAGTGATGGGAAGGCAAAGAAGCCTTAGGCAAGCCAACCGTCGCATTCATTTCCATAAATATTAAGGCTGGCACATTTAACTGAACGTAGATTAAAAACGTGCGATTAATTTTGAGATAATTATACATCCAGTCAGGGGAAAATAAGGAATGAGGTTCAAAATAACGTTGGTCTAATCGGATATACTTCCTTATCAAATTCCAGCGATTTCACTCCTGAACAAGTTTCCTTATTCCATGTCATCGAGAGGCAACTCATATTTGGCTTGGCAGCAATCATTCACTAAATTTCTATATATATAATATATGTCTGAAGGGTGCTACACTCGAGTATCACGATGCACGGCGATTCCATCCAAACAATAAGTAAATCGAACATTTTCCCGCCACTTCTCGATTTTTAAAAAATAAGCAAAATTATCCACAAAAGTTCAAATGCGAAAAAAGGAAAATACTTACTTTATAGAATAAATTTTTCCGCTCGTTATAGTAATTTAAAACAGCAATCGAAGGCATGAAACATGAACCTTAGGTGAACACTAAAAAGCCGATTATTAATAATTGAAGTGACAAATCAATGGGTACATAGGTGCAATATAGGAAAAAATATTTCCTTTGAATAAATGAAAATTCGAGTCAGATATTCGATTGACAAAAGTTGAAAAGCATTTTGACAATTTCGAGGTTAAATTAGATATTCAGTAATTGTTTAAAAATCAACGTAATAAAAATTTTACGTTAATTAAAATATACAAAAATACAATTAGCTCAACTTGCTCCATAAATATTCTCAGTTCAAACGCTATTATGCGCCTGGTTAGAACACTTCAACGACAAAACGCAATATTTACTATTCTCTTTAAAACTTTACGGCGTTTAAATAGCAAAAAAAAATCCCCATTGTAAAATAAACTTTTTAACGACGCGTTATGACCGTAATTCGCGTCATTTCGAACATGTTACCCGGGAGGGACTCCATCTGACGCGAAGCACGTACCGAGATCGCTGAATCGTCTTTTTTCCTCCCCTCGGCCTTTTCGAAAACCACGAGATGAATGGGATTTTATTTGAAAGACCAACTCCGAAGCTTCGTTCACTCGACATGAACGAGGAGGGAGAGAGAGAGAGAAAAAAGAAAATTTTATCGAAAATACCGTCAAGTTGGCAATGCCACCTCCCGCCGAGACAGCCAGCTGCCGCGGAGTGCAGGAATCTTTTTTTTTCCGCCAGTCATCTCTTTTTTTTTCTTTCCATCTTCCCTTCAAAACTTCCAGCATCCATTCCCGTTCATTGGACCACCAACTATCTCATCTTCCCCCTTTTTCCCATCTCCCTTTCTCTCTCTCTCCCTCCATCCTTTCCCTTCATATCTCCCCCATTTCGCTCAGCGCTCTCCTCCCCTCTGTAAAAAAAAAACAAACTTCCCATCCCTCACACCGTTATTGCTACCGGCAACCCACCCATCCAGCACACACACTGCATTTCCCTCTCTTGCTGCTTCCTCTCGATAACTCCTCCCCCTAAAATGCACCGAGATGAGGGAGAGAAGAGAGAAAGGGAGAGGAGGTGGCAGGGAAGCAATAAGTCGGATTTATTAAGTCCGTTCCCCGTCGACGATAAAATGAACGTTTGGGAGAACTCACTCCCACGATAATGGGAGGGATGGGAGGAATGCGGAGAGGGAGGGAGGAAGAGGGAGAGGAGGAGTGGGGGGGGGGGGGAGATAGGCGGTTAACTCATTAATCCGCGAATGGAAAGGGTTTTGGCGATATACACAGGAAGCGCGCGCACACAACCTCTCTCTATCATCTATCCCATACTTCAAAAAACATCGCCATTACTTAATTGCGCTCTCATCGATTTTCTCCGCACGCCGCCGAACCGACGCTCTCGTCGGCGGCGTCGTGTGTCGATTGATTGGAGGGTTCCGCGCGAGCGGACAAAATGATTGATGCTCCCTCTCTATCACCCTATCACCCTCTCGCTCCCCCCCTCCCTCCCCCCGTTTCCACCCGCTGACTCTTTAACAAAGACCGCACTAAAGGTGGTCGGCCGACTCTACGTGAACGCCCCGCAATTTATGCGAGAAAGGTCGGCGAAATTTTTCGCACGAGACGATTAGTTTTCGCAGAAAAACAAACGGCACATTTTCCCGGCGGGGAACTGAGTGACAGATAAAAAAAAAATGCCCGACCCTTTAAAATTCGAAGGAAAAGTTATGGAGTAGATAAAGGCGCTGGAAATACCGTCGCCCACGTAGAGGGAGAGACACTCGGCTCCTGAAATGTTATCCATTTCCGTTTATGACGAGCCTTTGTCTACGGGTGTGCCTCAGCGATGCAAAATTGGCTTTTTAAAAAGACTCGTGATGCAATTTCATAGCGGCTGCGCTGACAGATAACCACGCGGATAAATCGACCGGAACTATACATCTAGGCGAGTGAGGGGCAAAAAATAAGGCTCAGATAACCTATAAACAATTTTTTGAAGCGCAGAAAAAGAACGAGGATGGAGCTGCTTCCCAGTGTGACACCACATCCTTTGGCGGTGTTTACAATGCCGCCGCGGGGACCGCTGCTTATCGCGTTCTGGCAAAAAAGGAAACCGCGGCGACAGCTGCTCCCAAGGAGATCCCGACCGATTCCTATGCGGTTTTCCTCGCGGGTCCAAAACGCAAAAACAGCGCCAGTTGCGCCGGAAAATTGAAAATAAAAACAATTCTTTTCCATCGGTGCCGGCAATGTTACAGGGAATATAAACTCCGAAGCTACTAAGACATACGTCAAAATGGTTAACATCCATGGCTATCTGTGGATACCATCTCAATTTTAAAACAAGTGGTTGCAACTCGTTATATCTTAAAACAAAACTTCTCTTATGGGTTGAACTCGAAGCTGAAGCTTTCGTTTTCACGTTGATTCCTCTAAACCGTATGAGATATCCTTCTCACAGTCACGGCGGTGTAAATTCTTTCTCTGCTATTTCCCCTAGAATATTCTACGATGTGTAACTTGAGCTCTGACGACCAAGAAAAAAATTAGAGTGGAGGGGCTCTCAAAAAGGGATAAAGCCAATCATTGAGCGGCAATATTGCCAAATCGCGCACAACCGCTAATCTTATCTTCCTATTTGGTCTCATCCCGTATGTAATTTGGCAACTTTATCTCAGAGGGCAAATTAGACTTCGCCGACCATGTTAATTACTACTAGTCGTGCATATTCTTCACCGCTTGATAGTTAAGCATATGTAGGCAGAAAGTTGCTAATAAATTTACATTATAAGACTATGAAAATGTGTAAGACCTCGGTCTTAGATAAGGTGCTTTCTATGAGTGAGCTCTGGAACATCGAAATTGAGCCTTAAATGCAGGAAAATCCCAATATTTTTCCAACTAGTCGCCTTTTAATGTAGCTCAGAAAATGAAAATCCCATGGTTACATTTTAACTTTCAAATAATCATTGTTATCTCTAAAAATATAATCTTTTGAGCAGAAGATAGTAATAGATTGATATTTTTTAGTTAAAAATTCGGAGGGCCACGAAACGCCGTCACCAACTTCACTGGCTCGAAGAGAAAAAGCTCGAAAACCTATGTATTGGAAAACCACTCCTCGTGAATTCTCTTTCTTGCAGTCAGCTTTAGGCGGTTAAGCATCGTAATCAGCAGTGATAAACTAGGCAAACAAAAAAAAACATTTCTCCTTCGGGGTGGGAAGAACAACTCCGGAGACAAAACTAAAACCAATTCGTGTCAAGGCTCCGCTTAGACGGAATTTAAACTTGAACCGCCGAATTAGTCCATCGGATGTTCTAAATGACAAATGTCATATCATGGCACCGGCCTTCTCTTTTATCCGACGTCGGATTGCAAAACCAATCCGATCGAGAAGACTCGGCAACGTCGCCAGGCCGCTGCTTCCTCCCTACATCCTGTAAAACGTAAAAGCGGACGTCCTGGAACCTCCCTATCGCGACCTCGTTGCCTCCCCACACCGACCTAACCCGACAAAGTAGCCTTCCCCCCTCCCCCTTCTCTCAAAGAACCACATCTCTCTCTCTCTCGATGGACCTACGGCGCAGACGAGGAAAAACGCGAAAGATAAAACGATGTAGTCTAGAATCGAATAAAGGACGTCCCGAAACGAGTCGGCTATATATAGACGTGGTTGCATGTCGCCGAAATGCGCCGGACTAATGGAGACCCGAAGGGCTTGCTCTATTCCGTGGCCTTGCCAAGAAAAAGTAAAAACACCAAATTCGGAGGGATTTTTCAGAAGAACTGGTACATTGGAGATTTTTTTCCAAGCATTTTTATTCGAAAAAAAAACGGGCTGATAAAAATTTTTGTCATACGATCGACTTTTCGCCGACCGGGAAAAGATAGGCCATCGGTAGTTACATGAATTGCCTTAAAGTTCTACAAGTGGAATTTCTTATCTTATTTTATGCTGAACTCGGTGTTATTGATGTTTGAATGTCTTAATAAGTCAAAAATAAGGCAAAAATATTTCTTTTTTAGTGGAATCTACTAGTGGTGAATAGCCACTGATGACGACTGCCTTGTGGCCGAAATGCGACCTCATTTTTCCCAACCTTTTTACCGCTAGCGGAGAGATTTAGTTTGTCCATTTGATTTTAGCAATACGGCGAGTTAGAGAATTTGATTTTTAAGCACTGATAAACGCAAACCAGATTTGAAACCTATAATTTGAATAATATTACGACCAACCCATTCCTTTAACGCTAAACGTTTCGGGAGGAAGAAAAAATTTGACTACCATTAAAAAGAATCGCGGAAAAAATTCTTCGTCTTAAATAATCGCGACGAAGCTATTAAACGCACCCGTTAAAACGAAAAATATAAAATAAAACATCGACAAAAAAAGACGTGTCGAAAGAGACTATAATATCGCGACAGATATAGCAATACAATATCTCGCGAGTTAATCCGGTCATTACAATACCGCGGATTATTCTTCAGATTGCCGAGATGCTATCACTCTTTCATAGCCAATCGGATTGTGTGATCCTTTTACGTTCGCCATTTACGCAGTCATTCGCCTGTCAGCTTCGCATCCATCGCATTGCGCTCGTAGACCCGAGAGAGGAGGCAGTGGACATGAGACGGGTGGTTGGGCAGGGCGGTGGGAGGGGGAGGAAGGAGCGAGGCAAGAAAGAATGGGATGGGGAGGCTAGGAGAGGGAGGAAAAGGGAGGTAGGGGAAGGAGGGGTTACAAGAGGGCGTGGAGCAAGGTGAATCGAAACACCGCAGCCTCCCATCCACTTTAACGGTATTCCAGCACACAGGCACGCGGTCAAAAGAGCATGCGGATAGATGGAGAGAAAGAGGGGAAAGGAGCGGGGAGGACAAGTATGAGAAGATAAACATCGGAAAAACACAAAACACCCACCTCCGATAGCCATAAACATCATAGTTCGACGAAGAGGCCGATATTTTGTGGAGTTTCGTAATAGGAAAGGACACAAGAGGTAAATAAAACGTGTACACGAAATTATTCGCACTTCGTACGCAATTCCACGGGAATATTGCCACTCTAAAAAAGATACTGTGGAGACAGCACAAAGTTTAAATGCCTTTGTCTGCGTGTTATTTAACCCACGTGTCCTTCCCCCGTCATAAAAATGTTACGAATAGTAGGTGCGCATATCTGCTACAATGCTGACGTGAGTAGATCATAACAAATAATTAGAATTTACCAGTGGTGAATCACCACTGATGATGCATTTTTCGTATGCTAAATTCGCATCCGGTTTTCAAAACCTTTTTTACGGCTGTTGGGGATATCTACCGAATCAATTTGGTTTTAGACATTGGGCGAGATTGGTAGTTCTCCGCTGAGACAACGATGAAAGAAGAGGGAAAACTGAACTAAAGAAAAGGATATACGGATATAAGCCTAGAAGGGAAGATAGAGGGGAAAATATGGAGATAAACACCAACAACAGATGAAGTGCATATATACGTTGAGATAAAAGTTAAACAGGATATCAGGAAACAATGGACCCGAATAAACGACAGGATCGAAACGTTGACATAAGTTACGTGACAAACATGTAGCCTCAAGAGTGTTTTAGAACAGGTGGTGTTCCCTTACCCCAACTTCTTATACATGCGTATTCGTATACCTGCCAGAGGTAGTTAACATTAGATATCATTTATGAAATCCAAACAATATTTTTCGAGTATGTACTCGGATACGAAATAATTTTCATATTGACCTATGTCACATTACATTGAAAAACTTCTAACTTGAAAAGAATAAAGTCTAAGATGGCCCTTTTAGAAAAAAAAGTTTGGTGAACCCTGTTTTAGAAGATAATCATACTTGAACGTAAACACTAGTACTACAAAGGTGGATCGAGTGAGTTGGTAAAGATACGGAGGGATGAACAGGAGATGGAACGCAGATCCTTCCAAATGACTTAAGTGGCGGAAATTGGAACAAAGAAAAAGGAAATTGGAGAGGTGAACAGCATTTTTTTGCCGAGCAATTTTTTTTATTTTCAAGATTGGATATCCGAGTTCATCGTTAGGTAGCGATTCTAACTCGAATCGCATAGGAAGAGTACCGTCGTTATTACCGAGATTTTATGAACTCAGACTATTAATAAAAAAAAAGAGAAAACCGCGAGGCGGAGATACGATCGAGCGACGCCATCAACGTCAAAGAGACGATATCGAAAGCAAAGAGATGAAAATGGATTGCGAAGAGCGTGTTCATTAAGTGAAAAGCTGGATGTAGCGAGGGCGAGGATTAATGAGAAGAAAAGAGAGGGGTTGGAGTTAGAAGAGGATTAAGGGAGGGAGGAGGGGGGAAGGGGGCGTGAGGAGGATGGAAATGGGGGCGGAGTAGAGATAAGTGCTATATGGCAACAGAGAGAGAAATAATTTGGAAGGCACGAAGAGAATCCAAAGTGCCTTCGTCGGATTCGAAGTGATCGAAATTTCGAAAGAGAACGGGAGAGTGAGAGAGAGAGAGGGAGGGATCGGTCGTTTCGAATTCTGGCGGTTTAGATACCGGAAATTAACGTGCGCATCTTCATTCGCGTGCTCGTTTTCATCCTCTAATTAAAAACGCGGAAAACGCGTCGGGGAGACGTATGTACGAGTTAAATGAAAAACTTTCGGAGCATACCCATCAAGATTTAGTTTTCGCATTTTTCATAGTGCCAAAACGAAACCTCCCGCCGGATCCATAAGCTGAATCGACCAACGTATAAACGAATCTCGATTAAGGTCGGTTTGATTCATCGGGCCAAATCTGGATTTTAAATGATCCTTAATTGAAACGGTCGCTACGAAGAAAACGCAGTAAAGAATTCGCTAATGAAAACGGTAAATTCCGAAGAGGCGAATCTCAAAATGCTTGTAGCTTTCGTATTACTTGCATCCATTTAAGAGCGAACACTTCATGAATTCATTGACACCGAAGATTTTTCACACTTATCCCCGCTAATCGTGAACGACACCATAAAAGGGGGCCTCTAATTGACACAGTTTGAAGGAGGTTACGCTAATTACTTCGATCTGAAATAATGAAAACGTTCGCGTGTGGAATTTTTATATCTAACAAGCAACAAAACCACGCGCGAAAATCATTAATTCCGCATTGAATCGGGCGGAAATCAACAAAATCGAGATTTCTTCCCCGCAGCCCTCAAAGAAATCTTTCTTTCGTGAGGATGATTCCTTTAACAACATCCGCGAGCTCTTGTGGGCTCACCGTAAAGTGTCTCTTTCTCTTCCTCTTTCTCTCTATTACGGTTATTCGAAGCAAGCGGTGAAATCCGTGACAGATTTTCTACGCCTCTAAGAATCACGAACGAGAGGAAGAAAATAACGTGGAATGTAACGTAACGGCCCAAAATTGAGTTCTCGGGATGAAGAAAACGGGGTCTAATCCTATGATCATTGTCCTTCAATTGCCGTGATGAGCGAGCGTATTGCGCGGGAAGGGTGCATAGGAAAAGGGGCGGAGACAAAGGAGGGAGGGAGGGATGGGAAGATGACACGAGGTGAGGGAGAGAAGAGGGAAAAAGGTGAAACAGAAAAAAAATATGTACGGTATAATTGCGCAAACTTTCTAATAAGTCCACGTAACGATGTCTTGTATTACTTTAAGGAGAGATTGGCGGTAGATGGGAGCTTGGTTCACCATATTACAACGCCATTAGAGGCTATATAGGTACATGCAAAAATATATTGCCTCTGTAACATTGTTTATGACACCATTTTCTATAGCTGGATGAATTTTAATTAAAATTATTGAAGCCATTTTACGAGTAAATCGATAAGAATAAACTACCCTCAACTGTAGCGCCATGTGGGTTCATTTCAGCGACGCTTCCATTTCGGTCGATACCCTTCACAAATACGGTAACCCTTCAGATGGTGTCAAACGTTTTTCCTCAGAGCCGAGCAAAGAATACAAACAGACGTAATTCTTAAAAAAAAAAAACAATTTTTCGTACTCAGGGGCGTCTAAAACTTACACGTTCACCAAAATCCCAAAATCGAATATTTTCGCGATCACAATACTTTCTCTTTATTCTTAGCGCATGATAAGGTAAAAAGACGAAATATCGAGAGAGGCGATTGAAGACAAAGAGGAGAGAAAGTGATAAGAATAGACAAAACACAAATACATGGCAGAAAGGGAAGAATACAAGGAGGGAACGAGAGAAAGAAACGGGTAGAGATAGATAGAGAGAGTGTGGCTTGGGCCAATCCGTGTTCCACCCGAGTGACTTATTCGGCCGATTGTTTAGGGATTTCAAAAACAGTTCTCGGACCCGTACGGGCCAAGCCAGCGTCCAATGGCAAGCGAAGGGAGGATACGACAGCGGCCACTTCCGCGTGCAGAAAAATCTGAAAAGCAATTTGATGACGACGCGTTACAGTCACGCAGGTTTGCGTGGAATCCTCGCGAGGTGGGAGGAAGAAGTAATTCATCGGAGAGCGCATCCGGAGGCGAAGGAAAAAATGCTCGGTACGCCGACGGTGTTTAAGTATTAACGAAGTATTTTGGATGCCAAAATCCCACGCCCTTCGAGGAGGAGAATCCGCATTTTTATTTACGGTCGAGTGCACAATATACACGTGACTAAATCCCGTGAGAAAAACGGCGAGAAACTGCCACGCAGCACTTAACGCGTGTATTGCCAGTGTTTTCCATTTAATTGTTTGATACGCGGTACCTCTACTGGAAGCCCTTTCTGTGCCTTAGTACGGCTCGAACGCTAATTTTTGTCATAACTGAATCGTTCGATATTATATATAAATGCTTAATTTTTGTGAAAATGAGTTTTTCATAATTATTAAGTTCATAATTGTTTGTGGCGGGAAAACAGGCGTCAAATCTTGTACATAAATCTATTTTTTCCAACTCTGGCCCTCATAAAACAACTGCAATCCTAAAACAACTACAATCCTAACGCGGCTCTTCTGTAACATCCATCGTTTTAATGCGGCCCTGATGCCTCTTCGAGTTGGACATGACTGCTTTACACGCTCCTGGATTACAAGGCACTTGATATAAAATGTTAAGAGAGAGAGAATTCAAAATCCTCAGACGAAGAAAACCGTGAAGAGGCGGTCTCGTTCAACAGACTCGGATTGGAATCTTCGCGCATGCAAGATGACTTATGATCGAAAGTTGCACTCGGTGTACGGCACGCCATGCATATAAAGTAGCCAGAGACCTCTGGGTTGAATTTCTTAACGGATTATCTTTTCCAGGAAAGGATATAACGGAGTTCCGCACGTTGGAATTCCGTCATTTTTTTATCCATTCGTAACAAAATCCAGATTTCCATGGCACCATTCACGCGAGTCAGAAATTTGGCCGGAATTAGTCCGGAAACATTAAACCGAGGAGAAAAGGCAATCCTTTGAGCACCGAATATTTTTCCCGGAAAACATCGCCAAATCGCAAATTCATCACATACCAAATAGACCAACAAAACTTTTAGTTTTTACGCCAGGAGAGAAAAAAAGAGGCGCGGAATCTTAAGAAACAAAAGTGTCGTAACATCTTTCAACGCGTCTAAACCGCAGAAAAGTCGACACCCAAATTCGAATTTCGGTTAGAAAATTTTCCGACCGAGGGGTTTAAGCGACAACTACGGTGAGGACTTTTTTTTATCCTGAGATGAAGCGAGAATGGGTCGTAGGGAAGAGATTTTGTGTCGGAGGGAACAGGTGTCAGATGGGAAGAGGGGATTGGGGCGTTGAAGTTTATTGCCCGGAAGGAGGGGGCGGTCGAATGGGGAGGATGACAGGTGTGGGAAGGGAAGAAGGAAGAACGGGTGCGAGGGAGAGGGAGGGGGGGAGAGAGGGATGGAGAGGGGGGGAGAGAGGGTGGGGAGGGGGAGAGAGGGATGGAGAGGGGGGAGAGAGGGATGGGGAGGGGGGGAGAGAGAGGGGTGGGGGAAGAGAGAGGGGGAGGGGAAGAGAGAGGGGGAGGGGGAGAGAGAGGGAGAGGGGAAGGTGGAGAGGGGAATGATAGCAGGACCGCATCCAGCCAACTATGCCCATCGCCCAACAGACCGTGATCTGCGCAGTTAACTACTTCGCGGCCAGGTAGCCTGCTGCTGAGGTCGCGAAATGCATGACGCTATATCCTCGCATTACGCCAACCTCGGATTCGTCTTCCTTTTAATAATCGCCCGAGAATGAGAACTTTTTAATTACACGTTACGAATTACGGCTTAATTTTAGAAGTCCTTCCGTTCCGTGCTCTCCTAATTTTTCTCGCCAAATTAAAAAAAGGATTATCGACGTTGTGCAACGCCGTCGGCAATTTCGCGAAATATATTGCGACTGGCTGTTCAAATTCGAGATGGGCATTAATTCCTCTTTCTCCCTGCGATTAAAATATGACAATAGAGAAGTACGTTTTCCTATTAGGCTCTGTGCATAACACCAAACAATGCCAAAATTTTCTTTGGTTCAATTCAATTGGATTTATTCTCTTATTTTTTTTTAAATACAGGGTTATTTCCTCAAAAGAATTTTGCCCAGTATGTTTCTAACATTATTTTGACTCGAATGTGCATTTAAATTCAAACTACTGCTACATTTAAAATGGGATGAATATGTTTACAATCCTACAGAGCGTTTTAAAAAAGCTCCGACGAAGTCGAGGCAAATTGTCAGTTTCAGAGGGCGGGATTTGCGTAAGCACCAGTTGGCTGTTGATTAAGTGCGCCGATAAGATTAAGGTAATCGCGCGCCCAGGGTATAGTTCCAAGAAGTCTCAATCTTACATTGTCCATACAATAAGAAGTTAGCGTGTGGAGTTGGCGACTCAAAAACCGAGATGTTTTTTCTGGTCGAGAAAAACAGCAACTCTTCGATGGCCTCAAACGACTGCCATGATAAAGTTCTTCAGTATAGTTATCGACGTCCGATGTATCTTTCGCATTCTGCAAAAATAGACTCGCTAATCTTCAAAACAGACCAACGCGACATATAAGCAAAATCTCTACTACCCAACCGAAAGAGATTCCAGAAGGATTAGGTCTATTTCACTGTCGATTCGAATACATTTCAACGATATACAGTAGAACTTCTATAAGTCGAAAGTCAATAACTTGAATTTTTCATAACTCGAAGTGAATTCATTTTAAAGGACAAAAATCATTTTCATGTTATTTTTCTTCTATAACTCGAATTTTCTATAAGTCGAATATTTTTTGTTTCCCTTGAGGTTCGACTTATAGAAGTTCCATTGTATTTTTAAAATCTCGTTAAAAGCGTGGTGATACGCATTTCACCACTGAAATCCGCAGATCGTTATGTTACGTTACATCGAAATGGTTGCGATTTTAAAATCGAGCTTTTTTTCCTTTCGGATTTTCGCTTAGGTTGGAGGAAAAAAGCCTAAAAACTGTACGGCACCCAAATTCCTTATCCGCCAAATCCTCTCCTCCTTCCACGCGAGATAAGCAGAAGCCAATAAGATTTCACCTAAATGGGTCAGCCATTCACAAAACAAAAGTCGCACGCCCGCTGCCCCTTTCACGTGGGGGAGGGAGAGAGGGTAGAGAGGAGGGGCAATCGAGGACGATCACATTTCCCTTTGCGTTACTCCACGCAAATAGGGAAAGTTAGCGAAGCGGGCGTCGATACGGTAAAACACGCGAGCACGCGCGACGAGGCGGGATTTTTTCGAAACGAAAATCAAAGTGAGTTCGACCGGCGAAAATACGTTTCGACGATAAACAATGGCCGATCATTAATTAGTTCAACTTCACCTTTCCGAGCACAGATTGCGAATTTTGCATTTTTTTTAAATTTTGGATTCGTTCATCAATGGACGAATAAAAATATCGGTACAATATAAATTGTACAAACTTTCTCATATACTAATGCGTCGTTTATTTATCTTTAGAAAATGAAAATCGTATGAGCCTGTTTTTAAAAAATCCAATGTTTGTTAAAAAGTTGCCCAAGAATAAACTAGCCTTATATTCATTTTTTTTGAGAAATTTGAAGTATGTAGTATTATTGTAGACGTATATTGTATATGAAATTTTATGAAAACCGTTCGAGCCGTTTTTGAGAAAATCAAATTATTGTTAAAGTTTCCTAGAATAAACTAGCCTTTTATTCATTTTTTGAGAAATATGAACTATTTGGTATTATTGAAGACCTAAACTCAAGTAACTGTTCGAAATTGGATCAAAATCGTTAGAGCCGTTTTTGAGAAAATCGAATTATTGTTAAAGTTGCCTAGAATAAACTACTGTTAATTATTGAGCAATGTCAACCATTTCTATATATACTCTGCTCAGTATGATAAAATGCCTAAGTACGAGAATTCATTCATTTTCGCTCTACCGTTTAGGCTCCAGAACCAGTAACAGACGGACAGACGGCATTACAAAAACCACTTTTTCGGATTCAGCGACACCTAAAACGTATATTTCCGTAAAAATCTCGAAGTCGAATTTTTTCGCGATAATACTTTCTCGATACTTCGTATGAGAAAGTAAAAGGATCGACTATTGGTGAGACATGCTTTTGACGATTTTATATCGACCATAGGGTGAAAAGTTGTTACTACCACGTATAACTGGCACATTAATGGGAGACTGATTGTAAGTGAAGTAGGAAATTTCAGCGATAGAGCTTCGTGTTAATCTTTAGTGATACTAAAATGAGGAAAATGCCGTCTTCCATATATTGAATATTTACGTTGTATTTCGAGTTATAGAGTTGTAGAGGGTGCACCGTATAGGTGAAGGTCCTTTAAATTTAATAATTTTCAACTTTTGTCCATTCTCCAAAGCAATGTAAATTCGATGTACCAGTTTTTTATAGCGCAACCAAACGGAGACGATAAGCTTTTAAAGAAATTCGAAGTTTAAGCAAACGCAAGAATAGCCCGAGTTAAATAATGAATTTCATTTCGGAGTTTGGGAAAACTAAATAGGGATATTTTCTTTGGTGATGAGAGTTTTGGTGGCCCAGTTAAATATATTAGACTTTATTCTCGAGATGAAACGAAAACAATCGGAAGATGCTCGCTCTTTAATTCAGTCCTATCTGCCATTTAGAATGACTTTCGGTTTTTTACTCAATCTCGAGGAAAGACTATAACTGCGAATGCTCACTCGAGGATCCGCGCATGTAAAACAGTCTAAATCTTCCCTCAGGTCATCGTTTCTATGCGAAAGAAAAGATATCGTGATACGCATGACGATCTGCTTTCATTTTTAACCCTTTTATTAATGTTGAAACCTCATAGCTTATCCTAATTTATTTTATCATTATTTGAGTTTCAAATGGAAAAATCGTTGCTTTTCGACGTTCGTCAGACGTTTCATTTTCACCATTTACTACTTTTACTTTCTCATATACGAAGTATATTGAGAAAGTATTGTTATCGCGAAAAAATTCGACTTCGAGATTTTTACGGAAATATACGTTTTAGGTGTCGCTGAATCCGAAAAAGTGGTTTTCGCAATGCCGTCTGTCTGTCTGTTACTGGTTCTGGAGCCTAAACGGTAGAGCGAAAATGAATGAATTCTCGTACTTAGGCATTTCATCATACTGAGCAGAGTATATATAGAAATGGTTGACATTGCTCAATAATTAACAGTAGTTTATTCTAGGCAACTTTAACAATAATTCGATTTTCTCAAAAACGGCTCTAACGATTTTGAGCCCAATTTCGAACAGTTACTTGAGTTTAGGTCTTCAATAAACCAAATAGTTCATATTTCTCAAAAAATGAATAAAAGGCTAGTTTATTCTAGGAAACTTTAACAATAACTTGATTTTCTCAAAAACGGCCCGAACGACTTTCATAAAATTTCATATACAATATACGTCTACAATAATACTACATACTTCAAATTTCTCAAAAAAAAATGAATATAAGGCTAGTTTATTCTTGGGCAACTTTAACAAAAATTGGATTTTATAAAAACAGGCTCATACGATTTTCATTTTCTAAAGATAACTAAACGACGCACCTATATATGTGAAAGTCTGTACAATGTATGTTGTACCGATTTTTTAGAATATGCCATCAGCGAATCACAGCTGATAACGTCTGGCTCTTAGCCGAAACGCACATCTGGTTCCCCACAGATATTTTTTCATAAGCTTCGACATCGAAGTTACCATTTAACGATAGATCAAATTCATCCGGGGCACAAAACAAGAACTGAGGCGAACGACGGCCGTTAGTGCTTCTCGATCACGCCCCGGCAACAATTACTGGCCACGCGCGGTACGTCCAACGCTTTCCGACGTTGGCGACACGGAGAGCAACGGCATTAACGAACCAGCAATCGTATGAGGTCATGCGGCGAAATGCGAGAGAGAGAGAGAGTAGGAAAAATAGAGAGACTTAAAAAGCTGCCAAGGCTGCATATGGCGACTAGTTCTGCACGGCATATGGAGGCTAAAAGCATTGGCAACCTTTCAACGAGCAAGGCCGCTCAAGACGACACCCTCGAGCAGATGGAAGAGATGAGAGCGAAAGAACTTGGCGAACTGGAGGAGGAAAATAGCAGCCGCCCGAACACGTGCCATTAAGACGAGGATGGAATTCGGGAGGAAAAGAGGAAATTCGTAGAGTTCGAAATTAAAGCGACTCGAAACAGTTTCCATATCGAAGAGAGTGAGAGAGAGAAGTTTTTACTTTTCAATAACGGGATCGCACGCGATGTGGTCCGGTTCACGCCCTTGCCAACTTCCGGGCAGGAAACACGACCGTGGAAGAGGAATGATTACTTGACGAATTCCAGAAGTTTCCTTTTTTTTTAATGCTTATATGCTGGGTCGCCCTGATGTTAGAAGGACATATAACTAACAATAACATTGTAAAATAGAGCTGATAATTTCGTCGACCTCGGTCGCGTTGAAAACAATTCCACGTCAACTTTTTGTTCGATAGTATCATATCTTGGTTGAAAGTTTTCTGGAAATGAAATACACACTAAATGTACCTCAATTATTAGCGAGATACTTTAGAAATTTAATGGTGGAAGATGTAACTTTGAGGAACCATTCTATAGTAGGTATACATAAAGAAAAACACTTTTTTAAGTCCCGCAGTTTTTTATATTGAAATAAAAAATTACAAGTGTTTTTCCTTGTGTATACTAATTGTAAGATAATTTATCTCTAGGACCTTATCCAACATATTTTAAAACCAGTTTTTTTAAATAATCATTTTAATAAACCTAGATAACGACTTGGACTTAATCGGCAAACAGCAGTTACACGACCAAATATTCGGTACCAAAAATTTGTCTAAAGACACGTAATTCCATTAAAAGGAAAACCTCATCAAATGAAATCCAGCAAGAGGATCCCAAAACGCCACCGATGCGACCTACGCGTTGACACAGCGAATGACGAGAGAGAGAGGATGCAGAAAATTTAAAAAGGCAATTGAGACGTGGGCAAAGAATTAAGGAAGCTACTGAAAGTATGACGGATAATGGGGCTACATTTCCGGAGAAATTTATACCGCATTGTCCATCTTGGCATTTAGCTCGTGCAAAGAAGAAAATTTTCGAGACAACGGAAATGAGAAGTTAAAAACGGCAAGATTTTGGAAGAGACGAGAAAAGCATAATGTGTCCACGAGCGGAGAAAATATGGAGGTTGGAATGAAAGGGGTGTACAGAGTGGGAGCAGTATTGTGGAGTGACAGAATACAGAAGGAAAAGAGTGAGATGGAAAGAGGGACTGAGGAAAGGAGGGAGGGGGGGGTTACGAGAGCGAACACGTGCACGAGCACGCCGACGCCTGTTCTGCTCCCCCTTTTCGACACTCTAATACACACTACAGCGCACGCACTTTTAATTACTGCCTCGATCGATAACTTAACTCGGCCCACCTCCAACGAGCAGAAAGAGATGGAGAGCCTTTTTGCAGCTGCGTGACAAAAAATGAAGGAAAAGAACTTCTACAGTGTTTTCCCCGAGCGCCAAATACCCCCTTAATTATTTTCTAGTGAAAATAACGAGATAGTCACTTGAAATTTTTTAGTAATGCGTTCGCTTTGAACGCAGATGAAGTTAAATCTCCGTAATTTGCCTGGCTGGTGTTTTTCATATTGAGGTTAAATATAGTCAATGAATAGAATCGCGCAAAGAATGATACAATTACATTAGAATTACATAATACTCTGCAATTCGCTAGACAGATAGGGGAGAGGGGGGCAGTGGACCAGATTCCCAAACATTTGCAGGGTTGAATATCGCCCTAGGAAAAAATTAGCCTACAAACTATCTCATGCATTTTATCATGGTGGTCGTGCCTTCTAACATAACTGGGTGTTTCAACTATTCCTAGCACCTCCTCCGTTGAGCTTTCTGATATATACTTCACCACAGGGCCTATTTTAGTGCAGCTCTAACAAGTTTGTGCTGTTCTGAAAGACCAATGTGCAGTTGTAAAATTAATTTTGTGAAGTTGTTAGTTTAAACATTATTACTTACTTATATTACAACTGACAGCTATAAAAATAATCTAATTTTAACAAATTTTTAATTGCGTTCGACTACTTAGTTATGTGTAAACATAAATATTAACTAAAATATGACAATTTTAGAAGAAAACAACTTTCGAAAATGATAGCATATGTGCCTAAAATGTATTTTAAGAGGCCACACCCACTTTTTAAAAAAAAATTCGCCTGCGGAGCATTTTTGAAGTTGGCTCGCACCGGCCACCAAGAGTAGGCTCTAACAAATTATTTTTCTGCAGCTCTAAAATTTCCTTAAAATAATCTCTGCTTCACCAGAAGTTTCAACCCAGTGTTCAAATATCGTCAGTATAAACTTCATTGTTTATGATAACACGCTATACTACAATTTTCCTAGGGAATATACTTTCTTCATCTAACAATTTCGCGCACTAGTTTGGTTTTCCTTAAAAAAACACTGAAAATTGGTCTACGCGCTTTAATTAGTAGAATCCAGGAGGTATTAAAATACGTACGGTGGCAATGAGAAATCGATGATAAAAAATATCAATCTTATGACGAATACCTTTAAGGAAATAACGAGTCGCGAGGAAAGTGTTATAACTGCAGCTCGTCATTCAAAGGTCGTCACCACCAAGTGTTCACTACCCTCACTTGACGGAGCCAGGCTCACTCGCCAGCAACACAGCCTCTCTCCATCTCTCCTTCACTCTCCCTCTTTTCTTCTCGGAAGAGGATGCCGGTGTTAAATCGCGATGGGGCTGGCAGACTCATGCAAATCGAGTGCCTACTCTACCTTCAAGGACCCTCTTGGCCGGCGGCAGGGAGTACAAGATTGACCCCCGCGTACCAAAGGGAGGCCACACGCCGAGGCCAACGCCCCCATCAAACGTGCCCAAAGGACCCCCAATTTCGCTTCCACTTCGACGATAAAAAAAAAGTAATGGGTTAACGATAAAAAACTGCGGGAAAATGACAAACCGAAAATCCAAACGTAGCCGGCCGTGGTAGAGGGGTGGTTAGCGTGCCTGCCTCTTAATCATAAGTTCGCGGGTTCGAATCTTATTTTGGGCATGGATGTAGGTGTTTGTCTTTGTTACTGTTAAAAGCTCTTTGTAAAAGGCCGTAGATGTGCTGTTCAAGAGCCTTTGAAAATAAATAAAAGAATGCAAGATGGAAAGAAAGTAGATAGGAGAAAAGTCATACACAAAACATTATGAGAAACCACGATTTAGGAAGAGTTAAATTTTGAAAACATTTCTGATAAACTTGAATTAGCGTACGAAATGACGTTTGCACAAAAATACAATAATCGAACCTCGAGGAATTACGGGACCTAGAGCTTACTGAACGAAAACAACTGCAAAAAACTATAACCACTTCGAATTGTCGAATATTCGAGGTATAGAGGTTTGATTTTCGGTGGTAAGACCTTCAATTTCGTCGGACAATCGGAAAAGAATGACAAATCACTAGAGATGAAAATTTTTCCTCAATTCGGATAGCCTAAGTAAGAGATATCCCATCAGTTTATTCGGTGATTTTAACGCTCGCTAAAATGTAACCTACAACGATCCCACGACAGATCTTTTCAGCTGGCATTCCAAACTGCTTAGAAAGCGCGAGGGGTATGTCTATATGACCCCGCTACATATTCGCTACACCATTAAACAATAAACAATTTAATTTATTCAATAACACGTTATCTTTTGCTTTCATACGTCATTTTATTGCTTTCCATCAATATAATTCATTGAATAAATAGAATAAACAACATCATAATGATTAACGGAAAAATATAGCATGGGGTCATATAGACCCCAGGAGCTCAATACGTCGGAAGGTAAATCGAGGGCAGTGCGGCATCACGGTTAATTCCACCGCCTTCGTAGTGGGCGGACATTCATCTCCGTTCTTACCTTCCGCGCTCCGCCAGCGGAGGAGTTGGTTGCGGCGGCGGCTGAGCTGTTCTTCCGCAGATTGGAACGCCCGTTGATGAGCACGTTGTCCCCTTCGAAACGGACGTTGCAGGGGGGAGGGGGGTCGGACGACACCCAACCGTGCGCGTCCGCAATGTCGTCGTCGTCATCGTCGACGTCGTCCGACGACTCCCCGCGGGTAGAGTCACGCAGCCAAATGGACCCCGTTTCGCTCCTCTGTCGAAGAAGAAAAAATCGAAGGGTAAGAGCGGACAGATTCGCAGCGCTTTCGCCGTTAAACGGCGGTTTGGTGAAAGTTCGGGGCATCTGATAATGGGTTATTATAAATTTTGGCGATTTGCACGGTTTTTTTAAAACTTCGCTCGTAGAATACTTCCGGGAAAACGTGTGACGGCTGAGGCACCAGGTGCGATACCTGGCACAGATTTTTCGAAAGCGGTCAATAGCAACGATGGATTCTACCCTGAAGTTCCCGTTGTTACGCTGAATTAGCCATGAAGAGGACATTACTTCGGTGACATATGCGAATATTTCATTTATATCTTAAACACATTATCTACACAAAAAAGCGCTGGCGGAACCAACCGCTTCAGTCAGTGTTAACAATTTTTAGGGCAGGAGAACAGTATCTGACGACAGAGACGCTCTATATAATTTTTAGTTCGATTTGATATTTTAACTACTTGATAACTGCTCAACAATAAACAAAAACTACTGAAGCTTATGGAGAATACTTTATATTGCATGCCGGAAAATTAAACATATAATTTTCGCGATTTTTAAGAGATATAGGTTGTATAATCCGCGTAAAACTTCCGTCGAGTTGGATTTCCACCAGCAATTCATGCTAGGAAAAGGTACATTGGATAACTGACATTTTGTTGATATCCAAAAAGCACCTGTTAGATTTACTGAAATCTCTTTATTGTGGAAATTATTAAAATTTTCGAAACTAAAAGAATAGCGTAATACAGTTCCCAGGGGAGGGGGGTCGACCCACGGAGTGGCCGTAAAAAATTTCAGAGGGACACAAAGACGGAATTTCTGTACTTTTAAGAATGGATACATTTGGAATAAAATTAATTTTTGCGCAAAATAGATATTCATAATATTCTGAATTAACTTTGATTAAGGGATGGCGTTAAGAGGGTTGCTATCCTAAGAGAGAAACAGATGCTTAATGCAGCAGCAGCAGCAGATGCTGGCGTAATAGGTTGATAGCATTTTGACAAACTCATATTTCTATAATCATATAATACTAGGATCACTATAAAATTAGGGAAATAACCGGTAGATTTCTTTTATTATTGTTGTTTCTAACATAAACCTTAATGTAATATAAACGAACTCTGCGTAGTTCAGACGTTTTTAACGCTTTGAAATTTTACCGATTTGCCCATTAACATTTTGTTATACACCCATTAACACTACACGGTACAGTGTTAATAGGCGTATAAAGAATACTGCTACACTAACAATTATATGAAATCCACGTTAAAAAATAAAACTTTTCAAAAGATTATATACCATCCAAATGTTGTCTTCTGAAAATTTTTTGAACGGGTTATAGAGACGTTTTATTATATTGACAACATTATTCAACAGTTTTACAATGCCAAACTCATCATCAAATAAAAGAGTAGTTAAGATCCCAAGGTTACATCCCAGAAGCCTCAGCCAGAGTGCAGTGAGAAACGTCTATGAGCAGCCCTAACTTTGACCCATTTATTTTCCGAAACAACAAACAGGCCGAGATGAGACCTCGAAGCCGGGACAATTCCGGTGGAACCCGGACGTATGGCAAACCTATAAAATACCGCAGTTATGGGCTAATAAGTTAAAACCTAGCAGTGGTTTCGCAAAAGCTAAGAACTCGGCAAAGAGTTTCGGAAAAGGGGTAAGTCCGTATACTCGAGGACAAGGCAGAGTCAGCCTTCATTTCAAATTCAAAGTTTAATTCAACCTACCATAGGTATTGTTTAGATATCGGAGACACAATGGTTGGCAAGGTGAGAGAAATTGATCAAAACATGGCCACAGGCCAAATTACGCATTTACTAAAAGGCCAACCGATCACACACATGCATTATAGCATCAACGACATCAATGGTGTTCTATTCATCGTATTTATGGCTTCACGAACCTTAATGTTTATATCATTTCCAAGAAAGCGCTTTTTAGAGGAGAAACACGGAAAATCCACGAGCAATGCCACATAGTTAATTGTTATGAATAAAGCCGCCACCCCTCAAAGGACAACTTCGGTGACCGTGGAAGTGTTTAGAGATAATCACAGCATTGATCTTGCACCTTTGTTGTGAAAAAAACTTAATAGTTTGCTGCGAGAGGATATTGCGATGAAAACCTTGGAGAGATCTGGACACGACAGATAAAATACAGCAAGGAATGACCACGAGGTAATTCTATTTGTAGATAAAAGTGCACATCTAATCGAAAACTGTGAATCGTTTATAGAATAGTGACTCTCATTTAAGTCCGATTCCATCTAAAAACTTGCGCAAGATCACGAGATAAATCACAAAATCATTTGCGATAGGTATATCCTAGAGGTAAAATATATTTGATGCGTTTTCAACTGTTCAATGGTAAAGAACATTGTCTTAAAATAATGATTTGAACGGTTTAACTTCCCATATGCGAAAATATTACAATGACTGTGGTACGACCGTGTTCGCGATCTCTTAATTGACCCTCGCTTTTGAAGTATGTACAATTTCTAAGCACATGGCATACAACTCGGTTACCATCACGATTTATTAGTTTTCCTCTTCTGGCTTTATTCCAACACGGAAAACGTTTAAGGCACTTAAGGAAAATGCTACAGATAAGTCACACATACCGAGAAAAAATTCAAGCTAGTACAACTCTCGGGAAAATGCAACTTCTTAAAATTAAGACGACGGGTCGTGTTTTTATAACGTGTTATGTGGAAGAAGTCTAACAATAAGTATTATTGAAGCTGTGTTGTTTGAATTTTTTCTCAATTTTAACAACATCTCCTTTCTCGAAAATCATGCAATTCGACGAAGTCTCAGCCTCGTCTATTAATTTCTAGCATAACTCCCGAAGAAGCAAGTGGTGTAAACTAATAGGAAAATTTCAAACTAGCTGCCCACGGGCAGCATGCGGCCCTTTCTTTGCCTTAATTTGGACATAATGATAATTTATGTCTTGAGTACACCGTTTGAGATTTTTTATGAACATTATTTTTGTGGAAAGGAGTAAAGATTTTTTCAATATTTACTGAATTACGATCGAACGCGTTTTCTAAATTATTGTTTTTAAAAGCGAAACATACGTCCAATCTTCTAAATAAAGTTCATTGCTCCAACTCCGGCCCCCAATAACCAACTGCGGCCCTGAATCCTCTTCGAGTTTGACATGCCTGTTCTAAGCCACACCGATCACAATAGGGACATTACAAAAGCTTAAAGTGTGAAAAAAGTCTTCCTTATCCATTCGGGAAGAAGAGAGTCGAACCTCAAGACGAATGTCAAAATAGTAAAATTCCTAGCAAAATATAAAAAAAAAATGAATAAACGCGGATGTGCCCACAAGAAGGGCAAAGCGACAATACTAGCATTTTTTTCAAAGACAACGCTCCAATAAAGTATCGTTTGGAGTTTTTCCCCACTTCGGAAAAAAATAAACGGATCCGAAGAGGAGATCCGTGCGATCGCCGAACGGAGACAACCCTGCCAATAACGAAATAGAAAGTATTGGCTGCCACGCACCGTCGACTCCCCTCCTCACCGGAAGGTGAAAGGGGGAGAGAGAGAGAGAGAGGACACGAGGGAGGAGACATCGGCTAAAAGAAATTTAGGAAGAAAGAAAGAGAGAACGACAGGCGATCCAAGGAGCGGAGAGATAAGGAAAGGAAGAGGGCGGAAAAAGGCGTTGGCCGAGACGGCCAATGTAAATGTCAACGAGTATATTTTACGAACAATACGTAAGAGTTAGACCGTTCGAGACAATGGTTTTAGATGTTGATTGGGACGAAAGGGAGCAGGCGATGAAGAAGGAGAAAGATAACGGCCTATCAATGGTCACGGTGACTAATGGGGAGAGAGTAAGAGAAAAGACAGAAACGGCGAGTTCTCCAATTTTCCCCATTTCGTATCATGTCGTCCGTAAACGGCGTGCCACGAAATGAGGAGGCGATTAGGCGCAAGAGGACACAGACGAATGCCCGACATGCAAACACTTCTAGGATAAACACTAAAACCTACTTAGTACAAAATTCTTTAATACAAAATATGGTCCTTTACACGAGGCACATCTCGATACCATGCGAAAAGCATTCATTATTGATCATTTTAATGGAACTCGTTATTGCGTACCAAGAAAGTTAAGTTTCCTTGATGCTTGAATTAAGGACGTTAGACTGTAAATGCTACTTATGCATAAGTTTGTATTTTCAACGTAAAAAAATCAAGACAAAACGTTGTCGAAATGCACATTTCCGTCTTTCGTTGGATAAGTTTCCATTGCATAAGATTATCCTTTCATCTAATTTACTTGTAACAAAGCCTTTCCCTTTTACCGTACTGCTGTCAATTATTCATAGGAGACATACTGCGCGTATACCTCCACGCGACGAATTGCGTGAATATAACGTATTATTTATCGAAAGGAGCAGTATAGTAATACCCGGAATGGCAGAAGGCTTAGAAAAAATACGTAAAAACGTGGGCGCCGAAGCGGGTGGTTTTATACGAGCTCAAGAAGAAAAAGACTTCGACGACCGCTTTTATAGTCAATTTCGCTACGCAATGTGGATCCACTAGAGAAAAGACGGCAATTGATTATTCCGCGCGAGGCTGTGATAAACGACCGAGATAAAGCGCAGGGGAGTGTCAAGAGAGAAAGAATGGAGTAGGGAAGATGAGAAAAGCGAGGAAGAGGGTAGGTTGGGTGGGGCAAAGGGGCGGGGCAGGTCAGGAAGGGGCGATATAAGTTGCGGCGAGGAAATCGAACGAAGGGGGAGGGAACCACGAGGACGCTGAGTATTAGAAACGGAAATGGAAGAGTCGACGCAGGCAGAGTGGACGGATCATAGGATATTCCTTCAGATCGATAAGGCCCAAAGGTGTGTCGCGATAAGATAAACTCGGGATGTCCCAACGTTCGACCTGTTTCGTTTTCCTTTCGCACGTTTCTCGGCGATATTGGTCGTGAGAGAAATAAGGGCCGATTACGTGTCCTGTTTCGTAATTCCTCCGACGCTCTGCGCGAGATTCGCTTATAATAAATGAATATTCACCTCCCCGAGGAATTCTTACTCATCGAGTATGGGAAAATGCACGAAGTGATAAATATTTCGTATTTATTATTGGACTCGGTAATTAATATAGTGTCTGCTTTACAATCTTCGAGAATTTCTACAGGTATGAAAATTTTAATAAACCAGAAAAAAAAGTAATAAATCATTTTTTGAAAAATTAATTTCCTATGAATTCTGTCGAGTCACGAAAGAATCTTAACACTGTCAAAGAAGGATAGTCGGTGGGAATATAGATGATCACTATACTACTATAATACTTAGTTAAATGAGGAAAATTCTAAAAATAAACCTTCACTCAATGGCAAGGAGGATGGAAGTAAAGGAAGAAGACAGGAAATTTACGTAACGATTAAATTTTATAAAGATAGCTGTCCAATGAAGGATTTTATTGTGGTCTGGGATGGTCGCCATTTCCCAAGTCGCGGCAAAGAACAACGAGCTATTGTTTCCAACGAGATTTCCTTGAAAGTAATATAACTTAAATGGGTAGTTAGGTCGCGAATTTTTCTAATCTAATGTAAGATTAAGAATCACTCCAAGAGGTTAAGTAGAGGAGAGTATTCCATCTTCGATGGCTGTTTTACGTAATATGTATATCAGGAATATCTTGCGAGGAAGTGCGTCTCCGCGAATCACTCTAATGGCATATATGAAGAACGGTTTCCAAATAAACACTGATGGAACGGCACACACATTAGAATACGTAGGTCTCGCTTTCAGTATAAGTTCTTGTAAATTCAATAATTTCACCATGTTTTCGTAAACTAATTTCAGAATATATTTCCTTAACGGACTATGTGGCAGCATAAATGGAAATTTTGAACGGCTGAACAACAGTTGTTTTATTGTAAAAATGACTTTCAATATTCCGTATACGCAGTGAATAATAACGTAGACGTTTTTTTACAAGCATTTCTGCATATTATAAAAACTGACTGATATTTTTTCAAATTCCGACTGTATACTAAGAATCTTCTAATTCCTCACAAATTTTCAAAATAAACGAGGTATGTTCTCTACGGAGTTAATATCCACTCGTATGATTTTGTGGCAAATTCTTACTAAACGCCAAGCACATGTTCTAGGATTGATTTACCATGATTTTATCGGGAACATTCAGGAATTCCTATCCAATAGTTGGCCAAAATGTCCAGAAAGGGCATGGCCGCAGCGTGTCATGGACAACAAGTCTTTAGTCAACCACCACCGCGCACACACGATTTAAATGGAGCACAACCGGGAATATTCCCAAACGAGGCGAATGCTGTGGGAAGGGTGAGAACGTTCCCAGTTAAGTCGAGTTACTGCCGACACACCCAAAGTGGAGGTTGGTTAGCGACTGCAAAGACGTTGATCGAATTAAAAACGAAACGTCCAACGTAATCGAGGCAAAAAATTATGTTAAATTCCAATAATACTTTCCATTAAAAAAAAGGAGGAAAGCCCCAGTTGGCACAGCTATGTTACTCGCTAACGCCGGATACACACTGATATGGGGAATTACCCTCAACAGACCATGCGCATATCAGATGAGGTTAAAATTAAGCCACACTTTCCCTATCAAAAAATGCTTCCTGCACGCTTATGAATCTTTAAAACTGCGCCGCAAAAATGAAATTAATAGTTTTCTCGAAGGCTGCTACGCACAGCATTCGCATAAATGACTTTCGCTTGTAATCTCATATATATATATATATATATATATATATATATATATATATATATATATATATATATATATATATATATATATATATATATATATATACATACACACACACACATATATATATATATACATACACACACACACACACATATAAACATACATACACACAAAATGTTCGACTATCTTTTAGTCGTAAACACCTAAGACGTTCTTCGTACCCCACGAAAGTTTCGGTCTATTGAACAAATGGGTCTTAGCTTCGAAACCCGATTAAGGCGCACTGTTTTCCTCACTCCATTTCCGTAAATAAATGCATCGCTTTGCAAAAAAAAAACTTAAAAGCAAAAATAAGGATTCATTCGTTTGGTAAACCCGCTGTCATCCACTTACTTGCTAGGTATAATGCAAATTTAGATGAAAAACTTGGAAGACGATGGATGCAAATCCATTTTTTCATGATTTGTTATGCGGTAGTTTTTCGCAATATAAAAAATACGCACACAATGAGATGCGCAAATGATCGAATGTTCGTATTTTAAGGCACTTGCAAAACGATAAAGCGTAAATTACGACTGACTCCAACTTTTAAATCTGGAAAATTTCCCAAGACGATTTTGATCATTGTTTAAGAAGACGGATTTCTCGTTGAATTTATGCATATTTTTCCAACGAACACACCTGAATCACATGCCTTACTCAACCATTAAATCTTAGTATAAAACGTAAAAATTTGCTAGCATACCCTCGGAAAGAGTACAGAATATGTAATTGCCCAAAAAATCTCCACGTAATGCAACGACAAAAAACCCGAGACACCCTTAAAATTTGTTGGATTAAGCTCATTAAGAACAGTTCCCGCTGATTCATCGTCTTGATTTCAAAAAGTCATGACAACATACCATCCGAAGTCTGATTTATGTCCTCTCATTAAACGCAGAGTTGGGATCGAAAGAGGATCCGGGCCAAGAGAACCAGGCCGGACAGGCACGCAGGTCTCCGGTAGATTGAAAGACGAAATACCCGCAGGGGTAATCCGGTCATTTAATTTCTAAATGCGCTTATAAAGACTCCAGTAATTTCGCGGATGTGGTAGCAAAACAAAACGAGCACGAGAGCTCGTTACTGAAGCTCATCTCTCCGTTCAGGCGAGGTCCTTTTTTTTTAACGGTATTTCTCCTAATTGATACCCTCGGGCGAGGGATCTTCTGGTCAGCGCGTAATACTCCGTTCGGAACCAAGGGGTCGAAATCCTTCTTATTGATTACCTTCGCACGTGGTTAACATCTTCCTTTAGCCGAACTTATGTTTTAGGTCAAAGCGTGTTTTTCACTCCATCGCGGCGGCGGCCTCAAAAGAACTGTTTTTACGGGAGCATTCGGAGGAGAGGTCGGACGTTCAGAACGTCGTATTTGCCTTCATACGAAGGTGTGCGTGTGTACCTGTTTATGTCTGCATGCGTGTGAAAGGAAAGATTGGACAAAAAAATATAGACTTGTTCTTTCGACTCCAACCGACGACCAAATCCGGTAATGTAAATGAAATCGCAACATGTTTAATTATCATAACATTTCCTATATAAATGGATGTTAAATCGTGCGATCCAACTGATGGAGAAAAAACACACGCAAGTCAGATTACATTAGAAATAAACGTTTGAGAGATGAAAATAGCGTCACTCCACATACAGAAAAAGATGTTGCAAAATGACATGCGTCCAGCAAAAGCATTTCCATTCAGGTTAACATTATAATGTTTTAAGTATTCTTAGTATACAATGTGCACCAAAAAAGTTGCGTCGAAGGAATCGGAACCTGAGCGCTAATTCACGCATCTCAAAATATACTAGATAAACAGTGGCGGGAGGAAAATATTTCTGTTTCCTTAAGTTAGCCTTTTAACGCTTAGTAGGTAAATATTTAGTCACTACATTTTTTTGATTAAATTCTTTTCAGCTAAATTGGATGTTTCTTATTGGAGCAATTTATAGTATTTAATTCATTACGCAGGAAGTAGTTTTTCAGCAATCCTTGAAATATTCCTTTAAAATATATAATATTTAATATTCTACTTACTATAAAGTGACTAAATATTTACCCACCATTCATCTACGAAAAAGTATCCACACAAAATGTGACATTTAAAGGGTCAAAACCAACGGATATACTCACATTACATTCGAATTCTTCTTTCGCCTACATTCCAACGCGTCAATATCAAACAAATGGCGAATCTAGAGACAGAAATTACTAAAATACCATAAGCCTTTTTCAGCGAAAGAAAATGCGAGTGTGACAACTCTCCGCCATGCCAGGCATTCGTTTATTGTAGAAGGGGGGCGATTAATATTCGCCAGTTGAACTAACTCGCTGGGGGGAAGAAACCTTCCGAACTCCTTCCTTATTCTGCAGGCGGTGAAGTCTCTTCCGTGCGGCATAGCCCACAGCTGTGCTCAAAGGGGGGGTCAACTGAAGTGTAATGGCCGACGAAGATTAGGAAAGTGTGGGGAGAGTCAGGAAGTTGCCTGCTACAACTATACGCTTCACTTGGCCCAAGGTGACGACCATCAGGAGGGAAGACGAGAGGTATGCATTTCCCTCCGTCAGCCACAAGCCCTCGGGGAGGAGACCGAAGGAGGGCGTGACGTAAACCTCCAGGAAGAGAAGAATTCCGAACGAAATAAACGAAATCTAGGGCAATAACGTGAACGACGCGTTAATATTTTTTTGGAGTCAGAACTTTCGGGGAATTTCCGGCACAAAGCGCGAACGAAACTCGAATCTACCTTTTATTTGAACGTATATAGGAGAGGAAAAACTCCGAACTTTACCGGGAATCGAAGCTGGGTCTTTCACTTTCCGGAATGGTGACTTAACCTTTTATAAAGTAGAGGCAATGCCATTTTACCTTGAGAAAGGAACATTTTATATGGTAAAGACATCCAATAACAACCTAAGTAAACTTCTGCACTCCAAAAAAGGCACAGCAACAACGCAATTAAAAATTTATTTTCTATTTTGATTTATTAGTGTTTAAATGATTCCGATCTAACTTTCTCCGGCCAACAATACCATCGACTTATTAAGGGTTAACCAAATATGCTATTAGGCAAACATGATTTTTCCGGGTTAGATTCCCGGTCAAGTTCTATACGTTCAGCATTATGCGTTCATCCGAAACGTAGTTCATTTACCCACATGCAACCTTCTGAATCGACCGAATCCTACTCTCGGCATGGACGCTAACATTGTTGACGTTTACCCCCAGCAATAGGTCTAGAGATCAGCTAATGACATAATGATATGTAAACATGAGGCGTAGCAGGTCGTTTCACAAACGAAATACAATCAATTATGCACTTGTAAACAACACTTATAAGAGGAATTTGGCAACAAAAAAACGAAAAGCACAATTTTCTCGCCGAGAAAAAGAAAATAAAAACGGTCCTGGCTTTGCCTCTTTTTGGAGTGAGACTTCCGAGGGAACGCCTGCCGCCGCCTCCTCTTGGCCATTCCAAACAACGCGGCTGTCATGGCTAGTAGACAACCGTTCTTTAAAGGCCTACACGAGCATTGTCCAACTCGAACTTCCTTCCGAAAAAAGCCCTTTTGTTTACCAACTCATACCTGATGAGTTCCTCCCTCGCTTTCACTGCGATCCTGAAGGATATCGATGGGAAGGATTTGACGATTGAGGTATTTGGAAAAAACGTATGTCTACATTTCTTGGCAATCATACCGTAAACATCATCTTCGTATTCAGCTATGTCTTTAGATTATACAGCATTTGAAAGACTACTATTTATTTTGGCATGTTACGGAGATTTGTTTCACCGGAATTTCGTAATCTTAATGCGACCTTCTTCGGAAACATTAGCAATGAAAGAAAGTCTTTTGGTTCTCCACTTCGCGTCGTCACGTTAATTCATGAGGATTATCGTAAGGAATCTTGTTTCACTGAATTCATAAAAAGTAACTAAGTTAAGCAGCAAGAAGCGCCGGAACCATGAGTGGTCTCATCAAAAAACATCCCATGAAGTTTACAGTATAACCCTATGGTTAAATACTAATGAAAAAAGATTTTGGTTCTAGCAAACTTTATACATAGCAGTTTAAAACCTGTGCTGAATGATAAAGAGTGGCATATTCTTTCAATTTTCTTCCTGGTTTTAGGAAGTATTTTAATTATATGATGAGATTATGAATAACTTTATATGTTAACTTCTCTTCAAGCGTATTTTGCAGATTTGGGAAAGGTTTAATAAGTTACTTGGTAGTGTATACGGCAATAATTTTCCTCAAACATTTAGAAGAAATACTTTTATTATTCCTTTCACTTAGAAGCACACAAACGACTTTTCCGTATATTTTTATACAAGATTTAACAAACCAAATTCCGTTTTTCATACTATTATTCGAGAAAATCTCACTTCGACGAAGAACTTGTCGTATCCAGGGCATATAAAAAACAGCAGCAATTTTCCCAGCATAGGATTCGCATGCTATTAAGTCAGATCTCGGTCATAAGTAGGTTCCCGGGGCGAATCAATCCCCGATTCGAACCGACACGATGCAGATCACGCGCAACTTAGGAATCCAAATAGTACATGCAACGTGAAACCTATGCATTCCCTTCGGGCGTTCCAACAAAAGATGGCAAATTAGTATGCAGTCGCCATAAGAGAGACGCGCCTTCCAATCGAGCGAGCCCGTCTGCAGCCGACCAAAGACCACGCCGTCGCCGCTGCACTTGATCGAGAGAGCGACTGACCAAGGAATTCCAGAGTGCCTACTATCTCGCCCCCCCTGCCACCACCCTTCCCCTCTCTCAAGGCCGCTCGGGAGAGAGAGGGAGATAGAGAGAGGAATTCATACCCTCAGGGCGTAGCCTCCATTGTGGAGGTCCAGGTGAGGTACAGAAGGAAGAGAGATAGAGTGGGGGATAGGAGGAGAGAGGGGTTAAGAGGTAGGTAGACGGTAGGGTCATTGCCACCTCTACTTCTCCTCTGGTTTGAACCTCTCCCTCCTACGCGCCTCACTCCTTTCTTCCTTTCTATAGCGTCACTTATATACACCACCCTCTCCCTCCGTCCTACCTCTCGCCTCCAATTTCCTCCCGTCTCCTACACCTTCCTCCCCCCTCCACTTATCTTCCTCTTCCACTTTCCTTCCTCCCGTGTCGTTTGGGATTAGGAGGAGGGGCTTAGGAGGAGGAGGAGTGGGGTTATGAGGGGAAGAGGAGGTAGCGCATTGACCCAAGACGGTATTCCCTCTATCGACTGGCAGACACTCACCCGGGTAGCATATGTGCACTTGAAAATAACACCGCGGACCCGTCGCAAAGACGCTCGCGCGAATATTGCTGCGCCACTTTTGGGGATAGACCAACTTTTAAATAAAAAATATTCGATAAAATACGGTTGATAATTTCACGTTTTTTCGTTATTCCCATAATGCAAGCTATGACATGGGGTGCTCAAAGCCGTGATGAAGAAAATGTGGTATGAAGACGCCCTAGCGACTAATGCTTAAATGATTATCTAGCTCGGAAACCGTGTCTTGGCAAACAACCAAGAGGGCCGATAAATATTTTTCTTCCACGTAACAATGGCTACAGTACAAAGTGACATTTTCGTGGCGAAAAACTACCTTTTGGTGCACCTTAAACGTGCCTAGAGGGTTAACGATGAGGTACAAAGAGATGAATTTAAAAAATCTCGACGTTTCATTAATTAGGGATGACAGTAACCGATTAAAAGCAACCTACCAAGAAACTCAGCAGGAAGCTACCATTTTATACGAAGCTATACGATTTGAGCATTATTAAATTCTATTCAATAATCTTTTTTTAACGTCATATCCCTACGCGACGATTTTCCTTAAAAGTCAAGGAGAAGATTCGCTACTTTGTCCATCGCAGTTTTCAAAATAAGCTACAGCCATGCAAACGAGACGGCGTATACCTTTAGCGGCTGATGAGGTAATGACGTAAATTTAAACGTAAAAGGGGATTTTTTGAAAATCAGAAGACGCCATCTCCGTTCAGTTTACCATCTCCATCATGAACCACGAATTAGACACTGCAACAGACACTCCTATAACTTAAATCATTCAAATTAAACCTTCGCCGCTGTAGTCCGACGCCCAATACAAAACGTATGACAATGTCATCGAGTCGAAGGGCGATCAATCCCTTATCTGGCCCAGAGAGAGGGGAAGAAGGGTGGTACACCAAGCGATTTCCTCCATAGAGACTTCCTCCTCCTCCCCATGTGCTATTATACCAAGCAATGACACGAGTCGCCGGGGCACTCGAACAACCGAACGTGATCCGGGTTCGAATTCGCAGCACGTGAGGCGGCTCAGCCGCAGGAATTAAAACTCTCTCCCCCCCTCTTACTTTTAGTCACGGGGTCAGAGATGCGGAAAAAAATATTCTCTCGCTCGCCGCCAGAATGCACTCGATGCGCTATTCGCGGCTCGAAACGGTAAAGAGAAATTTTAGTCGAGATGTCGCTTTTTACTCGCACTATTGATGAACGGTAAACTCATGAGTGAATTCCGTTACGGAAACCATTTTTTTAATGCCTGTTCGCGTTTTCACGAACCATCGCCAGCAGTTTCACAAATGAACAACCAAAAGTTTAGGAGATAGCTGAAAGATAAGTAAGATAAACAATGACGCGACATTCTTCCAAATCGTCGGTTATGACGGTTATCGTTCGAAGTATCGCCTTTATTGCGATAAGGACGGCAAAGCAATAAGCACTAATCCGAAATACCTGCTAACGGGAAAATACCGGCACAAATTGGACGATGTCTTGTCACCGTCGTGCTGAAAAAGGAAATAAAATAACGCCGAAAACAACATTAAACTTCGTCTAGTTATTTTCAATAGCATATTTTTAATTGTGTATTTTTAATAGCATATATTAAGTTTCCCATAAACTGCACTTCATGAAACGGGCGCATCAAATTGCATTTTACAAAAAGGACGCATCGACGACGAATATGAAAGCGTAAGAGCATTCCCAAATCAGGATTCGAACCCGCGAGCCTATACTCGAGAGCCAAACATCTGTTAAGAAAGCTGACGAACAAAATTTTTATTTCGGAACACGTCCTAAAATGATGCAACCAGATGATTATCCGCATGAGAGGACGCCACTCCGCGAATACTTGCAAGAAGAATCGGGTCGACGTCATTACGCGATGAAGAAACATTGCGTCGTTTCGCGTAGTTTTTACTCATTTTACCAACCTTAACCCATTAATTCCCAACGTTGCGAAATGGCAGCATTTTTAATGGTTTTTCTTCCAACTGTTAAAATTGATAATCCATTTCTGATGTTAATCTGCACTCTAAAGAATTTGTTTTCAATAGCGAAGAAGTTCAACTACCAGCGTAGAGTGACGGCAGAAAGAAATTCCAAATTTTGCGGTTTATAAAAACATTATCAAAAATGTTGCAATTTTCACCGCTGGACCATAATGGGTTAGCGACAAAACAATTCGACGTCGATCACGTCACGGAATACTTCCGACAATAATTTCCAAAGGAATTCCCGATCTACTTCGCTCCGATTAAATAAAAAAAAACGGGGAATTTTCCGCGCGAGAAAATAAAACGAATCCGAAACGCACAATCAATTCCCTTATGGTTTTATTACTCGAACGCTTCTTTTTCTAAAAAAAAAAAGAAGAACGATGTGCTCTTCCACGTTATTTGGAACGTTTATATTTTTTTCCCTCCCCAAAAAAAAAAGAAGCCGAGTATTCTCGGCTTGTTTCTACCTCCCGCTTCGCCTCTAAACCTCCCTCCACCTTCTCCTCCTCTTCGCCTCTCCCCCACGGCGTTTTAGATGTTGCTCCACTTGCTGGAGGCGGCACAACGCGTCCGTGGAAACGAGAACAGAACCCAATTTTTCGGCGATCGCCGCAACTTCCGCCGCGAAACCGACAGAATGCGCACAGATCTTAGCCCACGATACGATTCGCGGCAGAGCTTTAAGTGCACGCACTACGCAAACGCGCGCGAGCCTTCTTCTTCGTCTTCCACGGCTATTTTTCCTCCATCCCGAGGATTTCGAAGCCTCTCTCTTTCTCTCGCTTAAAAGTATCACGTTCGGTGGCAATGGGAGGAGGCAGAAAGGGGGTTTTTGGGGGAGGGTTGCGGGGGTGTGAGGAAGGAGTTCGGGTTGTTCGAGTAGTTTAAAGGTCCCGTGTGAAGTAATTTCCGACCTCTCACGGAACCAGTTATTAATTTTCCCCAAATGCGTGCTTTGCCCCTTAAGCATGTCAGCGTGTCCATCAAAGAAGTAATTGCTCCGAGTAGTAATTTAGGCGCCTAAAAATAGACTTGCATAATAGGTAATTGATGAGGGAATCTTTTAACGACCTCTCGCCAATTACAAACTGTAGACGTAATCAGTGTGTAACTTTGGCTATTCTGTTCGGAAGTTTATCGTCGTCTTCGAATACGCGAATTCGCTGACGGTGATAACATACATCGCGGTGTGTAGTCATGTCGAAATAGATTAGAGTAACGGATGCGGTATTTATGAGTCGACTTTTTAAATTCGAAATTATGATAAAATATATAAATCTGCCGCAAAAATCCCGTACTTCCTCATTGAGCGCTTTCGCCATTGTAGGATTTTAAAATATAAATCAGTAAAATAATATACATCTAAAAAAGAATTAACTCACTAGCATTGCAGCTGAAAAAATAGGCAGCCTCGGCAATCATAAAAAGTTGGGAAAAAAATCTGATGTGGCCAACACGACTTTCTCCATATTTGGGGTATAGTTATTTTAATTATTATGAATATCATTATAAGGCAAATTTATTATTTCGTATCGTAAAAGAATACGGTCGTCTTTATTGCTGTAAATTAGGTATATTTTGAATGTTTACAGAATTAACTGCTACATGGTGGTGGCGCTGTATACTGGAAATTAAGGAAAAGCAAAATATCTCCGAAATGGATGGTTATACGAAAATTTGTTTCAAACAAAACTTGGAAGAAATATTATTCTCTACAACTTTGGTCCTCAAGAAGATGACCAATTACGACGTTTTTAAAGAGATATTTGACGGAAACGGAAAAAACCGATTATTTATAAATAATTCCTAAAGAATAACTGCTATGGAAAATTGTTTCAAATGAAAGTTGTAGGAAATTACATTTTCTATAACCTTTGTATAGAATTGTATATACAATAATGATGTTTTAACGGAGAAATATCGCAAAAACCGAATCGGGTTTCGAGTAAACCTCGACTTCCGGTTAACCGCTATTGTCCAAAAACTAATCAATTCTTTGTGCCCATACCAAACTGTTATATTTGAAATTTGGTAACGATATGGCAAGTACTTTTTGAGTTATAGCGCCCACAATCACATACATCCACACACAGACATCATTCCGAAAATAGTCTAAACGTGTACTAGGGACCTCAAAACGAGTATTTCTGTTGAAATCTCGAAGTCGACTTTTTTCGTGATCACAATACTTTCCCATTACTACGTATGGAGAAAGTAGGAAGGATCCTCATTTTGGCTACACAGCAGGCGTCATCAGTGAAGACTCACATATATTAGGTTGGAAAAAATAACGTCTATAAATCACAACGATAAGTTGCGAACGTTAAGGGTCAATTCTTCTGCACAATGATATACGAAGCAATATTTCCACAACGTCGACGATCATGTTCAATGTTTAAACAACATGGAATTCGCTAGAGAATACTCGCGCAATTACGTGAATCAGAACAAAACGGTTCGAGAAGAGTAAACATCATTCAGTTTAACCTAACAATTCACAGATAGGAAGTATGGAACGCTGAGAAAAACGGCATCGCATCTGAGTCAGATGGCAAGAATCCGAGGATTATTAGAGTCCCGAGAAAAACGTTTACCGGGTCATGAGCTGGAGCAGTCCGTCGCGGCATTGTCTGTCCAATCAGAACTCTCTATATGTCACTCCGCCTATCACATGGTAATGAATGATTGCGCGACCAGACAAGAGGACAACTTAGAGATAATTTAGGAGATGGATGGCCAGATGAATTAAGTGAGGGTTCGATTATGTTATCATTGCTGATATCTCCATTGATATTCTCAATGTTAAGCATGTCGTCAATACATAAAAGCGGACAGAAGTGACCAATAAAAATATCGAATGAGAAAAATTATAGGTTTTCGGTGTTTTGAAGGTTATGATGCATAAAAAAACTTATTCTGTGGCTAAAAATACAGCAACGTTACACGGCACATTTACGAACAGTGAAACAACGACGATGACTACAAATAACTTGGGTTCCGAATGTCAAAGTTCGAAGACTAAGTTTCGGCAGAAAAAGGCAGCAGTGAAATGCTATGAGGAAGAGGGGTTTCCAGTTCTTCAACGAACCGGTAATATCGCGTGCTTCCAAAAGTACTAGGAAAATACAATCTCGCATACATTCGTATAATGACCTATTACTACTGGGCATTGTGATTCAGAATATTGACTGGATATTTTCATAAAAAACGGTAATTCGTGAAATTCATTAAAATAAGAAACCGTTGAGAAAAACATTGTAATATGTATTTCGAGTATTTTTATCAACCTAGATACCAACGATGGGCTGAAAAATCTTACGCCTACGCAGCTATATACAGTAAATATTTATTTTCTTATTCAACATATGTGAAGATATAAAAGTGAGTAAAACATCTCCTTCTCTGAAACGCACTCCACCTTTTTCTCTCCCGATGTTTAACTATCAATTTCCGGTTTCTTAGCGCGCACTCGCGTCACAATCGCGTGAAATGTATGGCTAGAATGAGACACGCGTGATAAACGAAACTTTCCCATAGCGAAGAACGGCTGGCTCTCTTTATCGGCCGACGAAAAGTGAGCACCACTGCGTTTCGTGACCGTGAGTTATGAATGATTCATTTAAGATTGGTCAACGATTCTCATTGACGTGCCGATACGAGGAATTAAGGGCGCGTAGAGTCACTGAGATCGGTTGGCGTCACGTTCGCGTTCAAGAAGACATCTCTCGCGAAAGTTCACGGGCGCACGTTAGAGTAAGAAATTAAACGAAAATAACACTAAAACGGTTCCGACCTTGTGACAAAACGTTAACGAAAAAAAAAATCCAACCGAAACTTCCATCTTAACACGACGCTTATTAAGCGGGAGGGGAAAAAAAAGTCGTACACGTCTCTAGCAACCGGGTTACCTTCCGAGGTGCGCATATATGCGCTTTCTCTTATTTCGTGCAACAGCTGACACGTGGGAGTATGGAAAGGGAAAACAACTCCCCGAAAAAAAAAACAACCGTTGCTCAAACGGAAGGGGTATAAAATGGATAGGTTAGAAGAACGGAGTAAGAAAGGAAGGTTAAGCGAAGGGAATCGGAGTACGGAGGTCAGAGGTGAGGGAAAGAGCAGCCCAAGTGTGTGGGGAGCGTGTAGTTAAGGCGCTCTTATGAACCGATTCGATAAGCCAAGCGTCCCTTCCTCTTGGTCATACAAATCCAATAACAAGATTCAGGTAACGTTATCCATCTCCATAAAAATGACCACCAGACGTTTAATAACTTCTTCGCCTAACTTGTGAGTATTTTATACAGCTTCACCAACTCTAGGACGGTTTTTTGCTAAAATTACAGCATATACTTCTGACGGAATAATAGCGAAATAAACAGAAAAACACAGCCTACACGAGAATAAATACTTATAAAGATTGGAATGCATTTTTGAGCGAAATCGAAAAAAACAAACTCCAATTACGAATGGCTTGAAATGAGAATATAATAAAATTACAAAAATGGATGATTAATTGAAATATAAAGTTGCATCAGACAGAGATCGAGTGCATTTAAACAATTCTGTTAGTTTTCTCACGGTGTGCCACATTTGCAAAAATAAAAATGATTCTCAAAATAATTACAAAGTAATTAAGAGACCATCGTTACTGGTAGGTGAGAAATTACGTGTAAACGAAGGAAAAAAGTTTTAGGTCACATTTCTGGGTTGAGAAAATGTTTTCTCTCCTTATTTCATAATGATTCGAGTTTTTCATATCTGCTATCCTTCATGAATTTTACTCAAATTTTTCACTCAAATCTGATAGTGCAAAACTTGACCTTGCCTCTTTTTTTGCTGGTACAATGGTTAGGAAAGACCAAAAGGATGAGAAAAAATTCATAACACCTTATAATTAATAAAATAGGATAAGACAAGTTACACTAACTTCAATGCCTGCGAGTAATGCTCACAAGAGAGTAAATATTCATAAGAGATAAAAATGAGGTTGTGAAACATTTTCTGAGTAGCAACTACAAGACTGAGGATCCAACAACATAATGGAAAAATCCTCCTATTAAATGGTATACCAAAACAAATAAATGACAAATTTCACTACAGAAATTTGCAGAAGTCTGAGTCTGTGTTTACAACCACATCATGTCCAAAGTATACTTTTAACAAAACGTCAAAAAAAAAAATACTTGACTGCTTTATGGATACAAAAGTTTCAAGTGTTATCAACCATCCAAATTTTAACAGAACAAATGATACAGATATAATTAGATAATTAAAATCGGATCATCAACTTATTCATGGTACAGCATTCTTGATAAAGTTTCCCTATAACATGTTAAATGATCCACATTCCATGCTTCAAAAAAGTGACAACATATCACTACATGGAGACAGCTATATATATATATATATCTAAAACAATTAAGCTTCACTCTCACATGTAACAATAAATATGATGGAGAACTACTAAACATTTAATGGCAAAAACTTTTGAAAGTGACAAAAATAATAAATAGCATTCATTGAAAACTTCATTAAAAAATTAAAAGCTTCTTTGTAGCTTTGGAACAGATTTGTATGATAGGAATTCCTAATGAAGGTATTTTATATTTGGAAGAAATTACTAAAACAGGATATTTTTAATAATGTAAATTACTAAAAACTGCTAATGTTAATTTGGTATCTTACTTTCTTTGAATGGATAACTCCAGAGTAAATATGGACATTAGAATATTTCAATCTCATTTAATTCGAATATATTTAATCTGAACTTGGATATAATGTCAATCTGTACTCAATAATTAGCCTCTATTAAGGTTTCAATGAGAATTAATAGAGAGAAAATTCTTCATTTATAGAAATATTTCAGTGTATGCTCCTTAGTGATTAGAGAAATCAAAGGATTATGTGCAAAAATTATGACTACATTCTCATTCCATAGAAAGCACAATTTGGGAAGAATTTCTTTGCTGATGTATGAATTATTTCGATGTATTTAACTTTCAGGAAGGAGCAAAAAATTTATTAATAATTTATGGCAGCATTTCCCAAACATTAGAAAACCATGCCACACTTTACCTAAAAAACTATTTTTGCATCTCCCCCCCTCCCACTTTGCTAAGTTCAATCACAGCCCATTGACATTACCTACTAGACCTACATTTACAATAAATATAACCACCTTAAGAAAAACATGGACACAAACAATACGTCTTAGCCACTTGGGGGTTGCATATTGTAGGTCGCATGATTAAGATGCTTAACAGACAATAAATGTTTGTCAAATCTTTTGCACCCCTCAATCTACGCACCACGCCCCACTGTTTGGAAATGGCTGATTTATGGCATTGCTACTGTATGATTTGATTAAATATGACAAACATTCACTAATATTGAAGGTTATGATTTAATTGCTTTATGTTAAAAAATTCATAAATTTCTCACAAAATAACACTTTTTAATATTAGCAAACAATGCATCACCATTTTTCCCGACTGATTTTATAAGCAAAATTTTCTAGTTTGATACTTCAACAGCATTCTGATGCAGGGCTATCTTTTGATTAACATACAAATATTGGTATTGGTACAAGGCACAAATTATTAATCCTTACTTGTCACAATTCTAAATTAAATGTGCCACACCTTGTGAAAGCGACTTCTCATTTGTTTTGAATTAGCATTTTGATAGAAATTCCTTTTAGTAAACCCATGTTATATTGGAAAAAATCTCATGTATGGGATTCATCAATGTCATTAAAATTACCAAATGCTATTCTTAGAAAACATCAATTCATACTTGAAAATGACATCCAAATAAGTTTAATACTTGAGATGAAAACACTTGTCATATAATGAATTTCAAATTAATGAGACTGAATTATACATTTGTAAGAACTTCAGAATTTTTACAAAATATAATTAAAAAGTTATTGAAAAAGAAATGATCTGTTAGTAAAAGACTTGCAAAAATTGTAAGAGATTTTCCTATCAATGAATAACTGATGCACAAAACGCAACCCAACAATCACCAAGTTTCACATAATCACATTCATGAAAGACATTATTACTACACTCAGTATATTTATGTAAACAGAAAAATGAGAACAAACAAAATAAGAATACTACTTACCCTAGGGCGTTCTCTGGACTTGATGATCATGCCATCGTTCTCAATATAATCTGGCACAGTGCTGCGGTCCACAAAGCTGAATATCACTGAGTTCTGTGGTTCATTCCATCGACTCCTCGAATCCCACAAACCTGTCTTGACAGGTTGCTTCACGGTTGTATCCTCTGAAGTTTTCTTTAGAGGGGTAACCTTAGCTGGCTCTACTTTAGAAAGACTTGGCACTTCCTTCACGACTGTCACTAATTTTGTGGCCCCAGCAGGTGGCGAAACTAGCTGAGGTGGAGTGGTCGGCACTTTTCTAGTTGGTGCTTCTGTGGACTTCACCCTGTTTATGTGGTTTTTCTCTTTTTCTCTCTCAGTCAGCGCGGATTTCACGACATCGGGAGGGGTCGAGGAGGTTGACTGCAGCGGCGCTATGCTTCGAGGAGGCGTTGCCCTCCTGACAGTTGACCCAGGAGGCGTAGGAGGCTTAGTCATGGGCCTTATTATCCCTACCTGGCGAGGAACACTTTCAGCACCATGCGTTGAAACTAATGGAGAACTTCCAGGAAGGTGAGACTTTGGTTTCTGGACATCATCGAATTTGAACTCGATGGACAAGCCGTCTTTGCGTATGTTCTCCAACGCGGCGCGGGAGACGGCTCTCGTGTCCCCGTCGTCGTTTCCCATTTGCCCATTTGGCAGAACAGCATCTGGTAGTGGGCTGGGAGGTTTTGCTTCGGTTGGAGATGATTTTGGCGGGGTTTTGGGTATCGACGACGCCTTGAATGGCTTGGTTGGCGAGGTCTTCTTAGCTGGTGCCTGGGAAGGAGGCGTAATCCCTGCTGGTTTCGATATTGCTGGCAAGAGCGACGTAGGAGACGTCTTCGCAGCTGTTGGCAGCAAAGGAGGGCGAGTATCCGAGGGCTGTTTAACCATCTTCTGGGGACTTTCGGGGCCCACCTTCTGAGGCGTCACTTTTACACTTGAGGCCACATTGGTTTTTGCAGAAGACATTTGTAGGATAACTGGTTTAGGAGAGAGTTGAGGTTTAGGACCATGTGGAGGGGAGAGTGGAGGAATAGCAACTGCTGGAGTGGCCCTAACGATGAGACTCGAAGTTGCAACACCATTCGTAGCCCTCGCAGTTTTCTTTCCCCCCGGCGATGTCGGAGGAGAAGAATACTCGAATATTTTAAGAGTTTGCCTCACTACATCGGGCGGAGGAAGCTCTTCTTCTACCACCCCACTGTGTTTCACCCTCCTTCCTTCACTATCCGCCACCACTTCCTTGTTTCCTTCTATGATAATGACATCCTCTTTCGCCAAAGTCGGCGACAACAATCCGGACACTGGGGACTTCAGTTCGACTCTGAGAAGCGTTTCGACCGATCGGGCCCTCTTGAGCGATTCGGGTGGTAAGTGAAGTGTGGGCCGTGTTGTGATGACTCCCGTTCTCTTGTTGTATCTACCAACCTTATTGATGGTCGGTTTGTTTTCCACTATATGAGAATCCTTTGGTGATTGCTGACCAGGTCCGTCCAAGATATCCTCTAAGCTAGCCGCCCTCCTCATAGAAGCAAGAGGTGGTCTAACACCCTTTGTCTGCGATTCCCGTAAGGTCATGCTTAAATATTTACTCCTTAGGCGGTTCACTATTCCGGGTCCGTAACGCAGTTCTTCATCATCCTCGTCGTCGGGGGTCATCACCGAGCCTTTGGAAGATTTTCTGCGCGTGCCGGCGCGGCCAACTCCCGGCCTTTTAACATCACCGGATGGGGGTTTACTCCGACTTTTCGAGATGTGAGCACCATCGGCTACGGCGGCGGCCGCTTGCCCGTCCTTACCGCCGTTCATCCTGGAGATGGAAACGGCGTCGCACTCGAGACCTTCCAGCTTCATAGCGACACACTTCACTCCACTTCCTCCCGCGCGGGATTCAGGAGAGCGTCTGATGGACTCTCCGGATATAGCGGAGAAAGCAGCCGCGGCCGTCTTCACAGCTCCGCTAGCTCCAGCAACGAGCAAACTTGCGGCCGCCGAGTTCAAGGCACCGCCGCTACCAGGCGTAGGTATTCCTCCGTGGGTTCGGGCAAGTAATGCTCTCCTCCTCAAAATAAGCTCCCGCTTCCATGGCGGGATAGCGGAGTCTAAGCTGTCCTCCGACTGGGTCCTACTCGACATTCTACCACCCCCCCCAACTCCCTCTTCCTCCGGCTCCTCTCTTCCCCTCTTCTCCCTCGAGAGTACTGTTATCAGAGGGGGCAGGACCGCGACTTCCTGAGGCACAATACGATGCGAATGGTCAGAGGAGGGGAATGAACGGTTGGGGAGAGACGAGTGAGAGTTGCAAGGGAGTGGTTGAACCGAATGTGGTTCCTATAGGTGCATTGTGAGGATCAGGTATACCTGAAAATGGGGCCGAAACGGGTATGACAACTTCTTCGTGTAAGAATCACAAGGAACCGTAATATTGGAATGCATCTTGGAAGACTAATGTTGACTAGAACACACTCAATTCCTCTTCTGTTGTAGTATAAAACTATAAAAACGGCTCAATTTTTGTTCATTAGAAAATGGATCACTAACGTATTCCCCTAGTTACAGCCCCAACAGAGGAGGCGGAGGTATGACGTCATATTGCCGTAGGCACGACATCTGACCGTTTCCATTCAAACTAAACAAAACAGCGCACTGTAGAAATGTTTGAATGAGGTGTTAATGGTGTTAAGTTTATCACGTGCTTGTAAAGTTTTAAGTCAATTGTTTGAAAAAATTAATGAAAAATGTAGAAAAAGCTTTTAAAGTATCGGATTTTTATACTCACCTTGAGAATGTTGGAAGTATTTTGTGTGGAAGATAAAAGTTTTTCATTACATCGTTGTACTTAATTCCGGATCAGGTAAAACTGCTCAAAAGTATTGTTTATCATAGAGTTATATTGTTTTTGATTTCTTATTAAATGAATTATACAAAAGTAAAAGTTTTCACTTAGATATTTTTCAAAATTGGTGTTAGGTTAACTGTTTAAATCGCTTTCATTCGAGGATGCCCGTAAGTACACATTTTGCCGCCGTTATTGAATTATATTGACTAATATTAAAGGTATATATAAAACTTTCCACTCGTAAACGATAAAAAAATGCATTCGAAGTAAGGAGATAAGTTCTAACAGTTTATGTGAATTCGTGGTGGTCTTTAGGTTCACACTGCTGCAATACGCATTATTAAACAATGCATCAAAGTGTTTTTGCATTTTTATTAAAATATATTTTGAATGAGACGTTTTAAAACAATATTTACAAGCCATTCAAATAGCATGTCAATTCTACGTCGAACGTGTTTGTAATCGTCGATAGTCGTGTATTAATCCACGAAAGATTGAATTAGCTATGAACTTGATTGCATTAAACAATTTAACCTTGGATATTATCAGATTCAATGTTATCATCAATGGGCAATTTTATGCAGCAGGTTTCAATCAATTGTAAGATTCTTTCTTGTCCGTATTTAAAAAATAACTCGGTCAGTCCTCGATATACATCTGTATTGTCCCCATCTTCTTCTAGTGTACTACTTTCTTCTCTCTTGTATTCGTTAGAAGATCCTATAAAACGCTGTTTTTGTCTGTTAATTATCACTTCCTGTTTTTTAATTTCTTTCCCAAAAACTCCTGTAAATTTTTGACAAATAGCTTCATCCACATTCTCTTGCGTTGTCTCTTTTCCTTCTTCATCATGATTAGCATCATTATCGCTATATCTTGTTAAAATATGATCTGGGAGAGCTATTGTTTTGAGCTTGCCCGTCATTTTGGGTGCGATATTCTTACTTGCCATTATTCTTTCATTGCTTTTTCTTGAAAATAAGATATGATTCTCGGATTTATACATATTACGAGAGTTTTGATTGGACGAAATTGACCTACTGGAGCTTTTTAAATTGGTTAGTTTTCTACTTTCACACATATTTGAAGCAAATGTATTTTCAGGATTTACATTCTGGCTATATATATTTTGAGTTGCACCACATTGACATTCACTGCATTTATTTCCCCAGGGTTCTATATGTAAAGTCATGATGCCGTCGGAATGGTTTGTATGAGTCATTTTTGAACGAAGATTATCAATCATGCTTTCTTTTAATTTTTCAATGAGGTGTTCTAAATTTAGTATTCTTTTCTCAAATTTGAACTCTGAATTTATTTTATCATCTATATCACCATTGGGCATCATCTCTGCCATATCCTTTTTAATTAAACTTGCAGCTGAAGTGCAAATAAAATCTTTCTCTGGAAAATTTTTATCTAGAGAATAGCAGTTGTGCTGAATATTTGTTTGCTGACATTGGTCAATCATTTTAGGAGCAGAGAGTTTTCTTATGAGATGCCTTGCCTCTTCTCTCAAACTTCTCTGTTTAATATTGTTATTACTATAAAAAATCTGAACTGGAGAATTTATTTCATTCATTGGAGGTTGATTTGCATTAAAATAATCTATCAAAGAAATAGTCTGAGTTCCTGTTGATCTTAATATTGACATCTTTTCTTTGGGATTTTGATTTCTATTACATGAAGTAAATTGATTCAGAGCTCCATTTTCCTGGAATGAATCCTTTGGCAAGCTGGCAGTTAGTGCTTGATTTGTTATTGTATCTTCTGCAGCCATTCTCATTGTTTGAATAGCCTTTTTAAGTGCATTGTTTTGCTCTTGCAATTTCTGAGCAGCCTCTTTGGCCTGGTGAAGCTTATCTTCTATCTAAAATGATAAATTATTTTATCAAAAGAGCATTCTTTCTATCATTATCAGAATCATCAAGATAAAAATACGTGTTATGAGCAATTTATCAGTTTATTTATATTTTATTAAGGCAATCTCTTTGTTTAATTACCATCTAAATCCCATTAAACATCGTTTTTAATATACAAATAATAAATTGTGTGATTCAGTATTGAATTGTTGAGTTCACCTTGTTGCCTCTATGCAATAAATGAACAAGGGAACTCTTCTAAATGAAGATAATGGAGTTAACAAGATGTGCACTTTAGCTACAAAGGAGGTTCACTCAGTCAGTTTTCAAAGAACACATTAATGTATATACTATATGCGTATATAACCTCTCAAATAAATCAAAATGCACTTGACAATTTTTCTTTAATCTAAGATTGATGAATTATTTCCAAAGTTAGCTATACTGTAGTTGAATGTTTATATAGTTTACGCAACCATTTTATAGTGACAGAGTTTACAATCATTATCTATAAGATTAATTTAAAAAATATATTTTGACATTCACATTACTTCAATACACAAGGAAAATACAATTTTCTGCTTGGTTGATGCTTAATTTGTTTTTTAAAGAGGGGACTTAACATTGAGCTGGAGTAAGGTTAATGCATGACTTACAAATGAAATCAAGCTCACTATCTTAGTTTCCACTTTAATTTATATTCAAAACTGGTCTTCGAGTAACAACTGCATCATCAGGCAATTTGAAGGGTTCACAATTGTATTGTACAAGAATGTCAACAATGGAAGGAAGTGGAAAGAAGGTGGGAGGCTGTGGAAGATGCATTTTGAGTTGAGGATTACTGTAAATTGATGAGAAGGATGGTAGGGGGTTGGGATTTTTGACATTTATAGAGGTACATAATTAGGGAAAACCTCTCAAAGTAGCCAACTAAGTTTTGGAAGTAAACTGATGGAACTGTGTGATGGAAAGGAGAGGGGAATGGTTAGAGGATACAAAAATCACTCAGAACGTTATTTGTTCTGAAGGAAACAGCCAGAATAATTTCCATCTACTCTAATGACTCTAGTTTTATAGGATGTAGATGTATAATTACAGGATCAAAGTCACTATTATGTTTAGAATTACATTAATGTTTTTAAAGCAAAATGATGGACCTTTTATTCGCCCACCATTGTTTATGTTCAGCAATTCTTTTTGCAAATTTCCTTCTGGTTTGACTGGTATACACCACATCCCAGTCCTTACATGAAAATTGTTTGCACTGCCTTTTTCAAGAATCTCCAAGTTGGCTTTAGCTTTCATTAGTAATATAAGGGGATTGCAGGGGAGGGGGGGCATAGAAAGCAGCTTTATTTTTTAAAGGAAATATGTTAGTTAATTTATAATAAATGCTGCCCAGGAGCAAAAGTTTGTAACATATTTTCAGCTTCTGAGAAATGAGGGATTAATGAGGAAGTAAGATTTGCAACTAATTTTTGAATGTTTTTAGCAAAAAGTCTCCATCATACCCATCCAGTAACCATTGTTTTGGGTTATAAGTTTAAATTTTAAAAGAGTTAAGAAATTAAAGTGGAAATTTACTTAGCAAGTTTGGTTTCATTTGCATAATGTTGTTTGATGAATTGAAACATTCCTTGGTTAGCAATATGCATGTCTTATTTCTGCCATTCAGCAAGGTCAAACATTATGTTATTGAGGAGGAGGAGATGAGAGAAACTGCAGTATTAATATGATATAATATGAGAATCGCAAATCAGGTTCAGAGAAGCCCAGGCTACTTCGATGTTTTGAGGCCTCTGGCCATAGTTAAAATAAAAACACGAAAACAAAAGACAGTCATTAGCTAAAGAACAGTGAAATGTAATTTTTATATTTTTCATTTATAAAATGCTATTTTATTCTTTTTTGATGCAAGTGTACCAATCATAAAGGAAAAATCTAATTCCTGTGCAATTTCACAGTTGATTCACAGTCTATTGAAATGCGAATTTGGGTCCCCTTGAGATTGGGGCCCAGGCAAAATGGCCTTCCTCTCAGGCCCTGTGTGTGTGTGTGTCGTCAGGATGTTTAAGAACATTGGAAGAAGAAATATCTTTAAAGTCTTAATTTAATACGAGAGAAGAAATTTTGAAAGAGAATCATTCTCATGTGCTGTTTATGATAGGAAAGTGAATACATAACTGAATGAATCATCCAACCTCTTTTGTGTAAGCATCTTTTTTTTCTTCTGCTTCGAATTTGGCCTTAAAGAGTCCCATCATTTGTTTTTTGATTGATGTCACATGGCGTTTTGCTTTTTGCTCTTCATTCTTAAGATATTCACAGTTGTTACAAGGAGTATTGGCAAGAGCTTTATATCTGAAAGATTAACTCATATGTGAATGATTAACACACATTGTTTTTTATGTTAACAGTAGCTGAGAAAGATGCAGTGCTCCCTGGTTTCGCTGTAGGTTTTGAAGGAGATACAGTGACCTGCATTGTAAGACCTTCCACAGTATTGTCCAGGGTATGATCCCTTTGATTCAATCCATTGTATGTGTATAACTTTATAATTTTATCTTTTATGATTGCTACAAGTAACAAATTACAAAAATTAATTCTGACATCAATATAAAGTGAATATATAGGGATTTTTTTAGTTCATATAAGAATTCAACAAGAATAATGGTGTATCCGAATGTATATTATTATCGATGGCATTGTAATCAGAGAGCACTAGTTGCTCAAATATTACATATATTAGATTGTACACTTCCATTACACTTCAATATAATTTGTCATATCTCCATTTGTCTTCCTAAATTAAGTAGTTGCAGTTATGATAATCATTTACTGCTCTTATGATTCTTCTTAATATAAATACAGTATCGGATCCCTTATCTGGCAAATTCAGGACCAGACATTGGCCAAATTTGGAGATTTTCTAGATTTTGGGTCCTTAGCTTAGTATGTGCTTATTATATATTAAAGAAGTATTAAAAATAAAGAATACAAAGGTTTTATTTGTTTACAAAATCATTGTACACTTTTCTATTTACAAATGAAGATCTATTATTATTAACCTCTTTTAAAGTTGAAAATATTAGGTTTTTAATGAAAAATTTTTCATCATTATCCAATTTTGCCTACATAATTACGTACATTCATGCCATGAAACAGAATGAGAGAAAAAACTTGGTCTTAAAAAGTAACTATTTAAAGTATTTCCTTGGTTTCCTATTTATAATGCACACAGTCATTTTTAGATTTTAAATTTTTGTATAGATTAATGCATGCCTTATCTACCAGAAAATTTAGCAATTTCATTTTATCAGGTTCTGTGTAAAAAAATGTAAATTTGAAAAAGAATTGGCAAAAAATTCTCAATTCCTCCATTTTCCATCATCAGGGTAAAAGGAAATCGAAGCCTTGGCATTTTGTTATTTGGCCTATCTAAATACATACCGATAATAGGAACTTCCATGAGTATTTGTCGTCATAATTATGTATTCTCGCAGAAATTTTTGTCTTGGTTCATTACTATATGGGGCCTACCAAACACCAAAATTAAAAAAACTCGCCAGTGGACACGTGAATATCTTCCCTTGTGAGAAAATGTTAAATTGATTACACATTACAGTTGGCATGTCAAAACAATAATGCATCACAAAACAAAACTGTTGGTCAGAGAAATAGTCAACACACTAATTTCAAATTTGTACCTAAGGCATGAGCTCTGAATATAGCCGAATTTCAGGTTCTGCCGGTTATCGGAACGCCGGTAAGGGGTCTGGTACTGTAATGATGTTCATCATGATCCTGTTCTATACTAATTTTTTAATGTAAATTGATTATTCTGGATGCAGGCATAGCTTGCCTCCATCTTTTTACCAGAATAACATCTTTTTTAAAATCATTAATTGTCACTCCAGACCATTTTTTAGTTTGCAATAACTTCTACTATCAGGAATCTCTCTGATAAAGTGTTATCCATTGATGGATAAGGGAGGGGGATTATGGAAATGCTGCTTTCTCCAGATCCTCCATTTGGTGTGGCAGATAGGTGCTTGAGACAAAGACAAGAGTGCAGCAAGGAGGATTTTCAGAAGGGATAGATCCAAGGAGGAAGCAATAGAAAAGTTTCTGGATCTATCCATGTCAGCATGGATGTTTTATTTATTTATATTTACTACCAGTCAATCAGAATCCCTTCCCGTGATATTTGTGATTGTCCCTTTCTCCACATTCATGGCCTTTTTATTCCAGGAGAAGAGGTTTAGCAAGTTGAAGAATTTGTTCAGCATTTTACCTTCTGATAAATAACATAACTGATACAATGATTATTCAGATGGTGTTTTGACTTATGAAAATAACTACGATAAATGAATGAGCTAGTATAATTTTTGGTTAACCAATGATCATCCAAACATAATAATTTTATTGAAGTCATGTTGCCAAATACTGTATTGATATTCATACAGTGATGACCATATTTCATCAAAGTACATATAGCCTACATAATTATATTTTTTGTCATTTTCTTTCATTTTTCTAGACATTTTTGTATTAGTATGTTGAAGTATATTGGACAAAAATCATCAACAACTTTCAATTTTTTAAACTACTACTTTGGGAAATGTTTATTCCCAGCTTTTAGAAATGAGATAAATGATTTTTAGGTGAAATTACAAATTCATTGTAATATTTAATTTTTAAAATTACCCAATCTTAATTTTTCCTAAGGAATAGAAGTGTGTTGATTATTATTTTTATTTTATTGTTTAAAATTTCGTTTTACGGAGCAAATAGCAATGAATGTAAAATAACATTTAAAGATCTTAGGTAGCTTTTGCAAGAGGTGGATGCAGAAATGTTCGTGAGGATACACACAGGCTATTTTTACCCATTTATTTATAATAAAAAAAATTTGTACGTCAAAGTGGGATCTTATTTCATATTTTAAGTGAGGCAATTGAAGTATTCCTCCAACTTGTGGTCAAGATAACTATACTCACTGTATGGAATTTGCATTGGCCATCATCTAGTGCAGTGGTCTTCAAGGTGGGCGATAGCGCCCACCAGTGGGCGTTTTTGGATTTTTGGTGGGTGTTAAAGAACTCGCCAAATGCTATTCTAATTTTTACACTGAAAAATAAAATTCTATAAAAAAGCACACATTCTGTACAACTATTTTATGTACAACTATTACAGTTCGTTTGTCGTTAACTATAGAATCATATCATACTATACTTGCGACAATGTATCCATGCTGCTGTAAAATCGAAAGGCCCATGAGGGTGGTCGGTGGTCTCTCGCTGAAGCAGGGAAGCGTTTAAGTTTAATTTTATCAAATATATAAAATCATAAATTTTTAAACTGTTATTACCACTGAGACCGTATTCGGTAATCTCATCTAACTAGTATTAGGGTTACCTTACCTCCGTAAATCGCTTTGCTACTGGAGGCGCTAAATTATTTTTTGCCCCGGGCGCCAGAAACCCTCACTACGCCACTGGGTGGGCGGTGAACTTATTTCAAAGGACAACATATGGTAAAAGTGGGCGGTGACTCAAAAAAGGTTGAAGACCACTGATCTAGTGCCATATCCTGTCATCAGTGTGAATCCCTTCCTATGTGGTATATCAGGTTTGGTACACCAAGTCATACTTAAGTGAATTCAATGTCTAAATAATCTTGATAAAATATCTCAAGGCTTTTCTCTGCAAAAAAGTCAAGGCTGCTATTTTATAAGATTTCTTGATGAAAGAATGTATGGCCAATTACAAATAGCTCTTTCAAATTATTGGCTGTATGAAGTATTTAAGTATTAGTTGGCTTACTGATGAAGAATTTTATCTTTCTGCATGTAAATACATATTCACAGGTGGATAGAAAAGTAATAACAAATTGGAAAATATGAATGGTAAATTATCTATTACAGCTTGAACCATACGTTGTTAGCTTTGTCATTTTTTGTGCTTTTGAAAGCAAAACTAATTTTGTAAAAGTTTTGTTACTCTGAGGTTAATCATAAGATGAAAGTCTGGCAGCTTGACTTGCATTACTTTACAGAAATGAGAGTCAGTGTGAGAAAATGCAGAATTATTTCCATAACTTTAAAACATGAAATAAGATGCCTCTTCAGTACAAAAAGATTTCATGGCTATTGTGATGTACGCTAAACAACAACACCTGTAATTCAAATTGTTAGTTGCATATAGCTGATCTATAGAGAGAGTTAGCCCTTTCCTGGAGCATATGTATTTATTCATTACCATGAAGATATGCATTTGGAAGGTGACTGTGATCATATAATTCTCATTATATGGTCATAAGAATACCTAATTATTTGGTTAACTATTTCCATTTTATGTCACAGCAACTTTTTCATGCTGCTTTAGTTCTGATTGTATTATATTCTTACAAAGAGTAATTTATTTGGAGAGATCAAAATTTATTTAGATCTATTGCCAGTCCTGATCAAGTCTGCAGCAGATTTATTCTCAGAGAATTTTTTAAAATTTACCTAGAATGTATATCAGCAATCTCTTTTTTCATAAATTTCTCTCTCTCAAGCAACTTGCCTTCAAAGTCTTTTATCTCTTTTATTTGCTTTTCTTTCAGCATTTCTATATTTTTCTGATAAGATGAAATGTCATCTTTTAGAGCAGAAACTTGAAATCTAAGATTTTCTTTCTCTTTCTTCATTGCAGAAACCTGGAATACATTTAAAATATGTATTTTAATATTTGTATGATATCTAATGTCATATTATTGGTACCAGTTATTGAAAAGCTAACACTTTTTTATTTTAAGGAAACGCAAATTTCATTTATTTTTATAATTATTTTAAATGATTTACTATATTTATGTTTAGAATGTTATTAAAATTATGTATTTTGAATCATATTGATGTGAGCATTCCAACTTATTAAAATTAAACATTTGTAAGTTATTGATGGTGTTGAGATGATGTTTCCTGAAGCAGGACTTGTTTGTATGAATGAAAAAATGTCCTTTCTAGTTACTACAATTACTTGTGGACTGTTCTGGAAGAGAATGTTTTACAGTAAAGAACTGAAGTACAGTAAAACATCAGTAATTCGGACTAGTAGGGGGAAGAGGTAATCCAAATTATGGAACATAATTATGTATTTTCAAGTCGTGGTTCACAAAACAAGTAAATTTATTCATAATTCAGCAACCTATGCTAATAATCACATTTTCTCATGCAAAGCTTATTTATTCACATATCATATTTGATTTCTTATCACGAACAACTGTTACATTACCTTATTGTTTCTAATAGAAAATAAGTTACTTTATTGGACAAACAAAATTGAATACAAAGAATTTAAATCAAATAGAACAAAGAATACAATTTTTTATAAATTCTTTTATATGTGTTCGTCTGATATTTATTTAGTATATATATATATATTTTTTGGGATAGACCATTTTTTGTTTCCTCATATCTCTTGAATGAATGATCGGATCGTAAAGGATGTTACATTGAAAGCTTATGACTTGTAGAAGATTTTTAGCTTGTAAACAATTTATATCATTTAGAAGTTAAACTGTGAATGCTCAAACTTTCCAAAAGTTTATTTGGTTGCAGTGGCTCTGCCAGTGAGACTGGGGGCGTTTTAGTAGCAAGAAATTGAACTACTACATATTCACAGCATTCTGTGCCCTAACATTAGAAATGATGGCAGGAATTATGGATTTCAGTGTGAGTTGTCATTTTGACCAATACATATATGGAGAGAGAAGTTATAATGTTTACTTATACAAAAATTTTAGCATATTTCTATTATGTCATTTTCTTCCTCAATAATGTTCACTCTTGGTTTAAAAACTTTGAACTTTTTCATAAAATAATTAACAACTCGTAATCAGTAGATGGCTCATTTCGGAATGTATTTTTATTCCTCACGCTGCAGTAGATGGCTTCTGGGTAGAAAATATCTTCGAAATTTCAAAACTTGTGAAATATGGTGCCCTGGCATAGTGGTGAGTGCATTGGCCTGCTACACTGAGCTATTGAAAACCTGCGAAAGTTGCATTTTTTCAATAGGTCTTGCGGCCCCCTATTTGCGTGTTTAGAGAAGAGCAAGCAAATCAATGCTTCATCCTTTGGAAGAGACATAAAGCCGTTGGTCCTCCTTGATGCCTTTCGAAAAGAGTAGGCTAATGCTGGTACCGGGTTTCTCATCTTATTTACTTTGTGATTTAAACTGATGAGCCTACTAGCGCTAGAGTTGTTTGAAGTCACAAAGTCCCACAAATCACAAACTTTGACATCAATCATTGTAAGAAACCGATTGAGGTAAATTATTTATGTTCGTTATTTTACATTGAATGTTATTTTCGCACTTAAAAGCTGGAGTAAATAGATTTTGAATATGAAGTTCATAGCAAAACACATTTTTTAAATGAAGCTCAACCTTGAAAACCTCGTATCAAAGCAAAATTATTACGTAAATGATATGTAAAGCAACAGTAATGAAAAGAATATTACACCAAAATCTTTTATAGTGAACAAATAATCTGAAATTTTTCTTGTTTTATCCTTTTAAAACCGCCTATTTTATAAAGCAAAAAGATATTATTTTTTTAAATTCTTACTTGTCAAACAGTGAAATTTAATTAATATTTTAAACGTTAATAACTACAAATTTAATCAGATGTAGATGGTCCCTCCCCAACCGTATTGCCTTTTGTGAAGAAATCTGAATTTTTCTGTCACTGTTTCACATCAAAGTCTTCATTTCTCTTAGAGCATAAAAATATTTTTTTTAAGTCTTCGTCATAATTAGCAAATTTAATGAGTATAAAAGCAGCTTTTGGCTTCGTGTAATATAATTTTTCTTATTTAGGTACTTTCTTTTTTTTTACTTTCCGCTTCACCTACAAAAGGTAGTCCGAATTATAGAGGGTCTGAATTAGTGAGGTTTTACTATATTTCATTACAGAAATGTAAAAAATTGAATGACTGCAAGCCTGTTATATGACTTATCAAAAATTACAAAAGTATTGCTGGTAAAGGAATTTTAATGTAAGCTTGTTTTATTAGTAATTTAATGCTTTAGTATTTTATATTCACCAGATCTATTTGAGTATCCACTTCAAATGATTTTCTGATAATTTCTTTCTCATAGTCATCTTTAGTTTCTTCCATGTTTTTTTTGTGCTCTTCCTCAACTGAGTGCAGTTTCTTTTCATAACTTGATGTAAGTGATGTTAACTGCTGTTGCATATTCTCATGATCTTGTGCAAGTTCATTTTGCAATTTTGAAGAAATTGACTCAAGATTCCTTTTCCAAAAATATAGCATTTATTAGAAACATACTGTCATTGGAATTTAAAAAATTCTGATTCCCAAGTTTTAACAGCAATGAGTGATGCCATGAGAACAGAAATTTACTCAACAGATTTTCTGTGTTTGTAAAAATATTGCTTCTAATGCTTTATTGTAAGAATAACTTGGTAGGCTTTAATTTCAATGTAATTCAAACAAATTTTACATTTAAAAAATACATTAGTTCTGCCAGTAATGTTTACATTTAATTTTAAAATAGTTTATGTGAATAACTTATTTTTTGACTAGAATATATTCTGTTGAGGTCAATTATGGCAAAAATATTGCTTTCATTTGTATATAGTGTTGCTAATTATTTCTTCCATACATGAGCAGGAATGAGCATGGGTACCAGTTGCCACCTACAGAATTCCTGGGGAAAATATGAAAAATTAAAGTTCACAGTATTGTAAAATAATTATAAATAAAATAATAATATTATTGAATTTGAAATGTGTATCTAGGGTATTCGGGTAGGGTTGCCATGCATCCAGATTTCCCTGGACATGTCCGGGTTTTTCTCCTGTACGGGAACGTCCAGATGGGATTTTAAATATGTTCTAAATATTTGTTTTAGGATATGTGCAGCAGAGTCACTATCAAAGTTTTCGAACTATGTACTCCCCTTTTCTACTGAGATATCACATCTATTTTCTAACTACGAAAATTTAAAACTTCCGATATTTTTATCGCACATTATAATATGATCATTAAAAATCAGTTTAGCCCATATTTTTGCAGTACATCGTACTGGTAATTTAAATTTTGCTATATTGATATTAGCGCACATATTAGACGACGATGCATACGAAAACCAGGTAATTTCTGTTTGTTATAACAATAATTCTACTTCAGCTAAGTCATGATATTATAAAAGGGCATGCTGGTATAACAAAATATAATTAAATTAAAAAATATATGATGAAAGTACAAGTCCGGGTTTTGTCCAATTTTTGAGTTCTGCTGTCCAGGAAATAAGATTTAAAATATGGCAACCCTATATTCGGGACCAGATGCAGTCACACCTTTGCACATGCCTCATGCTTAACATGGAGTTTGCTCATCACCTGGAAAAGTTTCTGTGGAATCCTTTGTCTTAGCCGTTTATTTTTTACTTAGTGTCTTATTTTTGGTTCAATGTGAAAAGTTATAATATTGAAAAAATATTAAATGAATAGAAACTATTAGCCATTCAAAAAGTTGAATGCAGCATGGAGAAAGTATTTTTTAAATATTATTACAGTATTAATAATTATATAAAAATTCAGATGTAAATAAAGATCTCTTAAATTTCATTCATCATCTTTCTCATCTTGAATTTCAGAACAGCAGACTCGAAGTAACCACATGCTCTCTGCAATATATTTTCAGCACAACACACAACAGGAGTGGGTCTTCCTGGTTTGTTTCTGGTAAAAAAAAACTTCCCAAGTCCATCGCTCTCCTGTGCTGATCTTTCTTCCTCGGAAATCTGTGTGAATCACCTAATTCTTACTTTTAGGCTCCTAGGTAGATATTTTGATGTAATGTAAAAATGACAGTCAAGGAATAATATAGTTTTTAGTGATGGTTTTAATAAATAAACACATCCACGAATTTTGTAGTGTGGATAACAACTGATGTCATAACGAAAGGTAAACAAAAGCATTCAGTCTTTTAGACTGTGCTTGACCAGCGAACAGGAACCAATGTGCACTAGAGAAATTCCCTATAAAAACAATAAACACTGGCACAAAGAGTCCACCAGACCCATAAGTCAATAGATAGTGAATTTGAGGAAAGGTACTGAGAAGGCCTGGCATTAAAGTTAAATATAAGGTTATAAAATTAAGAAAACGAAAAGGGTGTGGTCTAAAAGACTGCCCGCAACCTCTTAAGGGTTAAGAGAATCACAGTTTCTGCCTTTAAGAAAGTAAAAGAGTGTATAAAGCAAATCATCAGAGCACTACAATCCTTTAAAAATGACCATAGACAAAAACTGATCCAAGACCTAGGAGCAGTTTCTTTTGGTCAGTTCTTGCTGATAACCAGAGTTCCTTTTTGTCTAGAGTATCCATCTATTAGATATGGGGTGAGTGGTATCAATAAAATATAAATAAAGATTTCTTTTGGATTCCAAACAAGCAATCAACAGAATGTGAGAATATGTTGACACAAACAGTGTTTCCAATGATTGAGTTATTATTTAAATTAGCAAAAACATTTACTTGCAGCAAAGCTGAATGCATGAGGGGTTATTCTGCAATGTATCTGTTTGGAAAGTATCGGCAGTTTACTAACAAAATAAATGGGCCACCTTTGGGTGAATTTATTCCGGCCATGTATACTGAACTGTGGAAAACTTCACACAGATTAGCTAAAGGCAACCAATTAAGAAAAAGGGCGTTAAAAGTGAAGATGAGTTAAATCCTTTACAGGAATTGTGGAAATTATATAGAAAAATAAATTATAATTTTTTATTAAACAAATAATAAAAAAGTTCTTATTCTAAAGATTGTATTTGTACAATGCCAACTGGAATATATTTTGTTTTCTATTCTATCCCCCTCGTCTAAAAGTTTTCAACAAGTTTTTTTAAGGTAATATTTTAAATGCATAGATTACCAACATTTCGTGATCCATAAGACGAGTATACACCAAACCAAATGTTTCTTCAAGCGTATACCAACTATATTAGATAGGACAATACCTCTGCATGAATTGATATGACCTTTGCTCAATCTCATGCCTAGTTCCTCTAGTGACAACAAGCATTTTTTCACAGTCTCTTCTACCTTATAGTATGAATTAAAAGCCTGTTTTCAGTTATTAACTATCTCCTGTTAAATTTTAATCTAAACTTATTTTTTTTAGAGATTTTCTTAGAAAATCAATAATAATTGGATTAAAATTTGCAAATAAAGAAATATACAAGTTTGAATTAATTTTGGTATTATTACTTTTAAGCCATTAAATACCTATATAAAAAAATTTTAGTCTTATAAGTAAATTTCATAACATTAGAAATTAGAGAATTATATTTTGGGAATTGAAGAGTATCTCATGCTTTTAGGTTGCAACCAGTGGTGATTCATTTACATGGAGTTTTAATATGTTAAATAAATTTATATGCCCTATATTAAGCATATAGGAAATTAAAGAATTTAGATATCCTAATTTTTTCACATGTAAATATGTAGACTTTTAATTAATTAGTTTTTGTTGGTTTATTATGCCCATTCCAGTGGTATAACAAGCTCACTTTGGGATTTGAACCAATGCTCATATTATAGATAGGCAATTACTACACCAACCCATCTGCTGCAGTTTGAATTAGTTCTCTGTTTGTACAACAGACACTAAATCTATTATAAATCCTCATATCATCGATCAAATGCATATACCTCACACATTTTCTGTTATAATGAAAATGGTTCGTTGCATAGGTACTATTCATCACTCATTGAAATTTCTCTTTACCAAACCTTTATTCTTTAATTGTGTATTCATTTTCATGTAGATCAGTGGTGGTGCCTATTTTTATTGTTTGTACGAATATGTACATCAGTTGGTCTTCCTTCTTACAATTCAACTAATTGGTGAGTGGAAGGAGTTCAGTTGTGATAAAAATTATAATGAAAAATGGGAGCTTCATTTGCTGACAATTTGAAAAAGTATATTTTATTTATTGAGGTTTATTTAAAATTGTAAGCTTAAAATTCTTTATAAACTTAGTAATATAATTATATGACAAAGTAATTTATCCAATAATTAATTTTAAAATTTAACCTTTCTATCTAAAGTGATTTGCTCAGAAACTTAATTTGAACATTTTGAAGGAATCCCTTGCAGTACACTGATTTTTCAAAATAGTTTCTTCTGCAGTGTCATTGTTGGCATTAAAGGCAACACAAATAGTGAAAATTTTTACTATCTATATACATATAACCATTTGTTCAGTATCTTAATTTGAAATTTTTAAATTCACTCCCTGCCACCCACCGATTTCTCCAAAAATATTCTTTGACTGCATAATAAATGGCATCATAGCTTAAATAAACCTTGCAAATTTCAGCCTTTCATCTCTTACAGTTTACTTGCTATTTTGCTTTAATCGATTGCATAGACCAGGGGTCGGCAACCTGAGGCTCCGGAGCCACATGTGGCTCCTTGAGTACATATTTGTGGCTCCTTAGAAGTTAGTTAAACTCCCTAACGTTAATCAGTCAGGAAAACACGCTTCTTGAATCCGCCCTCATCTTTCGGAAACCCTCCCTCGGTCCAAAATTTCTTTCGTCTTATATCGCATATCAGGAATCCTCACTTGAACCTCTTAAAAAAAAGTCAGATTTTTACTGTGTGGCTCTCAAGTTTTTTGGATTGAGGCAAAAAACAAAAAAATGGCTCATTTACTTTGAAAGGTTGCCGACCCCTGGCATAGACAAAGTGAAAACAAGCATGTTTATAAAATAAAACATGCTAACAATAATAAATTCATAAATTAGACCAAGTAAAGTTTGAGGGAAGCCTCTGATTAGATCATAGGCAGCTGTCTTTTAGTTACTTAATTCTTGGTACAAAATTTATTTAAAATATACATATTTCAATACTCATGTTATACTATTATGTATAATTTCATTCTTCGCAGGCTGAATTTGCCAATAGATTGTGCATCTGTGATGTACAGGGTGAGCCAGAAGTCCCTATACCCCTGAGATATTTTGCGCACATAGGACACTAGGATTGATCTAACATATGTGCCTGTCTGGACCAGAAGAACACATTTCACAAACAGTTACTGCGATATATTGCACATTCATAGCTGAACACTTTACCACGGGATGGAAGCATTGTGAACTTGTTAAGCGGTATAGGGATTTCTGGCCCACCCTGTAGTTTGAAGACTGGAGTGTTGAGAGAGTAACAAAATGACTATACCTCTGTGCATCTCTCAGTTGAGAGTCCTTAATGGAAATTATGTCTTTGTAGTAATGACTAAGTGTAACTTTTTCATCGTTTGATAGCTTGAGTCTCTTTTTAAGGTCATCCAAATGGATTTTAAGGTCACTGATCTCAGTATCTTTCTTAATGAGAATGGCACTGTGACCTAAAATCAGATATTAAAGTACTGAAAATTGGAGCAAATAAAATTATTTATTTAATTACAAATATGTTTTAATGAGATATTTTTAAGTTCCATTAATGGGTTCGTTAGTATCTCAAAAGACTACTAATCAAAAGTGTCACTGGATGTTACTTTACCAGGGGTATTTCATCAACTGTTTTAATTATGACAATAAGTAAGCTAAATGTAGCAATAGGTGCCTCTATCTAGACTTGAATTGTGGAAGATACCTCCCTTTACAATTACTGTATTAAATTGGTAACAATGATTTTAGAAATTACAAAAATAGACAACCCTTTCCATTCTAATTGTTTTTCGTATACTTCTAAAAAGTGTTTTGTTTAGATTAGGAGAAAGAGTTGCTGATAATAACAAAAAGTATTTATTTCAAGAAAATAATATGTATTGGTAAAAATTAAAAAGTATTAATTCATTTGAAATATGCATGGAAAAAGCAAGAGAATAGGATCTAAAGCAAGCACAACCAATGCTATGTCTTTATATCACGGTGCAAAAGATTAAGACTCGATCATATTAGTTACACTCAATGTGACAAGAAAGTTGCTGTTGGTGAAAAATCCATATTTTCATATACCTAAATAGATCCATTGACTGGTTGTAAATCATTCAAATTGGGCCTCTTTGCAATGACTCCAAGAATTTTTGTTGCACAAATCACAATATTATGTTACTATGACTTAAAAAATTGGACAACTTAGTAAAATTCACTATTATTGAGAAAGATTTATTTTAATGTAATATATAGCAATCACATGCTCAATAAATGTAAAATTCAGCTGCCTCACAAGGTTATATTTATCATCTGGTAAAGAAAAACATATACCGTATATTCTGGCATATAAGTTTACCCCTGCTTTTTTTGATGAAAATACGTGATTAGACATATGTTCGCCGGATACGTCGACCCCCAATTTTTCACTTAAAAATACTTCTCCTGAAATCGTTTTCAGACAAAATCAAAGTCATGTACAATCCAAGTTTTAACAAAACAGAAAAAATAAATAAATATATATATATATATATTTAGGACAACTAGGTGTTGAAGGAAACCCAGTGAACACTTACCGGAAGTAGAGCCGCTGGGGTGTTGGAGAGACACATTTGTTGAGTTGTCTCTCTCTTGTGCTGACGAAGGGATCATCCTGAAAGCTCTAACCTCTACAAATGTGTCTCTCCAACACCCCAGCGGCTCTACTTCCGGTAAGTGTTCACTGGGTTTCCTTCGACACCTAGTTGCCCTAAATATCCTTACATACCTTTCCTCTTCCGTAGTATATATATATATATTGTTTCGAGTCTGTGCTAATCTTCTTGAGCATTCCATGTGAGTGATGTTTTAATTTCAACCAATAAGGAACTTATTCTTGGAGAGTTTGACCCACTAAATAATGTTTCTTATAATTTGATTGATGTCAGTTGCTAATGATACTATAAAAATGAACTATACCTAGTGATCGTGATCAATTCTACGGTGGTGAAATTCAGTAAAATATAGCAAATGTGTACCCCACGCAACTTTTTCCCAAAATGTTTGTAAAAAAAGTGGGTCATACATGAAGATTTCTGACAGAGTTTCGATAGTAAATTTAATGCAACATGCATCCACATTTATACTCATAAAAGACGAAGAATTCTATGAAGTTTACACGTATCTACACGACCAAGAAACGTTTAGGGTTTAAATGCACAGTTTATACTCCCATTGGTGAATCTTCAACATTAAGATGACAATATTTTTATAATATTAAAGCTGTACCATTTAATTGAGTTTTAAGTTAATTTTTGATACTCAAAATAAGCAGTTCTGTCATTAAAAATTTACTCTCAGTTTCTACCTACACTTTTCGCCTGAATAAGCTGGCATCTGTATTCACCGAATTCATCATGAGCCACTGACGCTCCTTTAACCCGGTAGAGAACCATAGATCCCTTTAATTTTTTTCATCCATGGGTGGAATGAATATTGCTATGCATGCCTACATGACGATAGTGCGCAGATGTGCTCCGGGGTTGTTGCGGCCCTGTTCCGATGTATTCTAAAATGCACACAATCATGCACGCTTGAAAAATTTAGTGCATGGCACTTCAAAATCTGCTTCACGGCCATGGAGCATTTTTTGATTTTTTTTCTAATTTTCCACTGCTGTAGATGTCAACTTATTAAAGTACGACTTTATTTTTTTTCCTCGATCTGGTTCAAAAATAGGGGTTTGTGTGGTACATGAGGATGTGGATTACATGAGTTAATACAGTATTAAAATTAATTATTACAAATCTAAAATAAATGTCATAAAATGTAAATACTGGAACAGCTGATTCAAAATAGTGATCATCTCCACTGAAAGATCAATGGTCTTTGTAAATATCGATGTTATTCATTTGTAATTTGAGGTTCACATTTTATGTTCGGTGTATAAGTCGACTCTTTAAGTTTTAGAAATTTTTTTAAGGCTTCAAAGGTCGACTTATATGCCGGAATATACGGTACTTAATAACTTGAGTGTATTTTCTAAAATAATAATCTTCTCTGGTTGCTATATGAAATACAGAAGTGCTATTTATTTTACCAGAAATAATCATGACTTTCACATAAAATAGAATTGGTTTGTTTAATGAAATATAAGTAATGATGAAAGGTAATTTTATTTGGCTGTTCAACTTTTCCACAAGAGAGTGACAATCAGGAAAACATATTCAATTATAAACATCACTATAATTTTTAAATCATCCATTCCCAATTTGGAAGATATAAAAAAATATTAAGGGAGATTATCAGTAAAATAATCTTAGCTAATTATGTGATTTGTTTGTGGTAACTAACATTATTTTGAAATTTTCATTTATTTCATTAAATATATTGCCCACCATTGAAAAGTAGGCTATAGATCACAATCTGTGCATTTCATCTACACTGATATTCCTATCAACTAAAATAACTACATTAAGTCCTTGTTCGAATACTAATAACTTCAATTCAGGAGTTTTTGTCTGACCAATAAGTTTTCTCTATTAAAAGGAAAATTCCTGTCAATGAGGAAAGCTTGCTCCATATCCACATAGAAAATTTTCTCTCAATAGAGAAAACTTATTGGCGAGACTACAAAAAATCCTGAATTTATGTTATTAATTGATACTTAAATAAGGAATTGATGTCGCTATTTTAGTTAATATGAATATAATTGTGTAAATAAAATAGTGATCTCTAGTTTACTTTTTAATGATAGGCAGTATATTTTATGAAATGAATGAATATTTCTGAAGAAGCTACCTGGCAACCTCAGTGAACTACGAAAGAAATAACTCGAATGCAAATTTGACAAAAAAATGCTCAATGGACAATATAATACCTTCCATTATTAACTCGGAAGTAAAGTCTATAAAAGTGATACGAGTTCGAAAGAAGTTTTATTTAAATTTAATCCAAACAAAATGAAAACCAAGAATGAATAAATCAAGGACACGTTCGGTTGTCTAAGTTAACAGCAAATTAATGTATGAATTTAATGTATTCTCATAACAAAGATAAAAATGCATATTAAAAAATAATTAGTTAAGCTACAGAATTTTACAAAAAATTTTTAATGTATGCATTTTTGGATATTATTATTCTAACCTTTGAGTTTTTGTAGCCGTAAATTACTTATCATAAATAAAAATTAATATTCATCATTTTGTATTCTCTCCTTTGTATCAAAAGTAGCGTCGTTGGCAAATCCATATTATACTTTTCATGTCTAATTTGTCCTTAAATTTTCACCAAAACTTTAGGTTGATAATGCGCTTCAATGAAAAAAATTTCATACAATTACGGCGAAAGATGTAAAATTCTGAAAAGGGCATTATCATTGTAATTGTTATATGGCACTTAACAGGGGCTTAGGAATTTCCTTAAGTTTAGGAAACTTGCCACAAATTGTGAGTGAAACCTAGTATTAGAAGTGGAGATGCCCTTTCGGTCCATTCCCGCCAGTTCCCGTTACGTCCAACCAGGAGTGTGCAACTCCTTCATTTATTCTGAATGAAGTTACTCCATGGAAGAAATAATTATTCTTCCATGGTTACTCCACGGAAGAATATTATTCTTCCATGGTTACTCCGTTAGATGAGGTCATGTGTCACTAGTGTCGCTGAAATCAACGGATTTTCAAATATAAGAGACGCCAACCATGACACCCGGTTCCATCCCGTCCCGCGGTTAGCATGTCTTTTCTTTCCCGTGGTACCACCTCATCCTCTTCCTGTGGATGTTGAGTGAAACTTTTATTGTTTGTTGACAAAATATGTGAAAATATCATTAATTTACGCTGGATATACATGTAAATGCTGTACAATCAAAATGACGGAAAAAGACGATAAACTCTCCAGGACGCAAACACTACAGCTGGTTGACGAATCAAGTGAACGAGGGTGTTTTATATCACCCAAAAGTGACAATAGCATTTTAAGCACTTTTTCTACGGTTGTACTTGATGGTTCATTGAGGGATTTTGTAGTTTGCAACCAGTGTTCGGTTGCTATTCCATGGAAACCACAAAGTGGTACAGTAGATCACCTGAAACATGAATGCATACCTAAGAGCTCTATTCCCAGGAATGGTGTACCAGAGTTTTTTGTAAAGACTTCTCCACGTTCATCACCAGAAAAAGATGAAGTGAATTACCAGATGGATCTAACCAAGCAGGAGGTCATTGATCTAATTAAAAAATCTAGTGAAAGAGTACGTTTTGTGCCAGGAAAAGGAAAAAGTAGTGTTTTGAAGTCTTTTTCCTTGATCGAAGTGGACGGAATACAACAAAATTTTGCATATTGCAACCGTTGTAACGCAGTTATATCTTTTAACTCGAAAGACAGCACAAATGGGTTAAGAAAACATTCTTGTGTAAGAATCAACATGCCATCGGACATTACGATTTCGGAACTCCTGTCAGAGGCTTCCACTATAGATTCATCAACGAAAGATGTGATGGAAGAGGTACAAGAAAATGGATCTAAACCTATAACAAAGAGAGAATTGCAGGATCTTATCAACTTGGGTAGTCCACGGGTTACTTTTGTACCTGGAAAAGGTAAAAGCCAAGTTTGGACGGCTTTTTGTTTGGTAAAAGTTGATGAAGAAATGAAAGATTTTGCGATATGTAAAGAGTGCAGAACGGCCATCATATGGAGGTCTAAAGATGGTACTACTGGTCTGAGGAAGCATGTTTGCAGGAATAAGATAATGTCTAAGAGGATGAGACTTTCGGAATTAATACAGGACACTCCTCAGACATCAACGTCAAATGATGAGTATCCGAAAAATGAATTGGTCGAGGATCTGGGGAATGTCAACAAATTATCAAAGGAAGAGGTAATCATTTAGCATGAGAAGAAACTTAGTTTTTAATTTAGAAAACCATTTTGCAAACTTGAATTTGTGTTGTTGTCCATCCCTGGTTCTAGGTTTCTAAATACTGTATATATACAAAATATGTACTCATTCTTTCAGGTACAGAAGCTGATAGATGAATCAAGTGAGAGGGTTTGTCTTATTCCGAGTAAAGGAAAAAGTGAAGTATGGATGACTTTTTCGATTTTGGAAGTTGATGGAAAACGGGTGGATCTAGCAGTCTGCAATCAGTGCAATGTTGTTGTTACTTGGAAATCAAAAGATGGAACCAATGGACTAAGAAAACACCTTTGCAAGCAGGAGAGACTGCTACAGACAGTGGGAAATTTTACAGAATACCCCATTAAGCCTTCAATTCCAACAGTAGAGCTTGAAGAAGCTGCTGCCATGATGTGTGGAATTGATGTGAGACCTATAGATATAATAAGTGGGCAAGGTTTTATAAGTTTTATTCAGTATGTATATAATTTGGGAGCAATCCATGGAATGGGTCTTGATGTAAAGGATTTTTTACCTTCTGAGAAAGCTTTGTCCAGGCGGATGGATGAAGTGGCAATGATGGAAAAGGAGAATCTCATATCTGAACTACAGCTGGTGAGTTTCTTAGTATTTTAAAATGGAGTAACTTTTTTACATTATAAGAGGAAAAATTTCTACTTCTATGTAAACCTAGTGCATTACATGGAAGCAGGAATTGCATTAGGAGTAAGATTTATTTGCATAATACTGTTAGCAAAGCATTAATATTCCTGATATTCCAGAAACATTTACATAATTTACAATACAACATCTTTATATTTAGATAAAGTATTAAATTTAGCATTTTGTTTTTTGAGGTGTACAAATTATTGTACATCAAAGCTGATTTATTTATGTGACTGTCGTGTATGATAACCTAGATTCTGACTGACGTAACTTATTCTAATAGCACCCGGAGTAGATTTACAACATTTATTTTATATTAATACAGTAAAACCCCGCTATATGTTGTTTTGCATATACGTCGCCAATCAATTAAGGAACCTGTTTTGTTATAAGTTGCGTCGCTTCGCATATACGTTGTTTGTGAAATACTAAAAGAAAAATTTCAGAAATTCCAATTGCGGTGCATAAATTATAACTATAACAATAAAAACCCTCTATTTGGCTTTTAATTTCATGTTTATTATTATTTATATGAATTAATTTAATTTCATGTTTATCAATTAGTGTAAAATCATACTCAGAATAAACATTTGCTGGCCATGTGTTTGAGAGATCACGATGGGTTAGGTGGTTCACAAGATACACAGGGGATAAAATGGACTGTCCCAATTTCAATGACAATGTGTAAAAACCTATTTCTGAGCTTTGTGAACAGTTGTGTCTAACATTTTGTGTGTTTACATTTGCGTTGATATCTCATGAGATATTGGATATACTTTGGATTGCGAAATCTGCTTGAAAAGTACTCTAAAGGGTGTATCAGTGTATGTGTAAGTAAAGAAACAATTTTTGTGCTCCATCACACTATAGACTTATTTTTGGTGATTTCTGAATTTATTATTGCAGTTGGTTGCTCGTTGTTACGACTAAATGTATATTAAACCCTAGTAGCAATGAGTGGTAAGCACATAGTGGTAACATAGTACGTCCAATGTACTGCATTGATATGTATTATTTGGGAAACAAATGTGTCACAAAATATCTGCCAGGAACGTAACCCCTAACTTATCATAGTTCTTATGGTAATCTTTGTTTCGCTATACATTGTTTCGTTATAAGTCACATTTTTCAGAAACGCACCTCCGATGTGTAGCAGGGTGTTACGGTATAACTTTAATATTTGAATAGTAAAAATTGTTTTGTTTTATATTTGGATTTTCTACAGTGGTTTATGTATTATCTTATTCTTATGTTATCCAATCAAGCCTAGGCCTCAAGCAGGTCTGATACAGGATATTTTTCTGAAATATTTTTGTAATTTTCCTCATTGTCTCAATTTTCAAACTCTTATCCCCTGGCACTAGATAATTTATTTTTAACATGTTTATAATCTTCCTCTTGAGGGATATTATGATATTATTCTTAAAATTATTAAAGTAAAAAGTTGATTATTCATAGGAAACAGGTGCAATGACTTCTTAATCTTAAGGTAACTACTAGCTTAAGGAATTAATTATGAAGAATATGTTCTGTTGTTGAATTTTTGACAAAAAATCTCAAAATGAGCAACTTTTGCTTATATTCATGTAATAGTTGATTCAGTTTAACTATTTTGATTAAATAAAGCAGTTGAATTTATTAATGGTTGAGATAAATAAAGTGGGAACCTGCTAATGGACGTTCATATGAATATTTGTCAGTTTTATTCAAATAGGTAATTTAATAAACTTCGTCAGGTTGTTTTGTGTTGCAAGTATTGGAATGGTATCTGTTAATTTTTATTTTTTAATTAAATGATATGAGCAATTTATATATAATTATATGACAAAATAAATTCTTCACTGTAATTATTTCAGTGTTCCTCGTTTGGTGTGACAATAAATTTATGGTCTCACCATATCACCATGAAAAACTTCTTAACCATATCACTACATTACATGCTGGAAAAGGAAGAATCGTTGCAAATAAGGAATAGAGTTCTTTGCAATTGTGAAATAGAACATATCGATAGAGAAACCATAAGAGATAAAACAATGACCGTACTGAAGGTAATTATTAGCCTTAGCCAATTTGCTTGTTTCTTTTTTCTTTCCCATTTTGTAGTTACAGTATTTTATATTTGCTAATTAAAGGATTTGGTACCCAAGTATAATAAGGTAGATAATAAGGCTGCATTTTTCCAATTAAAAATGTTTATGAGCTGGTGTATTATTTGTGATTTATGTGACAAGGATAAAAATCACTGAAACACAAATTGCAAAAAGTTTCTTATATCTGTAAATTTCTAATACATACGATCATGTCATTGATTGCATTAATGTTTTTAGAGCTTGGAAATTGTTGCCTTTATAACTATCTATATATTAATATGGAGGGGTGATTTCATTACTCATCCATAATTTTCCTTGCATTCATCAAACAAAGCCCATTTTAATTCTCTATTAGTGTAGATTTGTAGATAAACCTTCCATTCCCCTTTAGTTCAAATTCGCACACCCAATGCCCTCTCACCCTTACATGTACCATCAATGGACACTCATCCCTGTTTTTCCCCTCTCAGTCCTCAGAGACATAAAAACAGGAAATACTAGCATATACGTTCTTTTAGAACAATTTTCCTGTGAATTATCACTGAAGACGACTGATTTGTATCCAAAATGCGCATCTGGTTTTTTATAACCTTGTGGTTTTTGGAGATACCTGAGGCAAGCATTTTTTGTGTTTGTTCTTGAGCCAGTGGTGATGATTGTAGTGGCAGTGATGAGGATTTATAGAGCACTACAATGAATAAAATTTGTTTTGCTTGATTATTTAGTCTGTAGTATAGCTATTATTATGCCTGTGAATTAAATGAGTGTGAATACATGCATTAAAATATTTTCTAAAAACTTCTAAAATCTTGATATGTATTATAGGTCAGAAAGTATGGTGATTATCTTTGTAGTGTAACCATTAATTGAAATTAAGATACTGTAATTATTTAAATAATTATTACATTTTTTAATGTTCCTTTTGCAGGAATTTGGAGCTTATAGAAAAAATGTATATGTAACTGATGATGAAGAAGTAATTACACAGGCTCTTATAAAAGAAAAGAGACTTTTATGCGCAGGCTTTGGCATCAATCTTTGCTTGCGATCTGTTTTTGACAATCTCAAGTTTGAAGAATTTCCAGAGATTATCAACCTGCTTCAAGCTTCTAGGACACTTATATCATATGTGAAAAATACTGGGTATGACTTAGTGGGATAAAGATTGATAAAAATTGATTTAAAAAATTTATTCTTAATTCCTTTAATGCCACCGAAAGTCATTTTCCTATTCCCATATCTTTTCTTAAAAATTCTTAACTACTCATACAAAAAAATTACTCCCTGCAGTACTATTAAATTATTTTTGATTTGTAATCATCATTGACCCTGGAACAAGAATGCGTTTTCCTTCATTCATTTTGGATTTACTGTATCTGCTCGAATAGAAGCCGACCCCAGATTTAAGCCGACCCCCCAAATATTTCCATAATTTTTTGACAAAAACGTAAATTTTGTAGATTTTATGCTGAAGTGTGCATTTATGCACATCTTAGAATACATTATTCGAGATCGAAGAAATGTGTGGGAAATGGTTTAGTTGTTGACATTTTGAAATGTTACTCCAATTATTAATTTTGCATTGCTGAATAATGTTCCATAATCAGTGACAATAATTTCATTCAACTTCATTCTCACAAAAGGTCAAATATAGTAACAGCGATCTCGCCAAGATATTTTTTCATCCAAGTCTATTTCCAATGAAATTAGCATATATATTGCCTTAAGAAATTGAATTTTTATAATTATATATGTTCCATGTAAAGTTTTACCAAAATTCAAACAGACGAGCGTTCACAGCCGTCAACGCATTTTGCATAATCGTCAATTTACGCAAGCGATCTCGCCAATATATTTTTCATCCAAGTCTATTTCCAATAAAATTAGCATATACATTGCCTTAAGAAACTGCATTTTTATAATTATACACGTTCCATGTAAAGTTTTACAGAAATTCAAACAGTTGAGCATTCAAAGCCGCCAACGCATTTTGCGTAATCGTCAATTTATGCAAGCGATCTCGCCAAGATATTTTTATATATATTCATCGTAGGTCAAATATTTACTTTACGAAAAATATAGTACTATCATTTGAACGCAAAGGCAATGAGAGACTTCAAGATTTAACCATAACCCAAATTTTCCTCGGACTCGCATTTAAGCCAAGGGGTGATTTTTTCATGATAGATTTTGACAAAAACATCGGCTTGTATTTGGGCAGATACGGTAAATTACTACTGTCTAACAATTGTTATAAACACAAGCTAAGATGCAGTATTTTTAAAGTTGGTGGCTTTTGGAAAGAGCTGGGTCACAGAGGTTATGCTACATTTGAAAGTATGTGAAGAGCTGTGACATTTTATTTAGCTTCAATTGTGTGAAATTGAATAGTTAATTAGAGTAAAGAAATATTAGGTCATCCGGAAAATAATTGCGGATTTGTAACCCATACTTTCAGAAATAATAAATCAATTGGAATTAAAGTTTATTAATCAAAAGAAGCACTGTTACATTCTATACATTTCTGCCAAAGAATAACAAGCTTTTCAATGCCCTTTTAAAGAATTCGAGTTTCCTGGAATCAATGAACCTCTTGAACTCATTTTCTACATTTGTTTGGTTGCTGAAATTTTTTTCACGAAAGAAGTTTTCTAGATGTTTGAAAAAGTGGTAATCTGTTGGAGAAAGGTCAGGTGAATATGGCAGATGAGGAAGAAATTCATATGCCAAATTGTTCAGTTTCTGTAGAGTGATCTTTGAGACGTGGTCAAGTGTTGTTGTGAACATTATTGGTCTCTTTCGGTTTATTATTGCTGGCTGTTTTTCGAATAGATTTTGGTCAACAATGTCCAATTCCATACAATACCTCTCTGAGGTAATGGTTTCGCCAGGTTTTAGGAAGGTATAATTGATCACACCAGCTGCAGACCACCAAACAATGACCATAACCTTCTTGGGATGGAGACTTGGTTTAGCTATATGTTTAGGTGCTTCACTATGGTCCAGCCACTGTGCAGATCGCCATTGGTTGTCATATGAGATCCACTTTTCATTACATGTTATAATTTGATCCAAGAACGACTTATTTTTATGGTACCGATATAGTGAAGTACAGATTTCAAATTGCTTTAATTGCTGTTTTTCGTTCAGTTCATGAGGGACCCATTTGTTCAGTTTCTTCACCTTTTCTATAACATTTAGATGAACAGAAACGGTAGATTTACTGATACCAAGAGTTTTTTTTACCATTCTCGCACTGTTTGACGTGAGTCTGATTCAGTTAGTGACTTCAGAGCATTGTCATCTACGTTCGATTTGCAAGCATGTTTATTTTGGTCTTTGAGGCACATATCTCCAGAACAAAATTTAGCAAACCACCACTGTGCTGTATGTTCACTTCACCCCAAGCTTGGTTAATGTTGTGAGTTGCTGCTGATGTGTTATGGCTGAGTTTGAACTCGTACAAAATGCACACATGAATTTCTTGGTTGACCATTGAAATTCTAATGGGTAAAAATAAATAATTACCACAGTTAATCAAAAATATTTAAGTTAAAAATATTAGAGTGACTTTTACTCTTATGTTTTAAGTATAAATGGTTGCCAAATGAATAATCAATTATTGCCTTTGTACATGACAATATAACGTTCAACAATCCGCAGTTGTTTTCTGGACGACCTAATATATGTGGTTCATTCATCACTAGGTGGCAAGAAAGGGCAATTAGTGTGTTGGCTCATGTGCAGCTAAGGCAATAAAAGCAACACAAAACACCTTTTGGTTTTTGTAGTATAATGAGATATGTATCAGAAATAACCAATCAGTAGTTTTGTGATGGTGCTTAAAAGATTATTTTAATTTAATATTATTTTAATGGGTACATTTCAGAATGCAGAAGAAGCTAGAAGATGGGAAAGCTCTTCAGGATGAAAACCCAAATCGCTGGAATTCTTCTTTTTATATGCTTCAATCAATTTTGAATGCAATGCCAAAACTGGCTGAATTACTCAATGATGTTAATGAGCTTGGCTTGCTCTATAATGTAGACTGCAATCTCCTAGAAGAAATGGTTAAACTCCTGAAACCATTTGATGAAGCAACAAAGTTGCTCTCTTGGGGCAAGATGCCAACTCTATCTTTGGTTATACCAACAAAAGTCAAGTTAAAAAGGTGCTTAGAATCAAAAGATGAGGATTCAGGAGTTATTAAACAGGTATTATGATTTGTTAGTTATAATATTTTTGTTGATAGGAGCAATAACACATTTACATATATCCTATGTTTATTATATTCTCTATCTTTGAATTTGTCAGAATTTAATAATGTTAATGGTGTGTTTCAGAAATGTATGATTCCAATTGACCATGCCATTGGAAAATAAAAGGAGCTTGGATAATACATAAAATAGCAGGGATAATCCAGAATTGCCATTTTATAAATTAAATCTGTTCTAAATTCCTAAAAACATTTAATCATTTTATAATTTCATTTGTGACCAGTTTTAGACTATTGTAGTCAATAACTTCTGCCTCTTTCTTTGACATTCCACATTCCACATAGATATTCTAAACAGTAATCTATTAAATTTATGCAGAGTTGTAATTTGCTTTCTGGAGAAATTTCTTATAATGTGATCTGATGCATAAAAATGTTTTTTCTCACTTTGGTCTCGGAGCCATTTTTTCTCCTAACAAAAGACTAGTGGCTTTCAAACTGAGTTCCATGAAACTCTAGGACTTTGAAGAGAAAATTACAATATCAGTGAACAGCCAAACCAATTTGGCTAACTAGTAAAGACTATACTGTGACACTTTCAAGCCCAACTTCCAATGCATGTTTGTCTGGAGTATTATTTACATTTAATGTTCAAATTGAAACAAATACCAGTTCTTCAGACTAGTTCATTATTGCTGTTTACATGCGTGATGGGTAGTAGGGTGAAGTTGGTTATTTTTAAGAGATAAACTTGAGGAAAACATAATCATTAAGATTATCTTGAGTAGCAAGCCAGAATTACAGAAAAAAATCTGATGTGTCCAGCACATTACTTTCTCCATACAGAGAAATGAATGTGATTGCAATAGTATGTACAAGTTGCCCTCAACATCAGCTTCCTTAAAAATAATTATTGGCAATTACACTTGTGAATAATTTTTAACACTAAATAATTTTCACAGTGAAAAATACTTTGAATCTATATTATAATACCCTAATGCCTTCTGCTGCTGTTTGGCCACACTGAGCATTTTGATTGGTTGCAAAAAAGCAGCAGCCTTGCCTCTGGCGGCGAGGAATTAAACTACCTTATTTCCCATCATATAAGACACACTGGCACATTAGAGACACCCTTATCTCAGGAGGGATTTTTTTTGGAAAAAAACTATTTTTGTGTATATTCTCATACATGTATTTTCTATTTACTGTAACCACAATTATTGAATGAAAAATAATTTCTTGTTCACCTTTCAGATATGCCTTGTTGTTATGTTTTCGTCAGTCACATTGGCGTAGAATGTTTAACAATACTCTAAATTTTCTTTCAAGGTTTCAGATGTATTTTTCAGCTATGGTCTGATATTACGTATGATAATGCTATCCTAGTCTTTTGCATTAGAATTTTGACTTATTGGCTTACTTAATATATTACTGTGTATGTTTTGTGCATTATTATATGTGTAGTTGATATATTCGAAGCATCAGTTTTTATGCAATCAACACATTTTCTGGTTCACAAAGTATCCATTTAAGGGAATCTGTAAATGGTAAGACATGCAAGACCATATATCAAGAGTGGTGTTGAAATTTCCAGGATCCCTCAGTATTTTGTGTTACTGTATTCACTGTGCTCCCTTATCTTTAGTTATTAATTATTTCATTTGTCTTGTAATAATTTATATTTGTTTTTAGTAACTCCAAACTATAATAAATATCTTTTAGGGTTTTACTGGGGGATGAATCAGACCACGGTCTTAGAATATAAGGTCTGGACACAAGAAAATCTTATGCGGCAAATAAGTGAAGCCCTAGTTCTGCCTTTGACCGTATAGTGCTGATGGTCGTTGAGGCCTTTTTTAAGCATACAAACTACCGCATTTAAAGAAAAATCTCCACATAAGGGCATCGATTCTAATAAACCATAAAAAATAAACGATTATTCACTTGAATTTACTACTCAACTTTGCCTTTTTTTACGTTACATCTACAATAATTAGAGCAAATTTTACCGCTTTTGGGACATAATACTTGAGACACTTGTGTTTTTGAACCATTAACAGACGATTCTATACAACATATACACTAGGCAGCAATGATGTCTGGGATTAGGAGAGACACCTGCGTAATCTTTCATTTTTCAGAACATTTTCACCATAAATTTCTCGACAAAAAGTGAATGAATACTGTAAACATCTAATGTTGCAAAAAAAAAAAAAATTTTATTGTTTAGCTTCCGTCATTCTCATTAATAGGATATTTGACAACAGCACGGGGATGAGGATTTCATTCACTTTTGCTGTGCAACCAATAAAATTCGGTAATACTGTATTTTAGCACACTAAATTATTCTACCGATGTTCATGTTGCTAAATTAGGCAGATAGTCTCAAATATACAAAAGAACTCGTAATTTAATAAATATAAATTTATCGCAAAAGAACCTAAATTACAAAATAACTACAAATTTATTAAATTTAATAAATGTATTGCAAAAGAAAGGAAAATAAGTAAATTATACGTTTAACATGGGAGATTTCGAAATGTGGGTGAAAAAAGATGAACGGAATAAGAAACTTTATTTTTTTTCTTCCGAAAGTTGTAGGTTAATTACTTCTACTTTTAATTTCCAAAACGATAAAAGCCTGCACGTAAAAAAATTGTGTTTTACATGTTAACTGATGTAAAATGGAAATGCCTTCCTTGGAGTCGAACCCAGGAATTTTTTCGAGATTTAAATTCATCACCTGAAAATGTTTTAATCAAGCAGAAGATTTCGGCCCGTGCAGACCTCTAATGTACATTGTAGCAATCCACCTCCTTTCCACTCAAGTGATCAAACAACTGCATTCCAATTGAATGCGACAATCTCCGAAACTGCTTCATGCTGCAAGATAACTTTAATACATAGTTTTTTCCGATTTTTCTACATTTTTTTTCAAAATGAAAAATTTTTTGGGGGTTGATTTTGAAACTGGCGTAAAAGTGAATCGGCGTAAATAGAAGCGTCGTAAATCGAGGTATTACTGTACTTAGGGACCAGGAAAATTGACAATTTCTCAGTGCAGGTTTTATAACCTGTGTTACAGCCAGGTACTATGCACTTCCGTGACATATTCTTAATTAAAATTGATTAAAATATCATTTCTAAACAACGAGAATAAACCGAAAATGCCGATCACTGCAAGGGACTCACGTAAGAACTTACGCATGAACTTCTAAGCCTCAGGCCTCAATGACAACCAGCGCACTTGTCAACGGTGCAGCTATAACGAGAACTACAGCATCAATTTCTGGTCGTGTGTTCAGAAGAGTCCAGACCTTATATTCTAAGACCGTGAATCAGACCATAGATCTATCTAAACATTAAAAAGGATCATATTTTCCTTAGTAATATTTTTGACTTTTGCCACATTAGACGCAGGGTGAATTTTGGACTTTTTTGAAAAAATTTGCATCCTATATGACAGAAAATACAGTACAGCCACTCACCGACTTACGTAAGGGTTCCGTTCCGCAAAACTTTATGTAACCCGAGTTTTACGTAAGTCGGAATTTGCCGAGCTACCCATGCAATACAGTATGTGTAGTGAATAAGTCAACCCGAAAAAAACGTTCCATGCATATAAATTAAGGAAATTATTTATTCATGTGCTGTTTTTCACACACAAAACAGGAACTACAAAAAATTCCAGCCTTGAAAGTAACAATAATAATAAAGTAATAAAAATTAATAAAAACAGCGGCAATATTCCCGATAATCGGCGGTAGTTGGAATGGTGGACCTTAGATGGCATGCTGAAGAACAGCAGCGATAAGGTTGGCAGTGCGGAATAACGGTAGCGGTAATGTTGGCGGTGCTGAACATCAGTAGCTGTAAAGTTCCAGAAGTGCAGTCCTAATGTCTAATAATATCGATAATACCTGCAATTAAACCAAAAATTCCACTTAAGTGGTATTTAGCCTTAGCGTCGCATGCTATTGAATTTGATTAGAAATTTACATAATATAAAGATATCCGATAGGCCACGGGTATCAGAACAGAAACGATGGCAATAGATGACTGATCGTAATGCAAGTGCCTTGTGGGAGATGCCATAAATCTGGTATAAATATGTACATTGTTGCATTTATGATCTATGGGGAATACTATAGCCACCTGGCGGTCAGTGCCATATCCGTCGGCCGCCCAGTATTTAGTTAATCAAAAAGTTTACATAAAGTCGACTTTATGTAAGCCGGGGAGTGGCTGTACTTTATTATGTGACTGGGGGGCCTATTTGAAAATTGTCTGGTTATCAGAACTTTAGATAAATTTTTTCTTTAGTGGTTTTCCTATTTAAATGCAATTGTAGAATTGCGAACACCAAATTCATCGGGAATTTTAATTGCTTGAAATTTATGAAATTTGATCATTCAAAATTTGCTTGAATATTATGAAATTGGAGGAAAATAAACAAAATAGCTCAATGACATGATAGCTTGAATGTCCTTACACAAAAAGTCTTTTTACTTTAAGAGCAATCAAAATGACTACAAAATTTGAAGATTGCTGTAATGCTTTATATTTTTATACATTTCAGATAAAATGGCAACTGAGGCAGGCTTTGGATGAAAAATTCCAAATTGATGTGGTCCATTGTGTTGCCACTGTTTTGCATCCAAAAATGAAAGGTTTTGTTAAGCAATATTTAGGAGAAGAAACATTTGAAGCTACAAAACAGCAGATTACTTGCATCTTAAATAACATAAATGGACCAAACATAAAGAAGGAATCACTCAGCAAAGCATCCAAGAAGTCTCAATTGGAGAGGGAAGAGAGTGAATTTTTATCTGAGGTAATGGTCGATTTGACAGCAGATGAGAGCGATGAAGAGGAGGATGAATTGAGTTTTTATTTGAATAGCAAGTATTCTAGTAGATTTAGTGATCCTCTAGTTTATTGGAAGCAAAATGCATCAATTTGTCCAAATTTATTCAAAGTTGCTAAGTCTGTGTTAGCAATTCCTGCTATAGGTATCTCATGCGAAAGGTATTTCACAGAATCAGGGAGACAAATGGAAGGAAGGAAGAATTGTTTAAATGATGACTCTGTCAATAGTATTTTGTTCATTCATAGTACTATGAAGGATTGAGACTTTAACTTTAATATTTATATATCTAGGATAAATGTTTATTTAAACATTTTTATTAATTTGTTGAGCTATTTAATGGTTGTAAACATGAGTTTCAAACTGATGTTGATCTGTTACCCTTTTAGTTTTTTAGTTAATTGAATGCTATATTTCTGGTAGTTATCAGACAAAAGACTGCATATGATTAATTTTTAGTGGTTTTCAAAGAGACTTCTTTTTTCTTGATTAAGTGATTGTGATCATGAAAGTGAAGAAATCATTGAATCCGTATTTTAATCGAGAAAATGATTTTTATTTTACACAGCTGGCTCAGCACAAATTATATCTTAATGAAGAGTATTTATTTTGATGAGCTGTTTTTACAGCTTCTTTTTAAGTTTGTAGTCATTGTTGATAGATAAATGACTGTTAATAATTTAAAAGATATTTTTATACCAAAGAAAATACTAGTTTGTAAAATGCAGTTATGTAGAAAAACTGTTAATGTATTTCTAAGTCTGCTGCACTATAATATCCTGCCTTTCAAAGACATTCCAAGCAATTTCTGAAAGGTTTATTGTTAATTGCATTAGTGTTGCTTTTCAAAAGAAGCTTGCAGTATTTTGTCTTAAAAATTTAATACAAAAGATTGGTGTTGTTCACGGTTTGGGAACACCAATGTGGAGCTGTTGTCTAATCATTAGAGCACACCCAAAAATTATTTTTGAAATATTCTTAAACTTTTCAAATGTAATTCATAGTTTTTAAAATTCTAGATAGTCGATCAAATTTAAAAGAGGCATTATTATTTATTCAAATTTAATATTATTTGTCAAGACTATAAATTGATATGTATGTGGTTTTTATTTCTACTTATGTGAAGTCTAAATTCATACATGGGGTTTGCTAGCCAGTGGATATAATTAGTCATATATTGTAGATTCATCATGCATAAGGAAAACACAAACTTTATCCGCTGAATTTTAATGTCCACTGCCGACTGAATTTTGGGGTATTTAAATCGGTATTGTGTTTTCTTGAAACATCATGTTGATCATTAACTATTGGTGATGAAATGTTGAAATAAAAAGTATTTTATTGTAAATGTATCAAAGAATTACATGCTTTGAAGAGGAAAGAAACATGGCTAAAAAGAAAAATACTGAAGAAAGTTTTAAAAATAATGATTTCATTTTCTACAAGAAAGAAACGCAGAAAAACACATTGGCATACAAAATTTATGTATCACAAGAAAAATACATTCAATAAAGAGATGTAGGAACACAAGACGGGTAGGAACAAACTATATTGACCTTTCTCACGATGCTGTTTCTTTTCGCCTTGTCATATGAGAGGGGATCCAAAAGAGACGCTATAACATTTGAGAGAGAGAAGTGATTTTAAGTGTTTTCTTTATATCTTAGATCTCCCCTCCCCTTTGGTTTTGACCATCAGCGGTTTTGCCTTGTCTTGCAGTGAGGTTATAATTCTAAGTTCTCTCCCAAACCTTTATGGCATCTGTGAGCAGTCTCGAAACTAAGTAGCATAAACGTGATTCCATTCGGCAGATATAGGTTGTGGCAGGGTTTGTAGTAGGAGTCAGTAAAACACAGTGAAATCAGCCACTATTCTTTTAATTTGCAGAACAACAAACAAAACACAATGTATGTGCAACGTGCTTTGCAGTGCAAGACAGACTAACTGTAATACTGTTAGTCCTTTTAGCCAGCTAGACTCTGGAACATTACGATTTAACTGGATTCTCAAGGTATAAGAAGGGAACGAAGGAAATGCCAGGTTAAGTTATAGCTCTTTACTTAGCCTTCTTTACACACTTGTTACTCGCCTTGGACTGCTAACTCAGTAGTCTCTTTTACTGCACTCTCAGTCACACGTATCTATTGCTGACTTGCATTCCCATGCATAGGTGCAGTCTCAGCTGAAGGAAGTAGGAGGGTGGGGTAGAGGAATGTCGGACATAGCAAATGATAGGAAATGGCATATCAAAAGGGGAATAAAGGAGTAGGGTGCAAACTGGGCAACTTAGTATGTCCTTACATATTCACCCCCCCCCTCCCCCCCTCCAATAGCAGTTTCACATATAGTGAAACTACTGATCACCAACAAAACACTACCTTAAACCTATCATTAACTAAAGAAAAACATTTCTCATAACCACAAACCAACACATAAATGTGATGCCCCAATAATACACTAAATTGTGCTACTTCAGCTAATAAGCAAAATTTTCCAAAGCTTTATATCTACAATACAACCAAATAAAATACGTGAGTACAACCATTAAAAACCCTCCAGTCATACATATTAATCACACAGTATTACACATTATCTTAAAATCAGTACAGTAACTTTAATCCATGAAACATAATACCGGTAGCAACCAAATGTAGAAAACTGCAAGCAAGATTCATTTATACAATACCCTCCTAACTTTTTTTGTCACCATTGGTGGATGGGTCTATTTCCTCCATATTCTCGGGCATAGTTACATGCACTCTATTGGCAGCTATTATGTTCGGTTCACAAATTCTGAATCTTCTGTTCCTTCGTAGACACATAAACAACCTAGCCGCAAGAACCATCATCAGCAGAGAGGTTCCGACCCCAAGTCCTAACCTTAATTGGTGCCCCTTATACTGCTCTACAGAATGGGTGGCCTTTAACCTTGCGACAAGGGTGGCATAACTCACCCTGTCCTCATAGTGCCCAATATAATTATCTATTTCATTCATCAATTTTTGGAAGCCACCACTGGATTGTAGTAGTGTTGATAATTCCTCCCTTTCATGACGAACAATTTGCGTGGGGAATACAATGGGGAGGGTGACGTAGGTATATGACCATCTGTGCAAGGCAGCTAGGAGTCGGAACTCACCACTCTCTACATTACAGTGACTTGTGTTATCCACCAGACCACTTCCCGGTAGTTGTAAAGTGATCGGTCCTTCCCTATGTGTAAAATTTTGACATACAAGTGTCACGTGGGCTAGCTTCGGCAAGGCAAACACCCACCCAGATCCAACCTTCCTAAAATGCGGATGAACAAGTTTAAAAACCTCTGCTGCAGTTTCCATAATACCTTAACATAAACATTCATATTCACAGCTACTAACTACACTACTAAATAAAGCAAAGTGAGCGGGACACATATAAATAGGACTCCTCTTACAATTAATAAGCCTCCTTCCATCAACAAGAGCATATAAACTTCTACCCTCGCTAATCAAAATTATTTCTTTTAGTTTCCACTCTACATGGCTATTCAATTCTGGATTATAAACTGGGAAAATATTAATTCTGTATTGCTCAAAGGTGCTCTCCCTATTACCCAGGGGTACATCTATGGTCAGTCATAAATTACTTCCCATACTTCTAAAACCTTCAAAGCCTCATCAATTTTATTTAATGATTTAATGAATCACCAAGAACTTTTGCAGACAAAACCTCTGTGGGAAGACGGAGTGTTGTCATCATTGCTGTCATATTCCTGTTCTTTGACTTCCTTCTACATTTCTATCAGCTCATCATTTGTAAGTTCAATCGAATGAAAGTCTACTAACTCCTCCACATCTGAGGAATCCATTTCTAAATTGATCCTTTTTCCCATTTCTACAACTTCATGAGTGATTTGCTCTTTGGTTTGTTAAGAATCCTGTGAATCAAAAACAAACTATGGGCACAGCTTTCTCCAACAGTGATTCATTCTTTTTTTTATTTCCTTCCAACAATGACCAATATTTTTAATTGCATCTAGGATGCTGTACCCTTTCCAAAAGTCTTTCAGAGTTAAAGTTTCTTCTGCATCGATAGCTGCAGTAGCTTGAGCGATAGTGCGATGTAAGTAAAACCTTTTGAAGGTCACAATTACCGTCTGGTCCATCGGTTGCAGTAAGGAAGTGGTGTTAGAGGCAAGAAGACAACTTGGACGTTTGAGTCCAAGTTGGCTAATGTTACAGAATGACCTGGGGCATTATCAAAGACCGATAAAATTTTAAAAGTCAAATTACTCTCCCTACGATAATTTTTGACAGCTGGAACAAAGTGATCAAGAAACCACTGCTGAAATAACAAGGATGCTTTCTTATTCGAAGTCCAATGTTTCCGTGACTATGCCCTTGAAAGCCGTCGTATTTTCAGAGTGATAAAAAATAAGTGGCTTCAATTTAAAATCTCCTGGGGCATTCCCACTCAGAAGGAGGGTTAGACGATCTTTAGAAACTTTGAATCCAGGAAATTTCTTCTCTTCAGTTGCAATAAATGTCTTTGAAGGTATCTTTTTCCAAAAAAGACCAGTCTCGTCAACATTGAAAACTTGACGAGAACAGTAACCCCCATTCACAATAATTTTTGCCATTGCCTCAGGAAATTCTTTTGCTGCTTCATGATCGGCACTTACAGATTCACCAGATGATGAAAGGTTTTTCATATTTATCCTACGCTTGAATGTTGCAAACCATCCAGCACTTGCCATAAACTCAGCAGGATCATCAGCCATTTCTCCCATACATGATTTAATATCCTGAAAAAGTTTTCTAGCCTTATCTTGAATCAATTCATTACTCAATCGTTGGTTTTTCTATTTTGATTATGAATCCAAATTGTTAAACACCGTTCCATTTCTTCAGCGATGACACTTCGTTTTTTACTGATAATCACAGACTGAACTGAGCCTGCATTGCAAATGTAATCAACAATTTTTTGTTTTTCTTATAAAATGGTTCCAATTGTTGAACGGTTGACATCATAAACATGCCCAATAGAAGCAGGTGACTAACCTCCTTCTGATCGCTTTATAATGCCCATTTTAGTTTCCATCGGTAGCACTCGATGTTTTTACCACTCATAGGTGAAGCACCATCACTACTTTTACACTTGCTTTCCATATTTTCAAGAGTATTAAAAAAAGAATGGAATATATAATACTAGCAGAATTTAGTGAAGCTACTACAGCACAACATACAAATTCTTTAAAATATATAGTAGATACTTTTAAAATTACTATTAGCTTTTCGTAACAATTAATCATATTTGCTTGTAACAATCCGTTTCCGAGCCTATTGCATTAAAATATAATGATAATTTTATTTCCTATCAGATTACTTTCGCCAAATCCAGCTTCATTTATTGTGTCATTATGCCTCACTGAAATATTTACTTTTATGTCTTGAAAAAGCAACGTACAGTTATCCATGATTCAGCACTGACTCCGGTAAATGTACACCAGATACGTGAACTTATTTACGTTAATAAACATTATAATGTAAAATATAATGATTTTACTTACAAAAAATGTAAGATTCCAGTATTCAATAAACGAAAGAAGGTTGAATTACTTTCATCAATAAACACTTCCTGAATAATAATCAGTGTCTATTTACGTTGCTATCCATAAACATCGATCGTTTTGTTGCTTAAACAAAAGTGCGAATCGAATAACGCTAAACTTTCGTCTATTTGTAAGCTTCATTGAAGCTAATTGAATCGGAGGTAACAATGACGGCCGCCTTGGCAACACCCGGAATGAGTACAAAAAATCCACAAAGTTTTGAAACAAATAGCGTATTTCTGAAAACTTTGACCGTGTAACATGTAAACTTTACAGGAATAAGATAGTATAGAGTTTTATTCATCGAATAAAGCAAAAACGAAAAAAATCGGTCCATATTTACATATTTTAATGCTTGAAGGAAGAATACCTTGCAAGTCAAGAAATGGATTTATACATGTTATCTTATGGAAAAATGTTAATCCCCTATATTGGCAGCACTGATTAATTCCGGTTGACCAAACATTGACAATTCACTAAGTTAGGATGTAAGGAAGAATCGTACTAAATTTGGTTATTCTAGCTCGTTATAGTTACTTCTGCACCACTACCACCGATGACAATGCTCACCACCACTAGTATCGAATACAAATACATCATAATAGACCTATTTACACTGTCTGCACCACGGGGTCGGATATGATAAGGGGGTGAGGGTGAGGTTGGTTGATTAGTAGCGGCTCCTCTACGTCTAGGACCACTGGGGAAGGGGCGGAGGATCACTCTTCTTCTCGTGGTGAGGGGAAAAAGTCCTTGCGGCACTGCACTGCCTGCACCATCCATTAAGCAGGAATTTGCGCCTTGTTCTTCTTCTCCTCAGTTGCGACCTCTCCCGTACTGGTCCAACCTGCTGACGGTAGCAGTTCCTCGGAGAAGGGGATGCTGTATAATGGATCCAGCACTGGGGTGTGGGGGACTCTTCTCGGCCTTCCTCTCTTTCTTTCGCCAGGAGGATCTGCTGCAGGAGGGGAAGGGAGCCAAAATGACTGGGATGGGGCTTAATATGATTTTGGTAAACAAGTAATTTTCTCTTTGGGAGTTGCAACAACATTTGAAGGTGGAAAAAGTGTAATAATTTTATATGGTCCCGTCCAGGGCTTATAAAACTTCCTCACTTGCTCACCCTTGAGTATGGGTCACTCAAATAAACTGGATCTCTTACAGTATATTCCTGCTTGTCAGCTTTCAAATTTAAGCCCCTCATTTGATTCTCATGGACCGTCTTAATATCTCGTACATTTTTTCCACATGTTTTGAAGTCTATCTCTTAGCTTGGAAACATAGGCATCATCTGATCCCCTTATTTTCCTTTCCACGCAATTGAAAGGCCAGTTCATTTCACAACTGAATATAATTTCATGCGGCGCGAATTTTGTGCTCATGTGTACGCTGGTATTATAGGCAGTTACCGTGTACGGCAGCCATTCGTCCCAGTCATCATTATTATAATTCACGTAATGGCTAATAATTTGTGCTATCGTACGTTGTACTCTCTCCTCACGCCCATTGCATTCTGGGCGGTAACTAGACTTCGTTAGCTTCATTATCCCTAGATATTTACAAATGTTTTTGAACAACTCAGACATAAAATTGCTGCCCCAATCCGTAAGTATTTTTGCAGGGAGGCCGAATTTTAAAATCCATTCCTTCACAAGGACTACCAAAATGGTTTCTGCAGTTTGATTTGGCAAGGCTACCATATGTAAATACCTCAAAAAATGCTCCATTATGGACAATACATATCTGTTACCGCTTTCCGTTTTCGGGAGTAGGACGACTAGGTCCAAGGCGACGAATTCAAATGGCCTATCTGCTGCTGGGAGGGGCTGCAGAGATGCCCTTCTCCGGCCATAGGGGCTTCTCTGATGGCAGGACACACAACACTCTACGTGTTCTTCACACTCCTTCCTAAAATTTGGCCACCAATAATTTGCTGCAACTCTAGCTTTCATTGCCTTCACTCGCATATGTCCCGAAAACAGATGATCATGACATTATTTAAGCACTTCCCATCGCATGATTGTTGGAACCACTATTTTATTCCCCTTCTCTGTAACCTTGTAAAGAACTCCCTCCTGAAGTGTAAAGCCCTTCTTCTCTTGCCACGTAATACACTCAGGGTCACTCTCTTGGGTAGTCTGGAAATCAATATCCCCTGTAACTCTCACCCTTTTCACTCTTCTACTTAGTCCATCGGCGTTGGTATGCAGTTTCCCTGGTTTATGAACAACCTCGAATTCATACTCTGACAGTTTGAGGGTCCATCTCACCAACCGGTTATTCGGATCCTTCAGGCTAAAGAGGTACTTCAACGCTGCATGGTCTACAACAGTGGTTCCCAACCTTTTATGTGTGTGACCCTAAAGTAGCAAATGGTATGTGACCCGCAAACCTACCATGGAAACGGCAATAGACAGTAATATTTACTATAAATGAACTAATACTAATGCCTTTTCTTGAACACTACATAACATTGCACTTATTAAAAAAATATTAAATTTTTAATGTTACTTGTCAAATCCAATATTTTTTGGGACAATATTAGATACACAAAATATGCAAGAAACAAATCTTTATTTAAATAACTCATACATGTGCTGGTTTGACAAATCATTTGCTTCTAATTAAAAACTTGTGAAATACTGAACATATGGAACGTCACATAAAATGAACAGAACAATAATGTCAAAAATCAATGGCTTCCTTGGTGCTGTAATCTTGCAGCAAGCTCCGTGAAGTCAGGCACTACGTTCACTGACATAGTGCACCGGAGATCATGCTGAGGATCCAAGCGATTCCTAGATTTCAACTTGATTATTGCCATGCTGGAAAATCCAGTCTCACAAAGATATGTTGTGGGAAATGGAAGCAGTGCTTTTTCCGACTTTGACCAAAATTCGTTTATTTGTAAGCTCTGTCCAAAATTTCGTCAGTGGAACTTGTGCAAACTTTTCTTTCATGAGCTGATCATTTTGAAGATCAATAAGTTCTTCCTGGAAGCCATCAATGTCATCCCCAGTTGTCATCACATCAACGTTAAATGGATTTCTTACCCAGTTGTACTTTTCAAACTCTACATTTTGTGGTATATACTGATCAAACTCTTTGTGCAGTTTTTCCAAATATTCGTCAAAAACAGGTTTCAAGTCATCCAGAGAAACTTTACTGGCATCTTCTAAAAACTCATTCATAAAGGGAAATGAAGCCATTTTCCGTTTTGAAATTTTGTCCTGCCATAAAACAAGTTTGCACTTAAAAGATGTGACTTTTTCGCCAATATCTACTAGAGTGTGGTTCCTACCTTGCATGTCCGTGTTCAACTCATTAAGATGATGGAATATATCACTTAGGAATGCGAGTTTTGCAAGCCAGGTTTCGTCAGTAAAGCTTTCTGCTAATAAATGTTGTTTTTCGTTCAAAAGAATGTGGACTTCCACACGAAGTGCCATCAAATGAGAAAGCATTTTTTCACATGAAAGCCAACGAATATCTGAAAAGTACAACAAATTCTGATGCTCAGATCCCATTTCATCACACAAAGCTCAAAACAAGCGTGAATTTAGCGCCCTAGACTTTATAAAGTTCACAATGTCAACAGCATCCTGTAACACTACACTGAGATCAGCCTGTATGGCACTGGTTGCGAGATTTTCTCAGTGCAAAAGACAGTGCATAATAACTACGTGTGGATTGGCATCCTTCACGTCTGCAAAATCCAACTCTGCTTCCCATCATGGCAGGGGAACCATCGACACACAATCCCACACAATTTATCCACTGAAGATCGTGTTTTGAAAAGAATTTTGAGACTAACTCAAATATGTCTGAGCCTGTTGTTGTGGTACTGAAAGATTCACAGAACAGAAATTCTTCCACAATGTCGTCACACGATTTTTATCTGACGAAAGCCATTAACTGAGGCTTATTTTCAATGTCCATAGATTCGTTGATTTGCAAAGAAAATTTCCCAGCCTTCTTAAGTCCAAAAATAAGTTGGCTAAGAATATCTTCTGACATCATGTCTATTCTCCGTTTTACTGTGTTGTCTGACAGGGCAACCATTTCCAATTGTTTAGCTATCTCTTCTCCACTGTCCGAGCCATAGCAATGGCAGCTGGCTTTACAAGCTTTTAACCAATATCATGAGCCTTTTTGCATCTGGTGATCTTCCAAGCAACTTCAAAATATGCCTTTGTTGTTTTAGAAAGTGACACATTGGCAGAGCAAGATGGGGCATCAAGTCTCATATGCTTTACGTATGATTCTTTCTCTTTCCAAAACATCAACGGTTTATCAACCAAATTAGGATGAACTGTAGTCAGATGACGCTTCAACTTGTTTTCTTTCATGGATTCATTAGCCAAGACTTGTAAACACTGCAAACATTGAGGTCGATCCATTCCATTTCGATCTTTAAGTTCTGTGAATCCAAACTTTAAGAAATCAGATTTGTACCGTAAACTGCGTTTAGCCATTTTAAGTTACCAAAACTTAACAAGACAAAATATATATGTAAACTTACATATACTCGAAACACACTGATTATCAAAACAAACACACTTTTATTGGTAACGCATGTTTCACCTGGTGACACTTGTAGATGTAAACAACACACTAGAGTCGACTGTAATGCAGCCAAACGAGCTAACTGCCCATGCGGGAAAAATGTGAACTACCAGAAGGAGAGGGGGGAGGCTTCGCTGCCACTACTGCACATACAGTCATGCCTAGAATACTCCTCTCTTTTCAGTACAGTGGAATTGACTCCCCGCCTCAATATTACTGCAACGTGGAATGAACATTAGAAGTACTGTGGCTTTAAGTACAGCTACGTTGTACTGTACAATAATAAAGTGTGTTCGTTAGTTAATTAAAAGTTAATTGCTCCAGTATGTTTAAAATTAATAAACACAGATTCAATAATTACATTTTCTCGATCATTCTGTTTGAATTTAGATACGAATTTTGATTTTTTTCATAATTATCGAGTTCTCCATAAAACCCTCTTGCGACCCTACGTCAGACCCCCCGCGACCCTGATTTGGGTTGCGACCTAAGGTTGGGAACCACTGGTCTACAACAATCTTGAATGGTCTTCCAAATACGTAACATCTAAAATGACTTACGGCCCAAAAGATGTTGCCAATTACCCTGCATGGTGTCCTGTAGTGACTTCGTCGACAAGGCATTTCACACAGGCTTCTGGAGTAGCATCCTTCAATGGGAATAGCTCCACCCACTGCAGTATCCTGTACCACAAAAATCCACCTTTCCCCAGTGGTTGCGTCAGGCAAGTGGAAAAGAAGTCCATTGCCAAAGCCTCAAAAGTGCTGGTTTTGCACTGGCATTTGCAGAAGGCCAGCTGGCTTCAAATTGTCCAGTTTGTACCATTGGCATTCAATGCAGCCTTTCACATGCTTGCTGCAATGCATGCCTGTCCAATAATACCTGGATTATATCTTCTGCAGCGTCTTTTCTGCATCATAGTGACCAGCTGTCTGCAAGTCATGGTACTTGTGTAGTATCTTTGGAATCTGCATTTGTGGCACCACCTGTTAAGCCTCACCATCATCACTGTCAGGGCCATTAAACACAATGTAACCTCTCTCAGTCCATCGAGAGAAATCAACTGCATCTTCCTTGGCCTCGAAGCAGTCAATAATTTTTTAAAGCATGGGTCAACAACTTGAGTAAAAGGTGTCACATGGTCATCTGCACGAAATATTACATGAAAATCTGAACATAATAGCCCAGATTTGGCTATCATGAATCCAAACCCATAAACCATCGCACTTTAATGAGGAAGTAGACGATCATGTTGTTCAGCAAACAAAGGTGTTGCTCAGCAGACAAGGCATCGATCAGCAGACGAAAGCATCATTGAGTGAACAAACATGTGGTCTGTAATTTCGTACTGTTTACCTTCTCCAACACTCCTGCCCTGAGTTGGGTGCCAATTTGTGGCAGGGTTCATAGTAGGAGTCAGTAAAACATGGTGAAATCAGCCACATGTTTTAATTTGCTGAACAACAAACAAAACAAAATGCACGTGCAACATGCTCTGCAGTGCAAGACAGACTAGCTGTAATACATTATTGCATTGCTAATGGTGGCAACAAAACACAAAAATGGCTGTTGTGCTACAAGGTTAATAAACAAGAATGGATAGAGCAGCTGAAGTAGAATGTAAATGGCAGTTTTTCAAAAACAACTTTTAGACAGACAAATGGACAGACAGACAAACTGAGCAAGCATGCAAAATGAGACAATACTGAAATGATTATGGAAAAAATGAGGTCTCTATCTGATTTCATTAAGGAGTTAGTGTGTAAGACAAACAAACCAAACATAAGTTTTTTTTTTAACTGCTAAAAATTAAGCATGAGAAAACAGGTGAAAAAATCTGCCATGACCGGGAATCGAACCCGGGCCTTCCACTTGCCGGGCGGATATTCTACCACTGAACTACCGTGGCAGACTAATTCTCCTGTTTCCGAATGGGAATATATTCTCTTCGGATCATTCTTTCTATCAAGCTAAAAATTAAGTTAAATTAAAATACAGAAAGCTCATTTAAACAAACATACTTCAGTCTTTTGCAAGTTAAAGATATTGAAATTTATAATTTGTATATGTCCAATAGCCATGAAAAGAGTGAAGCACTATAACTATCGATGCAGGACTAGGTTTCGTCAGAGTTAAATATAACAAACCAACTAATTTTGACATTACAGTTTGGTTATTGTAACAGACCTTGTTATAACAAATCTCATTTTGACAAATACTGATATTTAAGTCTATTGGAGTATATATTAATATGGGTTTATATCAATATTATGGCTGTAAACAGGTTAGTATGAACTATGCAGCTGCCGGATGTGTAATCCTGGCATGGAGTATTCTAAGCTGTAACTGGCAAAAGTAAATGGGTATTAATGAATTATGTTGCTATAACAGCTATAAAAAGTTACAACTATTGGAACAACTTAATTTAAAATTGGATTCCAGCTGTAGCATGAAATTGTTATTTCTTATTTGTAATGTATGTGTATTCAAGACTTTAATTTTTATTGCTGTGTTTCTTACAATTTGAAAGCCAAATTGTATTAATCAATGGATTTATCATTTCATTGTGTTACTGTTATCTCTTATTTTAAAATATATCAATTATCATTATTTGTTTTTAAATTATGGAGTGCAATAAAATATACTTATTTTTAATGTCACTAGTGGTCTTCAGTATACGGGATACCTCTGCCATAATGTAATAAAAGTGAAGATGGACAAGATGGACTTCTGAATATTAATATAAGAAGAAATATTCAAAGGAAAATAATTAGGCACATGTAAGTTTGGATATCATAAAAGTTGGTATCATAATTGTGGCAGGGTTATAATCTGTTCACTTTCTTAAGTCTCTTGACCTTCATAGAGCAAGTAGCCAATCATGAACGTTTCCCCTTCCATCGCCCCTCACAACTTTAGCGTGGGAGGACAGATACCCAATCACGAACAGCAACAGCAAGGAAACGGCGGTAGAAATGGCAACGCAGACCAATGTGAACGCTTCGAGAGCAAGAGTAACACTGAGTTCCCCCCACTACCTTCCCAAACGAACCATCTCCTATTGGCTGCTGCTAAGTCTTCAAGATCAAGAGACTTTAGATAGTGAACAGACTATAGTGTGGCGTTGCTCTCAGCGCAAGCTAGAAGGGGTTGCAGGATGGGCTGCATAGCTCACTCTGCTCTTATGATTCCAGAATGCAGGGCTTAAAAATTATGGAAAACTGCATTTCTCCATCAATTAGTATGGTAACATTATCAGAACTGGTTTTAAACAGTGCAGCATATGTACATTGCTGGATTTTAAGATTTGAAAAATTCAATATTTTAGCCTACTAGTTTAGCAAAATTCATTTCATTAATAAAGATATTAATTCAAATTAAGGATTGAAAAATCAATATTCATGGGCATTTAATTCCAATAGACTTTTTGCTATCAATTAGTTGAGTTTCTCACATTTACCTAAAAACTATTTTCTTTTTTTGCTATCATAAAATTTCTTTCATGGATATGTTGCTTTTAATCTGTTTCACAGCTACCATCTTAGAGATGAAAGTGTTCTTAGCAATAGAATTCTATAAGTAAATGTTAAATATTAACATGAAAATTATTTTAGTTTTATTTTATTTTTTTATTAAATATTTTATGTTGATATTGTTAAGGAGTGGTGGTGGAGTGCCTGGAGTGGTAGAATTTCACAGTGTGGGAAGGTTGGTTATTTCTTGGCCTACTTCTTCCCAGCTAGTGCATCTTGTAAGGTACCCTCCATCCTTCAGAAGGAATGTCAAACCATTGCCCTCCCTGGTGTGTGTCTGTCTTTAAGAGGAGCACTGGGTTTCTCTCCCTCCTATGTGAGTATGTTTTTGTGTAACACACTTCCTACTTTAACAGATAATTGTAGGGTAGGCTACCAAAAAGTGGTGGAGTTAAGCCTCCTAGGACCTCTGCTGCTAAACAATTAGGGGTCCTGCAGTTTAAATGTATAGTTAACTGACTTCATATGTGACCCCTCTCAGCAATTATTTTGCTATGGAATCATAAGGAGGTTTCACTGAGTTTTAACTTGAAATATTAAACATTTCTGAGATTATATATACAAACATTTTTTGGAGCCCCTTACTTCAAAGGGCTCCTAGCATGCACCAAATTCAACCCCCCTTAAATTCATCACTGCTAGCAACCTGTCAGTTCAAAACTTATCTTGGACCTGCTGAGAAATTCTCTATTAGAGTAGACTGGTAGGTAGTGTGCCTGCCTTCTAATCCAAAGGTCGCGGGTTCGAATCCCGCTTCGGACATGGATGTTGTGATTCGTCTTGGGATTTTTCTCCTACCTGCATACAAGCCTAAAAAAATTGACTTTGCGGGGAAGGCATCATTAAAAAAAAAATAGAGAATGGCCCTAGACCTTCGTGGTCTGTAGTGCCAGTGTAGATGTAAATACTGCAATAGCTGGAGCAGAAAAAGAACTGCTATAACATTGAGCACCGCATTGCATAGGTCCAGCTCTGATCGTTATTTTCCATGTTCAATTTTTTAAACCAATAAACAGTGACAAACAGGAATTTTGTAGCAATGAGAAAAGCACCTAAAGAGAAAATCCCATTTGCTGCATACGGCTTGCTAGTTTAAGAGATACAGCTTTCTCATTGATTTGATTCTTTCGGGAGTAGATGGAATATTTAAATGTTTTATATTCAGGAATCGTACAATATCTTATATATAATTTTAGAAGCATCTGTCCATCCCCCACTGTATCTGAAAAACTGTTTGTTGTAGAGAAAAGAGGTAAATGATGTTTTGTTTGTATCAGCTAGGAGGTCCCTGGAAAACTTTTCATTTTCATAAAGACCCGGGTTCGATCCCAGGAGAGGATTTCTGTTTCCCATTGGGTAACACGTAAAGATTGATTTTTCGACGTGCATGCCTTCATTCTTTTGCTTGCTTTGGCAGAGGGGTAGTTAGCATGTCTAGATCCCAATGCTAGGGTCGCAGGTTCCAGTCCTGCCGAGGGCATGGTCATGTGTTTCATCCATGTTATTGATGTTACGATATTCAATGTAATTGGCCTTGTGCTGTTTCCGAATTTTTGCCATTTAATGAATTAATTAATTAAAATTAGAAAAAAATTACCTATGATCGTCAGATTTGAACTGTTTTGAAGGAAAATGAATAAGGTTTCTTATTCTAATCGTCGATTTTCGTCTTCGATTCGATATCGCTTGAATTTTGACAGATAAGTATTTGTGAAAAATTTTGGGTTCATTTCTGGAGGTTGCTGTGGCGACTATGTCATTGTCGCCGTAAGAGATTGCATTATTTTCTCGATCCACATTTGTGTAAAATATATGCACGCATTGAATGCCTTAATGCAAGGAAATGATAATATTGTCAATACGCACACACAGCCATCCCCTCAGCAAAATTCGAACCCGCGAACCTTACATTGGGATCGAAAGACACTAAAATTTTATACTGGGGAAATGCATTACTAGAGTTAAATGTGAATTATTGAGATCAATGACAGTTATTACAAGCATAATTACATATTTCAGACACTTCTTATTTATTTAAATTAATTAATTTACAAATATCTGCACAATTATTGAGCAGGTACAGCTAGTTATATTATTATAATAAAAAAAATAACGTAGTGGAACTATAATTTGTTAAATTTTCTATCAGGAATATGTTCCATGAAGTAATGCCTGCTATGGTAGTTTATGATCGTTTAAAGAGTTTTGTTAAATATATGCAATTTTCAGTTATGGCTGTTTCAACAAAATGTTCATTATTTTGACCTGCAATCCATAATATATTTCGATATTATCAATTTGGTCGCCTTGTAATTTGAATATTGGATCACTGGGTTTAAGCATCATCCACCATAGAAATCCTCGTCCTAGAAAGCACGCATATTTTACCGAGGAGTAATTAATTCTCTCTCTCGAAAATGGAATACCCACGGATCCAGTCATTTGCTTTGTGATTGCAATGCTGCCAATGAGCTTTATGGTTCTATTACGGCATGGATACAAAGCGATCGATAGCTTCAGATTTTAACGGAATTTGGCGACAATAATGTTGGTGTCGAGAAGTATTCAATTGCCTACCCCTATTTCATGTTTTTATTAGGGTACAGTGATATCCATCTCATTTTGTCACGATAAATATATTTAATCTATAGATGTCTATAAAGAAAAGTGTTTGTTTGTGTATATGTATGTATGTTTTTTTTATAGCTCAACAACTACAGCATGTAGAAACGAGGAAGGTGTCATTTTAACTGGAATAAAGAGTTAAGTGGTGTAGTCAGGTTTTTATACCGATTTGATTGACCTTTCTAATTTTTAAAATATTTTCTTTTTTTATTTTCTCCATTTGAACAACATAGGGATGAGTGCAACTTACTTATCATTTGAATTTTAAAATTACTTAGAAACATGGTATAAACTTGAGACACGTTAGATAGTTCTATGAAGGAAAGAACAGTTTATTTTTATTGAAGACAGAATCTGAATCCTGGTCGAATTAGCGTAAAAATGCGTTTCGAATCAGGAAAATACATGATTTTATCAGTTTTATGACAATACCAAATATAAGCTACCATGACAAATCCCATTGTCACCAAAGTTGAGAGTCCTATGCATTTATATGAGAAAAAATTTAACGTACTATCGTTTTTCAATTTCTGTGTGCGATTTTGATTTGTTTACGTGACAACAAAATATTTGTTGATTTTAATTGAAATATTACTAATAAACTGTTTTAATGATATTTTTGTTTGGCGTAGAGTACTCCAAAGCAAACTTTTTAAAACTACATAAGTAACTTAAATAAATAGACGTAGATGTTCTACAAATTGTGATTGGATAAATCGTTTCATTGTTTTCAAAGTATTGTTGATATAAACAATTTTCCCGTAACAGAACTCATTGATGGGAGTAGATGAGAGAATCTAGCTAATAGTCGGAGAATAATATTCACTCGGTGATTTTTAAACGTTCTCGATTTAGTTTTTTGTCTTTCCTTAAATTACTTAATTTCGTTTGCTCCTTTGTTCATCCATTTTCTGTTGAATATTGTGTTCTTGCTAGTTTTACTTAGTTTTCCTTTTGAAGATATCGTCACGAAACTTCTCATAGGTATATAATTTTAACCTGCGGGTAACATAGGCTATGATGATGATAAAACATTTGGGAGGAGGGAGGGCTTAACTCAATAATTATTTTTCCATATGTTTACACGAAATTTTCGATTTTTCAGAGTGCAAGATTTTCATTTTTCATTCGTCAGAATAGATAATTGCGAACCGCTTTTCTTCAGTTTTTCTTTATTCGACGGTTAAAACTATGTACTATGTTATTCCTGCGACGTTTACATGTTACACGGTCAAAGTTTTAGATTCACTAATTCCGTTGAAATTCAACGGGCACTTCTGCTAGTTTTGCTATAAATTAATAGCTCAGCTTTTAATAAATGTATCACAAACAACGCAACTACCTCAAATATGTGTATAAATGCACCAATGACTGGTCGATATTTGGGTCCTGTTTTTACGTACATAATTACCGTTTTTCAAAGATTTTTGGCGGTATTTACGTAGTAAAATTATTTTCGTGACATTCTTTTGCAACTTAAAAATTCTCATCAGGCCATGTTCTGGGAGGCACACGATTATCCTTTTAATTATTATTGAAATAATCTAAGTATTCCCAAGACTTAAACTATCGGACGGTATAAATTGTAGTTTCTTATTTTTGAAGACAGAATTCAAATCCAAGTAGAATTAGCGTAAATTTATAGTTTTTGCCGCAAAAAAGTGGTAATTTTTCTGGGTTCAACAATCAGCTACCTAGGCAACAGGCTTAATGCTTTCATATGGGTAAGCTTTTAATGGGAATCAGAGTCTTATATTTCTCCTTTAAAACCTTACTAGCATAATGCTCATTGAAATATCAACGGGAGTAAAGATTCGATCGTTCAAGCTATTTATGGAGATCAAATTGGCATCAGAAACAATTGTATTGAAAGTCATTTCCCTCTCTCACTCTCCCTCCCTTTGTCCCCTCCCTCCCTCCCCTATTAAAAGCAATCAAAGCACGTTTATGCCCATAATGATTGTGTAATAGTGCCGATTACTTACCTTTGATATTACTCGTGTTGCGCTTCGTTGATTTGTATGCGACAAGAAACGTCTTCAGCCTTGATATCCGGATTAATTGAATATAACACCGTCTCCACCATTAAAAGGTAACTTATGCAGGTAATTTCACCAAATTTGAAGTAACGAGTATAATAAATGTTAAAACAAAAGTTATTTATAAAAATTTATTTTTATACCCGTTACTTGTTTCTTATTATTTTAGGTTTTTCTTATATTATGACCATTTGTAAGCGCATACCAACGCATATGCTTTTGCAGTCATTACATATAATTACGGGCCCTAATCTCAACCTAAAAACTTAAGATTTTTATCAACGCTCTGTAGGGTTATTTTTGAAAAACTTTGTATCCGTTGTTTACCCTGAATATTTGTGACGACCATATTTCTTTCAAGTTTTAGGAGTATATTTACCTTTTCGCCTTTCGCTCCTCCATTATATTCGTAAATGTTAATTAATATATGTAGTTACCTCCGAGAATTCAAGTCTTCTCCCAGTAAACCTCCACACAAGAAAGGTTTGGCGATCCCTCATCCAAAGTAAGATTTTTGTTGTCGAAGATTTACACTCCCTCTCAGGTTACATGTCCGCTTGGCTCGCTTTGACCCCTTTTTTATAGGAGGCGGTGATAAGTTAGGATATTCCACTCGAGGAGTAATCGCGGTCCGTTCGGGTAGCAACGGATGAAGGGTTTCGACTTATGCCCACCACGTGTCGGAATTTCCGTTCGAATTCAGAAATCGGGTTTGCAAACGGGCGTTCGACTGCGGATGTGTGATCGTAATCGCATCGGTCATTGCGGGGTCACGTTTGGTCGGTTATCACGTCTCCCGCTTGTTGCACGCGCGATAAGGGGACGTGTCACGCCGAATTGCATTTCGGGGCGCTCTATCTCTTCGTGTTTTTCGAATCCCTTAGCTGAAATTATCGCCGTAAACACCTCTCCTACTTCAGCACAACCGGAGAGTTTTATTTTTCTTTATTTTTCGCGGACCCTCTTGCCTACCGATGTCTTTTTTGTTTGAAAGAACTCGGGAGATGACAGCTCCCGTGATTTAATATTTTTTATTGCATTGATTTTATTTTTTTAAAAATAAGCACTAAGAACCGACATTTTTATACGTGCCGAAATATTTTAAATTACAGAGACGCTATTAAAACGCTGACACGTATAAGATGTTTTTGTCTCTTGAGTATTTATAATAGAAAACTATTAAGGACAGCGCCACCGTCTGTTTCGTTTTAAAATATTCAATGCATCATCGAATACGACTTGCATGTTCTGTTATGTACTCCTGAATATTCCAGTATGAGTAGAATTGGTCTAGATCGGCGGTTTCGATTTTTTTCCACATCGCGAACACCTTGCTATACATTTTTTCGCGAATTTCCTTATAATAAATTTATTTATATCACTGAACCTTTTGATTTGGCGTTTTTTTTATTAAATTCATTGTGCATTATTTATTATTCATTAGCTTAATTATTTTGGTCTAAGGATCGAATCAGACTCCTAGATACACATAAATTAATGCAATTTATCGAAAAAGAGCCATTTCGACATTAAATGGCCGAACTCCAATTCTGAAGAATTTCAGTAAAACTCTTTAAATTTAAGTTAAATATAACACGAATTTAACCTCGTTATTTTCAACCATCGGATTTATTTAGGAGTAATATTTTCGAATACGACTTTTGATTTATTTTATAATACGAATACGAAGAGACCACAGAAAATGCTATGCTATCCGGACAACTGAAACTGCGAATAGACTGAACTTCTCATAAATGTATGACTTTTTTAGATTGCTGTCTTTAAAAACAAACATCATTCGTTTTTTTAATACATTATATATATGGAGTGCGTTGATTTATTATCATTATTAGTAGTTGGTCGAAGAGAAAGGAGATATCTGTATTGTCTATAACCCATCCAATGATGGTTTATGCACTAAAATTTTCTTTAATACAGAACTACTAGGGGCCCCTGTATTATTGATATCTAAAAAATTAAAAAATCAAGTTAATTCTTTCGCGATATAATTTCGTGTATTCCCTTTCTTTTTCTTTTTTCAAGTAACTGTTCGAAATTGGATCAAAATCGTTAGAGCCGTTTTTGAGAAAATCAAATTGTTGCGAAAAGTGCATAGAATAAACTTCCCTTAATTATTGAGCAATGTCAACCATTTCTTCACGGCTTCTATTCTGTATGATAAATTGCCTAAGTACGAGATTTCATTCACTTTTGCTCTAGAGCCAATAACGGACAGACAGACGGCATTGCGAAAACCACTTTTTCGGTCCCGGGTACACCTAAAACGTATATTTCCATCAAAATCTCGAGGTCGAACTTTTTCGTGATAACAATACTTTCTCAATATGCTTCGTATATGAGAAAGTGAAAAGCCGTTAAAAATAATACCGAAAGTTATGAGGAAATTAAAATATTTCGAAGCATCGACTCGCAGGAAATGAGATCAAGAAGGATGGCATTAAAAAAACGGTTCGGCTGGAGGTATACCTGCATTAGCCATTGGGAAAGAAGAATGTTTTAGGCGTTCTGAACTCCAGGAAGGGATGTCTATCCCACCGGAGTCATAAATCGAGCAGCTCAGGAGTGGACCACCTCTGGAGATAAGAACTACGACCCTCAAGCGAATTCCAGGATAGAGAGAGATAGATAGATAGATAGAGAGAGAGAGAGAGGGAAAGAGAAAGGCGGAAAAGTAGGCAGCTAAAAACCACCTTCGGGAGTCCCCGTCTGAGGCATTGTTTCCCTTTGGCGCATATGTGTACCAAAGAATTACGGATTTTTGGGGCTATTTTCGCTCTAAATGCTGTTTATTCCGGAATATTCCATTTATGTAAGTCAAATCACGATATTTTATGCGCATAAATAAATTTCCCTCTTTATCTAATGGCATTTCCTTATCTTCGACCCTTTTAATTTTTGAAAGTTTAATTCTGAAACTCGTGCAGTATTTTAATATATATATATGCGCTTGACACAAACTGGTGAGTGGATTTTTAGATACGGAAGGCGAAGGATTGAGATAAATTGTTTTAGTACAGCAATAAATTTGTTTGGTGGACTAAATAAACGCAATAACGTTGCTCTGATTTTTTCGGTATCAGGGAGATGTGATCGAGAGGTATTTATCACCGTAAAAATTGCATCTGGCTGAAAATTGCATCATACTCGCTCTAAAAAAGAGGGTTGAGGCAAAGAAAAAATTCTAAAAATACTTGTAAACCTAAAAATGATTTCCACGCATACAATAGTGGATATTCTTGTATTATTCAGAGGCGTTATGTAATTCGGAAAGTGCCGTGATATACAAAAATTTCGAATTTTCGTAGTTTTCTGGCATATTCCATTCGTTTTTAAGTGCTAGATGACATTCAGCGGCTATATCATACCACTAAATACTGGAATAGCTAGTCTTACGGAAGTGATCTGTCATGTTTCATACGTTTTATGTTTTTACGGTTAAATATACTACAGAGGGTGTGTAATTCGAGACGACTGCAGATCGTGAGAAATAAAATATTTAAATCGATACGAAATTCTCAAACGAGGAAAACGATCCTTAAACATGTAATTTTTTCATTCAATTCTATTCTCTCTGTCAATTTTGTTAACGATCACACGTCTCCGATAGAGCATAGCGATTATCTCCCGTTGAGTTTTTGTTATATTAAAAGCGACACGATGCGAGAAAGCGTTAATCGACCGCAATAGCCGACTCTTAAGTAGAGGCGTCGCAAAAAAAATTTGAAGCTCGCCTTACTAATTTTAGATAAAGAGTTTGTGAACTTGACAATTACTTCACTTTTATCACTCTCCTTACCATATGTACGTTATAAGAATCATCAAATCATTCATCAGTGTTAAAGATTCATAATAAGCAATTTAAACGGATTCCTGGTTTTACCCGTCGATAAAATTACTGCTTATATTAAGAAAAATGATTTTCAATTGTAAAAGTCATTTTTGCTTCTTTAGTGTCAGAAAAATTCATTCTTTCGGAGTCCCCTAATTGGGATATAAATCATATTACATAAAGTTATTATACTTATTTAAACCTAGATATCATATTGGAATCATTTGCATTTTTTATAAATGTGATATGATGTTTGCCTTCATAATATTTGTTTGCGCTTCTATTAAGGAAAAAATGCAAAAATACGAGTAGTTGCCATATATTTACCAGTAGCTTATCGGAATTTCACTCCTAGCAGAGATTCTTAGCAATAACTTTCTTTTGAAATAGAAAATTTAAATTTAATTATCAAACTCTAAAAGATATTGGCACTTGGGGATACTCGAGAAATTTTATCAATGTTTAATATTGGCTATAAATTAAGCCAAATGTAGATTCGTACTCGATGAACATTTCGAGGACCGCGATATTTTTATTTCTAAAATTGGGGGAATGACATAGTCTGAATGGAATTATTATGCCCAACAAATCCAGTAACGCATTAAGAAAGAAAATTCATTTAGAAATGTCGTGGAAAATATAGTTCGTGTTTGGAAGGATTAAGTTTATCAGGCAACAGTTTTATTTTTTAAATATACTGATTATTACCTACACATGCCAGTAAACATTGATATATAATGGAAAAAATTACGAAATACTTCACGATAAGAAGCTTATTTTCATAAACATTTCATTCTCTTTAATGATGATGTGACATTAAGACGACAGTTATTATACGTATATTAATCTTGAATGAGCTCAAAATATATTAAAATTTTAAATCCAACTTGAGTAGAAATACTTCAATGTAATTTTCAAATTGACAAACTTTAAGTTGTATGTTGCCCCATGAAAACGCCTTCCATTATTTTCAGTAGTTAAGCTGCGTATGAAATACTATGTAATCTTTTCGAATATTTAAAACATTATATATTTTTAGGAATTATTCTTTTTCTGGAATTAAAAATACATTTGTTATTTTATGTAATAGAAACGGGATATATATGCGAGTGAGTTAATTTGTCTGATGCGCACTTATTAATAAATGTCTAAAGCGAATCGCGCGCCTTTTATTCAGGTTCGTTATTTTCAACAGTTGAATCAAATTAGAAACATTTTCCCTAAAAATTCAAATGAAAGAGTTTTGATGCTTTTGAAAGATTTAACTTTAACTAAGATGCTGAAAAGAAAATTCCGCCAGAGGAGGTGATTTGGTCCCTCTCCCGGGAATCCCACTCACCTCTCAGCTTGGCTTCACATTGATCCAGTGCGGAGTCCCTCTCGGCCAGCAAACCCAGGTTGAAGCGAAAGTCCACCTCAAGCAGTTCCAATTTCTCCTGCAGTGTGGCGACAGCGGCGTCCTTCTGACTTAGGTCTCGGACTAGCGATTGCAGAAGGCTGCTTTGACTATCCGTCCGACTAGTCACTCCGGAGAATAGCCTCTTATTCGACCTATTAATGCTTTCTTGGACAACTGACATTTTTTATGTAAAACTTCACATAATGAGAATCAACATCAAATTCACTCTTTATAATGACATTTCACCATCGAGTTTTATTCTAAGAGAAAAGTTTTAAATGTTCTTTAACTAAGAAACGTCAATGACACCATTAGCTATGAAACGAATTATAAATCCGATGTTATGTGTAGGAAAACTTCATTGTTGCTAAATTAATTTTCGGAGAATGTTACGTCATCATACGTCATTGACTTTGTTTAGAATCTAGTAAATAAGCAATATCTTAATTATTTAAAAATTAAATCCATTGATTTTTCGTTTTTAAATATCAGTTTCTAGTTTGGAAAAAAAGTTAAATCTGAAAATGAACGAAAATAGGTTAATGGTAATAGTTTTGAATTAATCTACAAATAATCGTGATGTAATTTATGTACTTCATTTCCAACCTTCTCCATTTGATTTCAGTTTATGTAGCATAGCTTTACTTAAAAACAGGTAATAGATGACATTTTAGGTTGATCTAATTGTAAGTGACAGTAATTTAGATTGCCGCATATGAAAGTGTATATCGATTCCGACTATATTAAATTAATTTGCTTTATGGCTTAAGATTCCATTATAGATTTGAGTGTTTATGTACATATGTAAAACTAAATCGTTATACTATTACAAAAATGAAATAAAGTAATTCTTATTTAACGCATATTTAACTTTAAAGAGTCCTAAATGAAATGTACGTTAAATCTTTGTCAACAAAAATCCCGTTAAATTAATAATGGATTTCAACTTGAGTATCTCCAATAGCCATAACAAGGTTATTATAAAGCAGACGCGCATTAAGGCTACAATTTAGTCGTCTTCAATGGCGATTTGTCAAAAAATAGATGGTTAATAAAATTCATGAGTGTGTTTTCGGCTTTTAGACGAGCTTGTTAATTCTCTAGTGTAGGGGTCTCCAAACTACGGCCCTAGGGCCACATCCGGCCCGCGCAGTGCCTTGCCCCATCAATTTAGGGTATTTGCCTGCAGGGGTTTTCATTGGACATCATTTTTTATATTTAAACCATATTTTCCGAGCGTTGGTTGCAAAATACTTTAATATTATATGACATACTACAGAATAAAAAAATCACAAAACATGATCTTAGAAATTCTCATACGGCCCGACCAGTCATTTTAAAGATTGTATGTGGCCCGCAGAGTCGTACGTGAAGCCTCACGCGGCCCTTTTATTAAACAGTTTGGTAGAAGAGCTGTTTTGAAATACTGAAATTCCTCGTTTCACAACGAAAGTAATTTTGTTTAAAATGCTCAGTAGAATGTTGAAAATATTCAGAATATTTATATGTAAATTTGATATTATAATATCAACCAATAAAAACATGGAGATAATGGAGTCCTTCCTAAACGTACCGTATCTAATTACACCTAAAAAAGAATTACAGTCCCCTCTTACGTGAAATGCGAAATATATTAGAGTAATATAACATGTAAGGCCAACCTGGATGAACAAGGGATTTTGTCCAAATGAGGACAGCTATTACTATATTCAGCGTTTATGTGCTGCGAATCCCTGATTCCCTTGCATCAAACGAACCATAACACCAGAATTAGATTTCTTATCTCTTCATTCGTTTTTCCTAACTCCACTCGAAAGCTTTCGACCATTCGGTCGCCGCGAAAAGCTTTCCATCCGCAAAGAAAACGCAGCAACAAAAGGAAAAAAGAAATGGTCGTTAGAATCTCAGTGCGGCGCAATATGGTGAAGGTGTGATAATGCGCCATAATGAGGGCCGCGGATTTCCCTCCCGTATTCTTTCCTTCCCAGCCTTCCAACGATGCACCGCGCTTTCGCAATCGGAGAATACGGACGTGAGGTCACCCCGAGCTTACCTTCTGATGTCGTAATCCGCAGAATACTTTCCGGCTTATTTTATTTTTTCGTCTTGAGTTTTGTGGCACTGCCGGACTCTTATGCTTGCCTTTAAAGATTCGCGCTCTTCTGTCTCAAACGCTTCTCTCGTTAAAGAGATGGCCGAATTTTTTTCAGCTTAACCTTATGGTTTGTTTATGTGAAATTCTGCTAAACATCTTCTGGCGAGACGCTTAGCTCCACAAGCCGCTTCGGATAGGTTCTTTTTATTTGATTTCTGGGTGTGAAAGAAGTTAAATGGAATAAATGCATTACGTGGGGACATTAAGCGAAAATGATGTTAACAGGAGTTAAGTTGATAATATAAACTGGCGATATACCGAGGCTTCGCTATGTAATTAAGACTGAAAGCGAATAAAATTTCAAAAACTTCCGTGAGAAGGTCGTGAGTTTCATCACCCGAGTTCTCGTAGTCCCTGTCTAACAATAAGTAAATATTGAGAGTAATTTTAAGTTTCCATATTTTGAAACTCGACATTGCGTGCCGCAGAGAGAGAGAGAGAGAGACCGTGAACGCAGTCTCTGCACGTCGTTCAAACTACCTGCTCTATACTAAGTTTTGGAACACTGATAAAAATCTCCTACGGTGTAAGCTAAGCCGTCATTAATTTTCATGAAATTCCGCTGTAGCATTAATTGGTGCAGCCGTAATGGTAGCTACGTAATTTAAGAACTCATCTAAACTTTTTATTTTGGATTCATGTCGTCAGAAACTTTTCAGACCGGCTCAAACTCCATTGAGACATTGTACGACATGAGAGTCACCTACTCAACGTAGAAGTCTAGAAGAGGGGTTCGTTCGCATGAGTTGACGACATTCGTGAGATTTTCTGGAAAGCAAAAGGGAAATTTTTGCTTCGACCGGGAGTCGAACCTGGCTCTTCCGCTAGATAACTAAAAAGGCGGCCTAATTTTACCGTTTACGAACGACGTTAACTCCGTGGTTCGGAAAGTGGGAGACCCAAGTTCGATTCCAGGTCTAAGAAGAGTTTTCCTCCTGCTTTCCGGGAATTTTTTTTAGTCCATCACATACGTACACGTATAGAATTAAATTCCAAATTTTCGATCGTATTTAGATGAGGTTCGTTCGTCGTCCATATTTTTTTCGACGCGTTTCCTATACAATGACTCGGGGTAGTCGATAAAAAAGGACTTCGCAGTCCGCGCACGCCGAAATAGCCAGGGCCATTGATGGAAGCCTCAATATCCGAGTGTCGCGAAGCGGAAGGCGAGAAGGTAGACAAACTAGTCTCCACGGGTTGAGAAGAGGCGGCTAGAGTTTTTTCTGCACAGCGTACTTCCCTCCGAACGTCTGGAGAACTTGTGCGACTAGTGGTATTTTTTCCGAGGTACATTTTTACATTTCTAACGTAGACCTTTCGCAAACTTGCTTTCCGTGCGGATGGTCTCCGAGATGGAAAATTTCACAGTTTCCGAGTGAAAAAACCGAAAAACTCAGATAGCTGGAACGGTCGCGTGGTTTTTTTCTCATGGAAATTATCCACGAGTGGGAACCTTCGAAGGTGATGACGGAAATTCTGGTCCTACGCGTTGCTTTCGGTGACAGGTTAATTCAAAATCGGTGGGTTGCGTGGAAAAATTCGACCATCTCCAAATTTAAATCGCATGAGCTTCCGTGTGACCTGTTTTTATCTTTATAGGGGTCAATTTCCCCATTTTTAAATCACGTAATTCACCTGAAAATGAACTATTAATCTGTTAAAATACCATCGCTCTTCTCACGCGTTGTGTAGCGAGAAAGTAAGGCTTGGACTCCAATGTTTGGTATTAATCCAGTTCATGGAACCCGTACACGAAGGAAAAAAATTTGAATTTTATAATAGGTGAGTCTATTTTCAGTATATTAATTTATTGAGAAAAGACGTTATTTTATAACGTGTGAAAGGCTGAAAACAATCCTACGCTATTGAAATACGAATTATAGAGTTATATTATGTCCCTTGGTGGCGAAGTAGAGACGTTGTTATAACTGTGCTCAACCACATTATAAACTTGAGTGATTCATTGCACAACGCGGGGGTTATGTTTTTAGGAAAAGGCTTCGTTGCGCAAATTTAATCCCCTATCGAAAAAATCACGTGCTCGTATAAGCTATGACCTTACGTCACAAAAAAATGCGACGCATGCCATAATTCAGGGCCGCGAATAATGAAATTTTATACGTGTTGGATAAATTTGTCATTTATTTTACGGTGTATAATTAAACCTGAGTTGGGGAAATCCGCATTGTCCAACGGATTACTGTATAATAGACAAAAGAATTTTTTGCTTTTTTTCCAACCACAATTAAGAGAGCTTATAGATACGATGGTATGGTATGATTAAGGTAGAGTTATAGTACAGTATTTGATCTTCAGCTGGAGATTATTATTAATTCAAAACGCACATTACACGAAATGGTATATCTGTGAATATTAAATATAAATTGCTTTAATTTTACGGAAAAAATCTTAAGGGGGAGATATATAGGCGCTTAGTTAGAATCAGACACATTTAAAAACCATTGATATATGATGTAAAGGAGAGAATTTAAGGTAAAAGGTAAATGGAGAAATTTGACGACTATCCCCAAGAAAAACGAAGGAGATGAATGATAGCGTAAAATGAAGGGCGAGTGATTCTCGGAAATCTGCTTAATACTAACACAAAAAAAGCATCCCTTTATCCAACTCAAGATTTAAAGGCGCTCCATACGGTGGCCTTTGAATAAACTCTTCGCCCAAACCTCCTCGAGGTAATACACACCGCGCAACTCGATTGGTTTCACAGATCCATACCCGCGGCAACACGCGCTGTCATGCGGAAAGAGAATTTCGTTATATATTTATGCGTTCCCACGCAATCTTCCTCCGCGCGTATGCTAGATGCACCCCTCCTCCCTCCCTCCCTCCCCCATCCCTCCCTCCTCCCCCACGAATCGATACGAATCGCGCCAAATTGGTGGATTTTGCTGAGTGGCGGGAATGGAGGGTTCCGGGGAAAGTGAGAGGAAGGGTGGGTGAAAGGGGAAAAGAGAGAGAAAGATAGATGGAAGGGTCGAGGGAAAAGGGAGGAGAGGAAGATGTTTGGATTTTGGGAGGGCGGAAATGTGGGAGGAGTTGTAGTTAGGATTCGGAGTGGGGAGTGGGTATAACAGCTGCAAGGGATGAATGTAAACTACTTCGTGATTCGAATTAATAATCCCCCTTCTCTATCTCTCTCTCTCTCTCTGTATCTCTTTTAGGAAGTTTAAAAAAAAAAAGGTTCGCATCTCGTTCTTCTTTCTTTTCCTCCCTCTCTCGCTACCTTCCTTATTCACCAGAGTTATCCTGCGTCCGCTTTTTAAATTCTCTCCTCACAGGCATCTCGCGCACTTGGTACACTTAAAGAGTTGGACTGGAAATGTTTCAGTTACGGCGACGTCTCAATAAACGAGGATTAGTTTTCAGGTTCGTATCGATTAAAAAACAAAGGCGATTGATGCACGTATTGGTTGGGTAAGCTGCGCGTAAGTCGCTGACGTGGTCTTCTGAATGAACTCCGGAATCGTTTTCGAAAATCCGAGATATTTTAATTCGTCGATTCGAAGGCGAAATGTCTTCTGGACTGCCTTTTTCGAAATGTGTTTTTTCTCGTGAAAAAAATGCCTTCATTTTGGTGACGTGTAACGGTAGCGTTTTAACTTTCTACGTGAATGTTGTATCATCGCATTGTTATTATTGAATGTGGAATTTGTTCATAAAACATCAAAACTATAGTAATTATCACCCGCATTGTGCTTTGATTTTATCGAGACGTTTCAAGCGGTGCATAATTATATTTTTATGGTTAAGCTGAAATTTTTGCATCGTTTTTCAATACATCGGTCCAAAGTTATTTCTCTTGTTAAGTGTTTGTTCAAGCGTAATATCAACGACCAAGGCGCAATAATGAACCGCGCGAAAGTGGTACTTACAAGGAAAAGAATGAAAATTCTCTCTGCCTTTCCAAACATACATTCCTTTAATATCCTCTAACCCTCTCTCTCTCTCTCCCTCCCATCGCCCCTCTTCCAACTCCTTCACCTCCTCTCTCTTTTGCCCACCCAACATCTCCTATCATTCACCCTTCGACAGGTCGTAATCCAAAACCCCTCCCCATTCCACTCAAATCCCTTCCTTAGGATTGGCTGCGAAAAGCGATTCGATAGTCTCAATATCGCCCTAATAAAGACGTGTTTCTTCCTTCCCTTCCTCTTTCCTCAACATTTCATTAACGTCGACAACTGGTTCTCTCTTATTTTCAATCAAAAGGCTATTAAAAGTTTTTTTTTTTAATTTTGTTCAATAATAAATTTGTATTTATCGGATGATAACGCTTCTCGGTTTGCACTTTAAGAAAAAGATAGCTTGCATTGGTAAAAATGAAATATAGAAGAATACGAAGAATAGGTATGTCTTTTACTATTTATCGAAGGAATTAATTGCTTATGTTCAATAAAAGGTACTAACTTTAGGAAAAGTCATTTTTGCTTGCAAAAAGTGTCTTTTGTTATTTTTTATGAGCGTGATTTAATGATATTTGATTTCTCCGGAGAGAATAACTGGCCGATACAATAGAATTAAAGCTCGAAGATGCACAGCTTCTTAAATTTTCATGTTTTACAGTACCTAATGTATTCTTATTCAATCGCGTCACTTTATTTTAATCAGTTGTAGTTCTAGTTTCTACTTGGATAAAATCGTTAAAAGTTCGCCGCTGATAACAAAATTAATGCCGTATACAATTATACATTTTATCTCCCAACTTCTGTTTTAGAGACTCCCAAATATAAATAGGTAAAAGCATACAATACATACATTTTTGCTCCCTATTTATAAAAGATAAATTTTATCTGTAAAATCTAGGAACTTATTTACTTAAATGATCATATTATTTGCTCATGTTTTATGGCATTTATATTTCACAAATAGACTCAAATATTTTATAATTATAAACTAATATATTACTTTTTCAAAGGATTTTTAATTTTGCGCTTTCTGCGGAACATATCATACATATCTCTGCCATTATAATAAAATTTACGCAACAGTTATTTTAGTTTAAACTGAGTGAATCATAAATTTACGGTGAATAATTAGTTTTATCTAAGTTTTGTCTTAAAAATGCTGTATTTTTGTAAAATATCGTGGCAGATTTGATTTAATATTAATACCATGAGAATTTTACCAAGTGAAAACTTCCCGTTTTCATTAATTGAATCTGAAGACAACCGAATATAATCTGCCAGAGAAGTTTATTTTTAAAACACCGTGGACAAAATATACATAATAAATTATAATCGTAGATTAATACAATACTAGCGTAACATACGCGGCCTAGTGGTTTTGAACACGTTTATTAATACATTTCGCTGTAAACGCAATTAATAATCTCGTTCTTCTCAGATACATCACGTAATGAGTCCATTGATCGAACCCTTGAGAGAGCTACATACAGTTGCCCGTCACTGAATACAGGTTTCGGAATGTATAAGCAAATTCTGTCAAAATCTGTCCCTGTGACTTGTTGATGGTCATGAAAAAGGTCAAACGTATAGGAAACTGTCTTCTTTTGATTTTGAAAGGCATATTTGTATCAGATGGAATGAAAGGTATGCGCGGTATGAGGGCAGTATCGGAATTTAATACGTTGACATGGCTTCGTATATTTAGTGCGTTTTAATGGGAACGTTTTGCAAGGGGGCAGTAAATAGGGGGGAGGATGAGGGGGGGAGGGTGAAGCCGAGAAGAAGGGAAGGATCACAGCCGCGGAGAGGGGAAGAGGATTGGAAAGAAGGGGCAGAGGAGGATGGGGGAGAGCATTTGAGCACGCGGAGGACGAATTGAATGTTAGTCCCATTGGAAGAATTTTTCAAGTGTTGGAAACATACCTAAGGCTTTTATATACATACTAGGGGCAAGTCCCCTGCTCGCTGGCGCTCGTCAACTCCTTCCCCCCCCCCCCCCCCCCCCCCTTCTCCCTTTGTTCGCTGTTTCTTCGTTCCCTTGTGGATTTAGATTAGCTTATTGGGAATATGTTTTGAATATGAGTTTAACGAATGTATGTTTGGTTTTTAATAACAAATTATGGAAATTAGTTGAATAACTCTATAAGAAATAAGCTTAGCGGGCTGAAATTCCCGGAGATTAAAAATGGCTGAGGTACAGAGCGTTAAAGAGAGAGAGAAACCAGAAAAAGTATTTTAGTAATATAGATAAAAAAATATAAATAACATGAATACTGCGTTCGGTTTATTTGCATTAAATTCATGTCTTCGGTCATTTCGAGCAAGTTTTAATCATATTTTCGATCTTTAAGCCTTTATTTAAGTGCATATGCACTGAAATTATCGGGGACAACAATACCCGTAGTATCGAAATGTTAAAAAAATTACAAAATCTCGAGTATAAATTCAAAATATGAGAGAATACGCATGAGATTGAGTATTCGACGATAAGAATAAGAATCCTCATTCATTTTGGCATGTTTTTTCGTAAATTTCATATCGATAACTTAATTTTAAGATGTTTTAAAAAGTAAAAGAATGAAAGCCTTCAAACCAAAAATGTGATATTTACGTGGTATCTTATGGGAAACGACATTCATCCTATGAGGGTCAAACCCGTGACCTCATTCAAATTTTTTAAAACTATAACGTAGAGATTCATTAAAACTGAAATCCTGAGAAAATTCAGACACCTCAGTAAATTTTTAACCGAGTTATTCGCAAAATTAGAGCGTTACGCAGCATGATGATGATGATGATCATTACGATTTTATAATATAGAGAGATATAGATTCCCAACGGGTAAACTTTCACACAACGGCCGCGTTTTAGAATATAACGCAATTCCGTATTCAGGTGATGTTAATGATAAATGTTTTAAACAAATTTTGTCTTAAGTATTTTTATACGATGTGTAAAATATCTGAGGAATTTAAAACTTGATCGGTATATGCGATATTTACGTAAGGTGAAGATATATTTATAAGTTCGCCCGTTGGAGAGGCTCGCCCTACTTTTAAAACAATATCTGCTCTAATTTCATTTGGGTACCTTTTAGTTGCAATAATATACAAACATTATTGAGAGAACGATTCAACACAGAACATCCGTATTTAACCTGAAGGATAAAAATTCGTAATAATATTAATCCAAACAGTTTTAAACTCGCAGTTTTCAGGCATAGCCAACTGGTTTACTGGGGAACATTGACGTTGCTGGTCTTTCGAACGATTTTTACGCAAAATTCCTCCTCCCAACTCGTGTTTTTAACTCTTTTGTAGGGTTCGAGAGTTTTCGGAGCACTCGGTGAATAATTGATCATGGAATATGGAGTTAAAGGCATTCATATTGGGTTTTACGAACACAGCATACAAATTCTTCTTACTCTCCGCATATGTCATCACCTTCCCTTCCAAAATGCCCAACGTATTCGAATTTCTTTCGTCCATATTTTATCGAATTAGTTGATTATCCTTGTTATTACAATTGGTGTCATACATGCACCGTAGTTGAAACGAACTGCTTCAGTCGCTACTTAAGATAGATTCGGTAATTACGCCCAAAAGCAGCTTATCGAAAAATAAACTCTTGGAGTTGATCTGTGAACAACAAGAAGTTGTTGAACTAATCAGCCACGTTTCGTGTAAACTCCCTGTAAGGGATTTGTGATTCATAATCTTACTTTTCCGTTCCATTTTCAGATAATGATGATTACGCATTAGTTTGTCTTACACGACGATTGCAATATCCAGAAGAAAAACACGCCAGTATCTCACCAAAAATGTGACCAATTACAAATAATCCTGTCTTCATAATATCTTAACTAAATAACATAATGTTTCGTAATCTTCGCCGTAAAATTTTTTGAAGACGCGAAGCGAAAAATTTCCGGTCGCCTTATTCATTGGTTCCGGGAACATGAAAATCACCGGAAAAGAAAATATGTACGGAGAGAGGTGATTCCGTCCTTGAGAGAAGAAAACAGGGAAAAAGAAACCTTTTCGATTCTTCACATGAAAAATTCAGAGCGTGACCTTTTCAATCTTGGCCGAGGAAGGGAAAAAAATTTAGCAGTTTTCATAAAGTCATAAAGTTACCCAATGTTCCACGTCCAATCCTTTCCTTTTTCCTTCCGTCTCCTTCCGAACCTTTCTTTCTTTCTCTCTCTCTCAGCTTGTGAAAATGTTCGATCAACTTTACCTTTTTTTCTCGTCGTAGAATGTCATTTCAGCGTCGGATGATTCGCGGGAGAGAAGGACGAAATAATTTACGAAGATAACAGCGCGTGGAGAAGCCGAAGATGGGTTATATTTCAATGAGTTACGCGATGATAATTCGGGATGTCCTCTTGACTAGCCGGGAAGCCATAATTAAGGAGGACGAAACGACTCTATCCTCCATTTTCTCGGAAGCCCTGCGACATTTTTGCGATTCCAATTAAGACATATCGATCCGAAGGAAGAAATTTGAAAGGTTACGAATTTTATTTGTGTGAAAGGTTCGGATGGCTGGGCATTCAGGACCACCGAGCTGAAGATGAATAAATACCGATGGCGTCTATAAAAGCAAGTATGGAAGATCCATATTTTTTCGAAAAACTTTTTTTTTACATCCGTCTCTTTTTCCTTTCTCTCTCTCTCTCCCGACGGCTAGCCTCTGGTGATGCTCCTCATTTCAATTTTAAAATAACTCCCGAAAGATACGCACGAATAATTCCGTTTGTATTTAGCGGAATACACAAGGCTTCGTTCAGATTTATCGCTGAAAATTTCAGAGGAAAAAGTCTCGGTAAGTAAGACGCGATTTTCTTTGCAGGGTAAGTAAAGTTTTTATCAAGTTTTTCAGATAGTAACAGTCGTAATAAGTTTTCTTAGCTGAAGTAGCAGAAAATAAGTTAAACGTACTGGTATTGTATCTTTTATAAAAAATAAACACGGTGATTTTATAGTCAGTATACCGTTAAAATTGAGGATTAAATCGTTTATTCTTTGCAACGTTTCGCCCTTTCTCTTCGATGGAAGAATATTTTTCTGCTTAATAAGTCAACTCGACGTACACCGCACCTGTTTCGCTTATTCGTTATAGAACATTATTCGTACAAAAACTCTTCCGCGTTCTAGTAGTAGTTCGAGGAATACATAATGGATACACACGTCAGGTGCTAAAACTTTCACCGGTGCAGAGGCGGCAGCAGTCGGAGGCAGAGCGGGAAGACGAGCCTCCGCGTTACCATATCGATTGTAATACATTTAACTTTTATTCTCCCCGCCGAAAAAAGAGGGGGAAAAATTATTCTTGAAAATGTTTTGCGCCCGCAGTGTGGACGGGCCCTCCGTCGAAGAATCACATACACAGAGTAGTAGTAGTGTTTCTTATTAAAATGTATATCAGGTGATCTCAATGGAAACGCTATGATAGGCTCATAAATAAATTCCTGCATGACTTCGGAGGAAAAAAAAGACGAGGGATTTCGTATTTCCTCTTTCATCCTAAACAGCGGCGAGGTTCCCTGAGGAAAGGGGTAGAGAGAATGGGACTATAAATATGTAAGGGTGGAAGAAAGAGTAAAAATTGGCCGAAGAGGAGGAAGGGACGGAGATGAGGGATAGATTAAAAGAAAATAGGGGTAAAACTAGAGAGAAAAAAGATGAAAGAGATAGGGGGATATATACATATATATATGTATGTATATCTCCCCCTATCTCTTCACACACACATATATATATATATATATATATATATATATATATATATATATATATATATAGAGAGAGAGAGAGAGAGAGAGAGGTGGAAAGCGCAAGAGAAGCAGGTGGTGCCTTCATCCTCTTTAAGAATTCCACATTTCGGGCTCCTTGAGGAATGTAATGCATTCTATTCTTTTTCAATTCGGTGCCGTGCAAAGTTTCGATTGCGCAGCGCAACGTCGGTTCGCTTCTGGAATTGTGTTCTCGATGTGAAACTCGGTGATACAAAAATGCGGACGGAGATGTTCTTCGCAACTCTAATTCTGTAACAATGCTATTGAAAGCGTGTAGCATTATACGATCTAAAATTCTGGCCGACTAAACTTTAATTTATTTATAAGCTTTTATGTTATTTGAACATATATGAAAGCAAATATGTCCGATTTAAAATGTCAATGGCAAAATTTAAAACTACCGATAATATTTTATTTATTATTATTTCTGTTGTAAAGTAACTTTAAAGTGAATTCACAACATTACGTATTTTTCTTGAACATGGTGATGTTATTTAAAAAAAAACAATAGGGACTCCGCCACTCGGCAGTTCTCGTACCATCCGTAGGGCGAGCAATTCGTGGGAGTTCCACGTCTCTCGTTCTTTCCGCCGAGTGAGTGTCGTTACGTAGGTTGATTGAAATCGGACAAGCCGCCTCTGACACGTTCACACTACCTATATTCATAATTCAGCGTGGAGTTCGTGTCGCAATTATAATATTTTTTAAAATGAAAAGTAAAAATATAACCCGTTGGTGTAACTGAAATAGAGACCATAAAAATTATTGGAGCCGATCCCATGCTGCATTTATGGATGTGGAACCATATAAAACATATGGAGAGTTGAGCTGAGCAAATGCTGAAAGATTAATCGAAACCTTACTTGAATTATTCACATCATTTACGTTCGGAGCGTTGTCAGTCGTGCGTTATTTCATGATATTTTTATCAATAAAATGAGATAATGTAAGAAAGATAGAAGCGATGTTTTATTTCAGCGGTTCGCAAGAGAATTGCGATTCTCGCCACTTTTGTGTGAGCGAACAGGTTACTATTTTCACTGTGAAGCATTATTATGTATATTATTATTATTCTATATAATTTATTCGCAAATTCATTATTAATATTTTATGTAATATATTCACTATTATTATTTCGAAAAAAATATCGACAGTAGCGTATATGCAACAGCAATTAACATATTATGATTTACAGATACTTCATTTTTAATTATAAATGTAAATCTTCAGTCAGATATTTACAATTATATTTATTTTAACAGCGCATATAACTGACGAATAGCTACAATTCGCCGCAAGCCTTCGGCATATTCGCCACGTGTGGCGAGTAACAACCGTATTAAACACCCTTGTTCTATTAATTGATGAACTGCAAACTTGTCGATATTCATAGTTACTGCAGCGTTGTTATTTGCACTACTTTTATAGATCCAGTTCATCATATTTATTTTTGGAAACCATTATTACAGCTTTTTCAGTTAGGACAGTTTTTCCGAAGCACTAAGTATTAATATAATTCATTTGCGGATATTATTCGTCACGTCGGTTTATTTCTTCAATAATTCTTCGTCACAGATAAGGCGGGAATTTACTCATTACAAAAGATGCTCCCGTGTTTGGCCTTCTCCAATATATTCATGCAAAATATCCCAATATTTCCAGGAAATGGGCTTTTTGTTCCGATGGATGATCTGTTTTGGTAACCATGGGCTGAAATTTCGAGTATCACGAAAACTATCGGAGACTGGGTGAATGCGTCTTCAAAACAAGTATATTTAAGAAACAACTTTTAAAATTAACAACTCTTAAGAAGTGTATAGATTAAAGATGGAACACCAACGCCAGCCAACGGTTTGATTCAATGATTTTACTGTCAATTAAAAAATTTACGGTCTTTTCTTCGTCTCCAAACATTCGCATACATTCTTCAAGAGTCAGAATCATTTTTAAGGGTTGATAGTAGAATGTACTTCGGTATATGGCCATTGCCATTTGCGGCGCCACAGTCAAGAGACGCCATTTCCGTCAATCCTACAATAAGAAATCCATATCTTACTCTCTCTTGCCTTTATATGATCTGTGAGGTATCGATTAATAAATTTAGTCCGATAGAGGAATACATTTTCAACAAAAAGGTCCTCGAGAGCATATAATTACGACTTATAGTTTAGGAGATAAAAATTTGAGAATGTCCCCCGCTCATGTTAACCAATTGGAGGAATTAAGCGTCCCTGGATTCGATCTCGGATCGTTATTTTACACGATGATTACACATAAGAGTCTTTATATGTGGCACTCTTTAAAATTGAAAGAATGGATAAAATACATGCAGCCGTTCTTGGGTTATTAGACATTATTTGTGGTGTCTTAAAACTTACCTACATATATCGTGGTAAGTTAATGTGAAAGTTGTTAATAAAAGTTGTTAATGAGCATTTTTATTGTTCGATTTTTGCTTTGAAAGTGAGTTCAAGAAGAAGCACTTAAAAAATACTTGTCTCAGGTATCTCCAATAGGCACAATAAGGTTATAAAAACAAGTTAGGAAAGTGTACAACGTATGACAAATGGGCGCGTTTCGTGCAATGGAGTATTAGAAAGCAATTATATACCTGTACGTAAGGGAAATAGCGTTTTAAAGTTCATTTCTTCATCATAAATAATCCATTTTCTTCCTATTTAATAATATTACATGCATACGTAAGGAAATTAAACGTTTGCTTGGGAGATTGTTTATGTTAGCAACAATGAAGTAACCATGCAAGAAATTTTCTGTTCAACTCGATATGACTTTCTTTTTTGATTTTCTTGATAACGGCTACTCCTACGATAAAAATGTATAGGAAAGGAAATACTCTACGAGTTCTACAACTTTTGAAAAATATTTTGATATGGTCAATACTTTACGAGATATGACGAAAATTTAATTTTTTGTCCCCAGTAAAGTGGTACCCCTGATTGGCGTACGTGATTCATTTTTGCGATTTTCTTGTTATATTTGATTGAAAGTCCTTATTATCAAATGTTATGAAAATCCGTTCGGTAGAAGCCGAGAACGAACATGCGGACGGACAGACGGACGGACCGACCGACGATAATAGGCGCTCACGCTGTAAGCGAAACGCGCCTAAAAAAATGCTTATTTCGGCTAAAAAGCAGTCGTATTCAGTTATAGCTATTGGAGATAACTGAGAAAAGTGTTTTTTAAGTGCTTGTATGTTTTCAGCCATAAAACGAGCTCGATAATTCTCTGTTGAATTGAAAGTGAGTGTGCTCTGTCCATTCTGAATACTAATTTTTCTTTTTATTTAGGCTTTCATGCATATCTTCGGAATCAAGAACTGTGGTGTAAAGAGATAACGAGAACCATAATAAAACGTTGTATGGGCGTTTTTACAAAGGTAAATTGGGACAAAATTACTTCTCGTGTCACAGCTTCGTTAGATATCACTCATATTTATTGTAGCTTCTTTTACTATATTAATTAGACATGGTTTTTCGTCTTATTTCGACTTTACACTTAAAAGAGTATAAATTTAAGGTATAATGGAATAATTTCTTGCTTGGTCTTTACCGTTAGTTGTTATGGTATATTTCGAAAATATGATTCGTCTTATTACAATATATAACGGTAGAATTTGTTGTCCGTTTGTTTCTTATAGTCGAGTCTTAATCATTTCGTGTGTGATTTTATTGTTAGGCGTCGCCATCTTCGTTAGCTGCAGAGTATCTTTTCATTGCATTTGGAAGAGACTGATAAATTAATAAAGATAAACGTATTCCTTTCTCTGACTCGCTAATTCTGTTGGGACAATGGATTCGGCTACGAAGCGCCTTGTAATTAGCTTTGGCCATGGTTAAATTCGCCATTAATTTTCATCGGATATAATTTCTTCGTTGCCGGATGGAAATTTTCATTCCGAAGCGGAAACATTTCATCACGCGATGGAGCAATAAACTAGGGAAGCACATCCGAGAAAGGGAATTTTCGCGAAGGAATCAAGTCGTCGAGGCGGGACAAGAAGAGATTTATAGCTTCCGCATAAAGAATGCACAATATTTTGTCGTTAATTGAATTTTTCCTAAAGTCTGCCATTAATCTCCTTTAACGAAATTACCAGCATTGTTTGACCATATTTACGACTTAGTTTATATGTTGAAGTTACCTTTTTAACGGCTTTCAAACTAAAAAAATAAAATAAGATTAAATCAGCAGGAGGAAGTTTCTTTATTTTTGATAAAATTAATGCTACTTAAGGAAATGACCTCGCAGGAAAATAAACTACGTAAGAAACTTTCGAGTGAGAAATTTAATTGGAAGAATTAAATTTAATCCACCGAACTAATTAAAATACATTGAATACAAACATTAGTTAAATTAGATTCTTCGAGGATGTTTTGTTGACCATTTGATTGCCATGCCAACCAGCTTTAAAAAAAACTTCAATAAGACGAATAATTTCATTTATCTTAAAATTTCATTTGTTCAGATAGGTATAACAGTTGGAGTTTTGCTGAATCTCTATAATCGCTGAACGGAGAAAATGATCGAATTACAGTGATTGCGAAGAAAGACTGTCATTTGCAGTAGATACATATTTTCTTCGATGATATACAAGGAAATGTTGTTATGTAACAATATTGAAAACTTATCCGTCCCATATCCTTAGCCATTTGTGTCGATTTTTTTATCGCTCGAGTTTCTTCGAAATTATTTGTCATGCTTATTGAATTTGGTGTACTATACTTAAGCTTTACATATTTTAATAACAGCACCCAAAATGGAAGAGGAAATCGGTATTTATCACACCAGACAGCCCATTCTATTCGGAATTCTGTACACTTTGGTTTCTAAAGTCCCTTATGTCATTGTCTTAATGGCGCATATTGAGCTCTCGCTGGATCCAAGGGCAATGGTACGGGACAAAATAATATGATCGGTTTATTGCATTCTGTCTTTGCCCTCGACTAGATCCAATAATCCACCATGGATCGTTTTCAGGATATGATCAGCCGCCATGCTCCATTTACTGAAAAGTCTTTTATGTGACAATCTCCTCCAATATGAGAAAAGGTTTTACCCAAACTGAAAAATGAATGCCATTCACCAGGTCAAATGTATTAAAATAAACGTCGACATTCGTCGTCGATTTTTAGGGAAAATAAACGTCGACTGTATCTGTCGAAAAAATAAACGTCGAAAACTACCAAGCCTAGTTATAAGCCCGTCATTCCTTTCCGACCACTGTGATTCGTGTCCTTGTCTTAAGAGGGATAAAAATCCCTCGTCGTTTCAAGCTAGGTATGCGAGTATACGCAGTTGTCGAGTTGACAAGTGAAGTGAAAATGAACTCGGCAAGCCCATATGGCGGCATTCCATCTCCAAATTCCTAGTCGATCAACGTCAGCGCTTCGAATGTGTTCGCTATTTTACAGGCGCAAAACGCGATATGAAGCCGTTTCATTGAATCACGATGAAAGACATTTTCCCAAATTAGATTTTGTAAATTAATTACTTAGTTAACCCGAAAAACATTGTCATTCATCGTTCATTTATATGAGAGGTGAAGATTTTTTAAAATAAATTGAGCTTGTAGTTTGGCCTCGTACGAATCTGAGACTTAATATTGGACGTTGATCGGAAAAATCCTCCCATGATGAAACTAGTAGATAAATCTAAAGCAACTTTTCAAGTTGCCTCTGTTTTCTTCTGTCCGAGAAAATTACGCGGAAAATCACGAAATAAGTGTCTGTTCTTCTTAAAAAGGAACTTTCCGAGTATACATTCATATTCGAGGAATCTTAAGAATGAGTCCTGTAAATTACTTTCAAGCATATTTTTGTTGAATTATAATTTAAATCACAAAATCGTCGCCCTGATTTTAAAATATTCATTAAGTGCTGTGAGGGTTATTTCATATGGCACATATGTGGACTTCCTTACACATTCTTCAAACTTTCGAAGACCAAGAAAAGGCAGAAAGAGGACGCGGCGAAACAGACAGCCAATCTCGATGACCTCGTTTGCGCGGCGAACAAAAACCACCACCGTAAACCTTTGAATAAGAATCAATCTTTAAAAAAAAAATACGAGCAGGCCATCACCTTGAGAAGAGGGGATATCCCCCGAAGGGTGACCTATTCACGAGGACAACCGAAAAGGATATTTTTTTTATTCCGGGGCGTAATTCCCGCCGACACCCCTCCGAGAGGAAGAATGAGATTGCTACGCTTCCAAAAACGTGATACTCTTCCCTAAAGAGATCACACGGTAATTCGATACGTAGAGAGACAGTGAGAGAGAGAGGGTAAAGGATGGAGAGAGAGAGAGAGAGGGGGGAGAAGAGAGAAGTGGAGAAAATAGAGGAAGTGGCTGTGAGAGTTGGGAGGCGAGCACTTGTGCGTCCTACGTGTAGGTCATCCATATAGCAACCGAGCAAGCAATCCCTCCCGGGATACGACTTTGTTCTCCTCCATCCGACCATCCCTCTCCATCAATTGGATTCACCGCGTCTCCTTAGGAACGCCTTCCCGTGATCCTCCGCACGTCCATCAAAGCGGGGATTATGGAAGAGGGATGTGTATATGTCTCCTTTAAAATGGGAGCCCGGATGCTGTGGGGGAGAAGGATAGAGTGGGAATTGGTGTGAGCTCGGGAAAAGGAGGGAGGATGAAAGAAAGAGGGAGAGAAGAGGGAAAGAGAGGGTGGGAAGGAGGCAGAGAGAGAGAGACAGGAGAGAGAGTGGGAAAGAGAAAGAGAGAGAGGGGGAAGGAGAGGAGGAGAGAGAGGTAGGGAGAGAGTGAGAAGGAGAGAGAAATGGAGGGGAGAGAGTGAAGGAGAGGAGTTGGGAAGGAGGAAGAGAGAGAGAGAATGAGAGAGAGAGGGAGGAAAAGAGGAAGAGAGAGAGAGTGAGGGAGGGAGGGAGAAAGAAATGGAAAGATGGATGGAGGAAGAGAAGAGCGTGGGGGTGTAAGAGAGAGAGGGAGGAAGAGGAGAGAAGGTGGAGGGATGGGAGTGGTGAGATATGGGGGTGTAAAAGGGGCCGTGGAGTAAGGGGTTTGCGAGGCGAGGGGGTTGCAGAGAGAGCAAATGGGGAGAGAGAGGGTGCCTGAGGCGATGGGAATGAAAAGGAGTATGGGCTGTAATGGAAAGTAGAGGGAAGTGGAAAGACTTAAAGGGTGAATGCGAAGAGGAAATAAAAGTCCTCGGATGAAGTATGTGAGATGCGGCTCTAATAAATACGTTTAACGCAAACACTTTGGAGTGGAAAATACATGTGTTTACACAACTGCGATACTGGAAACTTGTTTATCCATGAAACAGTCGAGTAATCCATGTGTGTGTCTCAAATATGAAGTAGTCTTCCCCTGACAGAATCGACTATTGGTGTATTACCGCTAAGTACTGCTTCTTACAGCTGAAATGCTCAAATGATGAATCTTTTATTGGATGTAGGAGTTACGTATTCAAAATTTAACGAAATATTCCGTGCCCCTAATCTAAGATAATTATTGAATAAATAAAAATTTCTTTGAAATTGTGAATTAATAGGTATTACTTAGTAATGCAATTCAAAGTCTTACGGAATTCGATAAACCGCAATTGTGTCGCATGATGCGAATACGATTTTTATCATTTAAAGAACATATGAATATAACTCGATTAGTTTCGTTTTAGTTTTACATATAAAAAGCGTTTTATTTAACATATGTAACCAAAGGGTTCAGCGGCATATTCAAGCGTTTTATTTAAAATATGTAACCAAGGGGTTCAGCGGAATATTCTGCACACACTTAAAAGAAAAACCAGCAGATTGTGACGTACTATTTGAAGGGAAAACATTAGCAAAAATCTAATTTAAACTTTGAAATTACTAAATGGAGTTTTTGTACTTAAGAATCACCACTCAAAAGTAGTTTCACGCTTAAGAACTTTAATAGCAATAAAAAATTAATTAATCCACACTAAGAGCTGCTGAATAATGTATTCAAATTACACATTTATATTCAGTTCCAAAATGAATTCTCGAGGTATTATATTACAGATTTATGTTTTGATGACAAAAAAAGTTTGTTGCTGCCACAACGTAAACCCTATTTAGTTTTTAGGTTCCGTTGAAGTACATCGTTCATCGTAAAATGTCTTACGTGAGTGTATCTTACGAGTTAATTGGGGTGATTTTCGAAAATAAATATTTCGTGTCACGGGTTCATGATGTTGGAGATTCGTTGATGACCCTTGCTTAAACATAGAAAAAATATCACGGTTCAATATCCTCATAAATGCACGGACAGCACTCACATAGCCATGCTATGAATGAAATGAGGAGATTTTCTTGGAAATTATTTGCATAACTCCGGTTTTTTCAGCGGTGCTCTACATTCTCATATGATGTACTTGAACGGAGTGCATTTTAACCTCAAATGTAAAATATTCATAGCTTTGAAAAATGTTACGCGCTTTCTAGAGATCACGGACGGAAATCCTAAATTTTTCATAAGAAGCTTTGAGGTAATATATTCATGAAATTAAAAAGATGTCTTCCTCCAATTTTGAGGCGGAAGCATAGGAAGAGATGTAAGGATATTTATATTACACTAACATAAGATAACAAATTGTCTGGCACTGTTACATTATTATTCTCTCTGCTTTGAACTATATTTCGGTACTGGTCGGTTATCCCCCCGCAAAGGGTACTATCCTGTTTTGGCCCCGCAAATATTTTTCATGGTAAATATTTATTGTTGAGAGGCTCATGGGATCGCTATGTAATATTTTTACCCTAAAGCTTGCTAACCCATGACTAATGGGCCTGTCGCGACATTTACAAACCCGATCACCGGACAACGGGGAGGGATAGTTTGGTTCCAGTCGAGGCGAAGGGCGCGGTAGCGCCCGGAGACGACTGCCCATTGAAACAAAGCGAGCCGAAGGGTCGTCAATATATCCTTTCAATGTTATATCCTCTTGACTGTTGCGCCGCAAACGGAACCAATGTAATTTGCGGGGGGATAACCGACCAGTACCTATATTTCTAACCAAACTTAACATGGTTTTTAGGAAAAAAATTTGGTTAATCCCAGCCTGGTTAATTAAAATTTCTGATACTTTTAAGTCGTTTCTAGTTAGAGATGATTCAGTTTAATCTGACATATACCGGCATTTTTGATAATTGAAACTCATCAACAGTCATTGTTTGTTTTTGTCTGATAATGTGGTTCTTCCAAATCTTTCCCTCTATCGCAATATTGGAAAAAATTCATACGGTAGCATTATTTCGGATATAGATTAAAAGCCCAATTTCTTCTTCATTAAATCTTCAAGTCAAGCCCACAGAAACACTTATACATATTTTATTCGAAGAATTAACCTGTATGTTAAATGAAAATGTTTTTCGTTTTTTCGTAAAAAGGTGGCGTAAGAAGTTTTTTATTTTAGTACATATTTAAAGGAGTTAAGATCTATATAAATTCCTAAGCATGGGAAGGATTAAATGATAATAGTGTAAAAATTACCAACGCCCATACTTATATTCCTTTTTGTCTAATAAGAAAATAAATTCGGAATTTTTATATCAGACGACAAATATCTCGTCTCAGCATTTTAATTTCTCCAAACTTCGTAAAGATAAAATTCATAAAATCTGACTTGGTAATAAATTAGCCAACGTGAAAAATATAGTCGCATTTTTAATAGGCAATTTCAGGTGATTTATTTGCATTCGACGCGCGCCATCCGTTTTCGCCCCACCTCCCCCTTTCTTATTCACGCTTTTGATGGTCGCGCCACTCAATGCAACGAGCATAATTTGAAGACAATCCGATTACATTTAGAATTCCATGCGCGGTCGTAAATGCGTTCGACCTACTCGGGTATAAACTTATACGCGCATTAATCCGTTCACCGTCGGGTTGTGTGATGCGCTTTGCTCGTTGTGGACGTAAACCCTCTCAGTATAGTAAAGGGAGCGGATGACGCGTCGGCATAATTCATACGGAAGCATTGGAACCATTCGTCACGTGACGGACGGAGGGCTCTCTGTTCGATTCGGACGTTAAAAAAAAAAAAACACCAGGAAGGAACAACGACAACAGCAACGCATAACAACTTAATTTTCCACCCTGGACTTCATGGTGGGATAATTGAAGCGAGTCATTTGGCAGGATGGATCCTGAATTCAACAAAAGAGACGGTTCGTGCGATAGTTAAGGGTCTTTTGACATCCATTTCTCTCTGAACGGAACTCGTAATTGTCCGAATTTTTATCATCCTTCCAGGAACTAACACATGGTTCTCAAATACACGAAAGAGGATTGCCCGCCGTTTAAACAATCGCTCGTGTACGTAAATAGGTCCGCTTTACGCTGAGATATTCGTTTAAGGGAGTCGCTGGATTTTTAATATCCATTGTGCTTCCGAGCTTATTGAAGAGAGATGCAAGGATTGGCTAAAGAGAGAGAGAGAGAGAGAAAGAAGAGGAGCGTGTAGGGCGGACTGCACGGAATGCGGTGATGGTGCTATCTTTTACTAGAGGTTGTTTCAATAGGTCGCATTTCGGGGTGATTATTGTACACGTAATTTTTATGTTCGTTACGATTTCCTTTTTATTCTTGAATGGAATGTACTGCAAGTGTTCTATGATACAAATAGGAGGAATGTGATTGCCAGAGACGAATAAGCAATTTAATCCTGCCGTTACACTTTAAAAGAGGATTCGGGCTGCAAGTTGTGTTCCACGAGAAAAAGGTAGTCGAGTTGCAAGGGAAGGGGAATGTATGTAATGAAATTATATTTTCAGTTGTAAATTGAGTTATAGCGCTAATATAAGGAAAGGATGATGGTTCCATATAAAATATTGCTAAAGTAAGATTTTCATTTTCATAAACGGCATATTTGGGAAGAAAATAGTTAATGGCAGAAATTTTTTATTCGTCATAGAGTGACTTTCAAGAGGACAAGTAATTCAAATAAAAAGTTCATAGAAAATGTTAATGATATCAGAGTTATAGAAAGGAAAATAGAAAAATAAATAAAGGTTGCAGAAGAATCACTCTTCAAGACATTACTTATTAAAAACTCGGTACAACATACATTGTACAAACTCTCTCATATACTAATGCGTCGTTTAGTTATCTTTAGAAAATGAAAATCGTATGAGCCTGTTTTTAGAAAATCCAATTTTTGTTAAAGTTGCCCAAGAATAAACTAGCCTTATATTCATTCATTGAGAAAAATGAAATATGTAGTAATAACGCAGACGTATACTCAAGTAACTGTACGAAATTTTATCAAAACCGTTCAAGCCGTTTTTGAGAAAATGAAATTATTGTTAACGTTGCGTAGAATCAACTAGCCTTATATTAATTTTTTTGAGAAATATGAGCTAGGCAGTATTATTGAAGGCGTAAATTCAAGTAACTGTACGAAATTTAATCAAAATAGTTAGAGCCGTTTTTGAGAAAATCAAATTGTTGTTAAAAATGCATAGAATAAACTTCCCTTAATTACTGAGCAATGTCAACCATATGATACGAGATTTCATTCATTTCCGCTCCACCGTTTAGGCTCCAGAGCCAGTAACATACAAACATATGGCACTGCGAAAACCACTTTTTCGGATTCAGCGGCACCTAGAACGTGTATTTCCGTAAAAATCTCGAGGTCGAATTTTTTCGCGATTACAATACTTTCTCAATATACTTCGTATATGAGAAAATAAAATATAAGTCGGTGCAATGTTAACCTTACAAACTATCTGGTCGCACTACACTCTTTCCTTACTACAAGGATCTAATATTGCTACAAAAAGAACCGCGGAAAATGTCTTCTTCACGTAAATGGCATTAATATATAGATTACCTCAAATATGTGAAAATCAAATTTAATAAATGGTTAAAGCAAGTATTATTTGGATTAAAGAAGCCACACAGGCACTGAAACATTAATGATGGACGAAAATTGTTGAGAGAAGAGGGAGAGTTGGGCGAAAAAATCGATATATTATAATGCCGCTGGACATTATATCGTATAGCTCTTTTTTGAGAAATGTGGCTAATGCATTATTATTTGTGACTAAGCTTTATAACTGAGTGATAATAAATCAATATAGTTAGGGATAGTTTTCAATAAACCGACATTTTGTGAAAATCAATAATTAAATCTATGATTTTGGAAGATTTAATTTGAAAAGTGTAAGAGGCCTTCGCGGACAGGTTAATATTAAATTATGGACGATAATGCCTCGGTATTGCGCTCGAAAGAAAACATTACAGTTTTTGCTCCATAATTTTATATGGCTAGCATAATTTTTTTAAATTTAGAACAATTTAATATATTTTGTAAGCTTTATTAAGGACAAAAAATGTTTTTTTGCGTACTAATCAATTTTTCTTAAAAATATAATCACTATCATCATTATTTAAAATCCACTCAGATAAATTCTGAAATAACGTATCGATTATTACTTTAAGAATAACAGAGAGATAAAAATATTGTTTTCTTTTGTATTTGGAAAAGGTGAAAGGATGGGTTTTTGCTCCATAATTTTATATGGCTAGCATAATTTTTTTAAATTTAGAACAATTTAATATATTTTGTAAGCTTTATTAAGGACAAAAAATGTTTTTTTGCGTACTAATCAATTTTTCTTAAAAATATAATCACTATCATCATTATTTAAAATCCACTCAGATAAATTCTGAAATAACGTATCGATTATTACTTTAAGAATAGCAGAGAGATAAAAATATTGTTTTCTTTTGTATTTGGAAAAGGTGAAAGGATGGGTTTTTGCTCCATAATTTTATATGGCTAACATAATTTTTTTTAATTTAGAACAATTTAATATATTTTGTAAACTTTATTAAGGACAAAAAATGTTTTTTTGCGTACTAATCAATTTTTCTTAAAAATATAATCACTATCATCATTATTTAAAATCCACTCAGATAAATTCTGAAATAACGTATCGATTATTACTTTAAGAATAGCAGAGAGATAAAAATATTGTTTTCTTTTGTATTTGGAAAAGGTGAAAGGATGGGTCTTCGTTTTTTGGCTATCGAACGTATTTTTCAAGCAGTGCTATCAAACCGTAAATTCTTGGGATGGAAATTTTCATAGGGAAGACCTTCTGTAGAATGGGCGTCTGGGCTGAATTCCAAATCAAAACGGTATATTTTCATGGATATCTTGTGAAATATGGTGGAAGTCGATCACAAAAGGAAATATTGGATGGTAAGTGGTGAAAGTGAAGGAAAGTACGAAACAATTTTTTATCGACCATCGACGGAGAAATATTTGGTCATAAGTTACCTCAATTCAAATAGGTTATTGGGAAATCTCCTTGCCAAGGAACGTATAGAACACGAGTTGATGCAACAGCACTAAAAACATGTCCGAAAACATGTATCGTATAAGACAGGAGTCGGCAACCTTTGTAATATGGCGGGTCACATTCGTTGTTGTGAATGTTACGGAGGGCCGCATTGGAAGTCACGAGAGATTCGGCGGGCCGGATGGGTGTTTAAATCAGAAGATTTTGTGATCTCATATTAGTGTAACATCAATTCTAATTAGTTTACTAGCCTTAAAACTTTAGACCATAATTTCAGTGAGAAAATTTGTAATTGGCTGAGTTAAATTCTACCGATCACTATTTTATCATAGCTTCTCGGGCCGCATAAAGCACTTTCGCGGGTCGCATGAAACCCGCGGGCCGTAGGTTGGCAACCTCTGCTTTAAGACAAACTACTTAGGGGCATTGCCTTAATTTTTGTCCGTTTTTTAAGGCATTATACATTTTTAGGATTGTAATCGTTTGAATTACATTTTATTTGACTTTTATTTTTGTTTTTATTTTCACTCAGAATTTTCTTTGGCTTGAACTAAAAACTCTTCTTATACAACGAACACTTTCAAAGCTGAGTGAGATTAAGTAAACTGCGTCATTATCTAAGTTTAATCACTGCTTTCAATAACTCACTTCGATTAAGAAGAAAGTTTCCATTTCTCTAGCAATAATATTCTAAAATAACAAATAAATATCCTACGCGTCTGAATAAAAAAAATCGGTACAACATACGTTGTACAAACTTTCTCATATACTAATGCGTCGTTTAGTTATCTTTAGAAAATGAAAATCGTATGAGCCTGTTTTTAGAAAATCCAATTTTTGTTAAAGTTGCCCAAGAATAAACTAGCCTTAGGTATATTCATTCGTTGAGAAAAATGAAATATGTAGTAATAACGCAGACGTATACTCAAGTAACTGTACGAAATTTGATCAAAATCGTTGGTGCCGTTTTTGAGAAAATCGAATTATTGTTAAAGTTGCCTAGAATAAACTAGCCTTATATTCATTTTTTAAGAAATATGAACTATACAGTATTATTGAAGACGTAAACTTAAGTAACTGTACGAAATTTGATCAAAATCGTTATAGCCGTTTTCGAGAAAATCGGATTGTTGTTAAAAATGCGTACAATAAACTACTCTTAATTATTGATCAATGTCAACCATTTCTAAGTATACTCTGCTCAGTATGATAAAATGCCTAAGTACAAGATTTCATTAATTTTCGTTCTACCGTCTAGGCTCCAGAGCCAGTAACGGACAGACAGAATTGCGAAAACCACTTTTTCGGATTCAGCGACACCTAAAACGTGTATTTCCGTAAAAATCTCGAGGTCGAATTTTTCTCGATACTTCGTATGAGAAAGTAAAAAGTCTATTAAAAAGAAATTGAGTCTGCTTACCGCACTTCAGGGGTATGAGTTTCAATCACTTAACAAATCGTCAGGATGTAATATATATCTTCAATGACTGTATTTTTTAGAATAAGTAATTTGGTCATCACAAATTTGACAATCTTCTGATAATTAGTAATATTCCAGAGAATAAAAAAATAAATATGTTGAGTGAACACTGAAACATAACAACGTGGAAATGTTGACATAGAAAATGTGTCATTGCGGCCACTTGTTCTCTTTCAAGAAAACATATTAACGAGGAATATAGGCACTTTTTATTAATTGTTATTTCAATTTTAGAATATGACAGAAAAAATCGTTATGACTATATTTATACTGATTAAAATACTATTACCAAATATGCGGATTTAATAAGAAAAGCGTTATAAAACCTACTCAACATTCTAAATTGGCCATCTTGAACTGAGATTTTGGTTCAGAGAAAACTATAAGAAAAAGCGTTCTTTGTTTTATTATTCAAGGTTAATGATATCTCACGTTTGGCTCTAATAATTCATTCGTCCCATGGCTTTGAGATAAATATCTAGACGGAGCTCTCAGCGGCCATAGAACAAACCATTTTCCGTCGCGATCCTGGAAAATCATACCGTCTGTATATGACAGCTCCAGTTCGCCTCTGAAATAGGTAAGGGTGAAGTGTATGTACGCCCGAGGTCCCTCGAATGACTCGTTGGGAGAGAATGCGAGATACCATGGGAATGACCGTTATGACAGCTGCGCATCTGCAGTAGATATCAAAGTTTCGCGGTGCTTCTTTTTTCTAAGATAATATTTAGGCGTCTTCCTTTAACTGTTGCGCTTAATTAAAAGTTTAAAAGCAATTAAAAAATTTCCAATTCTCTCAAAGAGAAGGCAATTGATAGTTTATGTAGCAGCAGCCATAAAAAGTTTGAGAAATCAGACGCGCATTTCGGTAACAAAGCAGCCGCCCTAACCAGAATCTTGTGTTTTTTTCTGGTTTTTACCATAAGTTTATCACCAATGAGGAAGCCTGCTCTCTAGCCAAAATGCGCATCTGGCTTTTCCAACCTTTTTATGGTCATTTGGTCTGTACGAGTTATAAATTGGTTTCCAGCCATAAAATGGGATCGTTAATTATTTTATGGACTGGTGTAGTTACCCGTCAAAAAGAATGGGTTGGCAGGAACGAAGTATTAAAATGAAAACATTTCAGCATGTATGCCTTACCTAAGGAGCCTTACATAATACATGTCAATAATACCTTTATTATTTTACGTCGGTGATTTTAAACTTTGACTTAAGTTACATTATTTAACAGACTATCCTTTGGATGACATACAAGTAATTTTAACGCAGAATAATACGTTTAAAAATGAAATGAATAACTTGCTTGCTGGTATATAATAAAAAACAATAACTAAATTGTGTACAGAAATTAAAAAACGGAATTTCGATGAATATTTTCTATATACATAAGAGCATTGGACTCGCAAATGTGGCGACAATGCGGAATTTCATGTTAGTGAAAATTGCTATTAAAAAGTGAAAAATTTATCATTTTTTTAGATTCGAAAATAATTGTAGAAGTAATTCCGAGCGGATTCGAATTCTTTTAAGAGACTTTCTTTCCCTCCATCTCTCCCTCTCTAGCTCTCTCATTCTCTCCATATCTCCCTCTTTTTCTCAAAATTTTCGTGCACAAAACAAATCCGTGAACCGATTAGGCGCGTATTTGAAAATCGACGGTAGAAAAATTAATTTTAATTCTTTTAAGCTTTCTTCGGTTCTAGTCCCCAATTTGTTTTATGATTATGTCAATTTAAAATCTAAATAAAAATAATATGTATATTATCCAGATAGAGGAATGAAACGTTCCTGAGATCCAGCCCTGGCCATTGTTGTACACAATTTCCGTCGTATATCTAGTAAACATCGTGACTAATTGAAGTCAGACAGCAGAAGTGCAGAACAATTAACAAGTACATATGTCTTTATGATCGGGAGATACGGAATGTCAAATACGCAAATTACATATAGAGGTGTATCACAGTAAGTAGTAGTGCAAAATAATGATATTTACTAGTTGCCTATGGAAGCTTTTTTCCGTTGATGCACAATCACCTTTGACATAATAGCGACTAATGTTTCACCATTTTATGCCATTATAATAGGCACAGACCTAAGAAGCATGTGTATGTATTTTCTGGGAGCTAGTTCAAACGTATTTTTTTCTAAAGATTTGCCTTTGGATTAGGGAGGGGTCATATCTGAAAAGAACATCTTCAGAGAGCGCTTCCGATGTATAATTTTGATAAAATTTCCAGCTACCGCAGATACTTTATATCCAAGAACAGTCTTTTCGTTTTCTTCAGCAGAAGGAGAAAGCCTAAGAGGTTAATTATTTTCTTGTAGATTGAATAATGTTGCGGATTGTGGTAGACATAAACTTTTTGCTTGAAGGTAGGAATATTTACTGTTTACCCGTCCACTTCTTTAACTTCCCTAATGAATTCATTGGCCTACCACTGGTGACGACACTTTCTACCAAAGGACTGCGTGGCGAGAACCAGCCAACACTCGAGCTTAAACGCCGAACAATTTAGCAGCGCAAGTATAGGGTGTCCGTTTAATCTCTCCGGTATTTTAAGAAGCTATATTTTTTAAACCATTACAGATATAATAGAAAATGAAAAACAATAAAAATATATAACTAAAAAAGTTTAAAACCTGAGGCTAATAAATTTCCATGTGTGCTCCTTTTGTCGCACGGCAGATTTCTAGTCGATAATCAATTTCGGCCAGGCTGCTTTGTTGGCAAGACCACCCGTTTCTTTAAAATTTTGATACCATTGCCTGAGCATTTTACCCGTGGGAGGATCTCTGTTGTACGTCTGTCTGAATTCACTTTGCACGCGAATCACTGATTTAAATTCAGCAAGCCACAGAACGCACTGTGCTTTCACTTGTGGAGTCTCCATTGCACTCAGGCACAATGACAAGTAGGTCAGACAGTGGTGTGCTGCGCAGACAACGATGCGCACAACCATGTTGCCAACTCCCTACCTAAAACTGTTTGAGATAGGCTTCAATTCGAAATTTGGCTTTTTTCGATATTTCTAATTGTTAAAAAATCTAGCTTTTTAAAATACCGGAGAGATTAAATGGACACCCTGTATGTGTCTCTGCCTGCATTGGAGTAGGTAAGAGTAGGTAAGTTTTAATGGCATGATTGAGGTGTTCCGAGTGAAGGAAACTTAGCTGAGGATACTTGGTATCAGACGTCGTTAAGCTGACCATAATACAGACTGTTATTGAACTAACAATAAGCCGGAGACTGCTGCAAACCGCCACTGTTTTAATGTCAGTTTTCGTTTCCTGGACTAGTAGTATTCAATCCGTCACAAATTGTTAAAATAATTCTCTCCAACCCGTCTCTTGCAGCATAATATCAAGAAGCCCTCTTAAGGTTTCTTCAAATCGTATGTCTGGCAAACGTTTTGATGACTGAATTAAGATTTCGCGGGTAAAATAGAATCCAGAATACAGGAAGCACGCTGAAAATCTGCGGTTTAAAGTGTCGCATTAAATATAAATAATTATGTTTACATTACCCTAGTGAAGCATTCCCTTACCCAAGAAGCAGTTACATAGTTTGTTCCTAAGAAGTTATCGATCCAGCTCTTGAAATAACCATCATTATTGAAAATTTTGGAAATCACTTTTTATAAGGAATACATTCTCTTTCCTTTTTCCCAATAGTTTATTTGGAATTTGCGTAAATTACCGGTTGTGAACGGGATTTTTAATTACATAGTGTTTGCTAGCCAATCTACCTAAATTTTGCTTTTACCTATTTACCTTAATTTGGCATTGCTATGATGATGACTCAAACTAGTTGGAGATCCTTTAAAGAGAGAAAGGAGTTTTAGGGAAAGAATAGGGCAGCTACAAACCTCTGCAAGAGAGAGCGTTTGTGGCGTAGAGAGCGACAGCTCAATTTTTTGTATCAAACGTAGTTGGAAAGGCGAGAAAGAGGGGGCGAGGGAAGTGAGCTGCGCTGTAAACTACTGAAAGTCAAGAAGGGTTTTGATCGTTGGGAAATGCCAGCGAAACCGGCATTCACAGAGGGAGTCAAAGGGGAACAAATGAAACCCACTCGACCCAGGAAGGAGACGGCGTTTGATCCTTGCAATAAGCGAACCGTCCAAGCGCTACGTGGACGAGAGTAGCGACCATTAGATGGGGTAGCCTGTCCTTCGGTGGTATGGCAGGATGACAAGAGACTAACAAGAGAGGGAAGGGTAGGAGACGAGAAAGACGGAATTGATGAAGGGCAGGGGTTGCCAACACACGGTGAGTGTAACATTGTTGGTACTTTCACTTTCACGAAGCGACTCGCGGAGAAAAATATTTACCTCGTAAGGGACATGGGAAAAACAAAGGATTTTTTATTGTTGTGAAATTATTTTCAGTAACAATTAAATATATCACTGAAATTATGTATGATATGCTAAATTTATTTTATTTGAAATAATAAAGGAAAAGGTGCGTTTTTAAGAAATATGTATTGTTTATGCGGCGCCTAAAGGAATAAACTGAGCATAAGATTTTTTTTAAACTTCCATGGCGGTATAAAAAATTGCATTTCCGATAGCGATGCGCAAGCAGAAGAGACTGGGAACTGGTATTCTAGGGCTTATCTGATCGAGCGCAGCTTACGAGGAAGACGCCCTTGGGCTATGCGTTTTTGAAGATTTGAAGATTTTGCATTTTTGGCGAAAATAATGAATATTGAAAATAGTAACTCTTGGTAATAAGATAATTTCTCAGATGTTTATAGCTCCAGATAAAGAACTCTATGGTACGAGCGTCGATTCATTTATTATAAATTATTATTTTCATTTTCTTCGTATCACGGTGGATTCTCATGCCCAAAAAATATTTTTAAAAAGTACTAGTAGGGCAGCTCCGGATCTCCGATCATCAACGCGATTTAAATAAACTGAAAGTTTAGTGAAATAATTTTGATTGAATAATTAGTGAAATAAATGGAATGCAATTAATCTAAATAGTTCGGCCCTAGGTTAGATCTTCTTTGTTCCCTATTCATTTGACGTGTTTCCCTATTTCTTTCTCTTTCTAGTACTCTCCGCTTCTCATCTACACGGGCAATCCTATGAGCTTCCGCATCTCTTTCTCTCTCTTTCCTTTGATCTCTTGCTCCTCTTTCTTTCTGTGGCAGCTGTAGCTGGGTTAATAGCTCTACGTTACCTTAGTTCCAATGATTATCGTTGCACCCTTATAGACGAATTCACAAACAATTGCTTTACTTCAAGTGTCTATCAACGACTGCTTTTAACTTCTTACAGGACCTACTATAAAGGTGACGTCAATGCAACCGTTTATTCAGATTATCAGTGATGAGAAGATAACCATATAATGTGTTTACAAAGTAACGTGCGTCCCTATTCTTATCTAATTTTTAATTGATGCGTGAGCCTATTTGCGTTAATAAGGATTACAGATGTGTAATATGATGGTTCTACTTACGGAAAGGTAAGATTCCAGCATTCAAACGACGAAAGAAAACAAAAAACAAATTAATTGCATAATTTAAAATAAAAATCAATACGCTGGGAGCTTGTTTGTTATACACATATTATTGACACAGCTAGAAACGCTTCCCATATGCAGTCAACAAAATAATTATCCGTAAATATTTGCGTTGCTATGCTTCGTTAATTTCGATGCTTATGTTAAACAAAAGTGCGAAGCGAATAACGCTATTCTTTCACCTATTTGAAGGTATAATTGATAGTAATTGAAGCGGAGGCAACAATGACGGTCGCCTTGACAACGCCCGGAAAGAGTACGAAAAATCCGCAAAAGTTCGAAAAAGAACGCGTATTTCTGAAAACTTCGACCGTTTGACGTATAAACATGGCAAGAATAAGATAGTATAGAGCTTTGGCCGTCAAATAAAGCAAAAAAGAAGAAAATCGGTCCATATTTACGTATTTTAACGAACGAAGGAAGAAAACCTTGCACTCTGAAAAATCGAAAATCCCGTGAAAACTTATGGGAAAATATAATTGTCTCCTGGATTCAAACCCGGGACACCTTAGCAAACGAAAATATTTTTCCAGAGACCTCAGCCAGTAGAAACAAAACGCCGTTTACCGCATATCTTTACGACGAACGGTTCTTGAGAAATACGCCGATATAAATTGTAAACAAATGTATAAAGACGTCAACGTAAAAGTAATATATAGTTAGATTAATGGGAAAAAAGTTTTTTTAACGGTAGATTCGTTTATGGGTTTATCGACATCTTGTTAGCAGGGGCGTAACTAGCCTCCCAACTGAGGGGAGGGGGGGGATCAGAATTAATGTCAAAATTTTTGAGGAACACCAAAATTGAAATTTAAAACCAAATAATAATATGGAAACAAATGTTTTCACTATTTCTTACTGCGATTTTGACACCAATGAAAGGTAATTTTTTATTAAAAACAAAAAGATAAAACTTTAAGTTTTAAAATATATATTGTTTAGCAAAAGGGCAAGGAGGAACCAGGCTCCTCCCCAAGCCCTCACCTAGTAACCTAACTGATTGTTAGAGGTTAAATTATTGTTGGGAGAAAGACTTGATCCCATGGAAATTAAAACCGGCATTGCAGTACACAGTCCTTTCTCCATTGCTCACATGTATGCTTATTTTTAGATTTAATAAAATTTACCTTACTTTCTTTAAAAGATATTTTCTGGAACTTTAGAAAACGAAAGGAAATTTTTGGGTTTTCTCAGAACAGCATACAATTGACTTCTTCCAGCCCTTTGTGCAGCCATCATGCCCACTCATCTTGGACAGAATGGATTCCTTCTCTCCAAGAAGGCACTCGTTAGAAGACACAAGTCAGCTCCTCCGGACACACATAGATATACTTTGGACTAAAAATGAAAGCAACTCCACATAAGAAAAGGACTTGGAAATGTGAGCTTGGTAGGTAAATTTCTGTATTTTTTGCCACTTACAAAGGCATGATAATTTGTTGTACTTAACTCATCATGTCCTATAATCTGGCACATCAGCATAAATAGTTAAAATACTTTAACTCCCATTTTGTAGGATAATTTAGGTAAATTAGATTGAGTAATGGGATTATCTGACAGTGGCTCAGTGAGGATGTTTGGAGGTAATCTCTTACATATCAGGAATTCCCAACTTTGTTTTAAGTCTCTCTTAATAGCTTAATGGATACAGCGTTAGCCTAGCATATGGGAGTCCAGGGTTTAAATCCTGGTCAAGATGAATGTTTAATTTTTATAATTTGTTATTTTCAATTTTATTGAACTTGATGTGGATTCCACAATGTAAAAATAATATACTTATGACAATGCTACAATGAAAAATTGTAAAAATCAAATTCTATGAAATCCAAATCAAAGTTGGATAAAAAAAAGAAAATCCATTAGGGTTATGAAACTTGGAGAACACAATTTCATTTAAGCACTCTCATGACTTACAATTAGCTGACATGTTTAATGCTTTATATCAGGTTGATAATTTCAATAAAAATACATTTCAACTCTTCTTGTAAATTATAAAAATATAGTTAACATTAAAAGAAATAAACAATTAAGCAATATAAAATATCATATAAAACAAATTATACTTCACTATCATATTGGCAATCTTCCTAGAATTACATTAAACGGATTTTTGTTTACCTAGAGATATGGAATAAAATTTTTTGCCATGACATAAATTTTGCATAATAATAATATATACTACTTGATGTTTTTTTAGAGATTTAATTTTTAATAAAAAAATTTATTTCCTACTTGCAGAATTTCCACGGCAGAATGGAGGTGTATTTTGTGTTTCCTTAAATCAAAGTGAATTTATATTAATTTCAGTGTGTAAATATATGACCTATATGGAAAATGTGGTTTCTCCTTCATTCATTGTTAACCTCTCATTAAGCCGTTAATGAGCATTCGTCCATGTTCGTGGATTATTTGCTAGTTTTTTGCCTCGTCCGCATTACTTGCGAAAGAATCGTTATTCTAGTTGTGCTCCCGAACTTCGTTTCAATAAAGTTTTCTCATCTATTTTATTAATTTTTAACGCTTGCTTCACTAAACACGAGGTTGCACGCGCTCTCCAAGAAGACTACTGTCCGCGCCAAAATTATGTAGATTCGAGTTTGAGGCTTAATATCTCAAAAACGGCTCATGGGATTTTCACGCAATGCATATTATCGTGTAGATAATTTTGTTCTGCGTTTATTGTAGGTAAAGGAGAATTTTTAAAAATTATTCTAAGGTTTGTTTTTGGAGTGAGAATGAAAAATGGATCCCCGATAATATGCATTGCGTGAAAATCCCATGAGCCGTTTTTGAGATATTAAGCCTCAAACTCGAGTGTACATAATTTTGGCGCGGACAGGAGCATCCAATTTTCTCGTCTCAATAGCGCCTAAAATTCGTGCATTTTTCACCTCTTGAGCGAACGTGTTCGTATGCCTTCTTTCACGCTCGGCCTGACGTTCGCACTATAACGAATACTCGTCGAGATTTGATTGTTAGCGGCTGCTCATCTTGGCGTATACGCGGCTTTAGTTTAAGACAATGAATGGTAACATTACAGTTAAATTTACTCAGAACAATTATATTATATACGAAGTTATCCGAAAGGAAGACGATTGCGAATCTGTCGACTTCTATTGCGAAAAATGACTGCGCAGAAAAAGTTTTTGACTTAACTAGCCCCAATTTTGCCATGAGTTAATTCTTTCATTGCGTAAGAGTTCTCTCCTGCTTGCAATGTGGAGATTAAAACAGTAAGCCATATTGAGTTCGCAGTTTTGCTAATTCGCGGTCGAACTCTGCTTCGAGGTTCTTTATTCACGGAAATCGGCATTCAGGTCAGATGAAAAGCAAGTGATGCGGGCAAGTGACTGGTAAGTTCATGTCGATTCAACCTCATAGCAAAATTCAATTCGCTCTTCGTCAAGGCCTGTATTGGACATCTTCACGAATAGACCTAGCCTATGAACCTGACACGCATTGACGATCTTTGAAACGAGTAGCCAAAAGAAAAGTTCAATTGTACAGACTTTCGCAGCGTAAACCGACGATCGTTAATACAAAATCTGAGTGCACTAACTAATGCTGGAGTTGACCTAATTTTGATTCATTTCATATATCATTATCGTATAACTGAAAATTTCCCCTCCGTGACATTATATTTCCCTCTCCTTAAAACGTTTCCTATCCAAATTATTATCAAAATTTTGGTGCTATATTGCATTTAATGAAATCTTACGGATAACTAGTACGAAGAAGATAACATATCTTCATTAAATAAATCAATAATAAATAGAGCGAACGTTTATCACGTGCGTTAGAAGATGGTGGTTTTCTTCCCGCAAATCGGTCTGAATGTGTAATCATCTCGTTTCTCTTTCAATCGCAGGGTGGCGCCATCTGCTTGACTATTACGCCAGAACGCTGCCTCCCTGACGGGAATTACTTCGGCAGCTCCACTACGAAGCAGTGGTAATAGACATCTCCCATATGAACGGAGCTGACTATACCATGAACGGACAGAGAGTAGCGACGGAAGGAAACGATAGACTGGGAAGCCGAAGGATACAGAACAAGTCGAAGAGATGTATTTGCAAGTCAACTTCAGATGCATAAAGCATTTATTGTATTCTACATGTTGTGTTGCCAATTCAAGTATGAAGTTTGGTGACGATTTATCAATCAACATGTGTATCAGAAAATGTATGACATACGCACGAAGCTCCAATAATTCTTCCTTAATTGTGACATTAATTGTGTAAATATAAGTATCTATTGTTCTAAAAATAAAAATTTTATGGAAGTATTATTGGTATTTAATTTTAATGTTCCAGTAATATTCTATTCGAGAGGGCGTAGGTAACAAGCGATTAAAAAGAGAAATCTATAAAAATAGAATGAATAACATTAATAAAAGAAATAACTTGAAAAATAATTCAATTTAACGTGACGTAAAGAATGCAAACACGTTCTAGAGTAAAACTTGAAAACGAAACTTTAAAAAATTAAACATATCAAGCTGGGATTGAACCCTGTTACTTTATCGTAACAACCGCTCTCTTTCGTACTAGGCTAACAGAAACGCTTTAAAAAGTTCCGTCAAGAATAGGCATTTCTTCAGAAACTTTGGCAGAGCTATTCGTATTAAGGAATTTGAATTGCGTCGGGTAAAGCTTATGCATTAGATGGGCGGCTCCCTCCATCGAGTACCTTACTTTGAGCAAACCCTTTCGATTGACCGCGGCCGTCGAGGGAGAAACCGGGATATTTCTGAGGGGTGGGAGGTGCTTAACTGCTTGGAGGTCTGTGATTGGTGGAAAACTGAGTGGAGTGAGAATTTTGAGTTCCTGAAGGTCAACTTCAGGTTGGGTGTGAGGTTTTGGTCGTTTTGGAGGCCAAATCGGGGATTTTAGCGTTTTGCTCGAAAAAGTCCAGTTTTCAAACGAAAGTGAAAGCTCAAGGTCACTGTATGGCGCGAATTCAAACGTCTCCTTGAATTCCTTTCTTATATTTCGTGTTGTTTTTCCCTATTATATTAACTGTGGCTGCTTAATATGATTTTATAATCATTTTCAATCAAATTTAAGAGGTTTTAAGCTTTATTTCTATTATAATAAAGATACTGTGGTGGTTTAATATGATTTTATGAGTACTTAAACACGAAAAGAATTGGTTTTAACCTACATTGTAATTCATATAGTGCAATTTACACCATATTATATTAGAAGTAACAGTGGAAGATAATTATTTCGTACTTTCCGGAAGAATGTTTGTTGTTTTCCAGAAAAATTAAAGAGATACTTCTAATTACGAACTATAGCTTCTGATTTCTGTGGGACTTCAGGGAGGTTTTTAATAAATAACACCAATATATCATCACATAATTTTATTGTCATTGTTAACAAGACAGCGGTCACCAATTACATAAAAAACATAATAGGTATATACACAAATGTACATAAAATCTCACATAACGAACGTTTATACAAATGACATCTATCGTCACGAAACTTCGTATAGGTATATAATTTTACCCTGAGGGTAACATAGGTTATATGGCATTAAAAACAATTTGTGAGGGGGTTCTTAATACAATAATATACTTATAATTTTGCTGGGCTAGCGTGAGCCGCGTGACCTCGGTCTTACGGAGAGAGTTGCTATGAGCCACGACTGCCAGGAGCGAGGGGAAGTGGAGGGGAAGTAGATGAGCAAGTCATATACGTATATAAGTTCGTCTTAGATCTACTTAAGTGGCATATTTACCAATAATATACAAAAGAAGTAATAGGATAATACATAAAGATTATAAAATCACACATAACAAACGGTTATACACGTAACATTAATCTTCTACATTATAGTACGTAAATCTGAAATTCCTTTTAAGTTTGTTCTCTACACAATCCACAACATTGAAGATATCGTCATGAAACTTCGCATAGTTATATAACTTTTTCCTGCGGGGAACATAGGCAATATGGCTATATATTTATGCATATAATTCTGCTTGGCTAACGCGAGACAATTGTCGTACGTTGAGAGTTGCTATGGGGCACGAGTCAGGGGAAGAAGATCAGTAAGTCATATACGTATATTAGTTCATCTTCGAACAAACATATAGTCAAAGAAATTAGTAGATAAACTTTCATTTTCACTTAATTTAACAGTTTGAATTAAAGATCTTTGTTGTTTTTTTTCTATCTATACATATCCACCTATTTATCTGTGTATATATAAAATTGAAGATTTAAACGTCTCCTTGGATTTCTTGCTTATATTTCTTGTTGTTTTTCGGGATTATATTAACTGTGGTTGCGTAATATGATTTAATAATTATTTTACAACCAATTTCATTGGGGTTAAGCTATGTTTCTATTAAAATAAAGATACTGTGGTGGCTTAATATGATTTAGTGAGTATTGAAACACAAAAATAAAAGGTTTTAAACAACATTGCTATTAATATATTGCAATTTACACCATATTTGATTAGAAGTAAAAGTGGAAGATAATTATTTAGTCATTTCCTGGTGAATGTTTAGCATTTTCCCTAAATTTTAAAGGGAAACTTCTATTTACGAGCTTAAGCTTCTGTTTTCTGCGTAATTGCAGCGAGATTTTTAATAAATAATACCAATATGTTGTCACATAATTTTTTGTTATTGTTTAACACGATGTTACCAGTTTGACAGCGAAAACAGGGATCACCAATTATATACATAACTTAATAGGTAAATACAGAAATATACATAAAATCACACACAAGACACGTTTATACACATGACATCTATCGTCACGAAACTTCGTATAGGTATATAATTTTACCCTGAGGGTAACATAGGTTATATGGCATTAAAAACAATTTGTGAGGGGGTTCTTAATACAATAATATACTTATAATTTTGCTTGGCTAGCGTGAGCCGCGTGACCTCGGTCGTACGGAGAGAGTTGCTATGAGCCATGAGTGAGGGGAAGTGGAGGGGAAGGACATGCGCGAGTTATATGCTCAGTAGCAAGATAGAGACAAGTTCGTGCTCGAACAAATTGCTTGGCATAATTACCAAAAACAATATAGTCAAAGAAGTTAGTAAATAAACTTTCAATTTCGCTTTATTTAACAGTTTGAATTATAGGACTACGGATTTAATCTCAATATATGTATATGTGTTTGTATATATATGTATATATATATATATATATATATATATATATATATTTATATATATATATATATATTAGAGTGTATGTGTGTGTATATGTATGTTCTTTATACTTTTTTACACCGTTGAAGTTATCGAATTCAAAAGTTCCATGGGCCATCCTATGGACAAAAGGAAAAACTTGGTCTAGGTTTGCAGACCATGGGGTCTCTTATACCACATGGGGTCAACCCCAAAATGCCATGCAGCCCTTCACTGATGTGGATATAAATATACCTAAATATTAACTTACGATCATGGGAAATGCATTATTTTACGCACGAAAGACTGAATATTTTAATTCTGTTCATGTTTCGTGGTATTACATGCTAAATCGCTCGAAATTTTCCTTTAAGCGCAAAAGGCAAAGCTAAATTTCTTAATTGTTGTCCTCTTCAAAGGGAGATATACACGTAAAGATTAATGCAAGGAAAATCCGCGCCGTGCACGCCGTAGAGGAAGAATAGCTAACGCCAAGATATGCCAAAATATATATAATCTATGAATACTTTTAAAGTGAGTCAAATGATTTTTAACGTATATTAGAACATTGTTATCTTTTACCATTAACATTGAAAGATTTATCGCAACATAAATCGATACACCTACTTACATTTGTTCGGTAACCAAGATGTTGTTTATTGTTTACGTTTTGTCTAATAGTATTGACATAATCCACATAATTTTATTGTCGCTTTAAAGTCTTCAGTGCATCTATCCATGTGAGTATTAAGTAAGACATTCATGCGTACAATACAATACATAAAATAGTAAATGTTAATGTATGCATCGCTTGCGTAATTAAGGAATGGGGAACGTTTACCCCGAGCAATAAAAATCGTTTGCCACTCTTTCCCGAGCGAAGCCGGTCGTTTCAGCTAGTGTATGTGTATGTATGTATATATATATATATGTGTGTATATATATATATATATATATATATGTATATGTATATATATATATATATATATATATATATATATATATATATATATATATATATATATATATATATATATATATGTATATATATATGTATATGTATATATATATATATGTGTATATATATATATATATATATATATATATATATATATATATATATATATATATATATAAGAGAAATTCTATTTTTGTTTTCCGCTTTACAAATCCACAGCTTTGAAGATATCGTCATGAAATTTCGTATAGGTATATAATTTTACCCCGCGGGTAACAGGCTAAATGCTTAATTAAGTAATTATGCTTATAATGTTGCTTGGCTAGCGTGAGACGCGTGACCTCGGTCTTACGCAGAGAGATGCTCTGAGCCATGAGTGAGGGGAAATGGAGGGGAAGGACATGCGCAACTCATATGCTCAGTAGTAAGATGGTGACATAATTAGACATATATTATTCCGTCATTTTCTGATGAATGTTTGGTATTTTCCCGAAATTTTAAAGAGAAATCTATGATTACGAGCTAATGCTCTGTTTTCTGCGTAATTCCGCGGGTGGCTATCCGTGGTGCCAGAATCCCGGTCATTCATCTATACATTACATGCGTGTGAATAAACATTGGACACCAATTTATACCAAAGAACAGCCTAGTGTCTTGATGTCATTCGTTTGTTTCTTTGTCATTAATTATTCAAAGGGATGAATAATAACAATAATAAGCTCTTTAACAGAAACAGGTTTCCTCAATTACGTTTTATAATAGATTTATGACAAGCACATACGTCCATGCAATTGGCAGGATTCGAACCCGCGACCCGTGCATTATCAGCTAGAGACGCTAAACACCGCTCTACCAAGTCCGACATTAAATTAATATGTATGTACTTTGTAAATATCTCGACAAATATACAAATCCACACCTTCTAAGATTACGTCACGAAACTTAGCATAGGCATATCATTTTACCCTGTGAGTAACATAGGCTATATGGCGATAAAAAATTGGGGGGGAGGGTGCTTAATTCAATAAATGCTGTTTCCCGTCTGGTCCCGGGAAACGCCGGGTACTCCAGCTAGTTAAAATTAAAAGAGGGGATGAATTCAATCGAAACTTTGATTTATACTAAAATACGCCTTTAGATACAAAGTTCTGCTGTCGCATCGACACGTTATGCTGCACATAAAATCTCAAGTGATATTATATCCTTGAAATGGATCAACGGCGAACTATATCCAAATCGTCACATGAAGAGGCATCGAGTGAAGTTCTTCGTATTTCACCATGAAAAATGTTGGACTTGCGCCGCTCCAACTTCACGGGTCCGAGTGGCAGTAGGTGTGCGGTGCTAGGGGTCTAGGTGGCGTTGAAGCTAGGGGCGTCGTTTCTTACGAAGGAAATCGACGAGTGAACCACGCGTCTTCGCAGCCGCAACTCCAAAACAATCTGAAATCAAGAGGGAAAGAAATGTGGATCAGTATCGAATCAAACATGTCCATACCAAAACAAAAAATAGCGTTTCCGAAAAAAGAACACGGTCGATTCTTTCGACATAAAAATTTTATCGTGTTACTGAGGAGAATTGAAAAGATAAAAATACGTTACTGCCACTGCCATTCAATTTACGACACCCCAACGTACAATTAATGTCTAACAGTTGATAAGCCCTACGGTATGCAAGGATGAAGTGAACTTGGCGTGACAACGTACACAGCACCAACCCGATCTATAAACAACCAGTTAGACATGGGGGCTGGATGTTTCGACAACCGTGATGTTTATGAATAAAAACTTTTGAAAGCTCACTGCCCTCAATGCACGATAAAATCCGCCACAATATCGTTGTAATATCATTGTGCATTTGGGCGATCGCGACTGAGCAAGCGTGCGCATTTGCTAAAAGCCGCGTAAATTCGAATTTCAAGATAAATATCCGAAAATTCTCTCGCGAATTGGAAAGGGCGCAACCGTTACAGGAACATTAGTCGAGATTGGTCCGATGTATCACTTCAGTTAGCCGGCATGGAATGTTTTTCGATTATATGTTATGTATTAAAAACAAGTAATGATTGTCAAAAAGATTTCTTAAAAATATATTTTATACAAAATAAAAAATGTACTCCTTGAACCGTAGATTGAAAGCTCAACTAGGCTAAAAGAAATGGCCACGCTTCTTCCAGGGGTGACTCCAGAAACTTATTAAGGGGGGGGGGGGGCATCGCCCCTCCACCTATCAAATCCGCCTCTGCCAACTGCCCTATATTTTGAAAATCCCTACCACCATCAGGATCCTACTTTCCATTGCTATACAGACTTAATCTGCGACGTATAATTGAGGATTTTTGCGCGGAATGAATTTAAAGAAGCACACAGTGGAGTGCAATGAGGTTATCCAAGCAGGGGGCGATCGCCCTCATCCCCCCTTGTATCCGCCACTGACTATAGTCTTTGAAAAATTTCATGGACTATATCTGAAAAACATCATGGACTTTGAAAAATTTCGTGGACTATAGTCTTTCAAAAATATCATAGATTATAGTCTATGAAAAATTTCATTGACTATAGACTGAAAAATTCCATGGACTATAGTCTTTTGAAAAATTTCATAGACTATAGTTTTTGCAAAATATCATGGACAATAGTCTTTCAAAATTATCATGGACTATTGTACTTTAAAATTTCACGGACTATAGTCCTTGAAAAATTTCATGGACTACAGCCTTTGAAAAATTTTATTGACGATAGTATTTGAAAAACTTCATGGACTATATAGCCTTTTAAATATTTCATGGACTATAGTCTTTGAAAAATGTCATGGACTATAGTCATTGAAAAATTACATTGAAAATAGCCTTTGAAAAATACCATGGACTAGAGTCTATGAAAAATTTCATGGATTATAGTCTGAAAAATTTCATGGCCTATAATCTGAAAAATATCTTGGACTATAGTATTTGAATAATTTCATGGTCTTTGAAAAATTTCATGGGCTATAGTCTTTGCAAAATTTCCTTGACTATAGTCTTTTAACAATTCCCTGGAATACAGCCTTAGAAAAATTAGGCGAGTTGGCTCATGGCGTATGTTGGTGGACTGAAGGCTCAAGGTTCCAAGGATCTAATTCCACGGTGGCAAAAGTATTTCTGAGTAATATATGATCACACTTTGCATGCTAAATCATAGGAAGGATGAAAATATTCATATATACATATATAAACGTCATAGAGAAATTAATATAAAAGTAACAGCGGAGTGGCTAGACCCTACGTGTGTGTTTGGAGGAGACCGGGCAAGGTAGCGCTAAGTCCTTCGAAAAGGACGTTCTGCAGTTGGCCATTGGAGCTCTTCGTAAAGATTGGGCTAATGCTGGCACGGGATTTCTCTCCTTCCTTTTGTGTGTGCTCGGTGTGGAAGGCCACGAGAAACCACCATATATACGTTGATCCATAACCAGCAAGACCAATCGCAAGATTTGACACTACCGACGATGGTTAAAAACAACGATTTTAATCCTTCACTGTATAAGGTAATTTTCTGCACGGAGAGGCGGTTTTCGTAACGATTAAGTTTATGTTGCGATACGGCAATGTTTTCCAGGGCCGTCTCTACATATTTCGAAACCAGAGATACGTTCTCGTATAATAAAATTTAAAAGAGGCAGGATGTGATAACTCGACGTCTGACTTTTTTGGACGGCCATCATTTTCTGTGTACTTATTGAGTCAGAATATTTCTCCATTGAATGTTTTGAGAGGAAAATGTTTCGATATAAAACCAATAGCCACTTTTTAAAGCGTTTTCGTTGAAATAAAAAATAACGTTGCCGTTTCCCAAATTCTCGATTGTGGCTGTTCACAGAGGGAAATAAAATTTTGCTTAATATGTTCAGAAATTTCTTCGGGAATACTCGTCGCCGGTTGTTACGGCGACGGCATCTATGCGATTCGGTGATCCATACATGAAAGGTCATCGGAAAGCAAGCGCTTCGCGAGATTTTCGATCATAGCGCACGCTGCCTTCATAACACATTTACCGTTTCTCGGAGACCACATGGAATTACGATGCCTTACGTGGGGAACCATCCAAGCGCGTGGGAGAGGTAATTGCCAGGAAAGTTTGCTCTTTATGGGTCTCTCAAAGTGAAAGGTGCTCTCGGAAGGGGAGATGGGGAAGATAGGGACGCAGCGTAGGTGGGCAGTGCTAAAAGGCTTTTAAATTCAAGCTCCGCTTAGGGATCCTGCATCGGGACATCTCTTTAAAACTAACATGGTCCCTAAGCGAAGTTCTCGCCATTTACGCGGAATGAATTGTTTAAATTTCAGATTTAACAAACGGGAAATTTATCTGATCGCGTAGGTATGTTTATTTAGCGAATGATTTATTGTACAACTTCCGGGAGTAAAAAATTGTCACTTAGTATATCTCTTTACAAAATATTGTAGTAAGTGGACAATTTCATGAAAATCTCGTATATCATATCATTCGGTAAAAGTTGCTCCTCGAAGTATATAGAGAAGATATTGCGATCGTGAAAAAATTCTTTATAGATATTTTGATTCATATGTGCATTTTAGGTGTGCCTGATACTAAAAAAGTGGTTTTCGCATTTCCGTCTTCTGTGCACGGCTTTAATGGATAAACGATTCAAATGAATCTGAAGAAATCTCCTATTTGTGAAGGGTATCGATCGAAATAGAATAATTGTTGAAAATGAGCATATATAGCTACAATAGAGGGTAGTTTATTCTTTTCGATTTCTTCGAAAGGAGGTTAAAGAATTTTGATAAGGCACAGTTATAGAGCTTGTAGTTATAATAGAAACATAATCTTTCTAATAAAATAATTACTATATGCGTTCAGTGACTTTGTAATATACCGAATTTTATATCGACGTACCTCCAAGCTGTGTACACAATACTGTAACCGGTGACATTACAGTATGGACTAGAACAGGAAACAACAGAATTTCGCGGCTTGCTGACTTTTCAGCGAACACCACGCGATATTCTTCAGATAATACAAAATATATTAAATATGAATAAGAAAATGGGAAAAAATGCCATAATAGAAAGGAGATAGTAGCTTTGTAGCTTTCCATTGATTTATAAAACAGAATAAATCCTGATGATTATGTGGTTGCTATCTACATTGCGGTGCATCTAAACCAGAGTCGTCTATTTTATAAATGAATGGAAAGCAACTAAGTCATCATTTCATTTCTATTGCCGCACTTAAGCGACAGCCTTACCGCTTCGTCTTTAAACACGGCCCTGGCAACACATTCAATTCAAAACAAATAAATAATATGACAGACGAAGAGCATAAATTCGCCACAAGTCTGTGGCCCATTCGCCGAATGTGGCGAGCGGTGACCGTGTTGAACAACGCGGGAATGGCAGTTTGCGGATGTGAAAAAGCTTGTATAACGCATGTGATTTTTTTAGATGAATTATGCAAATAACGAAAACGTTACAATTAAAATAACTTGCACGATTTACATTAAAATATTTCTACAGTTGTAATTAAATCTACATTTAAGATGCTTTGGAGACCGACGGAAAAGTAGTAATCAAGACAGAATTTGTGAAACACTTCACGGGTAGCTTTGCTGTTTGACCTAACAGTAAGAGAGACGAAAAAATCTTTTTTATTAAAACCTAAAAAGGCATCATTAAAGTTCTTCTTAAGATCTTAGCAAACGAAATAAATGGACGGCTCAAAATCTTTGTAGAAACAAAGGGAACGAACAAATTAAACACATTTTTATTAAATTCACTCCTTTAATCAGCGAGATATTGAATCTTAAAATTAAGATATTCCTAATTAAAATTCGTAATTCGGGAAAAAGAAGAGGGGGAAAGTAAACCTTCTTTATCTTGCCATCTTGAGGCTATCGAATCCCTTTTAACATTTAGGCAGAGGATTGGTTACGTCAGAGAGGGTGGTGGCGAAGTTGGAGGACGGAATTGGCGGGAAAGGAGAGAGAGAGAGTGACAGAAGGGCGAGGATTTGAGTAAAGAAAGGAAATAGGGGAGGGGGAGGAGGAATAAGTGTAGGAGACATGGAGAATAGAAGAAAATGGGGTAACGAATGAGAAGGAAGGGAAATAGTTTGCGGGAAAGTCGAAAGGAAGGACATACGATACAATGAGGGAAGCGAATAAGGATGGGAAAGGAGGAATGTTATCTTATCCCTATAAAATCCTTTAACCTATAGCAAGAGTCGCAACTTACGGTCCTCGGGCGGGCCTTCGAGAGAGTTTTACGTGGTCCTCGAAGCTACGTATCATGAAATTTAAAATAGACAATTCGGTATTTTTAATCGAAGTTACATGTAATGGGTACTGAGAGTTAAAAAGTTATTAATAATTTATTTATATAGCATTTCCCTTGATGAAATATTACAATATATAAAGTATATGCAATATATTTGCTAAATTTTCAAGCGGTCCGTCGGAACAATGGCAACTTATAAATGTGTTCTCCCACGAACTGATCGCGATTACGAATGAGGACCCCCACTCATAAACGTTTGCCGACCCGCGATCCACACTGAAAAACCTATCATTCCTAGACAAACAAAATAATAAATAATAACTCATTCCTCGAAATAATGAATTGTCTTTATTGATTGTTTTACAAAAGTATCATTGCGCCCGCATCCGTCTCTTCGTCTACTAGTATGGGTACAATATCAGCATAAAAAGGTCATTCGTGACTTATCAGATGTTTGTTTTTTTTTTGCACGGTTATTCCCAAACCTTTAAGGGAGCCGAGAAAAAAAATGTTCCGTAGTTTAACGGCGCGACCCAACAGCGTTGTCTATTGACCTAATTTCGTTTTTAGAAAATACCTCTCCTGTCTTTTCAGGACGAAAATAGTCTATTTTTCCATCTGCTTACCTAGCTTTTTAAAATAATTTTTAACAGGATCTACACGTACGAGTATATTGGAAAGTTACGGGTCAGCTGCGTTAAAAAAAAAGATAAAATATGGATGCCTTTTTTTCCGCGTATCCGTTATGGGACCTATGTGCATTCCAAGCGATCGTACCCAGAGAGGAACACAGCTCTACGTACGAACCAGCATTTATTTGCGAGGCGACCGCAAATGCGACACCTAAGTTGCATCGAGAGATAAAGATAAAGAGAGAGAGGGGAGAAGGGGGAGGGAGATAGACGGAGGACACACAGAATAGGACGGAATTTGCTTAATTTAGAGACCTGGACTTGTACAATTAGTTCCCATCTCTTGTATAATGTGTACGGCGTTTTCAGCCGAAGGCAGAAATAAGGATGGGAGAGAAAGAGAATTTACCGCATCCAAACGGATTTGCGGAGGGAGGCACGAGATGGGAGAGGGGCAGGAGGACAGTCGGATTTGTGGAAACTATGTTGCAGGTAACAGCCGGGATACGAACGACATTGTTTGCAGCGGGAAATTAGAATCAGGGAAAAACGACATTTCGCGAAATCCAGGTCGACTTCATCACGGGATAAAACCGCTGGAGGCAACGGAAAACGCGACTAGGTACACGTGTGCCGAAGAGGTATAGAGAAACAAGATTTACACGATTTCGACTCACAAACATCCTGATTTTTATACATTTTTCATGTAAAAAATTTTTTAAACCGCGTAAAGTTTCTCGATACGGAGTAGGGTTATTTTTTATTCGCGCGAAACACCCTAGCGACGGCAACCATTAGGGAGGGCGTACCATCAAAACATCAATTTTTCAAAGACTATAGTATATGCTATTTTTTAAAACAGTGTCGAATAAATTTTTTAAAGCCTATAGACTGAAATTTTTACACAGCTTATCGTCTTTCAAATTTTTTCAAAAACTATAGAACGTGAAATTTTATTAAAAATTAGTCCAGGACTTTTAAAAAAAGTTTATAAATTATTTCAAAGCGAATAGTTCACGAAATTTTTTCAAATACTATGATCCACGAAGATTTTTCAAAGACTAAAGTTTTTGAAATTTTTTTTATAGCCTTGAAAAGTTTTTCAAAGACTAAACTCATCCGAAATTTCTTCAAAGAGTAAAAGCCTTTGAAATTGCTTCAAAGACTCTAGTCTTTGAATTTTATTCAATATAGGCCATGACATTTTTTCAAACACTATAGTCAATGAAATTTTTTCAAAGACAATATAGTCTTTGATATTTTTTCAAAAAATATAATTCATGAAATTATTAAAAAGAATCGTCTTTAAAATTTTTCGAATACTATAGTCTTTGATATTTTCAAATAATGTAATCCCTGAAATTTTTTCAGAATAAAGACTTGAAATTACTTTCAAAGAGTGCAGACCCTTAAATTTATTAAAAGACGATTCAATAAGAAATTTTCAAAGATTATAGTCCATAAAATACTTTCAAAAACTACATATTTCATGGAGCACAGTATTTCAAAAAGTTCATGGACTATAATAGCACATATTTCAAATATTTCATGGACTACAGTATTTGAAAAATTTCATGGATTATAGTCTTTCAATTATTTCATGGACTTTAGTTTTCGAAGAAATTCATGAACTAGTTTTTCAAAAATTTCATGGAGAATAGTCATTTACGAATGTCATGGACTATCGTCTATAAAAAATTCATGGTTTATAGTCTAGAAATAATTTCATAGACTACAAACAAAAATTTCATTGGCTATACTTTTTTAAAGATTTCATGGAAAATAGTATTTCAAATATTTCATGGAGTAGATTCTGATGAATTTCATTTGCCATACTATTTGAAAAATTTCATGAGTATAATCTGAAAAATTTGATTGACTATAATCTTCAAAATATTCCTGGACAATGGCCTATGCAAAATTTTATGGACTAGTCCAAAAATTTAATTGATTATACTCCTTTAAAAATGTCATGAAGAGTGGTCTATGCAAAATTTTGGGACTATAGCCTTACAAAAATTTCATAGACTACATTCTTTAAAAAATTTCATGGACTACATCTGAAAAGTTTCATTGACTATAGTCTTTCAAATATTTTATTGACTAAAGTATTTAAAAAATTTCAGGACTATTGTCTTTCAAACATTTAATGGACTTTAGTTTTTCAAAAATTTCATGGACTATAATCATTGAAAAATTGCAAAAACTATAGTCTGAAAATTTTCATGGACTAGAGTGCAGAAATATTTCATGGATTATAGTCTTACAAAGGTGTCATGGACATTAGTTTTTCAAAAATTTCATTGACCATAATCTTTGAAAAATTTCATTAAATATTTCTTAGAAAAATGGACTTAAGCCTTGAAAAATTTTGTAAAATTTTCAAAAATTTCATGGAATATAGTTTATAAAAAATTTGATGGTCTATAGCAGGGATGCCCAAACTTTTTCATATCATGGGTTACTTTCATCCTGGTAATTGTCTTTCGGGCTACTTATTTTTTAAATATATAAAAAGGGATTTTAAGAATGAATCAGACTACAAATTTACTGCAAAATGCATTTATATACAACTGATTAATTTAATTTAATCTTGATTTGCACAATTATGGGCACGTTTACACTGCATATCTTCAGCTAGTGATTGGTAATTGGGCATGTAACTGGAGTAGTAATAGTAATTACATTTTTAGGTGCATCTACAGCTAAGGTTAATTTACACAGTCAAATTTCTCTTACAGAAAATCAACATACATCACAACATCCATGCCCGAAGCGGGATTCGAACCCGCGGCCTTTGGGTTAGAAGGCAGTTGCACTGCCTACCCAGCTGGCATGTAACTAGAAACACAGACTTCAACTATCTTCGAGATGTTCATTAGTGAGTGCATTTCTTGTTGTTGATTTCATTAAGTTCATATTAGAAAATATTGATTCACATAAATAAGTGGAAGGAAAATAGGCATTCAAAATTAATGCAATATTTTCTATATTCGGAAATTTGTCAGATGAAACAAGTTTCCAAAAGGTTGAATCGTTATACCTTGCTTTCAACTCTATATCATTTTTCAACATAATGATTTCATCTTCCAGGTCTGTTTCATCCATGTCGAACAAATCTTTTATTTTGCTTGAAATACCTACAATGTCGATTTTGGATAAAAGGTTTTAAACAAATTGTAGCAATGGGTTCCAGCTCTCTAAAATCTTGAAAATGATCTTCAAATTCTGTTTCTAATTTTACTAACAAATCAACGTAAATTTCAGATTTCATTGATAATAAATTTTCACTTCCTGTTTAGTAATTTCTTTTGTTAAATATTTAAAATGTTTTACATTATTCTTTTTTAATTGAAAAATTATGACTTGTAATTTACTTTTAAAGCTATTCATAAAATTTATCATTTTGGCCACATTTTTATTTTTTCCTTGGAGCTGCAAATTTAATTTGTTCAATAATATTGTAACATCTCTTAGAAAAGACAAATCCAAAGGCCAATCAACATCATGAAGTTCTTTATATACATCTCCCCTTTCATCTAAAATAGTTTTAATTTCTGTTATAAGTTCCAGAAATATTTCTAAAACATGACCCTTACTTAGCCTGCGAACTTCACAATGTAGTGGTAAATCACCATATTCTGAATGTGCATCTTGTAGAAAAGTTCTAAATAACCGTCACTGCAAAGGTTTAGCCCTGATCAGACTTACTTAATCATCACTCGATTTATGGCCTTCCCTCAACTGCTGAGTGACACGTGTTTCAGCGATCACCAAAATGTTTTACTATAAATAACAAATTTGTATTAATTCTTAATTTATCTTCAATTTTAAGTGAAGATTGATAAGATATAGGCTCATTTTTAAAGCAAGATCCATAAAAATGAAATTTACTTTCCTCTCGCAAATGTTAATAGAAGGAAGAATACCGCCAAAACCATGAAACCAGTGTAATCTTTCCTTGTCAAGTTTTACAGGACAACCGCGATGATGGCAAATGAGTGAAAGCTTATGGAACAGTTCCCAAAATTAGGGGAAAACCCGAGGAATTGTGAAAATTTTTTACCAGGAATGCACCCCATGGGGTAAACACAGGGATGATTAGCGGGATGCCTTCAAACAATCGCTGAAGCTCCCTCCTCCCAAGTTTCATATATAAGACCCCTGTCTGTATTGGGTTTCCCAATGAAAAAACCACCAGCAGATATTATCCCCAAAACTCCTTATTCAGGCATATAAGTTTAAAACCTGGATGGAAGCGTGGGCGACACAGACACTCCTAAAGGGTGACTGGTCACCCATGGGAGATATAATGGGCACCCCTGGTCTAGAGTATTAAAAAGATTTCATGGACTATATAGTCTTACAAAAATTTCATCAGCTAGTCTTCTAAAAATTTCATGGACTATATTATTTCAAATATTTCATTGACTATAGTATTTCAAATATTTCATGGACTATTATAGTCTTTGAAAAATTTCATATACTTTAGTCTTTGAATAATTTCATGTACATAATGTAGTCTTTGAAAAATTTTATGGACAATGGTCTTTGCAAAATGTAATGAACTCCAAAAATTTAATAGGCTATAGTCTTTCAAAAATTTCATCGCCTATAGTTTTTAAAAAATTTCATGGCTTATAGTCTGACATGATTCATTGGCTATAGATTTTAAATATTTCATGGACTATAGAATTTGAAAAATTTCTGGATTATAATCTTTAAAACATTTCATGGACTTAATTTTTCAAAAATTTCATGGACTATAATCTTTGAAAGATTCTATAAACTACAGCCTTTGAAAAATTTAATGGATTATAGTCTTCCAAATATTTCATGGACATTTGTTCTTCAAAAATTTTATGGACTATGGTCTATCAAAAATTTCATTGACCATATCATAGTCTTTGAAAAATTTCATGGATTATATATTTCAAGGATTATAGCATTAGAAAAATTTCATGGACAAGTCTTAGAAAAATGCTGTTAACTAAGTAATTGCATGGACTATAGCCTATAAAAAATTTCATGGAGTATACTATATAAAAAATTTCACCAACTAGTCCTTAAAATATTTCATGCACTACAGTGTTTCATAAATTTCATGGAATATAGTCTTTAAAAAATTTCATGGAATATAGTCTTTAAAAAATTTCATGGACTATATTCTTTACAATATTTTATGGACCAGTCTGAAAATTTCATTGACCATAGGCTTTAAAAATGTTCATGGACTATATTCTTTCTATAATTTTAGGGACTGTAGATTTTTCAAAATTTCATGAACCACAGTCTTTGAAAAATTTCATGGACTATAGTGTCTTAAATATTTCTTGGCCTATAGACTTAGAGAAATTTTAAGGACTACAGCCTTACAGATACTTCATGGTATAGCATTTCAAAAATGTCATAGACCATATTCTTACAAAATTTCATGGATTTTAGTCTTAAAAAAATTTAATTGCCTATACATTAAAAAAAAAGTAATGGACAGTTGTCTACGCAAAATATTTTAGACTATAGATTTCAAAAATTTCATGGCATATAGACTGAAAATTTTCATGGACTGTAGTCTTTGAAATATTTCGTGGATTTTAATCATTGAATAATTTCATGGAAATTAATCTTTTAAAAATTTCGTGGACTATAGAATTTGAAAAATTTCATTGACAAGTCTTTCAAAAATTTTATGGACTATTAGTCTTTGAAGAATTTAATGTACTACAGTCTTTTTAATATTTCATGGATTATAGTCTTAGAACATTTCATGGACTGCAGTCTTTCAAATATTTCTTGGAGTACAGTGTTTCTTATATTTCATGGATTATAGTCTATAAAAAATATCATGGACTATAGTCTTTAAATAATTTCATGGACTATAATCTTTCAAAAAAATTCATGGATTATAGTCTTTTAAATATTTCATGGTCTACAGTCTGAAAAATTATATGGATTGAATATAGTCCTTCAAAACTTTTTCTGGACATTTGTTTTAAAAAATTTTATGGACTATTTTCTTTCAAAAATTTCATTGACCATAGCCTTCGAAAATTTTCATGGACTATAGTCTTTTAAATATTTCAACAACTATAGTGTTAGAAAAATTTCATTGACTTAAGTCTCGGAAAAATTTCTTAAACTACAGTCTTTCAGTAATTTCATGGACTATAGTCTTTAATATATTTTATGGACTACAGTGTTTAATAAATTTCATGTACTGTAGACTTTGAAAAATGCCATGGAATATAGTCTTTCAAATGTTTCATGGGCTATAGTCTTTCTAAAATTTCAGTTACTATAAACTTTCAAAAATTTCATGGACTATATTCTTTCAAATACTTAATGGACCAGTCTTTCAAATTGTTCATGGACTATATATTTTGAAAAATTTATTGGACTATAGTCTTTTTAATATTTCATGGATTATAGTCTTATAATTATTTCATGGACTATAGTCTTTCAAAAATTTCATGGACTATGGTCTATGAAAAATTTTACGGAGTTATAGGCTCTCAAAATATAGTAACTTTGAAAAAATATAACATCTATAGTCATTGAAAAATGTCATGGACTATAGTCTAGAAACATTTCATGGAATATAGCCTTCCAAATATTTTATGGTCCATAGTCTTTCAAAAATTTCATGGAACATAGTCTTGAAGGGGTATCGTGGAATGTGATATAACGTAGGTTTATATTTTTATTATCAAAGTATTAACAGGTAACAATAAACAATAACATTAAACATGGAACCATGGATTTGCACCGATAAAACAGTGGAGCACAGAGGAGAGAACTTTACAAGGTGACGACTCAACTGGAAAAGCGGAAGGGTTGACTCCTTTGTATCCTTTTCTGTCTTTCGCTAGCGCCTTGATGGCATTGCCCAGAACTTCAGTGACAGGTGCACAGTGCCCAGCGCCACGACCATGGAGGATAAATAGCGGCCGCAGCCTCTACATCTCCCCCTGCCAGTGGCAAAGGCTATGTGAAGAAATCCACAAAATGTTTGGGAAACCAGACGTTTTTTCCGCATCGTGTCGTGTTTACTGTGTCGGGAACTTATGACCGCGGTGCGTCTGGGAGGATGTTCTCACCAGCCTCTGCATTCTGTACAGCAGGTGGTGAAGGCAGAACATCATCTGCGAAGATGAATGCTGGTTTCAGCCTGTCGATGAATGCTGTGCTATCTCTACCTCCCATCCGCACCACGTAGTACTCGGTATATCTCTGGAGTACCTGGAGCAACCATCATACGGAGGCTGCAGAGGTGCTCTAATGGCATCGTGATGCATGATAACGTGGATTGCCATGGTTAACTCTTTAAAAAAAAATCGGCTTCGTTCCATGTCGTGATGTTGGCTGCGGGCCCTACGACTGCATGTGATTCCTCAATTGGGTCAGGAAACTGGAACGGTTGTCACTGCTGGATGGTGGCGAAGGAGACAAGACCTCACCCAGAAGTGGTAGAGGCTTGCCATAAACAAACTCTGCCAATGTAGCTCTGAGGTCCTCCTTACATGCTGACCGTTTTCTCAATAGAACGGCTGGGAGGGTACCAGTCTACACCTCCGTCTGGTGACATGGACTATGGTCCCTGAAGTAATTCATGGACTCTAATGTTTAAAAAATTTTGGGGAGTATAGTCTTTCAAGAAAATGGACTATTATGGTCTTTCCAAAATTTGATGGTCTATATTCTTTAAAAAATTTCATGGACTATATTCTATGACAAATTTGAAAGATTATAGTATTTGAAAAATTTTTCAAGACAACAGTCTTGGAAAAAATTTCATGTACTAGTATGTGAAAAAAACTGAAAAACTAGTCTTTGAAAAAATTTAAAAGAACATAGTCATTGAAAAATTTTATGGTCTTTGAAAGATTTATAAGACTATTGAAAAAACTTCAGGGACTGTTGTATTTGAAATATTTGAAAGGCTATAGTCATAGAAAAAAATTGAAAGACTATAATCATTGAAAAAATTCATGGGTTATAGTCTTTGAAAGATTTGATAGAAAATTTAGAATGACTAGACTTTGAAAAAATTTGAAAGAGTTTAGTGTGAAAAAACTTGGTAGAATACAGTATTTCAAAGAAATTTCATTGTCTAGAATATTTAAAAAAACTGAGACTATAATTTTTGAGGAAATTTTAACATCTATAGTCTATAGTCATGGAAAAATTTCCATCTTTGAAATAATTTGAGACAGTAGTCTTTGAAAAAATTAGAAAGAATATAGTCATTGAAAAAATTTCAGGGACTGTTGTATTTGAAAATTTTGAAAGGCTACAGACTTTTATAAAATTTGAAAGGCTATATAGTCTTTGAAATAATTTAAAAGATTATAGTCTTTGAAAAAATTTGGTAGACTACAGTCCTTCAAAGAAATTTCATGGACTAGAATCTTTTAGTAAATTTGAGACTATAATCTTTAAAGAAATTAGTCTATAATCATGGAAAAGATTTCATGGTCATGGACATTGAAAATATTTCAAATACTAGTCTGAAAAAATTTGAGTCTATAATCATTAAGAAAATTAAAAGACTATTGTCTGAAAAGTTTTGAAGATTACAGTATTTGAAAAAATTTAAAAAACTATAGTCATTGAAAAAACTTCATGAACTAGATTCTTTGAAAAATTTGAAAGACTATAATATGAAAATTTTGAAAGACTATAGTTTTTGATAAAATCTGAGTCTAAAGTCTCTGAAAAAAATTGAGACAATAGTCTGAAAAATTTGAGACTATTGTCTTTGAAAAAATTTGGAAGAGTATAGTCAGATAAAATTTCATTGACGATAGTCTTTGAAAATATTTGTGACTATAATCTTTGAATAAATTTAAAGACTATAGTCCTTTAAAAATTACATGGACTATAGTCTTCGAAGTAATTTGAAAGTCTATAGTCATTGATAAATGCTATGTATGGAGTATATATAGCTTTGTATGGGATTGAAACATAGACGCTAAGGAAGAATGATATAAAATACTTGGAAAGCTTTGAATTGTGGACGTGGAGAAGAATGCTGAAGATAAAATGGACAGATAGGGTTAAAAACGAGGAAGTACTACGAAGAATAGGAGAGTTGTGAATGATTATACAGGCTATCAGAATGAGGAAGGTTAACTGGATTGGACATTACATGAGGAGAATGTGCATGATTAAAGAAGCGCTACAAGGAAAACTGGATGGAGAAAGAGAAAGAGGTATGAAAAGGTTTCAGCTGGTAGGCTACTTGAAAGGGAAAGAGCTATCAAGACATGAAGAAGACTGTGGAAAATATGAGTATATGGAGAACCAAGTTTTACCATGAATAATCATGGACCTGTCTACGGATTATCCATGCCCCACCGGATGACACCCCCACCCCCCTACTTCAACAGTGGGAGTTAGCCTAAATCTTTCTCCTTGACTCCTTCTCCCCCCCTGGTCTTAACCTCCGATAACCCTATTGGCCGTCCCTCTTACCCGCCTCCTCCTATACCCGAACTCCTCTCATTACCCCTCTCCCCCTCCCCATATCCTCCCCAGTGTGTCACTTTAAACAGTATATGTCTCTCTATCGCTGAAGAAGGGCGTCAGCCCAAAAGCTCCATATTTGTGTCGTTTTTGTTTTTTTGTTTTTTTCGTGTGTCCTCAGCACCCCAGCCGCTCTTCAATCTAGGTAAGTGTCCACTGGGCTTCCTCCAACACCTTGTTGCCGCCTTTATTATTACCTTTCCTTTTCCTTAAGAATTTATATATATATATATATATATATATATAAATACTACAGAAGAGGAATGGTAAAGGAGGATAATTATAGCAACTAGGTGTTGAAGGAAACCCAGTGAACACTTACCGGAAGTAGAGCTGCTGAGGAGTTGGAGAGACACATTTGTAGAGGTTAGAGCTTTCGGGATGATCTCTTCATCAGCACAAGAGAGAGACAACTGATTTGGCAGTGACACTGGGGTGAAGGTGTGGGGGTGGAAGGGAAGGGAGCGTGGAAAGGTCGGGGATTGGAGGATGCAGAGGGGGGAGAGGGGAAAGAGAGGGTGGAAAGAAGGAAATATTAACGGATATTGAGGCTGGGAGGAGAGAAAGAGTTTAAGATTTGGATATGGGCCAGTTCCCATTGACGGAGTTGGGGGGCGGGAGCATCGTCTGGGAGGGCGCGGATGGCCCTCACCGTGAAACAACCTAGTTGCCCAAAATATATATATATATATATATATATATATATATATATATATATAAGCTTAACGAAAAGGAAAGTGAATAATAAAGGTGGCAACAAGGTTTTGGAGGAAGCCCAGTGGGCACACCTAGATTGGAGAGCCGCTGAGGACACATGAATATATATATATAAGATTGCAACTAGTAGTTCAGAGGGATAGGAGGGAGCCAGTGGACACTTACTTGGTGTTGTGGACGTCCATGGCGATAGGAGAAGGCTTTTTCTTGGAGCTTTCGGGCATCCGCCCTTCTTTGGCACAAGAGTATTACTAAAACTAAAACTAACTGTCTCACTGGGGGTAGAGGGGATGGGAAGAGGATGGGATTCGTGGGAAGAAGGCTAGGGTATTTGAGGTGGGGAAGTCAGCGAAGGTTTAGACCAGGAAAGGAAAGAGAGCGGAGGATTTCTATATGAGCGAGCTCCCATTGGCAGAGTTGTGGTGTGGGAGAGTTTTATGGGAGAGCCCGGATTGTTTTGACTTTAAAGCATCTATTGAAGGGTAGGGAGTGGCATGATCGGCCACTGGAAAGGGACGCTTATGAGCGACACTGTCCCGATGACCGTTCATGAGGATGTTGAGAGGTGTGGTGGTAAGGTCCACGTAAAACGCCGGGCATTGTGTGCAGTTTAATAAATAGATTATATTTCTGGAGGTGCAGGTTCCGTGGGACGTAATCGGGTAGGTGATGTCTGTTATCGGGCTGGTGAACGTGGAGGAAGTCTCTATGATGGGGTAAGTGAGGCACCATGGTCTTTCGCATGGGAAAGACCCTGCGGGAGTGGTGTTGGACCTGTAGGGAGTTCTTTGCGCCACAACAAGTCGCTTAGATTCCTAGGTCGACGGAATGATACGATGGGTAGCTTGGGGAAGAGTGTAAGGGTGATGGGTGAGGATGTGAGAATGGGGTGGGCGGCGGCAGAGATGTTTTTCAGGGCTTCGTGTAGTTCTGGGTGGAAGGTTGTTGTGAGAGTCAGGGGGGTGTCGCTTTGAGTATGTGAGTTTGGGTTCGGTGTTTTTCCGGAGGCGGGGGAAGGAGAAATAGCGCGGTGTATTTGGTGGCGGGTTAATTCTGGAGGATAGCCTCGGTTGAGGAATGCCTCCTGAATTTTTGTGCAATATTCGGATAGCGAAGTGCCATCCGAACATATCCTATATCCTCGGCAGGCGGGGGAATAAGGAAGGGATGTTTTGGTGTGGGTGGCAGCTGGTGTAATGGGGGTATTGTTGGTGGTTGGTGTCTTTGCTGTGCACCGAGGTGCTGATGTGTCCATTTCTAAAACATAGACTTATATCGAGGAACGTAGATTCTGTCGTGGAGGAGTGATGGGTGAAGGAGAGGGTGGGGTGGGTGGAGATTGTATTTAGGAAGCAATCAAGAGATTCCGCCCCATCGGTCCACAGTAAGAAGATATCATCGATGAATCGGAGCCAGATGAGAGGCATTTGGGGGAAGGATTGGATGAGCTGGGACTCCCATTCTCCCAAGTGCAGTTAGCGTAAGAGGGTGCCATCCGTGTGCCCACTGCAATTCCTTTGGTTTGCAGGTAATGGCGCCCTCCAAACGCGAAATTATTTTTGGTAAGAACCATCTCTGCCAACGTAGTGAGGGAGGCAGTAGATGGTTTCTTCTCCTCTGACCTCTTGTCAAGAGAGGTTCGAAGAGTGGCAAGTCCCTCTGGGTGGGGAATGTTCGTGTAGAGGAAGCACACATCTATGGTGACCATGATGGTGTTTGGTGGGAGGGAGGAAGGAAGTGATTTTAGTCGATGGAGGAAGTGGTTCTTATCCTTGACGTAGGAAGGTTGCTGTTGGACAAGGGGCTTGAGGTGAAGGTCGACAAAGGCGGATATATATATATATATAAGTATATATCAGTAAATATTATTTTCACTCCTCCCTAAGCTATGTACCTAGATCCGCCCTTGGTAGAATGATATAAACTTTGCGTCGATAGCTCAAATCTACCACCTTTTATAATGCTAATGAAAACAGTCCTGCACTCTGAATTCGAGGTATTTCCACGTTATTCAAGTGGAAAACAAAAATAATTATTTAAACCATTCACCAAGTATATTCCGGTTTGAAAAGTACTGCATTCAGCTATTTTAAGCAGCAGCACTGTTTTACAACATTTTGTAACTGTAGGTAATCGCGAAGTATAACTTTATACGGAACAAACACACTCTCTCAAAATATTTATGTAGAGATATTTGTTGAGCATCTTCCTACCCTCCCCCCTCCCCCCTTCCCCCTGATCATAGATATGTCCACCAAAATTATATGTAAACCATAATGGCCCATGTTGAGTTTGGCCTGCAATTAGTTTGTCTTGCGATAATTTTGTGAGTTTAGCCTGCGATAATATTGTCTTTCGATAATTTCGGCCTGCGATAATATTGTATTGCGATATTTTTGTCTTGCGACATTTTGAGCGCGATATTTTGACATAGAACCGATAGGGGCAAGGTGTTGTCATTCCATTTCTGAGAGCGGATAGGATGAAAATAAAACAAATTTTTACGAAACCGAAAAAAAAATCGCTACAGTACATTGTACAAACTTTGTCATATAATAATGCGTCGTTTAGTTATCTTTAGAAAATGAAAATCGTATCAGTCGGTTTTTAGAAAATCCAATTTTTGTTAAAGTTGCCCAAGAGTAAACTAGCCTTATATTCATTCATTGAGAAAAATGAAATATGTAGTATTATTGCAGAAGTTTACTCAAGTAACTACGAAATTTTATCAAAATCTTTAGAGCCATTTTTGAGAAAAACAAATTATTGCTAAAGTTGCCTAGAATAAACTGGCCTTATATTAATTTTTGAGAAATATGAAATACGTAGCATTACTGAAGACGTAAATTCAAGTAACTGTACGAAATGTAATCAAAATCGTTAGAGCCGTTTTTGAGAAAATCAAATTGTTGTTAAAAATGCGTAGAATAAACTTCCCTTAATTATTGAGCAATGTCAATCATTTCTTCAAATACTCTGCTCAGTATGATACGAGATTTCATTCATTTTCACTCTAGCGTTTAGGCTCCACAGCCAGTAACAGACAGACATACGGCATTGCGAAAACCACTTTTTCGGATTCAGCGACACCTAAAACGTATATTTCCGTTAAAATCTCGAGGTCGAATTTTTCCGCGATAACAATACTTTCCCAACATACTTCGTATATGAGAAAGTAAAAATAAATGAGCGAAGTTTTATAAAGAATGATAGGCTTCGTCCAGGTCTGTTTATTGTTATGGTCGACGGTCCAGCAGACTGCTCGCCCACTTCACGCAGAGACGTAGCTAACGGCTAAATTTTAGAAAACACTTTAGTTATGTAGAATGTTATTCTTGACGTGTATTAACAAAGAATTATAGGATTTTTATTAAACATAACATTAACGTTTGAGTATTAAAGTAATACTTATTCGATGGAAAATCAACTGTTGGCGATTATTTTGCAGGCATATACCACCTTCGCCATATCCTAGCTACACCAATGACTTCGAGGCATACCTTGAGGGGTTAGGTCAACTTATTGACCCGGCTGGATTTTCCAGCTAGAGTAAAAAAGAGCATGATTGAAGACCGCTCCTAACTGGATATAGGAGGAGTTATCCGCGTTGGAAAAAATATCGCATATCCCGGATAATAAAAGCTTTTTATTGTTTGCCTCGTGTGCCGAAATTAACGAATCGACTAACCAGAATTAAATATGGAATGATTCTACGCAGCTCTCATTGGCAATTTATCATATTAACTGGAGGACAAAGCCCGAGCGATAAATTCTCTCCAAAATGTCAAGGTATCGTCGCCGGATGGAAATTTCCCTCGGGAATGGAGACCTAAAGCGGTGAAGCGGTTTTAAAAAAAAAGGAAACGCGAGGCAATAGACAAGCGGCTGCTCCGACGAAATATTTCGTCGTCGAACCGATAATGCTCTTCGAACCGGAAAAGGAAGCGATGCAACCTTCATATCGACATATCCCGTTCGATAAAATCTATGAGGACGTATAGTCTATTACGTTTCCTTCCGTCGCCGAATTAAATCCGTGGCCGAGGAAGGAAATTTATGCGCGAAAGGAAGAAATTACCGATCTGCGTTGTTTAAAAAAATATTTCGGTTAAGATTTTATTCTTTACGAAGAAAAGGAAAATTCCGGCCTTGGTAGAAGGGCGGTTAGCGTGTCAAGATCACACCGCTAGGGTCGGGGGTTCGAATCCCACCGAAGACATGGTAATGTTATCGTTGATTTAAAAGCCCATTAATTAATTTTTTTATGAGAGTAACAAATATTAACGGCAATAAATACGCCTCGAAACGAATCCTTAAGATACGTTAAAAAAATTCTGAAATTTTTTTAAAACGATTCGACGGGAGTTAGGAAATAACTCGTTAGCCAGAATGCACGCGGCGTCAACCTCAACAAGCATTTGTCGCATGACCCATTCATAATCCACACCGTAATTGGATTAAACACACACACACACACAAAGTGCACTATGACTCGCGATAAGCTGGAAATTACCGCCGCGCGTAGGTTTAAATTTAACGATAATTCATGCGAAAAGGTTTGCATTTAAACTAACGAGAATATTAAGAATAGTGTCAACTTTGGAAGAACGGTTAATGAGAAGCACGTCTATTGGCACAATTTACTGTCTCGATAGATGGGAGCGATAAAAAAACAAGAGCGGAGCAAACATTTCCAAAGCTTCAAATTAAGGAACGAACGTCAAAGCTCCTGGGTGAAACGGCGAACAAGCAAGAGCGTTCAGTTGGCTTTGACGTTGGTTCGTTAATAGCGCTGCAAATAGGATCCGAGAAAGTGTAATAACTGCGGATTTAGGATTATAAACTCATCAGAAAATGAAGTTATCAGCGCGGGATTGGAACGATTATTGCGCGTGTTTGTTCGCTAACGCCTAAGTGAGACATTTTAAAGAATTGTACTTCATTCTAAAGACAGAGTCGAGCAAATAACACTGCATTTTCGTGATCACGTAGAGGTCACGAGTTCTAGGTCAGGTTTGTCCCTACGGCCCTTGATAAACACACGAAAATATCTACATAACATTTTAAATGGCCGTTATTTGAATGGTTTATAATCAATATACGAACTCGGTGTTTGGATGTTCGTAAGCCTGGAAGAACGTGAATAACTGTTTTTGAAGAAAGAATTCGGATCCAAGATGTACTAGGGCAAAAATGTTTGTAACCCGAGTAAACGCCGATTTTTCATAATTATAGCATTATGAAATTATGATTGACGTGGCAATATAATGCTTTTTCGCCACCCCTTTGGGTTTAGGGTATCTCATTTTGCAGTTGTCAATCTTTTATTCGACCAAAATAGATGACGTGGTGTCATTTTGACCAAATAGTCACTATTTCATCAAAATTAATATATTTGAAACAGAATTGAAGAATAATTGAATCACTTACGGGAATAAGATTAATACATTTTGTGAACTCGATGAAATTCTTATATTTATTGCAGTTTTTATTTTTAATGCAGGCTTTTAGTAAAAATTTGCTTTCTACTCTCAGCATTTCGAAACTCCAATATCCTGCCATAAATTCCGAGATTATCAGTTAAGAATGGAGTGATTTATTTAATTTAAAAATAAATTTTATACGCTTGTTTCGTAGTTTTAAAGTCTTGGAAAACCGCAATTTGACATTAATTTGTAATTTATCCTTTTATTGTCATGCTATTAACGCTGGATTTATGACTCTCTTCGAATTTCAGCGTCTCCTTTCAGAATTATGGCTTTTATGTGAATGAAAAATTAAACTTTAAGAAAGAGCGGGATTACGTTAAAATAAAAGTTTCTTCGTAAAAAATTAAGTAAATTCTTCACTGTCAAACGCCATTGGTATGTATTAAATTATATTCGAATCTCGCAAACGCTAAATACGGCTTCCTAAGTAGAATAAAGGGCTTCTACAAAACGTCAGCCTCAAGAAAGATATTATACGAATTAGTCCCTTAATTAAAGCATTTCTTGATATTTAATTACGAAAAAGCTTTTAACATAGCGCATGGATAAGTAGTGAAAACGCACAATTATGCCCAAAATTTTATAATTCGTAATTATTCGCCATCAATTACTTAACAGGTTCAATTATTAGTTCGCTTTTATTTGACTTATAAGAAAGTCGATATATATACGTATTAGTACCAAAAACAGCGCAACGGCCAAATTACATTAAAATATACTACAGAAATATAATAAACTATGTCAATATAATAAATATATTGACGCTTCTTGCACATGATATATTAATATATATAACTATATACGAGCAGGGTTACCACCTCTCCGGGTTTGACCCGAAGTCTCCGGGAACTTGCCTCCGGGCGAGGGAAAAAATCTCCGGGACAACAAGAATATTTTTGAAATTGGCATTAAAGATTACGATTTATTTTTAACTTCTCTGAGAGAATAAAGATTTCATTCTAGAATGGCTGTGCCACGCAATTAACCTGATATAAGGTACACAGGGCCGGTCAAAGGGGGGGGGGGAGGAAGGGGGGTTCAGCGGATGCGAGATATCCAGGCCCCCGAATAGACATTCGTTTATTGACCCCAAAATTTAGAGATGTCAGTTATTTATTAAAGAATCTGCCTTAAATTTTGTGCAAACTTTTATTAAAAAATTACGATTTCTCCAAGTTCATAGAGAAAACGGCATTAAATAAATCAATAAACATTGATCGAAATAATTATAGTTAGTATACCTCGTTTTTTGTGTCTACTATATTGCTGTTTTAACATTATAATTATTTTTAATTTTAGGAAGTAATAAATTTTTTTTAATTATATTTTTTCTCAGTTTTGTATCTTTTTCATGTGTAGGAGGTGGAGTAGGCCCCCAAAATGATTTGTATCCGAGCCGCCTAAAATGCTTGGCCGGTCCCGAATATACATGAAAATATTTTTTTTAACCGTACGGTGTATGAAGCAACATAAGCTGCTCTTTGTTTTCCCATATTACATACTTTATGTAACATCATCAGGTATTATACTTACATTTGCATAAAAAATTCAGTTGATTACGTGATTTCGGGAGAAAAAATGAGGCATGAGATTATACCCCAGGGCAGTTGAGAAATAATCGTCTCCATGACAATAATCTCGTTATGATGGAATAAAAATTGCAAAACTGCAATTATTAACGCAAAATTCAAAGAAATACGATCGATAAGAAAATTCTACGACAAAAGTTAGAATTTCCATTCCATTCCGCAGAGAAAAGCGAAAATCCAGCGCTGATATAATTTTTCTTATGTATTTTAGTGTGGGTAGGGAAATAACCTTGCACGATGGGTTTCAGATTTCCCATTTAAATCAAAAGAAAAGGATAATTCATGGAATCGATCCCGGAACTTCAATTTCCGTCATAAAACCTATCCCTATGGTCTTGGTCTCTGTAGAAAGTTTCTAACCAATTGTCATGAAAGTTGGTGCATTGGTTCAAAATTTGATAGTGGGGGCCGGCAAACAAAGACAGAATCATAGACAGTTACAACAAAGAAACCATAATCCTATTTTCATTCTGGAAGGGCAAAAACAGTAAAAAAAAGTAGGCATTTAACAATCTCCGGGTCAAATTAGGAAATCTCCGGGTCAGACCAGAGAAATCTCCGGGTTAGAATTGAAAATGTGTGGGTTGGTGAGGACTTTGAGGTGGCAACCCTGTATACGAGGGTAAGTCAGAAAGCAAGGTTCCGTATTTTTTTATTTTGAATGTAAACAAGTTACAATGCGGAACACATGGAACAGGTATAGACACATATTCAGTCTATTTTTCGACATAGTCGCCTTGTCTGTTGAGGGACTTATCATAGCGGTAGATCAAGGAATCGAAGCCTTGGTGGTAAAAATATGCGTCCTGCAGACAATCAATGCAGCTGGTTATCAGGCTACCCTCACGAAACTTAAGGAGGCTGTTCGTCGTAAGTGGTCCGGCTTGCTGTCAAAGGGAGTTGCGCGATAATGCCCGGCCGTAGACTGCTCATGTCACAGTGAATCTCTTGAACACTTGGCACTGGGAAATTCTGCCCCATCCTGCCTATAGTCCTGATTTGGCACCAACGGACTTCCATCTGTTCCCCAAACCGAAGAAGCACCTTCGAGGCCTACGCTTCCAGTCTGATGAAGACGTCCAAGAAGAGGTCAAACATTGGCTACGTCTGCAGGACGCATCTTTCTACCACCAAGGCTTCGATTCCTTGATCTACCGCTATTGATAAGTGACTCAACAGAAAATGCGACTATGTAGAAAAATAGACTGAATATGTGCCTATATCTGTTCCATGTGTTCCGCATTGTAACTTGTTTACATTCGAAATAAAAAAATAGGGAACCTTACTTTCTGACTTTCCCTCGTATATACGTACATAGGAGGATACAAATTATGAGGCACTTCCAGATATCCTAAAAATTGAAATTTGGTACTTAGGTAGGCCTAGTGGAAAAATCCACAGAAAAAATCGAAAATTCCAACAATATTTATTTTTTTGGCCGTTAAAAAATCAAAATTTAAACAAATATTTCATAATTAAGGTATTTCTAAATGTGCTACAATGCTGAAATATTTTCTAACGGTAGAATTTGCCAAATAACGAAAACGAGATTATAGAAATTTGAAAATGTTTATTTATTTGGCCGTTCAAAATTCATAAATGTTAAACAAATTGACTAATGTTTATGCACTTTCGGTCAAGCTAGGGAGCTGAAATTGTTGATAAAGTTAGGTAATAGTGTTCTAGCGGTAATTAACATTGAAAATTACAATAAAGTTTATTATTATGGCCGTTAAAAATTCATAAAATTTAATCAATTAAATCAATGCATTTCTAGAGTTTCTACATCATTAAAGTTTAGTATAAATGAGTGACATTTGCAATAAATATGGAAAAAATATAAAATTCTTAATATTGTTCTTTAGGGGCGGTTTTGCCCCATTATTGCCCCATAAGAGGGTAAAAATTACGACACAATTCAAATTGGCACGATTATAGGTTTTTAGTCACAACCAATGGGAAAAATCCGACGTTGTTAAAATTCTAATTTTTAGGGGTTGTTTTTACCCCATTATTTAAAGTAGGTTGAAATGCTTGCAGAAGTTGATCCAAGATAAAAAAAAGCCCCGTATGATTACGCTGTAAAATAAAATTCACAAGACTGTATTACAATAAGTTTGTTAAGTATAACAATTACGTTACATGTTGAAGATGTTCTCCATTCAAACTTTCACCGTAACTATCGGTTAGGGTTGATATGGCGACAATGAAAAATGCCTCTTTTCATTTATATCGTGCGAATCACAATTGATCAAAATTGTTCACGAAATGCAATTCTGATACTGATGAGACAAAAAATGTGAATACGAGTACGACATATAAGACTCGTCTACAAAAAAAACCTTATGTCTGAAAACTCCAGGCGCATGAAATTCGAATATTTGTATATTTTACCCAAACTAACGAGTTTTTGAGCAACAAAAAGTTTTCCGCATCATATATTAAATTTACGTATAGAAATGTTGGGTCTTGAATTCTTCTCACGTTTAATGATTCAGCACACATACGAAAATACGACGCCGGGCTCAACTTTGGCCTTGACCCGAAAAGAAATGATTTATGAATCTCCTGATGAAAACGGCAGCCGTAAACATCGAACGTGGAGGATTGGGCTTCGAGAACAACTGGTATATTTACAGAAAGATGCGGCGAGGATAAATCCTACGAGAATTCTCGAGTGAATCATAAACTATTCGTCCTTTGGTACGTGATGAATGTCGATATCTAGTAAACGTAACGCGTTAACTATTTGTATACGCAAATTAGTTAAGCTGCGTATAAAAAAAACTAAAATTATTGTTAAACATGACAAACAAGTAATAGAATATCCGAAGCATTAGGAGTCCACGCTCGATCTAAATCAACGGTTCTGAGCCTTACCTTAGAAAAACCACTACAAAATTCCATAAACCACTTTACGTAGCTCTACATACATAGAAATGGGCATAGTTTGTGACAGGATCTCAATTCCGCGGTAAGCAAAAATGCTAAACAGGCAACAAAAAAGGTAAAAAATATAATATTTGAATGAGGTCCGACATAATGGAAAAATTTCTATTCAAAGCACGTCGAGAGTGACGACTTAATTACTCAAAAATTCTGCTATGAATTCCATTTAGAAAATTTTAAGCCCGAAATTAACTTTTAGATCTTGTTCCAGGTATGCTGGCGGAAAGCTCTGCTGGCCTTTTCTTCTTAATTATCCTCTCATTCTCTTCCTCTCTTTACCCCTCTTCATTAATTCCTATTTCAACGTCTACTCTCTCTTTCTGACCGGGGTTTTGCTAAAAAAAAGACGCAAACCCGTATTTGTTGCCGCTAAACATATTAATCGAATTTCATTTGAAAACGTTGAACGCTCTCACGTAAATATAAAGCAGTAATTTCCCGAGCGTAATCTAAAAATTTTACAAGCGACTCGAATATTATTTCTTTGAGAGAAAATTCAAACTTTGGCGCAGCTACCGTATGTGCTATATTCCAGCGTGACGGGAGTATCACGAAAAACCACCAATATGAAAAGGTCGAAAACGCTGGAAAAAAGCTTTAAAAATGCTTACGCGCTCACGGCCATTCGACATAACGAAAACGTAATTAGTTACACGCGCGAACATGCATGTATTCGCTTTGTGAGAAATGTTCTCCCGACACAAAAGTTACACAACAGAAATTTCAAATCCTTGGCTTCACGTCAAAAGGATGGGAGACGCAGACGGGTCGCAATCAAAATAGAAAGAAACAACGCCCAGAGGGAAGGCAAAAGGAAATAATGATGACCTCTCTCGATGGATGGGATCGTCAGCTTAAACGAACGGAAGGAAGGATGGCATCAGCGGAAATAAAACGGCCTGAAAGGAGGAATTTGAGTGTTGAAAAAAATCCCCAGAACTGCCTTCTTTCATATCTCTCGCTTTCTACCTGTTTTTTCCTTCCGCGCCACTTCCACTCCATCCAGGCTCCGTTTCGCATTCATTATTTCTTCTTAAATAATGAAAGAATTCCACGCGTAAATATTTAAAAAATGCGAAGAAATATTCCTTCGCTCGCTCCGGCGATGCCGGGGAGAAATTTAGTATCGTTGGAGCGTCTCTCTCCGTATATAATCATAGTATGTGTGTGTGTATACGCAAATATACATACACATATAAGTACACACACACACATATATATATACCTATAAGTATATATATATTCCGTTACAAACCAAACGTTAGAGACGTTGTACCTCCTTTCCTCGACTTCTTACCCAGAATAAATCCGGATATTCTTCAGCGACATTTAACACTTCAAAAGGATAATGACTCGAATATAATTCAATCGTCCGACTGCAGATGTTAAGTTGCTATTATTCCACCGCTAAGAACAAGCCACCGTCGTTTCCCTCTACATCACCCTCCATTAGGTCATTATAAGACCATAATTTCAGGAGCTTGAAACTCCGAAGACAGCCGCAGAACATTCTATATAGATTACCTTTCCTTAAGCGGCTTGCGTGGGTGGCCGTGGAAGTCCGTCAAATTGCGGTAAAAGGCAATGGTTTTGCTATAATTACGACCCCGATGATTTCCCCTTTAAGTGGGTTTAAAAATTGACGCGGTCGTATCCGTAGAAAAGGAGAAACTAAAAGAACTAGGAAAAAAAGAGGAATCGGAAAATACGGGTTCCCCAATTAAGTGTCAAATGGGGAGAATCACGCCTTAATGAAACCCGTCGTTCCAATTCCATCTATCGTGGAGATGGATGAAATAGCCCAATTCGCCAAACAACGACGTCACGTCGCCCTTTTTACAGGGATTTTATCCCAGGAACCTGACCAGCTTTGGAATCGTGGGTCCTTACGGGAAGGACGGCAACGACCGGACGCCGAGGTCACCGAAAATGACACTGCGGCAGATGAAGTAACTCGTCAATCACGCGATACTGGCAGCTTCCTTGGTCATGCATTTCTCCAATTCTTGATATAAACCTTTTACTTCCTCATCCGAGTATTTTGAAGTTGGCGCAAGGATCTGAACTATTTGCAGTTGAAATCTCTTATTCATTTAAAAAGCACTATTCTAGCTCCTCGGTCGGATGAACTTTCTACCACACAGATTTTACCTTTCAACTTATAATTGACAATAAATCCAACCCCGCATGTTCGCCCTGAGTCTGTTTCCCGGCAATAAAAAATATGCCGATTCTTCAGTTCTAAACGGCATTCGCGTTCTCTTCATAACTGTACCCTAGAACAGGAATGTGCAAACTTATTACGTGGCGGGACGCATTCGTAGATGACGTATTAGAGGTCGCCATTGCCTCAGCGGACCGGATGAGAGGTTAGATTGGAAATTAATGAAGAGATCACGTGTGATTTTTAAAATGAAAAGAAAGTCTTAACTGCGTGTATTTTTTAGCGTTAATACTACAGTAAGAGAGGTTTTATGACAACGATTTTAATAAAAATTATTTGTATTAAATGTAACGTCTCCTTCAAAGCTTCGCGGGCCGCATAAATTGCTATCGCAGGCAGTAGGCCGAACGTCACTAACCTAGAATAACCCAATTTATCTTCTCAAGTTCTTTGAATCCCTTGAAGTTTATTCGGCAATTAAAGATTATTTGGTTAAGTTACAGTAATTAGGAAAGGGTGTGAAAGACTTAGGTACTGTGTGTATTTAACTTCCGCAGATTCTTAGCATCCTCCACCTTTATGCTTTATTCCTGACCACTGCCACTGTGAGGTGCAATTCATCCATCGGAGAACTAGGGCCGTTTTTTTGAGGCTGTGATTCATGATAAATCATCACAGGAGGAATTGGGCCATAAAACAGCACGCCGACCCAGAAAGCGAATTGTTGGGTGCCTCTTTCACTTTGACCGGAGAAATTACTTCACAGTTGAATCGAAAACACGGCTGTGCATATGTGTGCGTGTGTGTGTGTGTGTGTGTGTGTGTAGGGTGTAATCCCCTCGATCAACACGGTACTTGAATTACAAGGTTTCGGTTTTTCACGGTCGAAAAAATATAATCAGTTGTGATTAACACAGTTTGAGATGGTATTACACGTTTTATTTACTTTTTCATTGATGACTACAAAAAATGAACAAAAACAATAAGAAAAGTAATTTTTATCAAAAATTTTATCGTTATTTGAATTTTAAATAAACGGTTAAAAATTTGTTACCGTGCAACACTTATAATCAATGTTTTATCGAAATTTATTTGATAAGGAAAATTTTTATTATACCGTGCAAATTGAAATTTAAATAGAGCTAATGATTTGCGAGGAATATAAGAAATTAAACATATTAATAGGAAAACTTGCATTATATTGTATTCAGCAGCGGACTTGTCTTAACCCAGGGGTAGGTATTACCCAAGGGTGCGAGCAATTATGGGGGTGCGATCGCATCTGGAAAACTACACGAAGAAGAATAACCTCAATTTCACAGTTTTATGGCTTTTAGATAAATATCCTGGACATACACAAGATTTAAGTCATTCGAATGTACAGGCAGTTTTCTTACCGCCCAACACAACATCGCCAATCACACCCTTGGACCGGGGTACGATTTGAGGATTTAAAGCTCAACACATACGTCGAACGTTCTAAAGAATTTTGGAGAAGATTGATTCAGGTTCTAGTATTACGGTCAGTCAAATGCGGAAGAATTTCACAATATTAAGTTGTGCGGTAATTGTTTCCTTGACTGTTCAAGAAGTGAAATCTTCCACATCAAATGCATGTTGGAAAGCATATGGCCACAAGTGTTCATAAGAGAAAATCACATTCCACCAACGGAGAATGAATAGAGTCATATTGTATATCTAGCACGTTCAGTAGATGGAGAAGGATTTGAAGACATGGTTGTTCAGGATGTTCATGAATTGCTAACGGAAGAAGGTTTGACCGAAGAAGTGGACATGGTAGCCAACACCAATTCTAATCAAGACAGGGATTCTGAAAGCGGAACAGATGAACCAGTTTCCACTTTCACTCTCAAAACCTTAAAAGAGGGCTTTGAACTGGCCAAAAGTTAGTAAATTATTTCCTGGATTATGATCTTTCTATGGAACGAAGTGAAAAATTTCAACGAGAGTTGCAAAAATGCTTAGCTCTATACCAAGGGACTCACAAAGATCTATGAAAAATAAAAGAAAGCTCTCATCACTGAATTCATAAAAAGACAACATAAAAGGTGTGGCTAGAGAGGTCCCTAGTAACATGCACAAGAGTTCCGGTGATGAGGGATTACAGCTATTAAAAAAGAATACTTCTTCCATGATTAGAGTCCTTATTGTTAGACCAGTGGTTGAGAGTGATGAGAGTTAAAGTGAAAGCGACTGAAGCGAAATCTGCTAAATGCATTTTTTTAAATTTCAAATATAAAAAAATTGAAATTTGGTTTCTTTGTTCGAACTTCGCAAACTTTAACTTACATATAAATTAAATTTTTTCTTCAGCGATGAAATTGAAAAGATTAACCTTCAAAAGCAAAAAATAAATTTAATTACTTTTTCGTGATTTGATTTTGGAATTAAAGATTTCAATTTTGTTTTGAATTAATAGAATTTATTTATTGCTTGAGCTTAATTTATTTTTTTGACATATTATCAATGAAATTACGTAAAAAATTTTAACTAAAGAAAAATGTCAAATGAAAACAGTTATTGCAACTTTAAAAATGTTTAAACAAATAAAAGCGGAAAAATGTTTATTAAAAAAAACTTTTGGGATGCGAAACACTATTTTGTATCGATTATTAGCCTCGATTAACACGATTTTGGATTACACGGAACCAAACTACCGTGTTCATTGAGGGTCAACTGTACTAAGGATTATAAAATTGAAATTAGATATGGGTGGAAACAAGGCGTCGTAGAAAGACCAGTGGAGACTTATCGTTTGGAGAGCCACTGGAATGAAGGAGAAACTCACACGAAGAGACGTATATTGAAAGCTTTCGGATAATACCCTCCTTCAGTAACAGAACGAACAACATACTCATGAATATATGCTTAAGGAAAAGGAAAGGTAGCGATGACGGTGGCAACAAGATGTTCGAGGAAACCCAGTGGACACTTACCAGAATTTGGAGAGCGGCTAGGTGTACTGCAGTGAAACACGAAAAACGAAAAACTACTAGTCAGAAAAGAACTGATTCGTTTTCTCTCGGTATATACACAAACACAAACGCACACACAAGCATATATCGAGGGAGTAACGCCGACAAAGAGTTCGTAAGTCTTCATGGCTGGTTCAATCGACAAACATAGAAGGAATTCTAAATAAAAAAAATTCAATCGGAACGCAATTAGCTTTTCATCAAATGTTCAAATATTCTTATTATTTTTTGACACCAAATAAAGCGAAATTAGCGAAGGGTAAAGATTTTAACCGTTTAACAAATTGATCGAGTTATCTGACCTATGGGAAATTTCGCGAAAATACTATGAGTCTGCTTCGCAGATAACCTGCCAATCAGCTCCAAACTAATATATTTTGCTGTCACATTCATTTCGCCGAAAAATGTTACCGTATGTTTCACGGAATTGCGAGCTTTAAAAAAAAGATGGGCGCAATGCCAACGTGGAGTAGCCTCCGAATATTAAGCTCCTCCACGCTGAGAGGTCATGCACACGCACGACGTACGTGTTAACCATTGCAGCAGTTATTGATGGGAACAATGGCGACATTTCGACGAAATGATAGGAATATTTAAATGGAAAACGAAGTAGTTGTTAACAATTTCTATACACGAAGGATGCTGCTTAGGGTGCCAGCATTGTGCTCAGTGTTATTAATTACATCTAGAGGCTTATATGGCAGACTTTCTTTAACTGAACTGGACTTTGGTATTCCGCGTTTGATTACAATAACCGGCTGATAACAATGACCAGTGATAATAATAAGCTACACCTACTGTACTGACATCTCTAAATAATTTTCCGAACACTACGTACCACGTAATCAATTGCCAAGAGAAGCATCTTGTCTTATTGATGGGATCAATCTCATTACAGTGCCTTCTTCATGTTATTAATAAAATAACGCTGAGTTAGAAGGGTAGAGACTCTCCGATAATGCAAATACTAGCTTAGAAATGCTGACAGCAAAATTAGAAGTTTTTCATCTATGAAGAAAGATTTTGCCTACAGAAGAAGATTGCGCAATGATATAGAAGCCCAAACTCATTAACACCCAAAGAAGGTAACTCAATTATGCATGGAACATAACCTCATAATGCGGATCATGGGAGAATGAGAAAAGTCAAGGAAAACATTTAAAAATAACATCTTCGATAAAAATTTCCAATAGTGCTTTCGTTCGGATTAGTTAAACAACAAATACATTTGAACTAAAGGATTTGCTCGTAACCTCCACCGAACAAACGAAAACGAGATTATTCGTAATACGACCCGGTAAGAATAAAAACTCGAGGAAAAGTGAAATTTATCGGTTATTCAGAACGTAGCTAGCGACAGAAGTTAAACACAGGTCTTAAGATTTAGCCGAGAGAGCATTTTATATCGAATTTTGCGTCAGCACGGGGGTGTTTGCGAAACCATTTTCTCCGAGATCCTTTTTGTTGAGAAATGCCCGAGAAAAAAAAATACGACTCTTGAAGAAGGGAGCGATTATTTCTTTTTATAACAGAGATCTCGAGTCAAAGTCTCAGCCCTTGTGCGAAACGCCAGAAAACCCCGCCGCCCTCCACTGGAGCGAGAAACATCAAGCGTAATAAACGGCACCGACGGAAGAAAGAACGCCCTTCAAAAGAATCGAGGGAGAAAGAGGAGATTATTTGCAGTGGAAATTTTCGCGCCACTTAAAGGCGATTTCGGCAAGTAGATTCCTCCTCTTTAAGAAACACGGAGAGAGAGAGAAAGAGAGAGAGAGAGAGGGAAGGAGGGAGAGAGAGCTTTTAAGGGGTGTCCCGAGGGAGTTGAGGGAGTAAGATAGGAGAAGGCGGGAAGGGAGGAGAAAGGGGAGTGAAGGAACGAGGGGAAAAGGGGTCGACATCGAGTCGAACAAAGAATGAAATGGGAGGGAGAGGTGGAGAGAGAAAGAAATATGTAGTTGAAGGGAGGATGGATGCGGAGGAGAGGAGAAGAGAGAGGGAGAGGGAGTGAAAAGGGAGAGAAATAGATGGAGTAAGTGGGTAGGCAGGAACGTGGGAGTGACGGGAAACCAGGAGGAAAAACGAGGAGGGGGAAGTGGGAAATGGCTAGGGTGGGAGAGAAGGAGGTTGGAGGAGAGGGAGAGAGATATGCGCACGAAGGAAAAGTCGATACTGAGCTTAAGAGAAGTCAATTAATTAGGGACGATGTGATGATATGCCGTTCAAAAGCGTAGTATTTCATTTAATTGACAAACGTTGTCTACGTGTTGTCTCAGTTGGGCAGATAAACACATAGACCGGGATGGATGGGATCGGGGGAAATGCCTTTGACGTAATTGATGTATGAGATATGGCGATATAACAATGATCAAATCTGCTCCTATATAGATAACAATGCCATCGAGACACCATCACTCTCCAGCAAAATTACAAGCATAGACGTTCTTCCGATAGAGATAGGATATCGCTACATCTATGATTCGCATTCAATTCTGCGAGGTTGCATGCATAGCGCCCTATAAATACGTAAGTATTTACTAGTTATTTTAATCTTTAATATATATAAAGTTAATTTTCAAGGCACTGGCAGAATGTGAAGTATTCACCATAAGGCGATAAAATTGGATTACCGATAGAAAATAATGAAGTTTTTCCCATTGAGCTAAGTCATCAAATTCGCATTATGTTTTTGTGATAAAACGTGAAATTTCAATTTATTCTAATAGGTTGGATAAGGTCGGATTAAAATAATAAAGGTATATTTTTCTACGCACTACGATATTTGCATTTCGAGAGGAATTTATCCTTACGACGGTTGAAGATATCCGAATATAAATTCCCAGGGATACATCATGTGGAATTAATGCACGAGTTGCTTAAAGGAATGCAATCTCATTTCTCATTTTCCCTAATGAGCAACATGTGCCTTGATCTACGGCCGAGAGGTCAAAAAAGAGGGAATTCCAGGGAACTAAAAAAGAAGCGTAATTTCGTACACTACGGTTTTATCAGATATTCGGAAAGTTGAAGATACAATTTTATACGAACCAAATAACTGCGAAAGTAGTCGAACAGTAGCTCTATCATTGCCATAATTTTAAGAGAACCTTAAGAATATATTCTGAAAAACAAATGCCTAGTTCGTAGCTTTTAATATGAAAAACTAATAAAAATTACTTTTCAAATTTAGGTTTAACATCATAACAAAATATTTATGTATAAAAATTATAATAATTTAATTTCATATCACGTATATGTAACGTTTTGCATTTTAAAGTTAAACCACCAAATATAGTTCACATGGAAGAAATCGGTTTTGTCATTTATGTTGAAATAGTCTATGGAAAAAGCTCTTTGTATTTTTAAACTACCTATAAATAAATAGGCTTCCTCATATCAATGCATAACTGAACCAGGCACTTCTCTGCAGCTATGAACATCAAGACAGGTAGGAGCTTTTTTCCTAACGATGGAAAATAGTAGTAACAGAACGAAATATTGAATATCAAAGGTTTTATTTAAATAGATACAGTTATTTATGGCTGGAAATGTAATACTTTTATTAACGACGAAGCAACTGCTTTGAAATAAAATATTTCCACTTCAAAATATTTGAGTCAATGGAAAAAGTTCTTGTTTGTATTTTAAAGCTATCTATATATAAGTAAACTTCCTCATATCAACGCACAGCTGAACTAGTCATTTGATTTAAACTAAATTATTTCTATTTCAAAATATTTGAGATAGATAAAGGCCTATCATCAAATTATATTTTATTCAAATTCTCAGAAATGCTTCAGTTGTTCGCGACATTGTGATATTTCAGTGATAAATCCCCTACTTTTTGGCAATAAAGAAAAACAAATAAACGGAAGTGTATATAAATATATATATTCATAAATGAACGGATGAACCAATGTCAATAAATTTCATTGAAGATTCTGATACTTTGTGGAATTCCATACTTATTTCTCTGGAATTAAGTATAAAGTTTAAATAATTTCATCTTTTATTTACTGCACACGTTCTTTCCAAAATCTTAAACAATTTTTATTGAATGAATCAAAATTTAGAAATCAATGAAAAACATCCGTATATACAGATGTCATGGCATTAATCGAAATACAAATTTGTTATCCTGCAAAAAGATCGCTTCTCCGAATTTTACGAAAAAGAACATTCTTGTTTGAGGTCACCGGAGTGATTCAAGGACAGATAGAAATCGAGGTGAAAATGAAAGGCGAAGAGGGAAAGGATCCAAATGATGGTCGATTCAGCGCCATATTTCCTTTGAGTGCCAAGGAAACCGCATTGAAAGGGAGAGTCGATTAAGGAAAAGAGGAAAGTGAGGATGAGTGATGATCTCACCTGGAAAAGGAATCATTGGCCTCCGCCCAACCACCAAGAGCGAGCAGACGAGTGTTAGAGGCGCGTCTATCGGTCGATCTCCGCTGTTATTTTTTTTTACAAAAGCAACATCAGGTCATCCTAGAAAAGAAATATTGTCTCTTAATGAAAGCAATTAGGATCTGTATGATTCACGACTTGAATACATGCAAACATTACGATAGAGAAAATTCATATTCATTATAAGAGTATCATGGGATCAACTGCGTGTTTGACGAATTTATTAAACAGCTTCAACATCCAAAGGTTGGGAATAAATTTTCTCTTTAGAATTTACCATCGATGAGGGCAGATATGTAGATGAAATGCCCATCTGGTTTTCTCAACCTTATTATGTTCGTTGGAGCTACTTACATTATCAATTGGATTCCAGCCGTAAGGTTGGCAAAATAATTCTGTTTCTGAAGCTATTTAATAGCCAATCTTTTCCTAATACAAGAAGCGAGGATGAGGCAAAAATCACATTTCATGGATCCTATCATCCGCTGTAAAAAAGCAGACTTTCGTTCCCAAATGAAAATGTAACTCAATATCACTCCGTGATCCAGTTTAAATTTTAAATTGCGAAAAACGCGCGTCGAAGATTTTTTTTCGCGGTGTGCTGCGATATTCAAATTGAAAACTCTCGCACCGGAAAAAATAATTGACCTAGTCTCAACTTTAGAATTATATGCATTCAATTTTTTCAGATTTTGTCTAGCAAATTGCAACAAAGTTTCAAACAGGCTTTACGAGCGAAATGCGAAACAGGATTACGAAATAAAAATAGACATAAAGTTTCTAATAAAATTTCTCTTTAAATCATAATTGAATTTACATGGTTGAAAAACTATTCGGCCGTTTCCATGTCTACGTGTCCCACTTAAACTTATTACGCTTCGTTATATATGTATTTTTGTTTTAATTTGAATTTGAGAAGTGTATCTTATGAAAGATGGATGGCTGAAAATCACGTTATATAACACTAACCTGTCATATAATTATTATTAAAATATTAGTACAAAATTATTTAATACCAACTAGATATAATTCCAATTTGCTAGTTTGAATGTCTCAAAAAATTTCCTGAAAAAATCTAAAGACGAGGGAATTATCATTGCCAATGTGTACACAATATTTTAATCCCATTTCAAACTATTAATACAAAATCAATATGCGATAGCCAGACTTAATAGTCAAACTTGAGCCACAGAATCATTTGCATTAAAAAATATTCAGTGCACCAGAGGTATAAACATGTTGCTCTCGTAAATAACATCCAAGAATTTCTTTGACCCATAAAACAGCTCTAAGGTCTGCAAAGTTTTAAGCATATGCATTCTTAACGAATAGGCATCTTCCATAAGTACTAGCTACAAAAATTACGGAGTGCAGCTACAAATTCCAAAAATTATCGCTGTGAGCGTTGTTCACGTTAATAACTCATAAAAATGAAGTTTATGCGACTTTTATTATCAATAAATATACGGCGATAACAGGGGAATCAGCAAAAGCCAGAGTCGTACTATCCCGCTATTTTATATACTGATCACGTAAGAGGCAAAAAAAGAAAAACAACGATTATAAATCTGGGCCTAGGACAGTACGCCGCGGAGTTTTTGGTTTTATTCTTATCAAAACAAAAATGTGGGAGGGCTAAGTAATTTTTTAAAAACACAAGGGAATGCATAAAACTCCAACAAATTTATTTAACATTAAATCAATAATATAGTAAGCAAATGATTTATGTACAGTGATGGATAACTAATAGAAATAGATTTTAATAACGCCCATTTTAAAGCCATGATATAATTATTCCCTAGTCTGAAAAGATAGATTATAATATACCTGTCGTTATTGGTTGGTTAAACAAAATAGTAACACAAAATTAAATATTCTTGTTAAGACTCCGCTATCTTATTTTAAGAACGACTTAGAGATAACCTTTCAAAGGCTACTTCAGGTGCCTACGCTCCAAAGAAACAAGTACTAGTCCAACAGATACTGATTTTTGGCTACCAACAGAATTTGTGCATACTAAGAGAATCGAAAACCTAGTACGTTGATAGAACCTTTCGACCTGCGCCGCTTCTATTTCTGCGATAATACGCTTTATTTAGTGATCTCTTTGGTGGCGTTCACTCAGTACTGTACACTTTCTTACATAAGAAGCAAAGAAATACATACGAAGTAAAATCAACAAATACAATCTAAAAATATAGTATAATATAAAACAAATACAATACAATTTGCCGTATAACAAAATAAACTTAACGTGAAGTAACCGTAGAATCAATTTCGAGAGATTTTGAAACCGCGGAGTTTGCAGCAATAAAGAACCATTTCCCGTAAGTATATCTTCGTGGATGCCATTTCCATATGTTTGAAATGTTTGTTTGAGTTTTATGTATTCCTTTCTATAAAAAATACAGTCCCACATCTGGCTGTGTTAAGAATAAAATACAAAATTCAGCGGCGAACAGCTCCATTCAGTATTTATCTCATAAACATCCATTCCTGGCTTTTTAGAATGAGCGCAATAACGATAACAACGACAATCATGTGCAAAAATGCCCTCAGCAAGGTTCGAACCTACGACATAGACACTAACCAACCCTCGATTAATGTTGCTATTTAGATATTTTTGTGATTGCTCCTTCAGTTCTCAACTCTATCTCCTCTTCGCACGGTTCATTGTTTGTTTATTTCTTTTCACTTTATTTCCCATTGAATTTAAAAAGTATTTATTTGATGATACGTTTTATTGATAGCAACGTAAATATGTGCCTTCCTTAAGATGCAAAATCTGAAAAAATAAGCTTCACTTTTTAACTTTGCTGTTGCCATGGCAATTCCGAAAATCGTTGTCCTACGTCTGACTTCTGAGCAATTAATTTTATCTGCCATCCGTAGATGAAAGGACAACATATGTTTTCGTTTACAAACTATTCAATAACTGAATTTCATTCAATGAAACATTTTAGAAACGTTTACAAATTAATGAAAATCAACCATTAATTAGGAAATTTGAGAGATAAAAATGTCGAAAATTGGTATTTGTTTTAAACTTTAAAGGAAAAATAATTTACTGCAACCAATCGGAACTTTGTTAATTCATGGAGACTTATCATAACATAAACATATTGTATCATGGAGTGTTGGTAGGAAAAATAAATCGTTCGTATGCATAAGATAAAATAATTGTGTTAATTGTAGTAAAAGTATTTGAAATCGTTAATATGACGAAATGATGTATTCTGATATTTTGTCATTGTATTATGTGAGAAAATGGATCTAGATATTTTGACAATTAATTTAAAAAATTTTTTAATATGCGTAATTCATGCAAAAATGTTGAAGTTAACTAAAAACGCCTGCGCTTCCAAAAGTATTCATATATAAATTATCTAAATTTGCTTCATTTTCTAAATAAATTAAATTATCACAATATTTATATTCCATTAGTATGGACTTTATAATTAAATTAACAGTATCTCTAATCCAAAAAGAGACTTGTGATTTAATCCTTGGTGCCGAATTGACTTAATTTTATGGCATGATTTCAAGCTTGGTATCGATTGGAGAATCTCAATTTGGTTTAGGGCTAATAGTTATACAGCTACGAGTAAATCATAATCCAAAAATGGAAATACTGAATGTTTAGGAGGTTTTTATACATTTTCGTTTAATTAAATATTGTCTTAAAACTTCCTTTATTCCTGTCATTAAGAATGAATAACAAAAATAAAACGCTCAGTACTCTATTTCTAACGATTTCTGGCCACTCAACTGCACCATAAAAAAAACAAGATATAAAAAATAGCCCAAATCGCAATTACAGCTCACTATACCCAGGGATAAGGGGACTTGGGGGGCACCCATGCTGGTGATATTGATTATTAGAAATAATTATGATGACAAAATAAACAATAATTTTAACGGTGGAAGGAGGAACTTTGTGGAATCGTTCCATAGTATACTAATGGAAAACAAGAGGTGGTGTTCTTTGTGTATACGACTAAATAAACCATAAATATAATAGACATAACTTTCATTTTATTTTTCTATTCAGTTTAAAGGACCTTTTGGGTCATATTGTATTTTAAATGAAGTGACATCATTTAAAATAATCCAGTTTTAATGCTCTGACAAAATATTTGACTATTTAGTTAATTAAATGTATCTATATGTATTAATTAGCAATTGAAAATTTAGCTTTTGATATTTAGAAAAATAAAAGTTTACAACTACTTATTGTGAACAGTGGTTAGTAACCGTGGAACGTAACATCAAAATCATTAGAAAATAAAGCTTTAGATTAATACGTGTATTACTACCTCGAAGAATATTATTATTTGGAGAATTATTTTACACGCTATCATTCTTGCAAACTTGTATCGGTTGAATAATACTCGCTCCACGGCTTTGAACGATCATAAAAGCCCCTTTCTGCAAGGCAAAATTCGCGTAAAGTAACCACATAGACGGCCTTAAAAAATACCGCGACGACCGTTGTAGTCCGCCGCTCAAATAGTGTCATTGAACCGCAGGTTTTCCGCTCCAAACCCTTTAGCGTTATTTATTCCCCAATTTTTCAAAGAGCCAAGAGTATTTTTTAGGTAAAGGCTTGTTTTTATCCGAATATTTTACCCGGAAGAGCTTGTTGTCATCCCGCTTTATTCCTTCGAATTCGAAGCAATTGTGCGCGAATCGCGAAGGGGAAGAACGGAGCTGGGTTTGGCAATTTTAACTCGGCTAATTTTTAAAGGTGCACACGCCGTTCTTTTTGCGGCCATTAATTAAAAAAAGCGGCAGAGAACAAAAGAGACGGCTTCCGTGGTTTGCGGGACAGGCAGTGAAGCGCGGCCTTTCTCTCAGACCTCGTCTCGCTAATTATCTCGCAATTATTTAAAGAAATGCGTTTCCCCACAAAAGCGCAGGTCGACGCCCTTTGTCCTTCCGGATGTATACATTTTTGAGAGGAACTGTACCGTTCCTTGGTTTAAGCGTATAAAATTCATGAAATATGTAATTCATTCCGAGAAAAACGGACGAAAATCCTATTTATCCGAACACTTTTGGTATGGATGAGTTGCTGTGAGATACAAAAGTACGCGTTTGCAATAAAGATAATTCATGATTACTGAACTTCAGCTCGTAGTTGAAAATAAATTCTCCTTAAGTTTATGACAATAAAACGAAATATAAATCTCTCCGCTATTTCATAATTTATTAAGAAAGTAAGGATCGGTGAAATGATTTACTGTAGATAGAGCTTATCTCTGCAATACAGAATTATTTCGAGGTTACTTGAATAAACATAAAAAATATTCATAAGAGCTGGGATAGAATTTATCCGTTTCGATGTGAAGATAAAAAAATCGACAATTCATACAAAATTTATTTTTAAGAAAAATGTTTCTACCGTAATTTAAGAATCTGAATGTTTTTATTTTAATAAAAATATTTTAACAATTTTCTATCATTAGCGCATTAATTACGGGAATAAAATTTGTCAAAGTCCTTCCGCGCATTTGATTTCGAAACTTTGTATTAGCATGCATAAATATTGTATGTATATAATTCGATTTGTTGAATTTTAGAATAATGTGTTTTTTTAGGAATTAAAAGATTATTAAACCGTATTTAGACTAAATCAACCAAGGAGCTTCAGAAAGTAATTGAGTGCAAATTATAGACCTTCTGACACTTCGTCTGAATGATTTTATTCTCGTATCATCTCCATCAATCTAGGTTACGGTAATCGTGCACAATATCAGTCTGCTGTCTTTCTAGATGAACAAAATCACCCAAGAAAATTTAATTAAACGATTTCTAATTGTATCAACCTCGAAGTTTAAGCTCCGTAGGCATTATCCGGCTTCATCATTACCATCTTTTCTTCATACCATTCTTATGGTCACGGACTACGATCACCATTTTAATTGCCAATTCAACTGGAATCACAGAAGGCATTAAGTCAGTTCCATCTTTCCTTCTCATTAAGTCGTGGATTTTTAGCTCTTATCCTACTTCTTCGAAACCTTCTTATAGGATTACCCTTCATCAAGTACCGGCAAAATCTGCCACTTCCATTATTATAACGAGCTTTTTGGTTTTCTCTTTTTCTCTTCTCTACTTTACTACCACATTCACGGCAAGTTACAATTTAGCATAAGAATGAAAACGGTTTCCTTTATGTTACAATTAAAAGAAAAAATAGTTCAGTACATGATCACAGGCAACTTATGCAGCACAACCAACAAATTAAAAATCTTTTCTCCGAGTAAACTGATTTAATGCAACATTTACATTCCAATTCAACTTTTGGTCTTAATTAAGTACCTGTTGGCAAAAATACAATTAAATGAGGCAATGGAACAAAATTTACCCACCAATATTAAATTAAGTGAGAAAAAACTGTAATTTTTGTATGCTTTTCCTCGTAATTTACAAAATAATTTACGTGCGAAAATTGATTTTATTCCCAGAAATAAGGATGGTACTCTAAAAATTACATGACTTGAAATATTAATAAATATCAAATCATCAGTTATCCCTAGAAGATCCCAGCCTATTATTTTTTATTATAATATTGGTGGGTCGTATCTAGTATACACACGCATGCACGCACGCACGCGCGCGCGCACACACACACACATTCATATTAAAGATCTAGGTATAATTTTATATTCTAATTCGACTATTACGTCCATGTTGAATTTAACAACGAAATCGTTGAATATGCCAGGCTTCATCCATTGAAACATTAAACTCTTTAATAATATTCACGCCTCAAAATTCTTTATTGTTCATTAGTCCGACTGAGTATGCATCTATTGTCTAGTCACCCTATTATTGACAATATATTAATTTTATTGAAATACTTTAACGCAAGTTCCTCTAAGTTATAGACTTGGTTATTATTTTGCGGGAATTTGTTACCCTAGTCTATGGAAACTTCTTAAATTGGACTCCTTGTAATCCCATAGAATTATTAGTGATTTTATCTTCCTTTTTGATATATTTAATTCCCATTTTAATTGTATTGAAGTTTTGAGTTTCATCTTTTTTAGTCTCTACATGCAATCTGGTTTTTCGTGTTGAAAAAATTCTTTCTCTACGAATTAAATGTTCAATTTACCTTTAATAAGAATTCAGAGATAGCCAATAAGTGCTGCACCGAAATTAATATTTTCGATTCAATTAAATCTACAATTAAGTATATTACAATTAAATTTGCTACTTGATATTTAATGAAAACATTGTATTATAATGGAATGTAAACCCGTAAATAAGTAACAAATAATTGCAAGATAAAACATTTAGTAATGAGCTAAAGATACTTGTTCGATCCGAATTAAGTCATATTCACAAAAATAAATTTATGTATGACGTTATTCCAGTATTTTATTTAACGAAAAATTAACATTAACAAATTAATTACTTTACTAGTTATTATGTTAAGCCACTAGAGTTGTTCCTTGTTATTCTGTGAACGCCAACATTGTGCTTCATTGCTTTGAAGAGCATTCTTTAAACAAATGCGTGATTTTGAATATTTATGGAGATGTTTCATTTTTGAGAAATTAATATAACCTCAATTCATCTACAATTCATCTGGAAATCCTCATGGTTTTTTGTGAATCAATCAAATCAATTAGGAAATCAGTTATTAAGTTTACATTTTTAGGCCAAACAGAAAGTTAAATCGCGACTGAGAATTAAACGTAAATTGAAAATATTCCGTTAATAATGGCATTCAAACTCGATAAAGGATCGCAAAATTAATTAATATACATTCGTACACATTCATACGAAAATCAAAGGCGATAATTCTCCAGCCATACTGAAACGGGATAAATACACGATAAAAATAAATTTTAATAATAAAAATGTGACAAGTAAAATGTTTCTAAAGAAGCTCGTTTGAAGCTTTAAGCGGCTTCTAGCAATACGAGAATCTTGAAAATTCCTCAAATGCCATTCTCGCCGCACCAGCGGTATTCGAATAGCTTAAAGAAAACCGCAACCACCTCAGAAAAAGGGGAACTAAGTCAACCGACCAACTCAACGTACCTCAGCCATATTCCTTACCAGCCCCTCAAACTCCCTTCACCCCCTTTCCTCAACCCACATGTCCTCTCCAAACCGCCACGGTTGTATACGCTTATAAGATTAATACGAATTTTCGGAGCCTGAGCAAATTGGAACAAGGGACTAAGGCGCTGAATTTGGAGCGAAGTTCAAACAAAGGAATTGAACAATTGATGTGGCAAGGTTCGTGCTCGAATTCTTATTACGCTTACACCATTACGCTTGCCCTAAAATAGTTATGAGGGATTCACCGAACATACTGTGCTCAGGCAAAAGCAAATGTAAAAAAATCGGTAAGGATATTCAATTTTTAAATGTGGCTGAAAAAACTTCGTCTAAGTTTCAAAATTATTTATCGCTGAATTAAAGAACTAAGAATTCGTATTTAGAAGTAAAAAAAATGAGAACAATGCTAGTTTACCGGGAGAATCTCGGCAATATCATAGGTGGCAACGCTTTTAGATTTATTTTACTGCAGATGATGGAATAAATCCTCTCCACGCCGAGATTGTTTCCCTGCAGTTTATAACTTCAACAAAATTAGCTCTGCTCTTACAATTGAAGATTGACTTTTCTACTAAGAAGAAAATGAAGATTTTTATTTACCGTGCATCAGCATAGCTTACTTTTTTTAATGTCACTTCTGTGGTTTCAATGAAATACCAAACACAAAATTATTATTTTTGGATGAAGTAGGGATTGTGCTAACGAATGTTCTTAATTGAGTAAAATCACCAATTGTATCATATTCATAAATTTAAGGTGAAATATTCCGTGAGATATTGAGGATGACATCATCCATTACTATTTCATCAGAATGAAATCCAAGAGAGAAAAACTTTGTTCGTGATCGGTAACCGAAGTCAAATCTTCTACTAGTTGAGGGTAACTTTATAATGTTGAGATACAACGGCAGAATGAATCTACACTCTCAAATCAGAGGATTTCTGGGGAGAGAGGGAAGCGTACGTGTACCTTACTTCTTAATAAGCATTTTAAAATTCATATTCGAAAAAAGAGGCCGTTCTGCCAAAGTAGCAGCGCATGAAGTGAGAGATTCCGGTTCTCGACCGCTTTTTTTCCTACTTTTGTACCATTGATTTTATTAACTGGTGTATGCTCATATACATATAAAGCTATATATTTTACTTTCCATCCTTATCAGAATGCTTTAAATATATGTAAATTCACAAGTGTCTTTAATTTAATTATTATATTTTTTTAAACGGTTTATGTATGTTAAAATATAAATGGTATCTACATCTTTAATGAGTAAAATTATAACTTTGAAGTATTTATTCCTCCGATTATGGACATTATAATTACTATCATCGCCGTTAAACTCGCTAATCCATCTCAACTTACGACACAAATTTTCGTCAAGTGGTAGGAAACAAGCCAACCGCTGTGGTATAAACCATACATTATTATTGAATGTATAAATGGATGTCAGCAAAACGTTTCAAGTAGAAATTTTGAGGTGCGTTGTCAGTTTATTCTCCAACTTTAAAAGGCTTTTCTAAATAAAAACTGTTCACTTTTCTGACAAATAACTCATAATTTTTAATTAAAAATTCGCGCAAATGTCACAATCACAGAAGTACAAATAAATTGCAAACATCACGCGGTAAAAATATGTTACCATCGTGAAAACAATATTTATCCCACATTGTTTGCCAGATTTTCTCCGACGGTTTATCCTCGAGTCTTTCCGAAAAAGGGGCTAACGAAAAGTTTGCTAGCATTCGTCAAAATCAGTCTCACCAGACTGCGTACTCGTTTCGCTGCCAGATACCGTAAACACGGAAGGCAGACAAATGTCAGAAACAAAGGTTAAGTTCTAATCCGACCCGAGGAAAATGTATTTGAGGTACTCGGGCAACCTTAAATTTATTTTGTACTTGGATATAACTCCCGATAGGAAATAACATGCATTACGTCGATATAAATTATAGTACTTCATTATTTTATCCATAAAGTTACCAAATTCCTAGAATAAATTAGCGAATAATTTTCTTATCATAAAAATTATTTGGAACTTTTTATCATTGAATATGACTATTTTATTCTTATCAATATCAACTCAGGTTTATTGAATTTTATCATTTTTATTTTATTACTAGTGAATGTGCGCTTTCATCCTGCAAGCATTTTTTTCACATAAATGTAAAGAATAAAAAAAGGCAAATAACAGTTAAACCCGAATGTTTGCACATCTGCGTCGAATTACGTGTTTTTATTTTTGGACAATGTTGCGGTAAAAACAACCCCTAAAATGTATAATTATAAATATTTTATAGGTTTTCGTCATTCGTTTCGAATACCTCATATTTGTGCAAAATTTCATCGATATAGTACCTATAGAAGTGCATTTATATAAATTTAATTGTTTAAACTTTACGAATTTTTAATAGCCACAATGATAAACTTTTATGAAATTTTCAATGTTAATTGCCACCGGAACACGATTCCCTAACATTTCAAAAATTTTCAGCTTCCTGGCTCTTCAGAAAGTACATAAACATTAGTCAAATTGTTTAACATTTAAGAATTTTTTACGTCCGAACGAATAAAAATTTTGAAATTTCCATAATCCTGTTTTCGTTTTTTGGTAAATTCTACGGTTAGAAAAATTTTCAGCTTTGTAGCACATTTAGAAATACCTAAACCGCGAAATGTTCGTTTAAATGTTTATAATTTATAACGGCCAAGAAGATAAACATTGCTGAAATTTTCGATTTATTCTGTCGGTTTCTCCATGCCATCAACAATTTCAGAAAATGTCAGCTCTCCAACTATTGTAGTTTGGGTCAGAGATTAGTATCTTCCTATATCCTATATGTACTATATCCTCCTCTGTAAGAAGAGTGCTTATAGAATGATATATATTATTTTCATTTGCCAGTATTTATGCTGCAGTTAAATGAAGATAGGCGCGTTATTTACGTAGTTGGTTTTGATTATTCTTTTCTTTGAAACTCATATAGTTTGTCTTCTTCCGCCTGTAAATATATGCTGTTTTCGTAACAAAGGGGTGTTTGGACGCATTATTTGAAGTTACTTAAAATAATCAGGTTTTTAAAAGTAACAATTAGCGATGAAACTAGCGCACATGCGTTTCGATTATGGTTTCTTCGCTTTAACGTGTGTCGTCCGTTAACCAGTGTCATTCAATCGCTGTACATTCCACTGTAACAACTGGGTCATCTCGTTTTTGTATGGGCACGGCGACAGAGGGACGACGAATTTAGCCCAGTATTTCTCTGAGTCGCTTTGCTGATACATAACCTAGTTTTGATCCCCATATTGGCTAGAATTGGCCACTGATCCGGAATCGAAGATAATGCTGTTTGCAACACAGTGGTTTGACGAATATGCGTTGCGTACAAGATACAAACGAAATATTTGTGCTATAATTTACCGTAATACAGCGCCAAGGATCCATAAAAAAATTATTTCACAAAGGTTGCTGCATAGACCTACAGTAATTATTGTTCCGTGCGCCGAAATTTTGGTGTGTAGTGGTGGATATTCCAGGTTACTCGACGAGTTCGTTTGTTAAAACCAGATTAAAAACCTTTCTAAAAAGGGAATGAAAGAACTTCAAAGAACAAACTTATTTACGTCCTTCAGCTTGCCGTTTGAAAATGGCTTAATTACCGCGAAAAGCACTTCGGCATTCTTCAAATTTTACGTTGTTAAATAATTGCGTAAAATCATGCGTTACTTAAGACAGAGATGATTAATGAAGTCAGAATCAGAAAAGTAAAAAAAAACTCAATAAAAACGAAAATTGTGTAATTTACGGACAAAAAATTTAGCATTTAATAAAGAGAGTTCTCTTCAAAGGTAATTATTTCTGTGGTATTTAGTGTATTAGATTAAAATAACTAGAATTAGTAAAATAAGGCGAATTTAGTTTCATGCGTCTGTATGACCGTAAGAATGAGACAAAAGAGACCATTTTTCATATAAATTTACTCTTTTTAATCAATATAATTCATTAACATAATCACCTCCCTCAACAACATCCAAGCACTCCTCGTGCCATTAAATCCCTTGGTCATGGTGGACGGGTTGTTAGAATATCTGCCGTCGGATACTAAGGTCGCGGGTTTGAATCGCGCCTATGACATGGACGTTTGTGTTCGTAATGTCGGGATTATATGAAAGAATGGACATGATTGTCCAAATATCGCCATAAATGAAGACTGTCTATAAAAGAGACATCCTACATCTTATGCAACCCGCCGTATCTGATTACACATCGGGTTGCATAAATTTCAGTTAGGATTTTTATTTGTCACGCAGCATTTTTTAAAATTTATTCCTATCACATCCATTCCATCTTCCGAGCCTTCCCATTTACTTCCCACCCGGCTCATTTCAAACCATTGAATGATGGGTAATTAGGTGAAAGAAATGAGGCTTTCCGCTCGCATTCAGCCTCCCCTTCCACCTTCACACCGGTTTTCCCCCTTTTGGTGCGGATCCACCGGCTAGCGCAAGGGGACGTTCATTACCATACCGCAGCGCAAAAACCCCTCGGGCGGCTTCAATCACAAACAACGTGTCAAAGAAACGGCCGCGGTGGCGCCCTATCCCGTCCCACAATGGGCGACGGCAGCGCCGCCGACGGCGAAAGGGGATTCCCAAGCACGGGCCAATGGGGGGACATCAATTTATCCCCGACGCAGACTCCTTTTTTTACATTCGAAATGGCTCTTTTTCGGCTGAGACGAGCGGAGGTAAAAATATCCGGAGTAGAAAACATCACCTAGATGGCCATCTAAAGTTTCCTGCTGGAATACATTTTCTCCCGCATACGTTTCTCATTTGTAAAAATTTATGGTCGTTAGTAGAAAGCAATGACGCGTTTAATCGCGCGATTTTGTCCATCTACTTCTTGCGCCGCTAGCGGAAGCTTGTTTGTGGAGAAAAAAAACGAGGACTTTTTCCTCTGTAATCGCCACACAGTGTTTAAAAGTTTGAAAATATTCCTCATGAATATTACACTTTTTCTTCGTCGTCTGAAAGGATGATGACGCGTCATCAACCACGCAGTAGCCTAAAAATAGCACCTGCCCACCGCTGTAAAACTACTCGTTCATTTTTCCCTCGCTGCAAAAACTTGAAAAGCCTTTTTTTGCTGCAGCATATAATCAAATAACTAAAAAATAAAAGCATTTTATTGTAGCAGTACAAGGATATTTATGCTGTACATAACTAGTAATTTTCCCGCTATTATTTAAAAAAACCCGAAGCCACGGCTCACTGAACCTGCATTAATGTAATTCCTATGCATGTAAAGTTACGAATTTAATTTTTTCCTGTATATTATACGTATATAGTCACCAAAATATCTTAGGTTAACGCAGCTTTACAACAATTAAATAAAAATATAATTGTTTATGTTATAGGTGATTGCAGTGGCGAAAATAACCTGTCTTATCCTCGTCCACCTTTGTCAGCCTTGGTTTGAGTAGCGTGTCCGTCTCCTCCTGTTAGAGTCGTGGCTTTTAATCTTACCCTGGCCGCTCCTCTTTGTTACCACGCATAATTCATTTCAAAAGAGAGTGAAGGACTGTGAACGAGCTGTTGGAAAATTAAATACGCCGTCAATTTAAGAATAAACAAATTAATAAATGAAAGAGCTAACGGATGAATAAATTAATTAATAGAAATGAATACAAAATAATAATAAACAAACAAATATAAAAAACAAATGAATAAACTCCCGAAGCTCAATTTTTTTTTCGTTATTTACAGGAGGAAAATATGAGCGCCGCGAAAGTAGTTACGAGAGATTTTGCGCAAACGACTAATCTCCAACACGAAAATAAATATCACGGGAGTGGTAGGTAATCCTTTTAAGCATTCTTGTCAATGTTTGCACAAAAAACCGAAGAAAAACTTTAAATTGCATCCGTGTGCTTATGGCCCATTGAGTAGAAATTCCACCCTAAAACGCCGAAAAAAATACCCGAGCTCTTTTAATGTCCGCTGTATATATATATATGAAAAAATCGCCTCTTTTAAATCTTACCGGTTTCCATGGGCGTTTTCGTGCATGAACGCTTACCCCTTATGATGCCTCGTATTGATCAAACTTGTTCCGGAGCCGACCTTAACCTTTCTGATAGCATTATTTATTTCCTCCAACGAAATAGATTTTTCCGCCCATTTCACCCTTACATCGAGAGATAAAAGGGCTGAAAACTTTTCATCCCTTCGAAACTCTCGTTCTTTTGTACGAGTACGTTTTTTTTTCCGGAACCCCCGAAATTCTCGCGTTATCATGCGATGGAGGATTATGTCACGAAGCAGGACATCCGAGCGTGGCATTTTAAAATTCGTGTTTATTCAGTCAGACAGAGAGCGATGAAAAAGCTGAATTGACGCCCCCGTATAAAAACGGAGATTCTACCGACGAATAAAAAATTTGGGTGTGCGGTGAAATTTGTTTTTATCGGCCGCAAAATTTCAAGACATTTAAATATTAACTAAAGGCCTCTGTTTTTTTTAAATATTATATAATCCATTAATACATTAGGCTGTTTTTATTTTCTTTATTTTTATTTCATCGTGTATTGTAGCGGATGTTAGCACAGAAAAAATATGCTCTTAATGAAATCTAGTTTAAGATTTATCTTATGAATAATAATAAAAAAGCACGAATAAATATATTTAAAAAAGCATTGATTTTCCTTACGTGATTTACTGAACAATATTCATTTGCGCGTTATAAAAATGGTATTATACCGTACATCATTTAAAAAAAGTTTGTTTAATATTCGTGATTATTATGCAAATAATTTCTTATGCAAATTGTTAGATTATTAATATTTAAAAAGTCTGACAATTACATTATGAATCAGGTCGTAATAGCACATTTTTTCTGGCCTTTGTAAAAATTTCATTTGTCAGTTAGCGACGCAAAGGTAAAGCAATAAGAAACATTCAGTACATTAATCTTGTTAATGTACTTCATTTTTAGTTAAATTAATGTACGCCTCCGTGATGTTTACACCGCCGATAAAATCGATTTCCAATTAGCAACGAATGAAGTCAATTAACAAATATCTAATTCTCGATGGTTAATTTCCTCGAAAGGAGTCTGTTTCCCGATAAAATCACCTCGCGCCTCGCCATTGTCGAGCGATGGCGCGAAGGGTAAACCCCCGCACGTCAGACCAAAAGACAATGCTAACGCCATAGAAAATCAGTAACCAAGCAACGTTATCGACCAATCCTCATTACAGCCTCCTCTCTTTCATGCCGCCTTTCTCCCTATCCCATTTGCCGCTCACGCTTTTCGCCAATTCCCGTGGAATGAGAGCCACTGATTGTGAACGGCCTAAGTTCCGAGCGCACTGCGCACCATCCCTTAGCGGCAATAGCGGAGAGAGAGAAAGGAAGGAGAGAGAGGATGGGAAAAACCCGTTGGCCATAATACGGCCGACGCGCCTTTCGTTCCCCGCGGGTTCACTGGCTCGCCTCTTTCCTCTTCCGCTACCTCCCTTTCACCCTCTCTCTCTCTCCTCCCAACGCAACCCTTCTTACTACGCACGAGGTGACGTCGCTTCCATTCCCGCCCCCGAAAAAAGGACCATTGAGCTGTGGTTAGAGATAATGACGCGGGTCAAATGGGTTCTGGAAGACGGCGAAAGTATATCTTCTTTTTGGAATGAAATCGCCTCCTGTGATACCCTCATATCCCATAAGCGGCTTAAATCGTTCGTAAGTTTGTTTTTGTCACTGGTATGTATGTGCTTGTGTGTAAGTGCACACCCACATACACACCTGCATGCAAACGCAAATATAAACTCCCTCTCCCTACTTGAAGGTCAGATTTTTGAGAGGAGGCGTTGTAAGACCTCCCACCGTAAAAGATATGACACGGATCCATGGAAGTAATGCAGAATGTACGCGTACCACATTTTTATTCATTTTTAGGCGCGTTTCGCTTACAGCGTGAGCGCCTATTATCGTCGGTCGGTCGGTCCGTCCGTCTGTCCGTCCGTCCGCATGTTCGTTCTCGGCTTCTACGGAACGGATTTTTATGAAATTTGATATTAAGGACTTTCAGTCAAATATAAGAAGAAAATCGCAAAAATGAATCACGTACGCCAATCAGGGGTACCACTTTACTGGTGACAAAAAATTAAATTTTCGTCATATCTCGTAAAGTACTGCTCATATGAAAATATTTTTCAAATAAAAGTTGTAGAACTGATAAAGTAGAGTATTTCCTTTCCTATATATTTTTATCGTAGGTGTAGTCGTTATCGAGAAAATCAAACAAGAAAGTCTTATATCGAGTTGAACTTAGAAAATTTCTTGCATGGTTACTTCATTGTTGCTAACATAAACAATCTCCCAAACAAACGTTTAATTTCCTTACGTGTACATGTAATACTATTAAATAGGAAGAAAATGGATTATTTATGATGAAGAAAAGGACTTTAATACGCTATTTCCCTTACGTACAGGTATATAATTGCTTTCTAATACTCCACTGCACGAAACGCGCCCATTCATGATACGTTGTACACTTTCCTAACTTGTTTAATTCATTTAAATACACCGAAAACAATATTAAATTAACACGGTGGATAGTTTTCGTGTTCAATACGGAAAGTACTGGGAGTCAGGAAGATCCGTGGCGGATTATAAATGGGGTGCACTTTGTGTACCTATTTTATCAACTGCATTTTTCTCCCCTCTCACTCCTTTTATTATAATAGACGGAAAACTTTGAGCTAAATTAATCTTGCGCTAAATTCGTTTAGTTAAATAGCAATTTTAACATAAAAATGTGCGGATTTTAATTATTATGCCTAGATTTTTTCAGTTAATACACGGAGACTTTGAAGAAAGATATAGGGAGCAACCAGGTGAAATAACGGGCAGCAATAAGGAGACTGCCCCATCTGTCATGGCAAAATGGTTGCACCGTTTTACGCAAGGAAGAAGAAGAAATATTTGCTAGGTAGTTTCGCGAATATTGAGAATAAAATAGGAGAGAAAACAACGAGGCGGAGGTCGCACGCCCCTTAATGGATTCGTAAAGTATACAACTAGAAAAACGACATCTAACAAATGATATCCATTTTCGCTCTTCCTCTTGAGGCGATTCGATCGTTGAGGCATAAGTAAATAGCCGAACCATGAAACAATCCCGTCGTTCGGTAATGATTTAAGGGGCGAATAACTTGGAAAAAGAAACGGGGAATCGGGATTAGCCGTCTTGAAAGAGAAAAACAATTTCCCCGAGTAGCGGGAATGGCGAGTTATTACGAGAATACGAGGGGCGCCGCGTTAACATGGATCCCGCCATGGCTGGCATTCCATTAAAATTTCCTTTCCCGGTGGTATAAGGGAGGGAACAAAGACGACGGACTATCCGTCTTGATAAGGAAAACCGTCGTTTTATGCTCCTCCGTCGCGCAAAAAAAGAAAGGAGAGGGAAAGCGGCGTGCTTAAGGAGAGGATGGGAACCTTTATACCTCCCTGAGGGGGCATTTGGATGAAGTTAAAGGGACGTAAGAGGAAGTTAAGATGAGGGAGGCAGGGGGACAGAGAGATAAAGGATGGAGGAGGAGTGTGGAGGAGGAGTGTGGAGGAGGAGGGTGGAGGAGGAGGGTGGAGGAGGAAGATGAAGAGGAGAGGAAAAGTGTGAGAAAGGGAAGAGGTGAGGAGAAAGAAGAATAGGCAAGACGTGGTAGAGAGATGGAATAGTGAGAAGGGTTGGATACGGTTAATGAATGAAAAGAGAAAAAGAATAATCCTGAAGATAATTAGGAAAATTAAGGAAGAATGAGTTGAGTTGAGATGGGATAAAGGAAAGAAGGGTGAGGAGGGTGTAAGCAGGGTGATGATAAAATGAAATGATAGAAGATTGGATGAAGATGAGAAAGAAGTCAGAGAAGTGGAATGCGGGGAAAAGAGAAAAAAGTACGACGGAGAATAAGTGGGGAGAGTGAGATAAAAGGGAGGATGGCAGTGAAAAATAAGAGAAAAGAGGAAGAGAGATGTATAGAGAGAGAGGGGCGGTGAAAGAAAAGAAGATGGATAAAGCGACGGTTGAAGGGGAGTGAGAGCACATCCATCCACTTTTCTTCGGCGGCCATTGGCTAAGATGGCCGAACAAGGAGTCCGGTAGCGGACGGCAAATAACAATGACGAATAACGAGATTACGTGGGCCGGAGGTAATCGCCTACAATTTGGTTTAGGCGCCGACGAAGCGAGTCAACACATTTTGTCGAGCTCGGGTTCACACACAAAACTTTCGTTTATTCGCCGTATATTTTCGTTCGGAGAGGTTTCAAATATAAAGCGTGTGAGTGATAGAGAGGTGGAAATCTCTTTTTAATAAAAAATTAAAGGCGATTATATCCTTAAAAATATATCACTTTTCTACACTTGTGAACTAAAAAAAAATATTCCATCCGGTTGGAGAAAAATTGGAAGCTACGGAGAATTCTGTCGCATTTTCGTTTATTACGTCAAATCATCGGTCAAGCGGCCAATTTCGTTGATTAGAATCCTCGAGTAAAACTCGCGGGTACCTAGAGGTGAAAGGAGTCGAGAAGAATCGAAAGGAATGCTTAAAAGATTATTTTTTCGCCGCATCTTCTGAGCATCTCTCTCGGTTAACACCCTCGACGTCTTGGAGTTAGAAAGAAAGAGAGAGAGAGAGAAAATCAACTGGATCGGAGAAGAGGGATATGAAGATGCGAGCGAACGCGAGATGATGAAATGTGTTTGCGAAGAAGGAAAGTGGAGGAGATACACTGAGGCAAAGCGCCTAATTTAAGGCTCCTGAAGAAGTCTTTTTGCGATGAGAAGAAGGGTGTCTTGCGTTTGGCGAACCACTCTTCGGGGATGAGCTCTTTTTTTCGAAGCCCATTACGCGGAAGAGCGAAGGAAAGAGGAGAAAAAAAAGTAAAGAACGAGTATGGACTGGAATTCCTTAATGGAAGCACTGATACGCGTACCGCCTTTGGTGTCAAGATGACAAAAGGACGGATGGGGAAAAAACTGTTGAAGAAACGCTGTAGTTTAGAAGTCTCTAGCATTTTGGGTTAGGAAAATATGAGGAAGTAATATACGAAGGAATATTTTCTCTTGCGCGGTAAAAAACAAAGCTTTCTGTCTCGATTCGCTTTAAAAGTAGAAAAATGTGAATCTTCAGTTCATATTTCTAATAAATTGCCATTTAAACTGAAGTTTAAGATTTCATCCAATAATAACACAAAGATATGTGTGATCCAATTTTAACGATCCTGAGAATAGCCTACCGAAAACCGGACGGTGTGAACAGTTGTTTAAAGTCAAAAGATTTATACAAATCTACAGTCAAAATAATGATTTATACGTATATTAATAGATGAACGATTAAACATAATTCGTATATTCTAACAGAAAAGGATATCCTCATAAAAATAATCATCTGGGTGAAATTTGACTATATTAATGAAATGGAAATCACTACGAGCATTTCGTTCAGAAGTTATTTAAACTAAGAAAACTTTCTTTTTCTTTGAGAAAATTGCGAGGCCCTAATTACCAAAATTCCTGCACGGATACTATAAAAAGTGGTATTATTGCTGCCAGACTGTTACTTAGCCTCTTCGCCAACGCAGTCGGGAGTCTTTCCAATTTTAAAAAAATGAAAGAGCAACATTGTTGACGTACTTCCATTTTGTGCCCTGTTAAAAATTTAAACCCGACTTTGTAAGATTTTTTCGGAATTTGTAACAAGATAAATAATCCAGAGACGTCTTCCAGGTATTCCGCAATGAATTTTAATTACTTCCCATAACGAAGAGGTTATATAAATTTTTGTTTACATTCGATCAAAAATAGCTAATATTTGAAGCCGCGAAGAAAGCGGAAGTTACGTGAAATATATTTTTTAATGCGTTAACAAACTTTATCGATTTCAGAGGAAGTTCAACTTCCGGAAAAATTCGATAAAACCGATAAATATCATTAGGTTTATGATTACGGTTCAACGATGAGAAACTGAATCAAACCGGATTTTTAGTGAATCACAACTACGAGTATATAAACTAAAGACGTAATTCAACCACAAAAAGTATAGTTGTATCAATAGTAATGAAGTTAGGAAAATATTTAAAACCCCACCAAGTTCGAATATTTACCGAAATCCAACCCCTAGTGCCAAATTAAACGATAAAAAACAAAGAACGGGAATAATTTATTTTGGTTGACGACATTTCTACAGAGATTCGTTAGGGCTGGAAGTGGATTTCCTTTTAATAGCTTAATATGGGTAATAGCCTCGCGAGATGTCTGGTAACACGCAAACAATACCAACAAACAAGTGTGGCGGTGCTGTTTTCGCACTCCATTCTTCCCGACAGTTTACCTAATGAAACCCAGACACCGAAGCAGTGAGCAAAAACAAACGAGCCGCAGATGCGCGCATCCGTTTCAATTTACTAAATTGCATAGTAAGGATGATCGGATGGGGAGAAAAAATGAATAGAATTCGGGGAAAGTTTGGAAAGTTGAAACGCAGCGGACAGTCTCGATATTTACCTGGATAATTTTTTAAATGGTAAATATTTCAGTGTTTATTGAAAGAGGCGGAATTTATAGCGTCCGTCGAGACTCCTTAGAGACCGTCGATAAATTTTCGTAGCGCGATATGGAGGGTCGACGGATCATCTCGGTTTTCTTATCTACCGTTGTAATATCTCCTGGGTTCGAGGCACGACCTATCGTTTGGATTCAATGGCCTCATCACTCAGATCCACGGCGAAGCCACTTCCTTAATTCCCAGTCGAAGGTTTTTTGCAGCCTTCCAAAAGCAAGCAACGCGAAAGGTTGATTTAACCGACCACGATGACTCCGGAGACAAATAGGAACTCAGGTATACCCGGCTGAAGTAATTTTTTCGAGTTCACTCGGAAATTCTACGAACAGTAAAGGCGTCCTCGATTAAAAAAGTAGTAGTAGAAATAAGGCTGGAAACATTACGGTGTTTTAGTCCGGTTAAATGTAAAGCCGTTCTCTTCTTCCGTTTCTGTAACTTTTTTAAAAATAAATAATCATCGATAATTTACCGTGGTTCTCTAGACAGATTAGGTGGATTCTTCTTACATTACTCGTTCGAAAAAAAAATCAGTCTTTCACAAAGGAAATTGTTTAGAACGGTTAACTTGATACAAAATGAACTGTAACCACGAGGGCACTTATTTTTAAATACATGGCTAAAGATCGGCTGTAAATTATATTCATGAGTTTCCGAAAATTATATTTCTAATTCTACCAGATTTTTACCAATTTTTAAAAGAGTCGGAGGTATTTTAATAGCTAATAGGTTTTTGTAAAAGGATGCTATTACTCCACTTTAAAAAGTAAGAATTGTACTTATTAACAGCGGAGTCTTTAAAAGAATAACTATGAATGAAATTGGCATTATTACTCTCTATTTTTAAATGGCAGAGTAATTTCAGAGACAGCAAATGTGCAGAGAAATGACAACCGAATTAAATAGACGAGAATTTTTAGTACGATTACGAAATATAAATAATTTAAGTGTGAATATCACTATTTTAATCGGTGGTTATATTATTCTCGTATTAATAGTGCATGAAATGGGAATGGAATGGCTCTAACGAAATGCATCAAGGTAAACAGACAAAGTGGTTTCGACATTGTATTTGTGGCTTGGTTATCCCACAATAGGGCAATTTCTACGTACATCCCTTTGAATCTGGCACAAACGAGTTATTACCGCACATAGAAGCTATGCGCTATAGATTCGAGCTTAAATTCCTAAAATGCGATAACTTTTTCGCGGAATCTCGGTTCAGTGATGCGTTAAGACGCCTGGATTCTCGTTCATTCCCTCTTGATGAGTCTTGTGACACGGTTGCGGTATTATTACAAAGATCGAGGTTTTGACGTAGAAGAGGAAGATAAGACTCCGTTTATTACTATTCCAAATGCCGAGTAAGCCGAATCAAATGGATTCTTCTAATATAAGCGCTTTGAAATATCTCGTTCAGGAAAGTGGGTAACGGTGGGATCACACAGTTAAAACGTGGTAAACTTTTACACGAAAAGCAACGGTGTGAGTCCAAAATTACATTAAAAAATGCGACCTCATTTCGTTAACGTCGAACTAGAATCTCATACAACACTAAATATTTTAGAAAAAGCATGAAACTGTGTTGATTTCTTTTTAAGCGCCAGGATTACTGTTGTTACTGCATGCATTTTCTTCAACAGCAAAGAATTTTTCACGAAAATAATAAAAACGTAAAAAATTGTTGTTATTTCAATGATAAACATAAAATAAAATGGGTAATTGGTAACAAATGAAAATTGTACCTTGAAAATATAACTGCTGAAATGTTGAGGTTAATTAGAGCAAGAAAAATATATGGACAGGTTCCTAAGATAAGAATAGATAAGAGGGAACGATCTGAAGGAAATAAGGAGGAAGTACGCGTGGAATATCCACTTCGGAATATTCGAATGACGTGTCTAGGAGATTAAACCGAGACGGAATACAGCTGAATTCCATTTGCCTCGTGGATGAGCAGCGTCGATGATACGAGGACGAAATGATCCAGGTTTCCAAACAAACAATTCCCTGGGTTATTTGTATTCCGTCATGCAAGCAACCTCAGAGAGAAATGTTTTGGGGTGGGGTTATTAAATACCTTCCTTTGCACATTTCCTGCTTCGATAAAATGACAGAGATTTTATAAAAAATCGGTACAACATACATTGTACAAACTTTCTAATATACTAATGCGTCGCATTTGAAAAATATGAACTATGTAGAATCGCTTTTAAACATCAAATTGAATAAATATACGAAATTTGATGAAAATCGTAAGAGCCGTTTTTTCGAAAATCCAATTGTTTCATTTCATTCATTTTCGCTCTACCGTTTAGACTCTAGAGCCACGAACAGACAGATAGACGGCATTGCGAAAACCGCTTTTTCGAACTCAGGTACACCTAAAACGTATATTTCCATCAAAATCTCGAGGTCGAATTTTTTTGCGATAACAATACTTTCTCAATATACTTCGTATACGAGAAAGTAAAAATTGCATTTATAAACTCGATGATTGCGTCGGGGTATGCTTATTTATTGTGATTTTCCCATACGCATGAATTCATATAAACGTGCACATATTCGTCCCAGGGAGTCAATCCCAATTAGCAGAGACAGAAAATCGCGGTTGATAACATCCGGTCAAACCGATCCACAGGAAACTAGATATTAAAGGGCGGAATGGAAGCCTTTATAAATGCCTCTTGCGTCGCGGGTTTATCGCGCGGAGAATAGACTTATTTTTCACGGATTGTGTACTTTCTTTGTGAAAAAAGTGAGAGAGAAACAGAAAGTGAAAGAGTGAACGGAATTAAAAAAAACTACTGGAATTTGGCGAGGAAAGAAAACATGGATAGGAATGCGACGAAAGAAGAATGTTTCGGGAACAGGATTCAAACGGATGGAAAGGGGATATATTTGGAAAGGAAGGATGGGAAAATGAATTGGGAACGGAAAAAAAGACAGGGAAGTAGATCGCAGAATCGGAAAGTACAGGAGTAAATTGGAGAGGGTTTCGGAGAAGGAAAGAAAGAGACGCAGGGAGAGGGAAGCGAAGAGGGAATTGTCGTTTATTGGTTCCAAACAAACACGACTCCACGTGCCCTGATCCGGCTTTTAAAAGTCGACTTTGGCATGTTTCTTTTGGACATCCAGATCTGATCACGACCTTTGACTTTCGAAAGCTGCTTGATACTGTTTTGTCTCTCTCTCTCTCCCTTTCTTTTCGAAAACAGGAAATCCCACATTTCGATGTAGCAATCCCTTCTTTCCAGTTTACCGCGAGTGATCGACTATTCGCTCACTTCTTTGTTTTGTTCCCTGGGGAGTAAATGCGATAGTTAATTGATCGAAAGTTTCGATTCTGAATGGTCGCGATTGAATCTTGTTTCCCGGAAACAACTGTGAATTATTCCGCCGTCGAAAGTAGCATACCTTCGATGATATATTTTTAATTAATTGGACTACACAGAAAATCCTAGTCCAATGAAGATTTGTTAATAGACGGTTGTGTGGGGCACATATTACAAAATGCGAATAAAATTTAATTATAAACAGTTCCGAATTGGGTGCTCGCTGTAGGGTTACCACCTCTCCCGGAATCAAGCGTATGTAGATACATTTCTCCCGGCTCCCGACGGACCTTCCCTGGGAGTCTGAAATCTCCCGGAAATTAGTAATCTGCAGATGCATTGCTCTATTTACGTAGTTAAAGTTTGAAAATTTGATCTGTTCATTAAATTTTATTAAAGTGAATGGAAACTTAATGTAAAAATATATACTTTTACACAGCGTCAGATCGGCGATAGCTCAGGTGCCTCTCAACGTGGGCGCCAGGTGCCTAGCCACAAACATTTATTTATTTTATCTCATGATCCTTCTTAAACAATGTTAAAGAGAACTTTCTTTTAAATCTTTATCCTGAGTTGTCATTGTGATGTACCACCTTTGTAGCGGATATTTTCAGCCTGCTTATGGAAAGAGGCGAAATTTTTTTTGTAAATTAAAGTCGAGTTTTACCTCGCGTCAGACGACAGGTTGTCTTGGGAATGTCTTGCTTAACAGATCTGGCAGAAAATGCACTTAACGTAGAAATACTACGTCAAATACTATGTCAATACTATGGGTTCCTTTACACTGCATGTGTGACCACGAGAAGGTAGTTTTGCGCGAGAAATCACCGCACAAGGTTGTACTCCTCGTTCCAGTGTCATAAATCGAGTCAATATATATTGTAGCGCAAATAAAAAGTGATGCAGTAAGTATTACGTATAGCCACTATTAACTAATTTTTATTGTTATTATGACAAAAGACCAGAGACAGTGAATATCTCCATAAATCAGCAATTCCTGAAGTGGCAACCCAAGTTGTGCAATTAGTGTTCTCTCGTTTTGATGGTTATAAGCGAAGTCAATTCCTATTCTGGAGAGTCAATATACAGCATTATCACAACAAAATTCAGCTTGAATCTTCATTTAATGTTTACTAATAAATAAAGTTTTATTGCTCAGATTAATTGTTTTTCGGTCTAGAAAAAATCTCCCGGAATTGGCTCTTCCTAAGGTATAAATGTCCCGGAATTAACCCCTCATAAGGTAGGAAGCCTAATGTGACGTGAATAAGCTCATTGCACATAGAAAGTGTCGGCAACCTTTTTACTTTCTCATATACTACGAAGTATATTGAGAAAGTATTGTTATCGCGAAAAACTTTGACCTTGAAATTTTTTCGGAAATATACGTTTTAGGTGTCGCTGAGTCCGAAAAAGTGGTTTTCGCAATGCCGTCTGTCTGCCTGTTATTGGATCTAGAGCCTAAACGGAAGAGCAAAAATGAATAAAATCTCGTACTTAGGCATATATTATACAGAGAAGAGGCTATGAAGAAATAGTTGACATTGCTCAATAATTATGGGAAGTTTATTCTGCGCATTTTTAACAATTTGATTTTCTCAAAAACGGCTCTAACGATTTTGATCAAATTTCGTAGTTACTTGAGTTTACGTCTTCAATAATACCAAGTTTATATCTCTCAAAACATAAATATAAGGCTAGTTTATTCTAGGCAACTTTGACAATAATTTGATTTTCTAAAAACGGCTCGAACGATTTTGATCACGTTTCGTACAGTTACTTGAGTTTACGTCTGCAATAATACTATATAGTTCATATTTTTTAAAACATGAATATAAGACTAGTTTATTCTTGGGCAACTTTAACAACAATGTGATTTTCTAAAAACAGGCTCATACGATTTTCATCACATTTCGTATAGTTATCTAAGTTGATGTTTATAACGATTCTACATAGTTCATATTTTAAAAAAGATAACTAAACGACGCATTAGTATATGTGAAAAATTGTACAATGTAAGTTGTACCGATTTTTTTGCATAGTGAGCCAAATTCGTAGTTGCGTATGCCCCGGAGGGCCGCACAGGAAGTCACGAGAAGTTACATAGAGATTCTGTGTTCCCATGTTAGTCATAATTATGTATGAATCATTTACTAGTGCCAAAACTTCACTAGAAAAGTTTTTGAGATCATAATTTTATTGAAAAATGTGAAATTTTCTATATTTTTTTTACCGACCACTTTTTCATCATAGCTCCTTGAAGCGCATGAAGCGCTCTCTGCGGCCATATTCGGCCCGTGGGCCGTAGGTTGCCGATTCCTGGCACTTACATTTAGAAACGTGCGTTGCGCAACTCGGTTTTTCCCAAGAACATAAACTGCACATAGCTTTTTCTAAAGAAGCCTTACTTTCAATTTGTTCCGTCTTAGATCATTCCTTTACGGACCAATATAACCGTTTGTCTCCATGAAGAATCTGAATAATATTTTAAATAGTTTTGTTGTTCATTAACTTTTGATACATACTATAAATCATTTAAAGGGAGTTATAATCTGTTCCTTCAACCTGAGATGCTTTCCACAGTTTGTCACAATTCGTGAGAGGCTTTAAAAATTTTTAGAAAGCAACAGTTTTTCATATTTATACCATATCTTCTTTGCTTTTATTTGTCGAAAAAATCATTATACTGCCTTCTATGAAACTTCTCCGACTTTCTGTAACAGTAGAGTTACGGAAGCTGTTTTTTCGTAGTTTGTAACATTTTTATGCAGACTTATATTTACGATTTTTGCCATTTTAAATTTAAATTGGCTAAAAAATTATTAAAGAATTTATTTGATATACGAGAAACGTGTTTATCCGATAAGCTTGTTTAATTGCATTACAAGGGATGTAGATTTATGAGTAAATTTTTACCTTTATATTTATGCGTCGCGATGAAAATTCTCTCCCCGTCGCATAATCCAAATTTTCAAATTGGAAGAGCATTTATATTCCATTTATGTTTTAGCTCGTCTCGACCGAGCGCTGCTCCTTATTTCGCGCGCTTGCGGGATAGGGAAGGATTCATTTATAGTTATTTTCGCTTTTACGTTGTCTGTCGCATCCGCAATCAGAAATGGCAGAGTGGCGCCAATTCTTGCCAAAGGAGGGAACCGCGCTCTGAACGTCCCGTCCCGTGACCCGAACCGATGAACTGTGCGATTAAACGCTCTAACCAAGGAAGGAACGTCGCGGTGTCTAATCACAGAACAAGAACGGGAACATCCACGACAGTAGATTCTCAATAAATAAAGGGATTCGAACCGTGGATGAAGACAGAATTGGGAAAATCCCAAAGCTGTATCTCAAACCTTGATTTCGCCCTATTCCTGTATCGCAGATTCTTTTCATTTTCCACGGAATTGGAAGGAGAACTACAAAGGGCATTTCCCGAGGCAGAATTCCGTGACTAAAGAAGCTGTCAAAGGAAAACTGGAATTTTAAAGAAAAAGATCAAGGAAAAGTCTTCATCTGTTGGGCGATATGAAAGGGAAAAGAGGAATAATGGAAGAAGGTTGCGGAGAATAGGATAATGCGAGGAACCCGGCTTATTACATACTCAGGGACGCGTTTACGGACAGAATACTAAAGACGCTGATGACACAATATCACATATTTCATTACATGATTACACCAAGAATCGTAGAAAGTAAAGTAGAATATCAGAACGTGGGGTATTCCGGTGAGCATATAACCACGAACCTAAATGCGAACAAATCACTAATAATGGTGGCGATAAGGCAGTAATTTCCAGATTTAATACATCCGCGTCCTCCATATTAAGGCAGCCAACCTTATCAGAACTCCCTTATCCCCATCTATCTACCGGCAAATATAAAGTATAACAGTTACTTCAAAAAATTATAAATATTTCTTGTATTTGCACAAAGATTAATGTGTTCTAAATAAATCCATAGATTTTATTAATTGATTTATGTACAATTTAGTTCAAATATAAAGTCCGTGGTGGCGATAAGGCAGCAATTTCCAGATTTAATACATCCGCGTCCTCCATATTAATGCAGCCAACCTTATCAGAACTCCCTTATCCACATCTATCTACCGGCAAATGTAAAGTATAACAGTTACTTCAAAAAATTATAAATATTTCTTGTATTTGCACAAAGGTTAATGTGTTCTAAATAAATCCATAGATTTTATTAATTGATTTATGTACAATTTAGTTCAAATATAAAGTCCTACACATAAATTGGAAAGGTACGTTTATCTTAACGTTGATAATACTGAAAATCATGGACGATTCGTGCAGTATACTTGGGAAGAAATTAATAATTTCAGTAAAATACTACCACGTCTTACGAAAACAAAAAAATATTAAAACTATTCCACTTGCACTGTTCCGTTTCCGCGACTCTCCTACAAATCTTTCGTGACCCCCAATGTTGGAAACAGCTATGGTAAGGCTTTAACCATTCTAAGGTGAAATGATTAATTTTTATCGAAATATTTAAATTATTTAATATGAAAATGTTGATCGTTAAATCCCGAGTGTGACATTTATTTTTCTGACTCTAAACTCCCTACTTAGCTATTCAACATCTTCATTTCTGCCATTATCATAGTTTTTTCCGCAGAAAGTTTTGGATGAATATAATTTAAGTCAACAAATAAAGTCGGATATGACTGTAAATGACCCTGAATTTTTTTGTTTTCCTTGGCCTCTTCCCTATTTCTGAGATGCCAAGATTTCGGTTTCGGACTTCAAAACATTCCATTTTTTCCCACGGTTCCGTTGGTCGATAAATAAATAAACAATCAGGACGATACGTTATTTTTATAGAAACTCCGAGGAAAATTCATTTCGTAAAAATGCCTTTCGTTCTTCGGTATCATCGAAAAATGTTTATCTTCCGAATAGCTGTTATATATATAACTGAATTAATATTCAGGATGATAAAGGAAAGAGACTTATTAACGGTCGAGGTTCCGACGAGGAAATTCCTCGCGTAGGAAGGAGCGGTATGAAAGAATGAAGTTTAGAGAGAATTAGGGAGGCGGAAAAGGAAAGGGACGACATTAAAGCGAAGGAAGGAAAGACGACACGAGAGAGGGAGAGAGGGTAAGAGGAAGGGAGAAGAAGGAATAGAATCGGGAAGATTGGAAAAGGAACAAGAGAGTACTACGTGCCGAAGAAAGGGATGAGTGTAGAGGGTAAAGGGCGTGGGAAGGGGGGGGGGGGGGGGAAAGGGCGCCGTGCGGAACGGAAATGGAGGAAGCAGGTTGTCTCTTTTTCCTCTCCTAAGGGATAAGTCCTGCTCTTAGAAAGGTTAGACTCAAGATGAAGAAGGAGGCAGAGTGGTGGGTGAGAAGAGGGAGAGGAGACGGAAGAGAGAGGAGAGATAAAGAGGGAGGTGGGAGAAAGAGGACAGAGAGAGAGAAAGGAGGGAGAGAAAATAGAGAGAAGAAAAGAGAGGAAGGATGGACAGGAGAGAGAGAGAGGCGGGAGGGAGATGTGAGAGAGAAGAGAAAGAGGTGTGAGAAAGAAAGGAGGGGTGAGAGATAGGAGAGGAGAGGGAGGGAGAGAGAAGGGATGGAAGAGAGTAGTTAAAGAAGAGGGAGGGCCGAAATAAGACAGAGAAGGGAGAGGGATGAAGAGGGCGATGAGAGCATAGGAAGCTGGTGGAAGATTTTGAAATTTCGAGTAGAGAGGAAACGATCGGAGTAGAGCTTTCCAAGCGAGAAAAAGGAGGAAGGGGAGGAAAGAAGAGCATGGCGGAGTGGCGTGTTGGTTTTGCAGAGACGTTGAAGGGGCGCGCGAGAAGAGAGACGGAATTACAGGACTGCGACGCAGAAATGGAAAACGTTCCTCGATGCTTTTAAAAAGCGCTCACGTCATCGGGGAGCAATGGATGTGGGCTCCACTTGTTGTAAATCATCTCCGGCGTTTTTAAGTATGTTAAATTATCTTACTGATGATTCCACGGTTAAAAAAAAAAACAAAACGTCCGAGCCACCGAGATGAAAATCGCTTCGAGAGTAGCCGACGGAAAATAATTTTTCTTATTTTATCCGGCATTTCTCGCTGAGTCTTACGCAAATCTTTGGAATGAAAGCGAAAACCTCTCCGGTCACAAAAAAAAATTAATTCAAACCAATTGGAGTTGGTCGCGGTAAAGAAGGAGACTTCCTGATGCCTTCCTCAAGATTTCTTTTTACCAGGAAATGAAAAAATCTCCCCTTCGTTATCGTAACATCTCATATATCTCGGGCAGACCGAGAGCGGTCCAGTTTGGATGAAAACTTTTCGCAGGCCCTTTCTGTTCCCTTTCATGTGTTTCGCTTCTCAAAGCTGTTTCGATGGAATTTGTGATATCCCATTCCCATTTGACCCGGCATCTCCTGCGATGCTTTCGATTTTTCCAGGGTTCCATAGATGTTCGTGCCTCCTGGGAATTTGGCCCGTCAATATACCATTTCGAAGCCCTTAATTGCGTCGTGGATTCGTGTTAGTCTTCTCATCTGGCAGTTTCCTTTACCGGTAGCACTAGGCAATTCCCAAAGTGCGTCTCTCAATACCTAGCTGTTTTGTTTGAAGGGGCTAAGGGGCTTTTAAGCTTCCAGGGCCATTATTTCCTATCCATATGTTGGAAAGACAATACAGTGCCGATCGAATGCGATATTTACAAATACAAGCATTTCGTCCGAAAGAATTTCATCTAGTGGTCACGCTTGAACTTCGATTCAGAAGCCTTCAGCGAAGATAAGCAAAATTAAATGCGCACATTTCTTTAGAATTTAATATTTAGGACGAATTTAGTCCTCTCTGCTGTATGTAAATATAGAAAATTGTTTTGTGATTTTCAGGACCGTCGCTGAAAATAGTGGAATTTCAACAGAAAAAAATTTACTGCCATGGGGAATTAGCTAGATACATCCTATAATATAATTTGCTTGGTTGTGTGAAGTGTAATGCCGCGTGGCCTATGAAGGTATATGCACCACCGGCGGTATACGATACAGTGTCATAGTCTTTCGCTATCATGGAGAGAGAGAAAGGGAGAATGGAAGGGAGAGAGGGAAAAGAACAGGATAGAGGGAAAAAAGATTGTGGAAGAATGGGAAGTTTTAAATTCAATTATTTAGTCATGCTTACTCGTAATTTTTGACGGGCATTTCTACTAGTTATGTCATATTTTATAAAATAAAGGCTTTGAATTGCTTTTTATATTCATTGATTAAGATAGTAAATTGTGAATTAGCATAGAACTAACTTTATATACGAGGGATGATCGAAAAGTAACAATATGGAAGATTAAACGTAACTAATGGAACATGCTATTATGAAATTTATGTATCGCTCTTAAAATATTTTCCTTCTGCCTTAACACACATCTCATTTTATATTTCATTTGGCCAAGATATGTGAAAAAGCGTTGCTTGATAATTTATAAGACACTAGCTGAATGTACCCGGCGATGCCCGGGTTATGCCAGACACGTAACTAAGTGACCAAGAGAAAGTCGCCTTTACAATGTAATCCATAAATCTTATGAATTTTAACTTGTAAGAACATTCAAAATGGGATCGAATCTTTAATGAAGCATACTTACCTTCTAATTACAGCAAATGCCCCATATATTGCTGTGCGGTATGTGTGTCATTTACGAAGCAAAGAAGCATTTGTCACTTTCTGGGGAAATGTTGGCGTCCTAGAAAAACTTGATTAGATTAGACGTTTTATTCACAACCACAAACTTATGTCGAGTGACTTCTATGGAGAGGTTTTACTTACTAAAAGGTAAGATTCGAGCATACACACGATGAATTGTCGTTATAAACGCTTCCCATACGCAGTCAACAGAATAATTATCCTTAACTATGTACGCTGCTATACATAATTAATTTCGATGCTTAAACAACAGTTCGAAGCGAATAACACTATTCTTTCACCTATTTGAATGTTTAATTGGCATTAATTGAATCGGAGGCAACAATTACGGTCGCCTTGACAACGTCCGGAAAGAGTACGAATTATCCGTAAAATTTCGAAAACAATTGCGTATTTCTGAATGATTCGTTCGACCGTGTAACACGTAAACATCGCAAGAATAAGATAGTGTAGAGTTTTAGTCGTAGAATAAAGCAAAAACGAAGAAAATCGGTCCATATTTACATGATTTAATGAAGGAAGGAAAAAAACCTTGCACTTTGAAAAATCGAAAATCCCGAGTAAACTTATGGGAAAATAAAATTGTCTCCTGAAATCGAACCTGGGTCGATTTTGGAAATCCCAGGTACCCTATGTTACTCGTAGAGTCATATGAAGTCAATTTGCAAAGTTTGGTCCCGATAACTAAAAGGGCGTGGGAATGTATAAGGAACACACGGACAGACATTGTTTTATTATATAAGATGCTCGTGACAACATTGTTATTATTATTGGACTCCAAATGGTAACCTGTTTTTGAACTTCCACGAAAAGAAAAATTGAGGAGTACTAGATCTGGTAAATATAGTGGATGGATTGTGATTTCGAACATTTCTTTGATGATTTTTGACAAACCATAGAGCAATGCGCAGGTGCACAAGAGTGTGCAACAAGATGGAAACGTTATTCTTGAGTTAGGCTAATAGCGGGCCTCGCAGAAAATTATAATAATAACCGCTGTTTATTTCTTCACCTCTAGTACAAACTGACCCTAAATGACCCCAATTTTGCAAAAGAAAATAAGATGCATGACTTTACCGGCACATTGACAAACCTTCGTCTCCCGAGGTAGAGTGCTCCAAGTGCATTTTTACTGGCAACTACGGAATTCAGTTCAGGATCGTAGTGATAAAATCAACTAGTCACAAGTAATGTCTTAGGACAGAAATATCGATCTCAAATTTTACTTACAGCTGCTCCTGAGATGTATTTATTAGTAAAATATATACGCCGGGTGGCATAAAATTTAGCGGCTGCTTATGAAACCTTGGTGGTAAGATTAAGGAGTAAACTAATGCACGTTGTCTGGCATAAAATCAGGAGAAATTTGATATAGTTTTGGTGGTACAGGTTTACGGGAAAAGTGTAAGTTAGGTGACACAATCATGGGGCATTTAGTGAACGTTTTCAGGTATAAGTTTGAGAGGCAAATAGATTCGAGATGCGTAGAATAAAATAAGGGGGAATTAGTGTGTTTGGTAGTAAACGTTTTATGAGAAAAACTAGTGTAACATAAGTGACAAAAAATTGAGTAAGGGGCTTTTGATGCGGGTTTGGTGGAAGGCGTTTCAGGTAAATTTGGTATCATTAAATCAGGGGGCATTTAGAGTAAGTTTGGTGGCATAACATAAGGGGGCATTTAAAGTAAGCGTGTTGATATAAGTTTTAGAGGCAAAATGGTGTAGGATGGGTGGCATAAAATCAGGCCTGCTTGGTGGCATACGTTGCAGGGGCAAATCAGGTAATTGAGAGACATGTTGGTTGCATAAGTTTGAGGAGCAATCCAATGTTGGATGTGTGGCATAACATCAAGGGGCATTTACAGTGTCTTTAGGTTTCACGGGCAAAACTGTATGTGGTTGTATTCGGAGAAGATACGGTGTTCGTTTGATGCTTTGTATGTATTTGTAAAGCAAACTAGGGTACTGGTCGGTTATCCCGCTGCAAGCGGTGTTATCCTGTTTTGGCCCCGCAAATATTTTTCATGGTAAATATTTATGGCTGAGAGACTCATGGGATCGCTATGTAATATTTTTATCCTAAAGCTTGCTAACCCATGACTGATAGGCCTGTCGCGACATATTCAAACCCGATCACCGGACAACGGGGAGGGATAGTTTGGTTCCAGCCGAGGCGAAGGGCGCGGTAGCGCCCGGAGACGACTACCCATTAAAACAAAGCGAGCCGAAGGCTCGCCAATATATCCTTTGAATGTTATATCCTCTTGACTATTGCGCCAAAAATGGAACCAATGTAATTTGCGGGGGAATAACCCACCAGTACCCAAACTAGAATATGTTGTTATATAACCAATGTGTGAGATCGTCCTTAATTTCATTTCGATTTTTTAGTTCACCCATTCATTTTTTCCTAGATTGTTTTTGTACTGACAAGTGTACAATGATGGACAATCCAACTGGTAGGTAACAAATGTTCTCCTGAAAAGTTTGTTCTAGTGCTCCCTCTAAGTTAATGAATAGGTGCTCCGCGGTCTACTCAGGATTGATAAACACTGCTTCATATACTATATATATGAGAAAGTAAAACGTAAGATGAAAAAAGAAAACAGAAAAAGAAACATTAGTTCAGAACCTTCTGCACGACTTTCCCAAAATTTTAAAGGATGAAGTGGGAGTGATAAGGATCTACGGAGTAAGTTGGCAACAATAACAAGACATTCCTGGAGAAGAGCGTCAAATGGCCTCCCAGAACAACGAAGCACGACTCTCGACACAAATTCCCTTTAGCCTTACACTCACGAAGAATAGGAATTTAATTGAATTTCCGCATGAATCAAAGTTGTTTTCAGCGACTCCATCATCCTTAACTTTTAAAAATGTCACGAAATTGACATTGTGGAACATATTTCGACTTCCATATTTAATCTATATTTTTCCTTGTTAACACATGGCTCTATAACAAACAATTAAATTTAATATAAAAATCATATAAATGGAATACCATTATATATTTTCTGAGGAATTCAAGTACGATTAGGATTTTATCGGTGCACTGTATAAGCCTTCATATAACAGAAAAACTGTTTAAGATAAAACGTTTATTTTTCGCAACCTGCAATAAATTCGTTCTGGATCAGGAGGATAGATTTTGACCTAGATATAATAAGGGACAATCTAGCGTAAAAAAACACATTTTGTGTCGGAACTGTAACAATCGTAGTTTGCGGCAAGTTTGCGACAAATTGAACAACCAATAAATAGCTATCCGTTTTGGGTCGGTTCCAATATTTGCCTTTTATTTTTTCGATCGAGGAATCTCTAGATTTGCCCTTATTTTTCCTAGCAATCCGTCTGATAATCCAGGACGCCAAAGCTTTTACCTATTTCACCCGACCTTCCCTTCTTCCTACTTCAAATATTTTCACAGGCGATTCTACTTTTAAAGACCACTTGATACTTTCTTTCCCTGTTTTACTAGCGGTCTGAATTCAACTTCTCCATTCACCGAAAACACCCTGAAATTCCTCAATCGACAATGTTACAACTTTATCGTACCTATTTTATATTTACTCCCAAATTCAAACCTAAGATAAAATAATATACATCACCGACACAATTTTGTGAAATTCCCATGTATTACGAGGGAAATTTCAACGAACAAACGAACGATAAATTAAACTTATTTTTTGCTTGAAAAATAACGCTTAATTTAGGCATAAATTAACCGATCCGATTTTTCGGAGACCGAATATTTATTTCGATGATAAATCGAGTCTTAATAGAGGTATGACTCAGGTGATTTTTCGGGGGCAAAAAAATATGTACCTTCATCACCGGAAATGGCAGAGCATTTGCCGATGCCTTGACTCTAACGCACCTAACATACGACCTCGAAGGTGCCCACTCTATCACGCCGGGGAGAGTGTTTTTTTTATATCTGGTGCCCTTGGTATTTGGGAGGGGGTTATCGATTGGATGTTATTAATGTTCGCCAGTATTTTACCTCTGCCACTGCAAATCGCTGCGGAGGAAAGCGAGGTATCGGCGTTTCTGGGCTCGGAAACTGGTGCCTTGGCGTCCTTTTCATTTCGTCGGTCCACCGGTCCATTGGGAGAATCTGCTAGGAAAAAAAGGGGAAGTGAATCAGGACGGCTTTAAACAGTTTTCTCTCTTATGCCTGCTGTACGCATCCCGATCCTCTTTTTTTGAACCAATCCGCCGGTGTTTCTTTATAATAGTTTTCCTTTCGGAACGTTTTACCAACCGGATCCTCTTGCGGAGTCGCTCCGGTTGGTTGAATAGTCTTGGGTCTGTGCTCTGAGATCGATTACTGAACGCCGCCTTTTATGTTTTCAATATTTTCCCAGGCTTTTACAAGGTATTACATAGTAGATATGTGATTACAGCTTTAAAAAAACAAGTTAATTATAACAAATACACAGACCAAATCAAACCGTTATAATTCGTAATTTTTACATTCCGCTAACGTTACAGTCATATAGACTCAGTAATACGTTAGTTAAAAATACATACATTTTTGAAAAGCTCGTTCTGCAAGAGTAGAATGTGAATGTAAACAAAACAAAAATATGGAAAAAGTCGGAAATTGGTGATTTAAAAAGGTAATTAAATTGATGAATGTTTATACTGACTAATTAAAAAGTTTAAAACATTCAGAATGCGTTTCTACTTATCAGAGATCCTTTTCTATACTTATTAGCTAAAGCGTTTCATGTATACTGGTAGTGCACGTTTTACAGGCTAGTACACGCAACACACATTGAAGCGCACACAAAAGGAAACTCGGTGTAGCCAACTCAGCACCAATGTTAGCGTCCCTTTCGGAGGTTGGATAGCTGACTTGCCTGTCTCCCTAACAACACACAATAATGCATGGTATAATTCCTGGCTGTGCGGATTCAAAAAGAAGTCTGGTAAGCCGGATTAATAGCAGATCCATCACCGCCTCTGGTTTAAAATGTAAAAACTAACATTATCAGTAAAATTTAATCCACGAAGTATGTTATCTTATTTGTACACCTACAGTAAAGCATAGAATATTTCCATTACAATATACAACTGGTAAAACCAATCAACATCTACCAAAGATTTCCAGTTTTTTTTTTGCAGATTGGACTGACATTGAAAATGAATCTTTGCAGCTGAATGAGATCTTTTGAAAATTACTTTAGCGATTCCCTTTCCTTTAAATGGGAGAAAGACTCACGTTTGGATTCAAACCTATTCACTTCAGAAAAAGGCTTGGTAAAAATGAAAACCTTATTTAAGAAACGTTTCTATCATGAATAATTTATGAGATGTTTGGCTACGGAAAAATAATAAATGATTATAGATGTCAATCTGTATGTTGTTTATATGGATAGAAAAAACGAAGGAAAAGGATTATAATCAGTGAGCAAAGAGTTGGAAGGAATAGGAAAGATCCAATAGAAAGAATTCGTTTTCACAATTAAGAAAAAATTCACAAAGGTAAACTAGGAAGAGATGAAGAAATAAGAAAAGGGCATGTTGTTAATTAAATAAAAAATCCATGACACATGCTTTGAAAAAATTTCTCATATCCATACGCTCCGAGCCCATACAATAATGTCGCTGGTCTATTTGTTACGTATTTAGGTTGTGGAAAACATCTCTCCGCAGTTTCTCTCAGATACAATGCTGCTGCCCCTGGAGTAAGGAGAGCTGGGAGTAAAAAACATCCTGTCCCTACGTTTTATGATATCAAGATCTATAACAACTTTTTCGGAATCGGAGGCAACTAAAACCTACATGTTTATTGCAATCTCGATTTACAACTTTTTCGCTATTATTACGCACATAGAATAAGAAGCAGTAAAAATAGTAATAAAAATAAAATGAAAACGCACACGGACTTACAGGAAGTGATACTTCGCCAGGGACATCATATGTCCAAAACGCAGATGCGATAAATTGAGTCCAATGGTGTTGACGCCTACAGAGAAAGAAGTTTCTTTCCCCCTCCATTCGTTAGAATCGAGCGTGACCTTGTATGTGTGTGTGTGTGCGATCTTATAAACGTCCCTTTTCGATCCCGTATTTGACGGGGACATCTCTTCGACGTCTTCCATCCAATCCCATTCTCGTGTTTTTTCCTTCGTTACGCCAGCGAATTCTCTTTTTTCTTCTTCCCATTTCCAGTTTGGCTTTCGTCTTTATCTCTCGCTCCTATCTCTCTTGATTTTATCTGGGATTTATTTGGTTCAGCCAAGGGCAGTTCAACCGTTTATGTGTTCGGTCAACTGCCATTCAAGTTTTTCCTCTCTTTCTTCCAGTTATTTCACCGAGCTTTGTTTCGACCCTGGACCACTCCTTTGTTTTCCTATCTCTCTACGAGTAATTCTCGGCATTTGGCCTTGCCATTCCTCCTTACGCCCAGCCTCAAGATGATTTCTATAGTTCAAGGACAAAGCTCATATTGCGTATTTTTCTTTCGGATGTGAAAGAATATTTAGCTTTGATTGAAAGTTTCCTAGAGGGGAGAGAATATTATTGAAGGTTTCTTGATTTCGTCGCGTGGAAAATGTTTCTTTCGTCGGATTTTTGGAGAAATTTATACTACGAGATGGATATTATAGATATACTAGTATAATGATACATATTTTTATTCATCATGTAATATTTCTTCGTGATTCCCAGGATTTATTCTTCATTTGACTCACCAAATGACGCTCATATGCAAGTAGGAATGTGTAAGATACCATTTTGATTTTGCTAATGTCCATCTATGGTCCTTAGAAAAGTTATTTAAATTTTGATACTCTACTTCGCGGTCGCATTTCACTTTGGTGCATATGCACAAAAAAGTGTGCATTTTTGAGGCGTTAAGTTTACAACTGTTTATTTTAGCTAGGCAATCTTACTGATCTATCTGTTTTCATATAATTTTAATTCATCGTATTCCATTCCAGTTTTTCATCTCACTTGAATAACGAGTTTATTAAACTGAAAAAATGTCCATTAAAATTCACGATATGAAAGGTATACAATGGTTAACACTTCAATACACAGGGAATATTTTTACAAATTTATTCATAATGAATAAGCAGTAATGGCACCATTTAAAATTTAATCTAAAACAAATAATTTAAAAAAATAAGCAACTCTACACAAAATAGTATTTGGGTTAATGTTGACAAATATACGATATTTTAATTATATCACTTAATGCATAGTTTTATAATCCAGCGGCAAAAAATCCTCCGAACAGTTTGCTTTGTTGCTACTAGTTTTGATAACATTACAATAATTTTAAATTAATTTTGAAATTACTCTCATTGTGACACAATTTGTTAACTGTTCTTGCCGCCCAATTTCGAAAGAGATACTTTTCCCCTTTAAAAAAAATTTGTAACACTTCCCGCAGATTAAACCGAACATATTATCCGTAACAAAATATTTACTTTTAATGTCGACTATTCCGGTAAAGTATTTTTGTTGCACGAGGGAGATGAATACATAAATTATTCTGCGGCTTAAAAATTGATCGATTTTTTCAAGAACAGAAACAAACAAACAAACAGTTTCACCCTTTTGCGAGCATGAAATTGCGACCGTTAAACTTTCCGATAAGTTTTCAACATATGCAGACCTCTCTACGCGGCTCAACTTGCGAGCAACTGTCGCCGTTCTGAATAGACTACATCCCACTGTCACTTAGCGATTACGGCTCCGTGTAGCTGATTGTTAAAGGTAATGCTTACTTGGAAACTAAGATGCATCGCCAACAGAGCGAATTAACTGTCGTTTTTCAAGCGTGTAACCGTCGAGCAAAATTTTCTTTACGTGACACTTAAACGGTCGTATGTTATGAAGAAGGACGGAAGTTATCATCCGAGTGTCCCTGGGAAACTAAGTTTTCTATATATTATTTAACGTGAGCGTCTATCTTCCATTACTTTGAAAATTTACTACATCGCTTGTTCTTGAACCAGTCCTATCCTTTACTCCCTCTCCCTCTCACATTGCTCTCTTCGTTATCTTCAAGCATTTTCTCTCTATCTTGCTACCGTGAAGGCGTTCCAGTGGACAATAACCGGGGTGGAGAAGTGGAAGAGACGGAGGGAGTAATGGGTAATAGGGTAGGGGAGGAACTCTTCCGTCGCCTAGTCAACGCAATTACGTCCCTCCATTGGATGGGGCCAGACGGCGCGGCACCGCTGAGGTCATGCATGATGGGCAATCATGGGAGATAATAAGCAAGAGTCTGAGGTAGGAGAAGGTGTTGCAGATTAATACGCGCTCCGAAATTAGACAAGCGAAATGTTTCTCCGTCAATTTCGGCCTGCATATTTATCAAGCTGATGGAGCGATTGGAAATTTAATACATATCAGAATTTCGAAGGAGTTATTTTTTTCGCAAAGTCTACGCCTAAATTGATGCGTATTTTCGCAATTTTCTCTATTTCGTCGACTGAAGTCTGGATGAATGATCGCTGAACGAATTAACGAAGAAAGATGTCAAAATCGAAATATATTTCATTACTATGCTGAATTTCAACGCTATCTGACTCGGCTTCAGTGTGAATTATTCGTGCTATTGTCAAGCATTTTAGTGTATTTTTCCTATTGTATATTCTTTTCAATTTTGGCCACCGACTAATTTTTTGCAGGAAATATATATATATATATATATCTCAACATAACAATGGCCTACGAATATAGGTTTTTTCACGCATTTCGCTGCTTGTGTTTTCTTCCGATATTCCTTTCCTTCCTCGGACTACAATACTCTCAGTTGTCATTCATCGCAAGTAGAATTGATGTATCGTTTATAAACGTCAACTTTTATAAATGCGTAATCAACAACCTCTTTGACAATAAAGATGGACTTAGAAGTCGGCGGAGGAAATAACAGTTAGGCAACATTTATCTACAGCTTGTAGAATGATTGGTAATTATACAACTGAGTTTTATCCACAATAAAAAACAAAAAAAAACAAACTATTTTGCCGATATCGGTAAGGAATATTGTGCAATTTCGCTCCTTTCAACTTTTCTCTATTAAATTCCAATTAGAAGCGAAATTTGTGAAGTGGTACGGCAAGTCTTTACCCTGTAGACCCGCGATGTGTTTTTTATTCTAAATCCTTTAACCAAAAACTAACCGGTACTGAGTGTCTGACTGCGCAGTTTTTGCTGCAACCTCAAATCGACCTGTGTTATCTGTGATATTAATTGAATTCGGCATCCCTTCATCAAACTCGATATTCCCGGTTGCCTCCGAAGCTTATCTTGCAGATCTATAATTCTGTGTTATCCTCCTGTTATTCCGTCCTCCGCATTAAACCGAACTCTCGTAGATTTCGTCGAGTTGCGACGCGCGTCTTCTTTTCATTTGACGGATTTTATAATGGGAGCGAAAGGATTTAATGCAAATTGAATTGACGTTGTTGAAGCAATTCAATTTGAATACGTGAAAACCAATTTATATTCTCATATACATATAACAATAAGAATTTTCGCAAAATACCGAAATATTTTAAATTTATCCTTATAACGTCGAAGAGTAAGAGTAAATAAATAACGAATCTCACAATGCCTTGCCTTTTCTATAGTATTCACTGTGCCGTCAAAGTTTTATTTCAAAGTTTTTAATTTAACAACAGCAATTGTCTTTCAATAGAAAATATGCATCACCTATAAAATTTAACAACTGGTAACTTTAATGAAATACCTATCACAGAAAGAATTACCCTAAAATACATAAAACAGAAATGTCTGGTTTAACAATGCCAGAAAAAAGAGCTCAAGATACAATTGGTGTGCCTCTCGCTTTCACGTTTCTTGGATTCGCCGATATATTCTTGTTAAGCAGATTAATGAAAATACTCAACAAATAAAAAAAATTAAGATGAATGGATGGCGACATATATTTTTATTTAAAAAATTGCAGCAGAAATCAGGGACGTTAATTTTTCAATAACAGAAGGAGATAGACTATTTGCAGGAGGAGAAAATGTAATAAATGGTGAACTGTTTCTCGATTCTTTCATTTGAAATGCTTTCAGAGCTCCATATGAAATTCAAAACCCGCAGGTTGAGGATGATTTTCTCTGAAAATTAATCTGGTTACAGTTGAATAATCAGTTTAATAGTCACTTGCCTCGCGGAACTACCTTATGTTCTTCTTTTAAAAAACGAATCCATACGGCTTCCTTCTTTGATTGGCCTTATATTTTGACCTAATACGTATCTACAAATTTATAAAATAGGATCCTATCACTCATCGGAAATGACAGGGTTACCTCTGAAGAGAACTCGTAGGCGATTCAATCAAGTTTAAATATTTTAAACAATCTAGTTTTTTCTTATTAATTCATGTTCCAAGTCCTTGTCATTATATCCACTCAAACATTTTTTTACTTTTTTCTCACAAAAGTCAGCTGTGCACCTGGATTTAACACTCTACTTCCAACCTTCTTAACTAATGATAAACACGTACTGCGGAAGGAATAAATATCCTGACAATGATCTCTCCCTTTGTTTTGGACAAAAATGTTGCACCATTCACGAAAATTGAATTTATGACAAAATGAGGATTTCAAAAATTAAAACATTGAATTATCTTAGAGGAGCGGTAGTTAAACTTTCAGAAGTCACGAAGCTATTATATTAAAACAAACTCCCGGAACCGTAACCAACAGAGCAGCACACATCGGGCCTCTCTCTCACTCATTATTTTAAGGAATCCCATCAAGCTTTCGAGGAACCCTAGTGTTTAGTGGAATGCGGTTTGAAAATCCCTGCCTTTCATCGAAGAATGAAAATGTTAGTTAAAATTGGTAGTTTATTCTGAATGCTTCAGTAATTATCTTACCAAAATTTTAGGTCCTACGCATATAGAGACCAAATTACGGATCAGATTTGCTGAAATAATTCAATTGGCCTGGCACTTTAAAGGGTTAAATTTGAAATAGCTCTCCCAAATTTTCTATGCAAAATATGTTACCCGTGTTAAAGATTTCATTGCTCTGATTTGGTGGAACGTAAAGAGATTAATCAAAACGGCGATTGATCGAATAACGGCCGACTTGATGCGACGGTATCAGTGGCGTGGCGTTAAATCAATTTTCAGGTCTTTTACTTGACGAATCGCGTTGAACTTTCCTTTTTAGTTTTTTTTCACCTGTGATGCATCTAAAGAGTATTATAGCTTCAATCGTTTTTTATTAAACCTCCGCGATAAAGTATGAAGCACTTGGGTGCCCGATGCAGATGCGATTAAAGCGATTTTCAATCAATCACACACTGACGTAGACGAATCTCATCGCAAAAAAAAAACAGTCTCTCCATCACCCTGTCGGCGTTTGGGGGGGATCGATTTCCACAAATCTCTGATGCCCTTCGGGCGATCCCTCGGAAAGAACCGAACAATGCAACTCGCAAATGCTACACAGACTCCCATTCGAGAGAGAAAGAGGAGAGAGAGAGAGAGAGATGCTTCTGCAGTTCTCGGGCATTCATCTGAAAACAGAAATTCGCGAACAGACGCGGTTTCGCGAATGGTCATCGGGCTGGAGAATCGCTTTCGTTTCGAATTTCCGCCGCCGCGAACGTCATTAGCAAACACGCAAATTAGTAGCGGTACCTTTGAGGTTAATATCAACGCATCTAGTTTTCCATAGTTTAACATCCAAAGGCACTTCCTTGGGTATCGAACCGAGATTCCGTGAGGTGGCACGATAATTACTTTTGGAGCGATGCACGATGCATCGGAGCAAAACGACTCGCGTCCTCGCTACATCCCAATATCACTCGGTAATTTCGTCTTTTCCTTCTCTTCCTCCCCCCTCTTCCCCCCACCAACCCCTCCTTTAACCCCATCTAACTCCATCACACTTCCATTTTCACCTCTCTCACTCCCATATACGACTCGATACGGCATTGAATGGGAAGTGGGTCCATCCGCGTGAATTTCCGGGACGAATTTCATCGCATGAGGTACGTCCTAGCGGTCGGCGAGCGAGAGACGAGACGCGTAACACGGAAATCCATGCATAAATTCATCTGTTCGCTCAATCACTCCGAGGGAAGGAGAGAAACCCATTTGCGCCCGTGTTAACACCTGTCGTATAACGTTCTCTATCTCTTTTTTGTTTTACGACGGGACGAGAGAGGAAGATCCTTTCGCTCCCCAATTCCCCTACCGTGAGGCGTCTCAACGGTCATCTTTTCTCGAACACGGTTCGGCGCGACGATAAAGGCGGAGGAAGCCAAAATTCGCCCATTTCCATTCATTCGTCCGTTCTGCAGATTGTTGTCCGAATTCGTACATCGTCCCCATAGGATTGCGAACGAGTCGTGGTCGTGGCAATAAGACGAAAGAAAATGTCGATGATCTTTGTTCGCCCCTTTCACTTGTTTTGCGCGTTGAAACTCGGGATTGCTCTGTAGTCCATCTTTTCCTTAGTGCAAACCTTCCTCCGTATGCGTATAACATTATTAATCATCATGATCTACCATACGAAATCTTGTGTATTCTAAAAGTCCTGTTGTTGTTATTATTATTATAATAAGTCTCTATCCTAGGACAGGTCCTATATTTAAAATAAAACTTCTCTATTTCTATCCTGAGAAATACTCTTTAATTGTTCGTAGCTTCTTCATTCTTTTAATTCATCAATAATTTGAATTCTCCCATTGTTGTCCAGAATAAAAATTCAAAGCTGATAATCGTTCGAGTATAAGTATATACTATTTTTTAAATAATGATTTTAAACAGACAAATACTTTCCTATCACATAAAATAATGAAAAATCTATTTATACATCATCCCCAAAAGTCTTATATTTTTCTTTTCTGAAGGGATTAGTACAAGTATAAGCAGACAACATGCAGCAATTACGTCTTTCTGTTTAAGAATTAGATTATTAATTTGAATTATAAATCGATTAAAGCCCCAAGCACTTACGAAGCAATTCGTCGATGGACCCAACAATTATCTGAATAACTTTTTTAGTTGTTGAAATATAAATCATATTCCCAAATTAATTTCTTATTAGACGCAAGGAAAGGGAAATATATATTATAAATAATAATATTCATGGAGTTAACTATTTCACTAATTTCCAGTAGTAACTTACTATGTATACTTCACCATTAGTTTCCCCGAGCGCTCAGACAATTTATTTACTTAAAATACACCTGTTTCTTTGTTCATTAGGGTGCTCTGCAGTGAATTTTGTTTTTATCGGACGATGAAATATGATTTTGCAACAATAAAGTCGAAGTTTTTCCTCGTATCCACATACAAAGAAAAACTTATTTTTGGGAAAACAATCATGTGAGCTGAGCATAACAACATTCATCAGACGCGACAAAACAACCAGACGACCTTGTTTTCAGGAGTTATCGGCGGCCTATTCGTATTCCATATTGGTATCACGTATCCTGCGGACCGTCCGAGTCTATGCAACGATAGATAATGCTGGTTTCTTGCTGCGAAGTTACATTTTAAGGGAGCGGCACCTTATAGAGAGAGAGAAAGCATCGGGTAATTATGTAAGGATGGAACAAATTATGAAAGGAGTCATAAGAACGAGGTACGCTAGAAATGGCACGTGACGAGCAAAAACTATTGCTCATTACCATTCTCGAACGCAATAAGCTATTCGAGAGACTTGTTGATACAAAAATGCAGGGAATAAAAAAATCTCAAGAAAAGAACTTTCGGTAGATTTAACTAGGAGAGGAAATAATTCAATTCTAGAAACGTGTTCGCCATAAATTATACACGCGGATTCGGGAGGAATACAAATACAATCTCGGGGATCTTGTTAAGGGCGAAGGGCTTATGGATTGAGTGGCTGCTAGAGATATGAAGGGATGCCAGGAAGAGAAGAAAGGAAAGGGAGATTAAATGAGGAACGAAAAGGAAAGGTGTAATGTATTATAAGGCCTTTAATTGGAGTTACGAAATAACTAAGAAATTTCAGTTTCATAAGGGATTTTCCTGGAAAATGTTATTATAACTAAATACGTTTCCATTTCCAAATAATGTGTGCTTAAATACAACTAAGATATTAATTATATGTCAAATAAATCTTACGATATCTAATTTGTTATTAAGAGAGCTTATCGTCATTAAGATATCCAAGAAAAAATTATAAAGGCTAACCAAGGTGGATTATAAATTTATAAATGCCACAACGCATTTATATTACTACGCCCATTTCATAACGGAATGGAAAAATAACTCAAGGAATATAAAATGTCCGTGGACGTAAAAAACATTATTTAATAAATACCAGAGTGCATTTTTGTGAGTAAGATGAACAAGCAAAACGATGAAATTAGGGATACAATAATGGAATGAACTTTTTGAGGTCATTACGAGTATGGTCCCAAGGCAAAGTAGTTTGAAGGAAGAACATGATAGCTTTAAATAATAAACTGTTCTTGGAGGGACATGTAAAATAATTTGGGAGAAACATCATTAAGATTAATGACAAAATTTTCTCTCCAGTGCCAAGTTAAAGAAGATGCTAACAAACATAGAAAAAATAAAGAACGAATGATTCGACAAGCTAGTAATAAAGCATGACGCTAGGACACATTAGGATAGTTTTTCTATGAATAATGCAACAACCCCGTTATTCTACGATAAATATGAAAAAAATATCGGAGTGCCCGCTAATTCGCAACATTTTCGTGCATTTTACGGAAAACATAAGAAAAAGGTATTCTCTAACCCACGTTATGGTTTAAATCAAATAGCTTATCTAAAAACTCCCGTTCTGTTAAACAGAAAAAGTAGTGATACTTATTAGAAATTTAAAAATATTACTTAATTGAATATAATTTCTTTGGAGCAGGTCAAGGTCATGCTGCAAAAGCAATTCATTTTCTCCAGTAATGGATGAACAAAAATGATGACAATGTATCCATGTAGCAGAAATTTATTATTTTAGGAGGTTTTACAAAAAATACTACAGCATATTATACTATAATATACAAACATAATAATAATGTAATTAAGTAAAATACCCGTGGAAAATTATTAATTTTTATGTGATAAATTTAGCATTAAACCAAACTGTTTCGAGAAAGAGTGATAATTCAATTGATATAGCTTCAACAATTAGAGTACATATATTTAAATACAGTATCGGAAAAACATGCAAAATCACTCACGGCATTCGAAAATATGCGCCGTTAAGGTATCTTTTTTATTAAAAGTTTTTCACCCATTTAAAAATATTTGTGAAAAAATTTCTATGAAGTTTACTTCTCGGCAAAATATGCATATCCTCTAAAATGTGCAGAATGTTATGACACCCCTCAATATCTGCATCAAAAAAGGAAAATGCGAAAGTAAACGTTCAACAACCTTTCACTCTCATATTTGCGGAAGGACGAATAGTGAGTGAAGGAATTCGATTGCTGACGAGGTAAAGGAAAAATATTTGAAAGAGAAAGTATAAAGAGAGGGGAGACCAGAAATCCAATATCGGTTTATACAAATGAGAAAGAGCAATAGAGGAGAATATGGACAGTTAATACAGAAATACGTGAGCGAAATGGTTGCTGTGGTTTGGGAAAGATGTGCGAAGGAGGAGTGTGAAAGAAGAAACGAGTGATTGCATGAGGAAAAACAAATCAAAAGAAGAGAGTGGGAGGAGAAGAAAAGTGGATATGGAAGGAAGAGAGGAGAATGGGAGGCAAAGAAGGTATGACGAAGGAGGGAGCGGAAGCGCGAGTGAAAGAATGTGAGGATAAAGAGAGAGAGAGAGAAGAGGAATGGAGAAGAGGAAATTGAGAGAAACGGACGGAAGAGAAAATACGGAGATGAGAGTCTCTATTTTAGTCAGGTTAATGCCATCAAGCTCTTTGTTATGCCAAAACCCAACTGTCAGAGTAGAATAACGCGCAGAATATATGTACTACTTTACAAAACGGAGTTCATTAAATAAATAAAACGAGAAAAGTAAACGTGATTAAATTTGTTCATAGTAAAATAAAACACCATAAAAATATCCATAGTAGTAAATATTTGTAAAAAATTGCAAAAAATTATTTAAGAAAACTAAATTTAAAAAAAATTATATTAAATTAATAGTAAATACAGAATATAAGGAACAATACCTTGAGCAGAAGGTGAAATTTTAGGAATGGAATGTAATACTATATAAGGGATATAATACATTTAATTGGATAATATGATATCGTTACCGTAGTCGGTATACATACACACAAGAAAGTTCAACAAAGAAATGTGACCGAAAAGAGACAGTGAAACATCGACACACTACACGTGACACCACAGAAAAGCACGAAACCGTATTCATGTGGAGATAGTGCAGAGAGGGTGAGAGAGAGAGAGAGATGGTGAAAGAGAGAGGGAGAGGATTGCGTAGGGTTTGAATAGAGGAGCGAGAGGACCGCTCATTGAAGGTGCGAGGGCCGGAAATTAATTGCCTCGACTCAATGACTGCGAGGAGAGTAAGGCTTTTGTATGGGACAAGGTTGCGGAAGAGAGAGGGAGAGAGAAAGGGAGGCAGAGAGAAGGAGATAAGCACGGTGGAATGGTAGAAGAGGGAAGGGAATAAGGGGTAGGAGGTGGAGGAGTATTAACGGACTCGATCAATTCCGGCGCTCCTGTGTAATCTCAAACAGAGAGAAGGCCTTCACTTCTTCTTCGTCACGCGCTAACTTCCTCACATGCTGTCCTAACAGAGCGCCTGTTATTAATGGAGTGAACTCGGTCGGTCTAAAATGATATTCGATGAAAAATGAATGACACATTAAGCATTCGAACAAGAGGTTTACTTCCAGGCAGTTGTAATAAAGAAATGATAAAGAGAAAGTCATAGGGACTAAGAACAACTCAAAGCATTGTAGTCATATGCTATACTATAATTCGAGATAGATGAACACAGTCGGCATTAAAGAAAGCATATTCGAAGGAAAATCAATGTAATATAATTTACTAATGATTATGAGCAAGAAATCCATTAATGAGGCGTGGTCATAAAATATATTACCTTCCTAAATGAAACATTACCATAATCCTGCGTTTGCAAGTAAATATTTTCTTATTTTTGAGTAATAAGCTGCTGAAATACGTACTAATATGCGGCATTATTTAAAGTGATAGAGTAAAAGAACTGACTGCCCCATTAAGTAATACCTTTTAAAAATAGCGTCATATTACTAATTTCCCGATAATGTAGTTCCTATCTCAAAGAAATAGTTGAAGTAACACAGAAATTTGGCCAATTCGCTTATAAAATAAGTTTAGTAAGTGACGTTGCATAAATTAATTATATTCGAATTTAAAAACAGGCTTGTATCATCTGAAAGGTTAAAAATGCATGTGCAGTTAACTCAATACAAACATTTTTTAAATTTAAAAGTAAAGCATAGAAATTGATAAAAATAGAAATGTTAGCTTAAATTCAAACGTCAGTTCTGAGTGCATGGTATGCAACCGTACGTAAATTTAACCTTTGAAGATTTGCTTGAACGTTGAACGCCTTACAGGTTTTATTATCTTGCGCCATATAACTTTTACAAAAGTTCTAAATAAAGTTTAGTAAATCAACATTTTTGAGCAAGAAGGAATTTATTCCACTGAAATTGTTGTAAATTTTGTTCCTCACCAGCCGAACTCACGATCGATAAATAAAAATTTATTTTTTCCTTTTTAGTGCATAATATAAAAGTTATTTTTAAAAAACTAATTTATTTTTTCTTTTTTATTCTCAAGCAATGAAATTTCACATTTTTCCATGGTTTCTATAGGTAAGGGTGTTAAATTACAAATTTTATCTCTAACTAATTGTTGATGTAACTAAAAATGTTAACATTCATCATTCAAGCCCTCTAAACCAGTATAATTAAAAGTGTAAGTAAGTTAAAACCTCTATAACAACCCGAAACAAACGAATGAAGACAACCGAATAACTACAGTTACGAGTGTCGGTACACTTAATTATACGTCAGAAATCATTGCTCTATCCCTTACTGGTTCTCATTTATTAATTATATTAGAAAAAGTGCTAAACTACGAAATAGTTTACTTTGTAGAAATATACGATATAATAAACAAACATTTCCTCAATGTTTTCATAGTTAAACTACGCTGTGTGTACCTCGCCATCTATCGCCCATCTGAGGAAGCTCAGATTTTTAGATTACCCGCTGAATGTCAGACAAAGAGGAAAAGTAAAAATTACAAGTATTTTGTATTTTAGTACGATATATTACTGATTACGAGTTATTAAAATAATAAATAATTAATCCCTATCTAATTAGTCGCGTCGGAAGCGTCACCGGATGTATTTGCATATAATTTCTATCGCTAGTTCAATTTTCTCTGATTCAGCAGATCCTATCCATGTGACATAAAACATTTCAACTTTATAATTTCAAAGATCCGTTTTTTTTGTTTTGACCAAGTTCTTTCTCTCTAACTCACCTACCTATGACGAGGTTGGAATTGTTTCGTATTTCGTATCTATTTCGATATTTTATAAAAGCAGAAGAGGTATTACAGGTCGCGAAATTTTTTTAAGCGGAATTCTTCAAACGAAATTGAAATCACGCTATTAAAAGCGGTTCATCTTTTGTTTTAGATTTAGATACTTCACCCTTTCGCCAAATTTCTAAACCTGATGAGTGGAATGGACTTGGACAGAGGTGGGGAACCTTTTTTCATTAGAAGGCCAAAAGTCGCTCCACGGAGTCCCCGTAAGGCCGCAGTTTATCGTGGACAATGGAAATTATATGCGCAATGTAAAATAAGTGATTGTATTTTCCCCATAATGCGTATGTGCATAATCGAACAAGTAATGTTTCTTTCCTTTACATTACCAAAATTTTTAAAAATTACGAAGAATTAAACAATTTAATGACTTTTAAAGAACAATGTTGCATTTTTTAATATTTACCAAAATGAAATAAAAACTACGAAGAAACAACACAATTTAATGACTTTTTGCAGGTTTTTTTTTGTTAACTAAGAACTTGATGTTTGGTTCCAGCACTGTAGTCTTCAGGTTCAATAGGTCTTTCAAGTGACTGTCATCTAACTAACTAACTATTCCTAACGTGTCATCTAACGTTGCAGACTTGACACATAGGCGTTAGCAGCCAATTCATACTGATGATTAATTAATCGGTAATTAATCATGCTTATTTATCATTGGAGCATCTTAAAAAAAAATGAAATTGATGAACTAATAATGGAATTTTTGGAAATAAGAGTCTCGGAACAAAACTTCGCATCGCATTTCAGTTTGTGTTTGTTTAGAAGAGTATGCAAAAAGGCCGTACTGAGGGTCACAAAAGGCTGCATGCGGCCTGAATGCCGCAGGTTCCCCACCCCTAAACTTGGTGAATCGCAAAAGGAAATGAATGATACAAAAGGTGGGCCAAAAATAAAGTAAATATATCCACCGTTCGTGTTTATGCACAACTATAGTCTTTCTGGTACCGATATATGACGACACATTCTGCTATCAGTAAGTAAACATACGGACCTGAATAAATTCAGTTTAAAATAATTTAAATCCGATCATTATTATCGAAACTATTGAAATAATTAATGAGGGGATATAACTAAAGTTAGAGCCTTCAAACGTGTTTCCCTACCTTTGACCCATCCTCTATAAATAAAATAATAGCTTCGACATAATTATATTCGTCTAACCTTTTAGGCTTGAATTGGGGGAAATAAAGACGTATCTCATTCGGCTTGAATTATCACGCCACAGGTAACTCCCAATATGATTTCCGGAGTATGCCCTCGAACACTTACCTAACACCGACGCTAATAGCCTAAGGTTTATCCACAGAATGAACGACCTGATTGGTTATTGAAGTGCTGCGAGGCGGATAGCCTACGAATCAGTGGAAGGTTCTCGACCCAGTTTCGTTACCGTGGCAACGCCACAGATTAGTCAGTTCGCATACAAAAGAGCGTGAGCCTTTGAAGAAGTGGGACCCTATTCCAGGCCCTAGTGCTGTTAGGCAACGCAGTCGTGGTAACACGTCCATAGGCCGAAACAATAAGGGCGAGCGTCAAAAAGGCGGAAACAAAAAGGGCGAATGTAGAAAAGGAAATTAGTAAAGGAATAGAAGGTGGTTGATTTAAATTCTTGTTTTATTTGCGGCTGATGATGACGTTATATCTTTTAAACCATGGTTGTGTATGAAGAATAAAGCGCAGTGTTTCGTTTTGCATTTCCATTTAGCTAGAGTTCCTATTATTTAATTTTCTTCTCATGATTTTCAAAAAGTTGGCTTGGTTTGGTGTTGAGTTGGGTGTGATGGAATGCCACACACCAAATTTTCCTGCCTTTCGGCCCCTTTACAAGTTTCCTTTTCTACTTTCGCCCATTTTGTTTTCGCCTTTTTGGCGTTCGCCCTTATTATTTCATCCTTTTAACGTGTAACCCGCAGTTCTCACACACACACCTCTCTCACCCTAAAGCCTCAACGGACATCCATTTCAGGGAGTAGGTTACAGTTTTACTTCTTTTTTCGTACTACCTTCCTAATCAAAGAGCTCTATTCTAAAACCATGCCAAAAGTTCATTTATTCGAACCCGTGTACACTGTTTGAGGTTAGGCGTTGGCCGATACAAAGCAGCTAAGCTGAGCGTTACGCCGCGACCGACGGTCGTAAACTTAAGAACAATTTCCCATTTCGCAGGATAATACCTTGTCCGGATATTCCACTCTCCGTATTCACCGTACGGGAAATATCCTCCCTTAAAATAAACGCATCGGCGCTCTCATTGAGAGCACGAATGCCCTCCGAAGGCGAATAAAAAATTCAATCACGGCCACAAATAAATAAATAGAAACATCCGTACCCGTCGGCAATTTTGTCGTCGGCGTGTGTCGGGGATCGGTGGACGGATTTTATGCGTCCCGCGTCGCTTCTATGGACTCCTGCTCATCCCTCTTTCTCCCTTGTGCGGAAGGTTCTGTGAAGCGAGGAGGAGCGAAGAGGAGAGTCAATGACGAAGCCTGGTGTGCAAGGATTGGAGAGGGTGAGGGTGCTGGAAAAGGGGAGGGAGAGTGAGAGAGGGACAGAGATATGGAGGTAGAGAGGGAAAGTTATGGTGTGAGAGAGAGAGATAGAGATATAGGGAGAGACAGAGAGAATGGAGAGAGAGAGAGAGGGGGGGGACGGAAAGATGGGAAATGAGGGATAGAAAGAGAGATATAGATATGAAGGAGGGAGGGAGAGAGAGAGATAGTGAAGGACGGCAAGAGGAGGAAAGGGAGTGAGAGAGACGGGGAGAGGAAAAGACAGAGGAAAAGAGGGGGATAGAGGTATGGTTGAGAGACGGGAGGAGAGAGAAAGAAGTAACAGAGAATAAGGAGAGGCAGGTGAAGAGAAATGGGGAGAGGCAAGAAACTAGATGGAGAGAGACAGGGGAGATAGATAGAAGGAGAAATGGATACAGGGAGAAGGTTAGAGAGGGAGAAGATAGAGAGGGATAAGGAGAGAGAGGGAGAAAGATACAGAGGGAGAAAGATACAGAGGGAGAAGGATAGAGAGGGAGAAGGATAGAAATGGAGAAGGATAGAGAGGGATTGATATAGATGGCGAGTGGTATAGGAGAGAAATATAGGAGAGAAATATAGGAGATAAATATAGGAGAGAAATATAGGGATAAATGGATAGAGGGATAAATGGATTGAAGGTGAAGGATAAAAAGGGATAAAGATAGAGTGGGATGAATATAGAGGGCGAGAGATGGTGGAGAGAGAATGGGATAGAGGGAGAAGGATAGAGAGGAAGAAGGAGAGAGAAAGAGAGAGAGATTGAAAGAGGCAGCAATTGAGGCGGGATTCGTTCCCTCGAATCCCACTGAGAAGCGCGAGAATGGACTGTTGCCAAGGGAGTCGGAAGCAGAAGTGTTTTATTTGCACTTAGGGAGTCGCCGCGAGGGTGTCGAATACAGGGGAGTGAAAGTACAAAGAGGCGAAAAGGAAGGTGTACTATTGTATAAAAAGAGGGATTCGGTTCAAAGGTCGCGGCGAGATTTGAGAACGGCGGATGGCGCGCCTACGTGATTTATGCGCGAATGGCGTTTCCTTTTTTTTCACTTCATTGGCTCTGAGTCTTTTTACATATGTTGGCCATCGGAGAACGTTCTCGAAGGTTGGGCACCCAGTGGAAAGAACGAACTATTTCGCGAATTCTACTTTTGGACAGGGATGGTTGTTATGGCTTTGAATCCGATTTCAAAACAAGAGTAAAGGGGATTTAGAGGAAATGGCGTTGTGATTTGGTAAAAAAAAACAATAGAGGAGTTATTGTAGCACGAATAGAATGGTGTGGAAATTGTCGTCGGTGAAAGAATTCTTCAGCATAGAAAGCTGTTTTTGGTGCAAAAAATGAAGAAAACAAAGTTACAAAAATATGGCCATCCTCCACAATTAAATGTACATTTTATGTTACCCTAAAAGAGAGATGAGCCCGATTCAATTTATTTTCAACGGATACCAATACCACATAAACGTAGGGCATTAGGTTATTTCCTAGTCCTGGTAACTTTGGGTCTGTAATGCACCGAATTCGTCAAATACTCATTAGGTATAACAGAACTATTTACAAAAAAGTTAGTAAATTGCCAGCAATATCACTGTATGACACTTTTAAATTCAGAAAAACTTTCTGCAGGGATATATTTGGCTGTGTTAAATGTGAACTCCGTCCTTTTGGATAAATTTTCACTTTTATATTCACCTTTCGAGGCTAAAATATTGTTTGCATCGCAAAATATTAAGGATAAATTAAATCGTCATTAAAATTTGCTGTTGAAATATGAGGGTTATCAAAAACTAAGGTTCCTTTTTTTCTACGCACAACTATCGTAGCCCACGTTATAATATTTCCCACTACAATAAGCATATGCTTTTAGAAGTGGCCAACAGTTGTCGTAACGCTTAACCAACTCAGTAGTGATTGCAGAGCAATCATTAAAGGTGGTGACCATAATGAAGAATTATACCCATTAAAGGGTGCGTGCAGTTATTGTCTTTTTTTGTGAGCCAAAGTTACCGACCACACGGAAATCCATATAAAACTCTAGGAGATGAAACGTGGCTTCACCACTGCGAGCCCGAATCAAAATAAGAATCAATGACACGGAAACGTCCCACCTCGCCCACACCCAAGAAGTGTCACAATCAGTATAAAATGTGATGGGGAGAGTATTTTGGGACATGCGTAGTATCATTCTGGGAGTATTCCCTCCACGAGAATACACTATCAACGCAGCCGCATTCTCAGAAACTTTAATCAAGCTGAAGGCTACAATCCGCTAGAAGAGTCTAGGTCTGCTTTCGAGAGGTGTCTGACAATGCACTGCCTCATAAAGCACAAAAGATCGCAGCACTTCTGAACATTTCGATTTGGGAGGTTGTTGCCCTTCCATCCCTTACAGTTCGGAACTTACTCCCTTTGTTGGGATGCCTAAAGAGACATCTCCGAGGACCAGGGGCGGCTCAACAATACAAGCAGACCAAGAGACCGCTTGGGGCGCCGAATTTTTAAGGGCGCCAAATTTTTCTGGCAAAATTTTTTGGAAAATACTTTAATTTAGTTTTTCCATCGATATGTTTGCAGCTGGCGAATAAATGTGAAAATGTGACTTCAAATGAATGTTCAGGGGCAGTAATCGGGTTCTACTCCGAATGGTAAAATGGTATTTCCGAATGCGGCTTCCGAGAATACTATCGAACACAGATGGCTGGATGTGGTTTTTCCATTTATTGCTGTTACGTGCCGGGGATCTTTGCCGACCGGATGAAAGCAGTTCTCACCGCCCCTAGTATTTCTAGCTGATTTCCTCTGTGATTTGCCGCCTCCGAGGGTTTCTGTCCGGGTGCACCACAAGTAGTTGCGGGCCTGAAGAGAGAAGCATTCCCTTGGGTTGGAGGGGGGAGAAGAATGATTAAGAAAGGTCATGCCTCGGTATCGCCCCAGCCTTACTAGCCTGCTGCAGTCTCATCAGAGGTTGGCCAGCGGGAGACATTTGCAAGGGTGCCCAGAGCAAGGAAATCTTTAGAAAGTCCGACGAGGATACGAGATATCCCAAGACCCTCCATGCTGCGTTTCCTCTTTGTTTCCACGTGCATTCATTCAGGCGCATTCAAAATTCTAGGTTGATTGGTTGCGGATCTTGTTTGAGAACAAAATATATATATTTTGAGTTTATTTTACTGCTTCTTAGTAATTGCTACGCTGTTAGGGTGTGTGAGGACGGGGTACATATTCTCACACCACCGTTTTCAACCCTTTCTCCTTCAACATTTCCTCCTCCCTCGCATTTTGCATCGGTGACATCGAAAAAGAACTATTTGTCCGCGTTAGTTCCAATACGCCCATCGTTGTGGAAACGTCAGTCGAGTGGTGTGCGTCTTTTAGTGTTTGAAGAATCTGTTATCAGGTTATAGCAGGTTAGTTTTCCTTGGGTATAATTGATGTGTTTTTTTCTTTGCTCAAGAAGTGACGCCAATATTTAGTGTCAATATTATATCTAGTCTACGATCAACGAAGATTTTCTAAACCAGGAAGTTAGTATATATTTTTATTCGATCTTTTTATATACTAGATCTTTCAGGTTGTATGGTTAAATTATTTTTTAGTTTAATACAAATAAGTTTGTTGCTATTATACTCTTTCTTGAACCAACCTTTGATAAGTAGTTTAATGAAGAGGGTTTTCTCTTTAAAATTTGAGGTAATTAACTCTATTATTGGGCAATTTCATTTCCTTTTAAGAAATTCATCCTGGATTTTAAATTGGTAATAAATTCGTAAGCTGCTTCTGTTAACGAAAGTTGTCCTTTGTTGTAATGATTCCAAGTAATAGACGATGTTAATCTTGCTCTTGAAGTTCGTAATCAGTTATAAAGTTGGAGTCTCATTTATTCAGGATAAAGTCCGCTTTTCATTCCAACCCATATTTTTTTAATAATTTTTTTTTCGGAACGTCTTTCCAAGATCACTGCCAAGATAAAGTTTTCATTCCATTCGTTTCGTCGCTTCTTTTTTTTTCCTGCATCCTTCGTTAGCAGTATTCACAGACTCCCAAGTGCATTTTGCAATCAAGAATCAATTTCATCCTTTTCCTTTCATTCCAAGAGCAATTTGTACCATTAGCTTTAGATAAGTGCGTCACTGCCTTTATTCATGCGTTTGGCCACACATGCTTGTCTATGAATAAGGCCATTTTTGATGCACCAGCAAGTTTGACAACCATTGACTGTGCCCCATCCGTGCATACATCGATGCAATAGTTTCAATCTCATTTTCATTGAAATAAGTATCGCACAATTTATAATTTCTTTGTGACATTTCAAATTTATTTTTCTGTGAATTAAGCCTTGCTTTTTTTATTAAACTGTTTAATCATAAAAATACACAAAACATCGAAATAATTATATCCTATTAAACTACTAAACTACCGTATTTTAATGTAAAATTTATATATCGATGGGGCGCCATAATTGAAATCTGCTTGGGGCGCCAAAATGTCTTGAGTCGGCCCTGCCGAGGACAGCGCTTTCAATTGGATGAGCACGTTCAACTTGGATTGGAGAAATTGGTTGAACGATATGGCAAGTATTTGAATAAGTTTTGTAATGACGTTGAAAAGTATTTTGTGTGTATAGTCATCTGTACATGTTATGTACTGGTTGCTGAAATACGCAAGTCTGAGGCAAAAAAATTATGGACCCCCTCGAAGGAATACTACCTTGAGTAAATATGACTTTTGAAACATTCGGAGACGTCGCTGCAAATGTCTTATAAAGTTAAATAGGAGAGATTCGATCGATATATACACACAAAAGTGTGAAATTCGTTTTTGCCTAGTCCGAGAAAGCGCTACGCAAGGTACACCAATAATTAGCATGGTAGAGAAGACTTGAACGGAAAATTTATATTGACTAGAGAAGTTATTTTTTCTAGGCATTTTCTGAAAAATGACATGTATAAGTACGCATTAAAAATTAAATAATATTGATCACAGCATATGGCCTAAAGCGAGAATGTGAAAAAGGTGTGGATAAGATTAGTTACAAGGGGATATACAAAGCAAAAATGTCAGATCATCGGAAAAATGCTGTCAGGATAAATCTTTTCCTTGAACCCGGTAAACACACCGAATCCTTACAAAAAATTAACTGTAATATACAACCAAAATTTTCCATTTTCCTTCAACCTGAGTTAACCGCTCTAATCAACTTATATGTACCTCAAATTTCAGAGAAACAAATCAAGTGCAGCATAGCAGAAAACAGACTAGTAAAATATATCAACCATACTACCAAGATATACATTTAGGGCGACCACATATGGTTTACGATTTTAAGGGACAGACCTTTAAAAAAAAAACGGGACTAAGAAAAATTTTACGGGACATTTTTAACTTTGAAATTGAGTAATTAGAAAAATATTCTTTGAAAGTATATATGAAAAAATTATCTTTTATAAGCAAACCTACACAAAATAAACGCCTAGTAAATAAAAAAACAAAATTATTCTTGAGAAATAAAACTAAATTGCACACAATACTAAGAACATATTCACAAAGAATAGTTTTCGTCACCGTGAGAAATAAACTATTTCTCCTCAGATTTTGTGCACTCTAGAAGATCTTCACTAGTAAGAACATAATTATAGAAGTCTTTAAAAGATAGATAATTGCTTTACACATGCAGTTCTGCTTTTACTGCCCTTATGTCAAATCTTTTTTCTATTGCCATTCCATGTATTACGATATAAAGAAAATATTCTTTCTGCAATAGCATTAGAACCTGGTGCTGACTTAAGAAATTGCATCAGGTTACAAAATTATTTTTTCGCAGGATTTTAATATCCCATTCCATTTATAATAAGAGAGATGAAATCTCGTTTATAACTTTTCGTAAACGTGGGTCCATTTCTGTAAACTCTTCATACATTACATATATTCAGTGCTCGAAATGGAAAACATTAGGAAGCGGAACGCTTGGGAGGAAAATATTATAATTCGGAACTAATCGCCGATATATTCATGTTCGTTCCGGCTCATTCCGAGCACTGCATTAATTACATTAAAACATAGGACATGTGGTTACCCTAATTGTAACTGAAATCAATATACATATCCATTTTCATAAAAGAATACGGGACAAAGTGCGCCCCGTATTGATTTCACACGGGACGCGGAACATTTGAGGAAAAATTGGCCGAAAAATAAGGGACATGTGGTAACTCTATATACATTTCAGACTACGATAATAACTACTGAATAATATATTCCTTCTTCTTACAGTTTCTAGAATAAAACAGTTGTATTTTGATTTCGAGGAAAAATCATGAAATTAAGAAAGGGGGCACTTAAAATATCATCCATGAATTTACAAAATCTGATGTGTCCAGCACATGACTTTCTCCATACAGATTAATGAAAATGATTGTAATAATACTCACAAGTTGATCTGGACAACAGCGTCCTCAAGAATAACAATCATCAATTACATTAGTGAATAATTTTTAAACATATGATAGCTTTCGCAATGGAAAATACTTTGAATAATTTTCCACAATGAAAAACAATAAGTAAACAAAATGGTTATTTGTTTTTATTAGATTTGAAAACAATTATAAATTTTGCAGGGGTTCAGTTCGCAATTTACGATTATGGTTTGGTTAATGGTTTGCTACATAGCGCACTTTTTGACAGTGGTTCGGTTCAAGCAAAATTGGTAATTTATCATTTTATTTTCACCACGCGCATTACAGTGCAATACTGTTATAATGAAGAGATAATTTAATAAAAATATCGTACACATTGTAATTAATACAGTAATGTTTAATAAATTTTATAAAGATTAGCAGTATCGGTGAGCTATCTAAATTGAATGCGAAAAAATTAAATTATGGTTTTTAAATTTTTTTTTAGTGTTAGGTGTCTAATTTGAACGCTACGATGTATAATTTGAATGAGAAACCTTGCAGAATTAGCGTTCGGCGAACTTCTGTGTAACATCTGCTTTTGCAACAATTTTTGAACTGAAGTCCACGTATTGACTCGTACTTGGCGAATCCGGAATTTGACAAGGAAATGAGGGACATATCTACGAGTATACCAATTACTTTTGAACGAAATGCTTGATAAAGGAATGCATTCTAGAGTATAGGTATTGTGTGAACACACCTCATGGTATTTCCCATCACGACTTGCGGGGTAAAAATGTAAACGTAAATCGAGATGGAATCGAACCACTTTTGCAAAAATAAATGATGGTTCTGTTTGAGGTTCAGTTAAAAATTAATTGCCGGTTTCGGTTCGGTTCACAGTTCAGTAAAATAATTGCGGTTCGGCTCGGATTAGTGGTTTGGTTCTGTTTGAAGCTCCGGTTGCTATGGATATGAAAATATAGATTACGATAATCGCCATCAAGAATCCGAAAGTTTTTTTTTTATAACGGAAACAAAGCATTCACCTAACGACATTCAATGTGCTGAACATAAATTCATACGAATAATCAATATGTCCCTGAAACCATTAAAAATATTTCAAACGAAACTTATATGTTCTACAAATTTAATAGTAATAAATATTTGCATTAATTAATTCATAGAGAAGATATTTGACAAAACGGGAAAAAGGACCAGAGCTAAGTTCCACTTCCGGTTGACAAATTTCAGCTAAAACCTTAACAGACCTTTAATTACCAGTAAAATTTTAAATATAAAGTTTTGTACTGTTCTGATTATTAGTTTTTGAGTTAAAACGCTCAAAAAATTCCGAACACACAAATATTATGGAGAAAATGCCGAAAATGTATTCGGTGGGCCTTGAAACGTGTATTTCCGTTGAAATCTCGAATTCGTTTTTTTTTCACGAAAAGAAAACTTCCTCTATACACCAATTCCCCGTTTTACGAAAGGGATTCGCTCCTTAAAAGCCGTTCGTTAAGTAGAAATTCGTTAAACGAAAATGAATTTCCCATTTATTTAAATTTTGTAATTAGAGATACGGTGACCTGAGACAATGCATACATATGCAAATAATATGTAAAGATAGCTAAATATAAAGTACACATATATTTATTTATTAAAATGAACAATAACTAATATGAAATAACAAATTAAAACAAACATACAGCACTGTATACATTGACGTTGATCTTATTAGCCTCATTATCCTTTGATTCTTTGACAGTCTATCGAATGGACAAGGATTCAGGATATCGACAATTGACAAGGCTTGCAACATACGTACAGCTTGGCGTATTTTCTTTGTAGCGAAAATTCATTGCGTATACCGAGAAACGGGTATTACTTTTTCAAATGCGTTAACGCGAAAATTCGTTAAGTGAGCGTTCATAAAAAGAGGAATTAGTGTACTTCATATGGGGAAATAAAAATATTTGTATACATAAAAAAGAAACCAGAAAAGTAACAATAAAAATAAACTACCTATATATTGTACGCCTTTAAGTTATAATAAGCACTGCATGTATCATATGCACTATAAAAGAAATCGTTCTTCGCCGTAAAAATTAAATATGTCTCCAGCCTCTTAACACTTTGAGATGTCCTATCGTTAATTATATGGTTAGCTGTTTGAAAAGACTAAATAAAATTTGGAATGAGTAAATGACAATGGTGCTCTTGAGAATATATAAGAATAATTACACAAAATTTTACGATAGCCTCCTCCAGTATTAATACCTATGATGCATTATTAATATCATTTGTTAAAACGAATTTTAAATTGGGAATTCAATAGTCATTTTTACGATTAAATAAGAATAACGTGTTAATAAAATATGGCGTCCGGAAAATATTTCAGTCCCTCGGAAAGGCAAATGAATAAATGGGATCAGATTAGGCGGAATTATTTCATTTCCATATACGCCACTGTACTAATGCGATTAAAATGCCTCTCTTATTTGCATCTGCGTTTTTATTTCAGCTTTCATCCTTTCATTAGTCACTTTTAATACCCCGGTCATCTATAATACATTTCTTCTTTGGAAAACTGAATTAAACGCAGCGTGAAGACTCGGATGGCGCAAATTTACCATGCCTCCCACGCTCCTTAAACTGCTGTAACACGGGATTGGATTGGAGTTGAACGTATTAAACAGTTTAAGTGTTTAAAATAGGCAATTTGGCTAACTGTGATTTCAAAGGCGGACCAAATTGAAAGTAAAATGGAGGGAAAGAATCGGGGATACATTTGGCGTTAAGGACATTCGCATGTCCTTCTCCGAAGTTTCATCGGTCTTAGGAAAAGGAGAAAATTCATAAACCGCTCAATCGACATTTCGTTTATTTCCTTCATGGAGTTGATACGAAAGAGTGAATAATTAATATTTACCTCAGAAAATTAAACTATGGAATACATTTCGGTGGTGCTTCGTACTTGAATTTACCGCAATAAAATGAGCTGCTATATTCTATATGAAAACTGTTAGTTCTAACATAATTTGCAAATTGTCTACGTATATAGAAGAACAGAACTCAAATATGGGATTTTGAATTCGTTGACTAATCCCTTATCCATTGGTTTTTGAAGGGAAAGGTTTTTCATCCTTTTTTCCGCAGTAATAAATTGCCGCATTAATTTTTTGCCCGTGCGTTGAGCTTTAAAGATGGCGCACACGTCGTTCGGGATAATCGTCCTCGGCAGCAGGATTCCAAAGATAGCCACGCGTTGGATCCAGAGATATTTATTCCTTTGACCCAGCGATTTGGGGGTTCAAACCACACACCATTACGAGGGATCATGTGCGAACTGTGTATTACAGCGCGGATATAGGGATCCCAGATGTAGCGGTTTGTCGGGCGGCGAGGAGAGCGAGTATGGGAAAGATAATATGGGACAGAGAGAGAGAGAGAAAGATGGAAATGGGCTATACAACAGAAGACAGAAAAAAGTTAATGGAAGTGAGAGAAAAAAAAGGGAAGATAAAATTCGAGAGGATAGAGAAGCATATGCTAGAGAAAGGAGGTTGGAGAAGACTTTGCTCAAGGACGACGAACATTAAAAGGGAGAAGTGGAAGAGAGTGAGATGGAGCGAGAGTGTTACACTATGAAGGGAGAATTAGGAGGCATGGAGGGAAATGGAGGTAAAGAAATAGTGAGCTAGAGATGGAGAGTGAGGGAGATAGACGAATGGGGAGGAGAGATTGAGGGTAGTCGAAGGATGGAGAGAGAGAGAGAAAGGGATTTAGGGAGGGGGAGAGAGAGTATTAGAGAGAGATGGAGAGAGGAAGCTGTAGATAGAGAGGGATGGAGAGAGATGGTGAGAGGGATGGTGAGAGAGAAAGGAGTGAGGGAAGGAGAGTGTTGGTGAGAGAGGGATGGAGGGAGAGAGATGGTGAGAGAGAAAGGATTGAGGGAGGGAGTGTGTTGGTGAGAGACGGATGGAGGGAGAGAGTATTAGACAGAGATGGAGAGAGGAAGCTGTAGATAGAGAGGGATGGAGAGAGAGAAAGGATTGAGGGAAGGAGAGTGTTGGTGAGAGAGGGATGGAGGGAGAGAGATGGTGAGAGAGAAAGGATTGAGGGAGGGAGTGTGTTGGTGAGAGATGGATGGAGGGAGAGAGTATTAGAGAGAGATGGAGAGAGGAAGCTGTAGACAGAGAGGGATGGAGAGATAGGGAGGGAGAGAGAGAAGGATGGAGAGAGGGGATGGTGAGAGAGAAAGGATTGAGGGAGGGAGGGAGAGTGATGGTGAGAGAGGGACGGAGGGAGAGAGTATTAAAGAGAGATAGAGGCAGCTGGGGAGAGAGGGATTGAGAGAGAGGGAGAGGGATGGAGAGAGAGAGGGATGGAGAGAGAGGAATGGGGAAGAGAGGGGAATGGAGAGAGGGGTGGAGGGAAAGAGGATCGGAGAGAGGGAGGAACGGAGGAGGGAGGAAGACGGAGGGATAGGGAGGGGGAGAGTAAGTTGGAGGGGGGAGAGTGAGTTGGAGGGGGGAGAGTGAGTTGGAGGGGGGAGAGAGGTGGAGGGAGAGAAGAAGAGATAGAGTTAAAAGAAGAGCGGGAGGATGGGATGTATCTCAATGAAGAGACTCTGGCGTCAAGGGTTGGAGTTGAGCAGAACTGCATGAGGGAGAGATTGATTGTCGGCGATATTAATGCAGGAGCGAGGCTTATGGTGGGGAATTATCTATCCAAGCTTCAAAGCTCGCGTAAACCTCTTACGATCTGATCGTGGAGCGGGGTGACATTAAAAAAATCCGAATTTTAGGCATAGAAAGTATCACGAGACGAAAATTAACGCCAGCCATCCATTAATTACCTAATATGCCCCGCGCTCTCATTGGCGCAAATAAATTGATATTTAGGGACGGTTTTTGCGTGAATGGAACGGCGCGACTGTGTTCGATTCGCGTGAAATATGTTACGTCGGCCTAATGAAGATTCCAAGGAGGGAGTGAAAATGGTGTTTTCGTTAACGATCTGCACCGTGCATTTCTTTCCGTAAATGTTTTCTCTTTACCATTTATTTCAAAACTGTTTTGCATAAGGTCTATTAGAGTTACAAGAATCAAAACCAGTGGTAAAAAATACTGCTGCTTATCGGACAGTTGCATCAAATGTTTTGTACGTTTTTTAGCCCAAATGAATCAGGAAGGAAAATAATATTTCTTTTCTCTGAAATTCTTCAATTTCGCCAGCAGTTTCTTCAACAATGAACATTTGATTAAAGCACTTCTAATATTTCTATGGGCCTCTCCACGAAAATAAAAACCTTTATGGTTATTCTTATTCTAATATCATGTCAGAGAGAAATTACATTTAAATTACGACGGTTGCAAAATACCTTAGCGCAACTATTATCGGTGATCACAAGGCATCATTGTAATTTTGGGTTACCATTCAGATAAATGCCAATATTTATGAAAGTTTAAAAAATTACGAATTGCATACCTACATCCCCCATAAAAGTGGGTGAAATGTGAACCTTTCTTATTTTTACGACTTTAATTTCAACGGAACATAAAACAACCTGCTATTCAAAATAAAATTCTATATTTGTCATTAGAGAAGTCGTATACATATTGCGTGCATCACATGCTAACAATTCCATATTACCAATAGGATATTATAAAACTGCAGACTCAAAAATAATGACAATCGATCGAAAATTCATTTCATTACTTTCGTATCTTCAGAAACGGTGAATATATATTGCACGCAAGTCTTTTCATTGGTATTAAATGTTATGATAAAATACAACATACGAATTTCGCTTTTTTCAAACGATAAAATTGTTTGATTATAGATTAATGAATAATGCATTGAATTGATTAAATTTTCTATATTTTTTAAATTGTACAATTCGAAATCTCAATTTAACGAAATTCCATTATTTAATCGCACATATTCCAGCTATATTTATATCAATTTTCGAACAGAAACGAATCGAACCATGGACCCATTCAATTTTGAGAACAAAACAACCTGCTCCGCAGCGCACATAAGAAATAAACTAATTAATAAAAAGCCATTACATCGACGGTAACCATTGCAACAAGATTTCCTACCTCGATCATACGCATCCGCGGCAATCAGTTTTTATTAAAACCATAACAAAATTATCGTCCTGACAGGGCATTAGTTAAACGCGATGTAGAACGATGATAATGCGAGCGCGAAAAATGGCATTCCGTCGTGTTTTTGTTTTAACGAGAAAACTGATTGTCAAGTTGATAGATTGCTTTCGGGAGAAGGGGTTTCCTTCCGTCAACCTCCGCGGCTTAATTGCCAATTTATGAGATAATAAGGCAACAATGTCCCTTTCGCATGTCCTCGCCCGTTTATTGCGCCGAGAGTAATTAGCTTCTCCCTATCGGACCTAATCAAATGACTCCATCGCTCGCGAAATTGTAATCTATGCGGAATAAGGTGTTATGTTGTCTTATACAGTAACTCGACAACATAAGCGTTTTCATTCCATTAAAAAGCGATTTGACATTCGCAACATATAAACTTGTCTATTCGCGGATTTAACCGGCAAAATCATGCGTATGTTGTTGTTATCAGAACGTAAATGATGGAGTTGTAATGTCCGCAGCTTTGACATTCGCGGTGATCCTCGAGTGTTGAGGGACCATTCATTGTATATGGAAAAGATTCGCGGAAAAAGATAGGAAATTATTTCCATGCTTACATTTTCTACCTTTTTTATTTGATTGAACATGAAAACTGAATAAAATACAAAGATGTGGTTATAAAATAAAAGACTATCTTTATATGTCAGGTAATTAAGTTATTTTAAATTATAATATATTTCCAATTGAAGTTTTAATGTGGCATTTATTTACGATATGGCTATAAATGAAACATTTCCAATAGCAGAAATAACCATAACGAGAATTTCGAGGCATCCTTTGGGTAATTATTGATTTTTACATTTTCTTTGCTAAGAAGTTAGCGATGTAAAGTCATACATCACTCCGAAAAATTTTAAGAATATGGCTGAAAGGTATTTTGAGTGATTGGGGCCGTCATTCAGCTTCTTTTGGATACACGAATTTTACGAATATGTCACATTAGATTTAGTGGAAATTTTATCGAAATAAAAAGTGTGATGTTTTTACCTAATAAAATTGTGAGAGTTTGCTTCCTAAAATGTTATGATAACATAATTTTATTTCTAGGTTAAAATTAAAAGATTACTTCCTGCAAAAATCCTTGTACGCTTTGGAAGAATTTATCAAGGGCGAAAAATATTACCTCACATTAAAAATTCATTTAGAAATCCTCGTATACTTTGGAAGATTTTTACCAAGGGTGATAACGATTTCGCAGTGACGCGCGTACAGTACATCAATTTAGGTAAAAATACGGCGGCGACTTTGTGACGTCCATTAAAAAAATTAAGGGCGAAGGCGTCCCTTTAGAGATAGATGGCTTATTCCCCTAGTAAGGATTTTCCCCCAATTTTTAATCCCTTCTGATGACCTTGTCGTGAGTTAAAATGAGATTAAAACAATTTCCCTCGCCTCATGTAAATTGAATGTCGTTGGAGGAGACTCATTTGCAGAAGAGAGAGAGAGAGAGAGGAGGGGAGAGAGAGAGGGAGTGTGAAAATGGGAAGGAGTGGAAGGAGATCTCAGAGGAAGCAGGAGCCTTTTGGATTGATCGCCTCCCGTTCCTTCTTCCCCTTGGAGACGCGATAGTAAGTTGATGAAGGGAAGATAGGAGCGGGGATACATGGAAGATCCACGGCGGACGAGCAGATGTAATTACCCGAGGACGGGTTGGGGAAGGAGGCGTTTCTCGAGGTCGCAGGCTTTAATTCAACTGTCCGTCTCCGCTTCCGCCGCACCACGCGAGGGCACGACGTTAAAATTGTCTCGCATTCCCGAATCCGAGTTTTGCGACAAGTAAATGAGCAAGATGCATGCAACGCTCGAGATAAATTACTACGCATCACCAGTCATTAAGACAATCTAATTACGCCGACGCGTATGTGTACATGACTCCCAAAATTTCCAACTTAGGCGATTCAGAAATTGGACCACTCGGACGTGCTTATGTTTTCGTCTCCAGCTTAATATATATGAAATCGGACGTAATTTTTATGTAGATAGCTGGGAGCTCTTCATCATCATTAGGTTCTCTGCCCTTGGGCAGGTCCCTGGCACCAGCGTTGTCTCCATTCCTCCCTGTTCCTTGCCAGCTCTATCAGTGGATTTTTAAAAAAAGTTCTCAATCTCTAAAAGTAAATCTAATTCCAAATTCTCGTAAAATAAGATATAGCAGACGACCTGTTAACAATGTAAGTTTTTGTTAAATGCTACAACTAAGTTAATAAGTTAATGTATTTGATAACCTATACAAGAATTTATGCTTACATAGTTTTAAATTAAATCAGCACTGTAGTTCAATATTACCAAATTTAAAAGAGTTTTTGCTCTCAATCTTTCCCCTTTTATTTCCATTAGTAGGATGTCAGAATCGTAAACCATTAGGCAGATTAGACACCATTTACCTTCCGAACTCGTCCGAATTAATGTATTCTGTTTCTGCAGTCATATCTCGATTACCTGATAGATTTTCGAGTAATTCCGTTGAGAGGCATCGCTGGAAAACCAATTCCGAGTAACTCAATATATATATAGGAATTTTTATTCCGCCGCTAGCGTATTTCAATTCACCGGACATCTTTTTCACACTTGCCAGCGGCAAGTGCCCGAATGATTAATTTCGAGCCGTGTATAACCATGATGATGAGAGTAAGGCGGATGAGGCGAGCGAGAGAGAGAGAGGAGAAGGAAGAGGAAGGGAGAAGACAGAGAGGTCGAAAGGGATAGGGAGAGATCGGAAAAAGGAAGGGCGTGATGATTCGCTCTTTGAACCCCACGTGCCGCAAGGTATCATCCCGGCACCCCCCTCTCTTCAACGTTTCGCCCTAGAGGAGACAGGCGCCTCTCTTGCCCCCGAGGATGGTGAGAAAGTTTCTCGTGAGATGGCGCGAAGGATTCGGTCCTTCTTTTCGAGTGAGGCCCCGGGGATGAAGAAACTAACAATAACCCTTTTACTCTCTTCGCGCCCTCTCTCTTATCTTTCCACTTCCATTAGGGTCCACGTCTCCCCGCTAACACGCTTCTTAAATACCCAAGTAAACTTTTTCAACCGTCTTTTGTTTTATCTCATACTCTCTCTCGTCTCCCTTACTTCATGGCCGAGAACGTAGTGCTTCCATTCTCATTCATCCCGAGAAGTCTTTTGTTTATATCGCTCGGCTTCTCTTACTCGGATTCTAAATAAGCGAAGTCTTTGTTTTTTATTTAGAGCGATTGTATAGGGCGAGTGAGTTATAGCGCGATCGCATTGATACGTATCTCGGGAAATAAACGGAGCGTTGGGAGGGAGAGGGGGGGGGGGGGGGGAGATTCCCTTTTATAAAGAGAATAATAATTAGATCCAGGCCATTAAAAGGGATTACGCTTTTATTAATCTTTTCTCGCATTCCGCGGGTCGCGTCCACACGGCGGGATTAACGGCCTCCGAAACGTCCTTCAGAGTGTCTCCCAGTGTTCGCTTCCCAAAGCGAAATGGGCGAGTTAAGTCCGCGAAAGGATTTAACAAGTCAGGGGTGAGACGAAATACTTCCAAAATGAATTTAACTAGAGATAAAAATACCGTAAAAAATCTACATTAAAGTAAACAACTGTTTACGTGTCGTACATTTATCAGATTGAGTTTTGGGGAAGGAATATACTTAAGACGCTTTTGCGTTAATTTTCTACAGATAGGAATTTTTGCCAGCTAGAAGGAAGTGACTGAATTATCGCGAATGGAAAACGTGCACATGCCGCATACATTGACACGCGCTTCTTATTTCAATCATATTTTCATTTACAACAGCATTTCAAATATAAAACTTATATTATTTTAAAGATACTAATGGTCTTTCTTTCGGTAAAAAGTAAAAAGTGGAAATAATAATATTACTCATAAAAATTTTCTTGATTAAAATCCAATCAAAAATTAAAATAATAATAGTCAGAGAGTAAAATGGCGAAAAAATAAGCACAAAAGTTCTGTTAAATGTGAAGTTTAAAGTTATGAGCCCCTCAATAAATTCAATCTGTCAGAATTCTCATAGCCTCGAACGTTATCTTTGACCCGTTGAAATGCATCTCGGCAAACATTTCAGTTACGAGAGTGCGTTTGACCAGCAATTTATTATACGATTTTCATCTCATTAAGATTGGGTTATTTGTTTTAAATAGCCTAAAAATTACCAAATTGTCGGAACATTTAATACATTACGTTGACCGAAGCCACGATGCATTATTTGTTCTATGCCAATTTTATGAGTTGGATTGATTAGAATTATGTCGAGATATGCTTTTGTAACTTAACGTTAAATTAATAAGTCCGAGGAACTTTATCGATTTCTCCCTTTTTACATATGTTCGATTAGAAAAAATAAAAATTGATAAAAAATGAAGTTTTATAGCAATTTTATAGCAACTTCTTAAAAATATTTTTTGCAGGATTATGTTGGGTCATAAAGAATTAACGCCAGATGTAAAATAAACTCAAATGAAGGATGTAATTTTAGAGGTAAGCTAAAACTAAAATGTATTTTTACTTATAACTGCATCGTACCGTAACTTTAGTAAAATACTACCTTTCTGATAGCGGAAAAAATAACGAAAATTTTTAAGTACTTCTAGCATTTGTTAGCAAATCCGCTAGTTAAAAACTTTAAGCCGTTTGGAAGAATAAATGTGTCAAGCCATTTATGAAAGGCTACGAAAAAGACAAAGGTCGCCAAAATACCGGTCCTCCGAGATTCCTGTTTCCCATGAAGACAATAGCCCAGGGGCATCCATCCATCCCGCAAATTCAGCCTTCCCTCCCTCTCTCTTTTCCCTTTCTCTCTCTCTCTCTCTCCAATTCCCTTTCCCGTTTCCATAAAAGAGACGGGGGAGGAGGGGGAGGCTGCGGTGCTCCTTTGTTTTTGGTTCGTGAGCCTGACACCGTCGCATACCCAGAGAGCCCTTCGCGGTTGGATTTCTTCGGCCTCACCCTTCGGCGAAGAATGCCACAGATGTTGCCCGTCCCCATTTTATGCTTCAGAATCCCCGATAAAGCACCTTCCTCCATTCCCTCCAGGTGGAATTTAGGCCCGCCCAAAGTGCCAGGTATTTATATTTCTGCGTCAGGTATTTTCCGAGTGACATCTCATGTTTGTCGCCGGAACGGGGAGGCAAAAGATAAATCGAAGATGCTTTGCGTTTCGTACGGATACGCGCTGCGGGTCGCGCCGGAGCGGATAAAGATATGTTGGCCACGTTTTTCCGATCGAAGTAAAGGAAATTAATTCAGCGAATATCGCTAGGCCGGGCTACAATGCGGATTTGAATTATTCTGTTACTACACCGTTTTCAGTAAAGCGACAATAAGAAAAAACGAACCCAAAGTGAAGAGGCAGCCAAAATAATTACTCGACGATATTTGGGTTCATTAAAGATTTATGGTCTTTTTCGTCATCTTTACTGAAAATAGTTGACATAAACGAATTTTAGCTATAATTAGCTATAATTTAATGACACGATGATGTTACAAGAAAAATACCAAATCTACGTACTCACACAAGCAGGTTTAGGGGAAGGAGTTAATTAAGAGATACGAAACGAAGTATGTAACACTGCTAAGTAATAGTTACGAATTGTACGGCAGTTTGTTATTTAATTATAATGCGAACGATAAAGAGTCTCAATAAAATACTTAGGCTTATTATTGTGATATGCGATCCGCAATACTATATATTAAAACTATCAAGTACGACCCACCATATATTTAGAAATAGTCTGTTTGGCTCCCAAGCTATTTGTATTTCGAGCACCTGATGTAGGATCTCACGAAAAAAGAAAAATTATACTCACTTCCAGAAGATACGATCTAAAAATCAAATGGAACCATATTGAACGCGTCCTCTTTTCGTTCAAAAAATTTTTTTTTCATGGAAACAACCCAATTTGCGAAGAAATGCTCCAATTTCATTTCAAACCCACGCACAAAATTGAACCCGTAACAGAACACAATCTTCTCCGAAAAAAAAACCCAGTTGACTCGGTAAATCGCGTTTCGTGGGATAAAAATGACCTCCTTCGAAATGTTTTCCCCCGCACAAAATCAAATAGCTAATCCCATTTAAGAATCCCGTCCCACTGATATCCGGAAGAAGTAGGAGCGGAGAGAGAGAGAGAGAGAGAGAGAGAGGGAGGGAGAGAGAGAGAGAGGGAGGGAGGGAGGGAGAGAGAGAAAAGGGGGAGTGGAAATAGGTAGGGTAGTTGGGCAAAGTTGGATGGGGTGGAGAACCGAAGTCTATCTATCCCACGATAATGGCCTGGAAAGGGGAGGAGCCGAAGAACGATGGCGAGAGAGGGAGGTTGAGCGATTGAGCGGAACAAGGCGGATGACTTAGGGACGGAGAAGAGGGAGAGATACGAGAGGAGGCGTGGAAGCAAGAGGTTTCCGACGGCCGCGTGTGGAGGAGACGGATGACGAGGGAGGAACAGGTCAGACGAGGGAAACAGAGAGAGAGAGAGGCAAGAAGAATGTGTGAGAGAGAGACAGGTGTAAGTTGGTGTCATGAGGGCAAAGGGGATAGGAGAGAAAGATAAAGGGAGTTGAGGTTAGGAAGGCGAGAAGTGAAGATACTTCGAGAGCCAGTTTACTACCGAGATTAAGGCGATATGTCGGTTGTTTGGTTTAATCTTCCCTTTATGCTACGAGGTGGTTTTAACGAGAGATGGAGGCGAGAGAGAGAGAGAACGGGAGGGAAAGAGGAGGATGGGAAGAACGAGGAGGAGAGAGGGAGATGTCGGATCGGCTTAATGGATGCACATCTGACGAACTCATATTCTGATGTGATTCGATTACCTGCGCTCCAGGGATAACTACGCGGTTGACACAGCTTATCTAAACGGTTGAGAAGGGGCTAGAAGGCGAGGGGAAAACAGCCCGATAGGAGTAAACGATAACTAACAGGGGAGGAGAGGCGAGTGTGGACGGGATGCGAAGAGGGAAGTTAGCGGAAAGAGGGAAGGTGAGAGAGGGAGAGAGCGCGATGAGGTATAGGAAGCAGGAGAGGAAGGATGGGAGAAAAAATATGAAGCAAGATTGAGATTTACGAGGGTGCGTAAGATAGTGAGAGGAAGATAAGAGGGAGGTTTGCGCGCTCCTCGGAGCCCTGGAATAACATCGCTCGGCTTTGTTAACCGCCCGAGTATTTACCCATTTCCAGCATCGGGGGTAAGTTATCGGGAACGGCGGCCTTAATTTAAACCGGGTTTCCATAATCCGTTTTCTGATATAACGCGAATATTTTAACGCCCGAGCCTGCGCCGAAGAATAATTAAAGGTCCATGGGGAGGGCGAAACGAAAGTGAAGTTCGGCGATTTAGCCGAAGAAATTAATTAATGGCGGGTGGAAAGATGGGGGAGTCTCGGATACTCTAAGAGGGAGAGCTTTTTTTTTTTGCCTGAGCTTGGCCTGCGTCTCATAGCGCGGAATGCCGAAGATAAAGGGGTGTGGGAAATCAAGTTCCCAACTGCGGAATGACGAGTTATCTCCGGGAGGAGGACTGTAATTACATTCCCTCTTAAACTTTCTAAATGAACCAAAGGCCTCATTAGGTTGATTTGGTCATCATCAACTCCCTCGGATTCTATCCGATAAGGCGCTGCGTCGGAATAAGTCTCAAGTGTTCCCTTCAATGGTTGGAATGAAATCATCACCGGAGAAAACTGAGTGCAGGACGAAGATATGTGAGCGATTCTCGCGTTGGGCTCATCCGCGTGTCTGATATTTCCTTTTATACGCACACTGTCGTCAAATAGAGCTCGTCTTAAATCGCAGAAAATTTGGGAAGGAATCATAACCGTAATTGAAATCTTCATCTTCAGGACTACTACATTTATATCATACAGCGATGCGAAAAAATGAAGCATTAGATCAGGATGCCTCTCGGATATATAAATAATTAAGATTATCGAAAGAACTGAGCATTATTTTCTTTTAGCACTACAGCCGGTTGTGCTGCTTCCAAGCATAGTTGCCAATTTAGCGACATTTAACATCCTTTAGCGACATTTTTTAGTGTTTAGCGACATGTCACTAACATTGAGATTTTCTACTAATCTAGCGACAAATTTAAACATTGCTTTACGTAAGCAGAAATACATGCAATATACAACATAAACCAAACAAATTAATTTTATGATAGCTTTATTAAAATCTATAGAAGTTTTAAAAAACCTTGAAATATTTCTACAGTTACTTCCCCAGTTATGATATTTGAAAATAATTTTAAACTAATATTGAAAGATCTCATTCTAATTTACGTTGACGAATACATTATAAAACTGAAAAAATGATTTCTATTAAAAATTAAAGATGGTATTCTCGATGTAGAAATTAGATAGATTTTTATTAACACCTTAAATACTAAGTCGACGATGATTTTCATGATTATTGGACGTCCGCCTCTTAAATGAAGCTTACTTTGTTCCAAAAATCCAAAAGCTTTTTTCTCCTTATTAAAAATGAGGAAGAATATAGGTAAGTTTTTATAGATTGATTTATCATATCGCAATGATACTGACAAGGTAACGCAACATAAATAAGTGACTGATACCAAATTCTAGGAACGAATGCTTGCCATGCGCGGGCAGGGCCGGCCAAAGGCACCGGCTACCCGAGCGGCTGCCCTGGACGCCAAAATCATGGGGGCACTATTTCGACCATCTATCTATGCATTACTGGCAAATGAATAAATATTGGATACCGATTTATATTTCCGAACAGGCTGCAATCTTTATGACATTCATTCCTTTTCCTTTATCAATAATCTTTACAGAGCGATGAATAAATTAACATTTATTTCGTAATTATCTCAACAAACATTTACGGAGGAGGACGATAGAGTGCTATTTCGCCCAGAGCGCCAAAATTATTCGGGCCGCCCCTGTGCGGGGGTATATAAAAAAATCATTAAATATGAGGTGGAAAACCTCCCTGCATCTTATACGCGGGTATTTACGGTATTTTATTTTTCTACTTATAAAATAAGCTTGACCTATAAATGTTAATATCTATTCTATTTTTTATTAATAAAAAACGCAAAAATTCTCCGTTACTTAATACTAATAATTAAATATTATCTTAAGTGATATTCATTTATAAAATAGATAATAAGCATACTAATTAGATTAATAAAGATTATTTGAAATATTTATGCACTATTTTATTTTTAACGACTTTTTAGCGGCATTTTCTTTGAGTTTAGCGACATTTTAGTTACTTTTTAGGTTGGCTTTAGCGACATTTTCAAATTTATTTTGGCAACTATGCTCCCAAGACGGGTCTTCCTGGTCTTGCATGTCATCGTTATGATTTGAGTACTTCTACGGATAATATTTGATATCTTAAATTTGGAATTATTTTTACCGGAATATATTTGCTGAGCTACTTTTGCGTCGATGATTTCGGTATTTCGGTATTATCTATCTTAGGTATCTCCAACGGCCACAACCTCGTTTCGGCTATTAAAGATACCTTATAAAAGTACATTTTTTCAATTTTTTATATCGAAGTGTTTATTCTTGAATAGGCAGTTAATGTTGCCACAAAACGGTCGAGTTTCCCAAATCGGCAATTCAGCGATTAAGCCCGTTCAGTTATCGGATAAAAGCTATAAAGTGACCTCTATAATTCACTCATTGGGTTTATTTTACATGACTGGGATTTATTCTTGTTTTAATACTGATAAATAAGGATGCGTTCAGCTTCCAAGTGAATGAAAAAAAAGGCTCGAAATCTCTTTACTGAATGGGATTCCCGAGAATTAACCTTCTTTTTCGAGCGACGTGATATTTACTCACTTATATATTCTCTCCTGGATGGGAATAGACGTTTGACCGGACATAAATACCCTATCGCTGGAAGCGCAGCACGTAAAAACTCTTCACAGCCGTTCCGCGTTCAGCCAATTTTATGTTTGAGCACGAAGACATCCACGTCTCTGATGATTGCTTTACTTATTTGAGAAGATAATAAGAATACATATACCAAAATCTATTTAAGTAATTTTTAAACAATTTGTTGTTTCTTAGAAAATGTTTTCATATGTCTCCTCCTTTAACTCTTGCAGCCATAAAAAAATATTCTTTTACGGCTAAAAGAGTTAAACTGATACACATATTATGAACTCCATAATTCTTTCTTGAATTATCAAACTTGAATATAAAATTTGTAGTCAAATCCTAATTAACCGTGGGCTATCAGCGTCACACACATTTGTGAATAAAACCACGTAGAAATCTATGCTACTAAAATAAAATTTTAATTTAACGGAATTTTTAATTAAGCAATATACATGCATTTTCAAAACCACTGCTAGAAAATTACAAATTTGACTAACTTACTTAGAGGGCTGTTGCCGATTATAATGATTGCCGATTATAATAGTGGATTCACGGCGATATTTTGCCTGCTTTCTGGAGTAGGTTGATACCTACTACGTATTTGGTAATAAAATCAGTATACATATCTGTGCATTATGAACACAACTTCATAAGTTGGTGCCAAATGGCTTCCCAAACAACTGACAGAGTAGCACAAGGCACAAAAAGCTGAAGTGTGCATTGACATGAGGAACGCGCACATGACGATTGCTACTCCTGCATCGTAAAGTGGAGAGAATGCGTGGGATTTTCTTACTGAGCAGAGAGCAAACGGCTGAGAACCGAGTGAAAACAATCAAAATATTTCGTGCCGAAGAATTTCAAGACAATACAGAAAATGATACACTCAATACCGTAACAAAGGAGGGGCGAACGGGTCGGACACCACCGAAGCCGAGGGGCACCGACAGGCAGGTCGCAAATAGACACTGTTATGAATAGTATAAACGTATTGCCCTTAAATTTTAATTTCTGTACATGCCAAAACTAATGTTTTCTATTCGGATTATAATAAACTATTATTTTTATAAGTGTCAAAATCAGGGTCGGTGTTCTTAGGTCTCGCCCTGGACGCTACACTCCCTTACTACAATGCTGTTTAAAGTATTTTGAGATATAAAAGGATTTACTTGCCACGGCGCCAATGAAACGTGACACCACTGTAAACAATACCACTTGCTTTAATCTTCTGACTGAGCTGTGAGATGTAATTCGGAAGAAGCGAGCACACTCGAGGAATGTGTTCTTCAATTGAAAAAATGTCCACCCAATTCCTGCCAATACGACCCTGGAAGCCGCGAGGAATATTGGGGATGCCTACGTAGTATCATCGGGTTATTCTTTGATGAGATCCTTTAAAAAATTAGTAAATGCACTAAACAATACCATACTGTCCCTTCGAAAACAGTTAAGCAAACGGATGAAATATAAAAAGAAATTTTTATAAATAATTTTTGTAGATAATACCTATACTAATAGTTGTCTGTTGTATTGTTATTTATAGTAAAGGGTAATGTTATTGGACTACGAGAAAATGAACAACTCCTGGGCGAGAAGTTCTGCACCTGCTCATGCGCAGTTTGAAATATAAATAATAAATGTGACAAGAGTACAAAAGGCTGGCGACTAATGCAAAAACATCGAACGTTAAATATAAGGCATTTAACCCATCTGACGTTATCAAACGATTAAACTTCGTAACGTCCAATATTCCGACCGAAGGTTATTTCACCATTGTAAGATTAGCGACGAGACGTAAACACGTCCGAAACTCTGTTAATGAACAGGGAAAGCGATCCGATTCAAACACTAAAGAACCTCTCTCTCTCGTGGGAATGCGCGACGCGTGACTCGGCGGTAATTCGCTCGAGCATACGTTTCGGGACGACGCACTCACTTGATATCTGTTGCCACCTACCGTCGAGGAAGGGGGACGGAAGGGCTCATCTCGGTGCGTTTAAGCCCCGGAGGCGCATCGCGCACCACGGCTGCTTACGTCACCACAATGGAAACCCCAACCCTCATTTTCGCCCCGTCCATCACTAGTGAGAGAGAGAGAGAGAGGAAGAGGGAGAACGATATAGAGTTCATGGATCCCAACCCAATTCCGCGGCCGACGGGGGGAGGAGAGGATTCTCATTGCTCCTGCGCGGGTAATGCGAGATTGAGGGAGGAAGTTGAGGATGAGGATAGCAGAATAGGATGATAAGGGAAGAGGCGAATGGAGAGAGGGTTATATCCGCCCAAAACGCATCCGCTAAAGCCACGTCCCGTATTTCTCTCTGAATACGTCTAGGAGATGAATAATCACGGGTTCGGAACACCAGAGTGAGAGAGAGAGAGAAATGCCCCTGTTTTAGTCTCGAGCGACGTGGCCCTTGCTGAACTCCCAGCTGAGCCCATCAGAAAAACGCGTCGTTCTCAAATGCCCTTAAATTGAGAAGGGAAGGTGAGAGGAAGGGGAAGGTAGGTGCGTTCGTGAGCGGGGGTAAAGGCTACGGGGACCGAAAAAAAAGTTTTTATGAATAAAAAGAGGGTTAGTAGGGAGAACGGAAGGTACGGAGAGAATGCGGTCGGGTGAAACGATTAAAAAACGCCGCCACTTTTTTTTTTTAAAAAAAAAGGTTTCCGCGAAAGGATGACGTGGTTTCCCAGCCTGACGGTGATGATTATTAAGGCGAGGGGAAATAGGACGAAAATAGCGCCCGCGAAATGGAAGTCCCTCGTTATATTTCTCGAAGTTCCGACGCAATGCTCTCCACGTAGCCAGTGGCTATTCGTCTCCTAATCCTTATCTAAAATTTCAGCAAAACTCATTTTTTCTCTGTTGTGCATTTAAAACCAAAACAAAATTTCTCCTGCATTGGAATAATAGCTATTACAAATTTTCATATAAGAAAAACGTATTAAAATACGTATACTGTCTCAATGAAAAATATCAAAATTCGAGTGACGATGATAAAGTTCAAATATTAAATACAGTCCAAGCATAATATTCTCGGCAAAGATTTAATGGAAAAATAAACCGCAATAAGGCTAATGTATCGAGGAAATCGAAACCTTTCAGGAATAAGTAGTAAAAAATTTAGTTTTTCGGCAATAGTGCTCGAGTAATCAGCGGAAAAACCCTTTGGCTAAATTTCAAAGAAGGAGAGCATGACTTCCAATTTGTAAGGAGGATTATGGTGAGACGGGTTCAGCTTTAAGAGTTTTTCGGATTTTCTCGCTAACACCGCAAGTTGCGATTTTATTTTATTTATTTAAAAATATTTTATCCCTCTAATAAGGAGCTTTAGTTAAAAATAAAGTTTCGTAGAAGCCTTGTCTCGGATTACTTTTTCTTTTATTTGTGTTCGTGATGGATTCCTATAGGATGGTACGCAAAACTTTAAGTTTTGGGGCTAAATGAAAGAAAATTAAAGATGGGTGATCGGTTACAAGAACCACGAATTTTACGATTATCAATTATTTTTGTCATTGTTTGAAAATATTCTACGAAGACATACAGGGTAGCATAAACGCAATAAAGGAGATGATAAGATTCGCAATCTCGCTCCAGTTACGAAGCAGCCGTCCATTACGGGAGGTCGACAAATAACGACTATAAATCGTTTAATCGAAAAAGAATATACTTTATAGTAATTTCAAGCTAATCGTTGGCAATGGAAATTATTCAGTCAATTTTAAAAACTGATTACGAATATATTTTTTGAGTTTATCAACCACGAAATTATTTTTACTGAATTATTGTACCGAAATGCTATTGATTTTTTCAGTGTGGCAGAGGAATACGTATATTTTGACAGTCAAGGGAAATAATAAACTAAGAAAGCAATGAAATACGCTAGCTGCGTTGAAATTATCCTTTTTATTTATCGCGAACCGTAATATCATTCAAAAACGTTCAATACGAACGATAGAATCGCAGGTAAGTAGAATTCCACTCGACGAGAAACATCACACCATTCCATTGCAAAGAAAAAAACTTCCTAAGTAAGACGTTTCCCGTATCCCGTCCTGAAGAAAGTTGCGTGACATGATGAATATAGATTAACGTGCGAATATGCGGAACGTTTTGCGAAGGAACAACTTCTCTCCATTTTCAAAAGAGCCTGAAAATAAAGTGCTTCACATCGTGGGAAAAAGATGGCGTCGCATCTGTGATACACGTTGAGAAAGATGGAGTCGCGAGAGAGAGAGATATAGATAGAGAGGGAGAGTGAGATTAGGGGCGAAATAGCTATGGAGGGTGAAGGAATGCTGAGGGAGGAGAAAGGTGACAGAGGGTCTGTGGTGGGAGGGAGAGAGAGAGAGGGGGGAGATGGATGTGGGATAGACGTAGGGGAAAAAGTTTGAGAGGAAAAATGAGGAAAGTATGCACGCATACGGTTTTTTATGGTCGGAAGGAAAAGGGACGAGGACAGTTTTGGAGGCGTGAATGCGAGGAAATATATGTTCGTGGTGAAGACTGTAGGGAGAGGGGAGTAGAGGGAGAGAGAAGGGAGTAGAGGGGGAGAGAGAAGGATAGATTGAGGTAAAAAGGAGAGAGAGAGAGGGAGAGAGGAAGTAAGTAAATTGACGGGAGAGTACGAGAACTGGGAAAAGATGGAGAGAAAAAAGAGTGGGAATGCTAGTGGAAGGGAGAGAAGAAAAAGTAGGAAGAAGGGTGAGAAAGAGAAAGGATTAAAAGATAAGTGGGAGGAGGTGAAGGAAGAGAAGAGGGTAAGGAGGAGAAGGATGAGAGGATGAGAAGAGAGGAGAAGGGAGAGACGGTGAGAAGAGGCAAGGGAAGAAGAGGGAAAGGCGTAGAGAATGGAAGGAGGAGAAGAAAGAGAAGGGAGGATGAGAGCGCGAAGGAGAGATGAGGAGGGAAAGAGAAAAAGAGAGGGTGGGAAAAAGGAGAGAATGAAACGGAGAGAAAGAAGGAAAAGGGAAAATGGTAATGCGAGAGGCAGAGTAAGAGAGACGAGGAGAGGAATAATGTAAGAGAGAGAAAGGGGAAGAAGGGATAACAAAGAAAAATACGAGGAAATAGTGTAGAATGTGAAGGGACGGAAATGGGATTGTGGGAAGGAGTGAAAGATGGATATGAAAACTGAAAGGAGCAAATGGGAGTAGAACAGTGACAGCACACAAAGAGAAAGAAGGGTTACATGAAGGAGAGGGAAGAAACGGGATCGAAATGGAGAGTGTGAGAAATGGAAAGCGCGAGGAAGAAGAAAGGAGAGGGCAAGGAAGTGGGTTTTGCAAATATAAGCGTTTGGAGAGAGAGAGAGAGAATGGAAGGTAAGGATGGAATACATAAGAAATGACCCCAGAGATAAGATATCTTTCTTCGTAATCGATTTCTCCATTCAAATACACGGTGTGACGATCAAACGTGGGGGGAATTTCTAAGGAATATTACCAAGGAGCAAACGTTGATTTGTAGAACGATTTCCGAGTATTTTATAACGAGTTTAAAGTAATTTAAAGGGTAATTTTACATTTAGAATTCTTATACGTATGACAGGGTTTTTTTCAGTATGAAATTTGACAATTGTTTTCGACTTTAAAAATAAAAAGAGTTTTAAAGCATCAGAAAGGAGGTGAGTTTTAATAACTCATTTAGTGCTCAAACCAAATACGGTGATCTCTCATAATAACGTCGTCGCTAATGTCGCTGATTCTGATATATCGCCGGTCCACCTTACTCATCCAACATTCTTCATTGAACCTGAAATATTATAAGGAACCCTAATTTTCGATATACAGAACTTGTCCATGGGCTTCCGTAAGCGCGCGTCTAAATCAGCCTGTCGACGCTCTCTCGCCTCGCCGAAGCATACTGAGCCCATCACGTGGGTCATGTGACGTCGACAAGGAATGGCTTTTAGCGGAGGCGAGGAGAATGACGTCAGGCGGACCTTTTGAAAAGATATCTTGAGAACCCTTTACTTCTTTTGGAAGATTACATAAGGAAAGGAAAGAGAAAGTTAGGAAATAGGGGGGATATTTCGGGTATATAAGGCAGGGTGCTACTTGTCCGAAGCACAGCAAGGAGTTGCCCAGCAAGGAGAATGTACATCCATTCAGTTCGGCGATAATACGAATATCGGCGGTATAAGACAGAGGCGTGATACGAATATGCTATCGTATAAGTGCGCAGCAGGGGAAAAATCGCTACATTATTCCACCGCAATGGATATACCCCATTTCAGTATTAATTGTCGTATTTTTCCGTTTGAAGAAATAATAAAAGATGAATTTTAAAATTGTTTTTTTCGAACTACATTGCATCAAAGGTCTTATAGCGTGGATCGCTACGCCCTCTACAAAATCCTCGGGAGACATCGCATGCTGTAATATACTATAAATCAATGTATTTTCGTTCTCAGGTGATAGATACATTTATATTTCTTTTTAATGTATTTTTACGACGGTCACTAAGAATTGATATTCAAATGAAAATAAACAAAGTATATAGTTATTTTTTTCTAAAGCGTTTAATTAACCTCGAAATATGCACTTTCTCAAGAAAATGAAACATGAGCATTCCACCTGATTTAAATAGTTTCACATAATTTGGGGCTAAAACTGATTCCTTACGAGGCCCAAGCTAAATGTAAGTTGAGTGGCATAAGCCCAGAATGACTTTGATGAACGTTTGGTGGCATACGTTTCAGGGGTAGCCAAAGTGTAAGTTGGATGGCATAAACCCAGGAGGAATCTGGTGAGTTTGGTGGTACAGTGTGGGACCCTGTATCCGGCATGCTTGGGACCTGAGGGTTGCCGGATAAGGGTTTTTTCCGGAATTCGGGTAGCCAGGCCTAAAATGTACAAACAAATGCACAACCTAGCACTGTTATCCTTTCTTTTGTCTTTAAACCCACTGGGTGCTGATTCCTCTGGTGCAACAACAGTTTTTCTAGGAATATACCTCCAATATTAAGAAGTCTCGTCAGCTTTATACATCTGCTCTGCAGTAAAAATGTGAGCAAAAATCACGAGAACGCAAGCCTTCACCATCGACTGGTTATAAAACACATCAGTGGCGCCACCAACAAACACAAATTACTTGGCGCGCATTTTAAATATTACACTTTGTCGGTTTCCGGTTTTCGGAACGTTCCGGATACTGGGTAGCCGGATACAGGGTCCCACACTGTATGTGTTTAAGTGTAAGTTATGTGGTATAAGCACGGGGAATTTTATGTACGTTTGGTTGTATAAGTTTAAGGGGCAGTCTAGTGTAAGTTGGTGGCATAAACCCAGGAGGAATTTTATGGAAGTTTACACCTATTCTTGATAAATCTATATTACTAGTGGAAACCCGTCAAAAATGACGGGAAGAAAATTCATCTTGATCTGATGAAACAATCACTTTAATAGCTCTTTAATCACCACATTCTTGGTGAATGTTTTTTCATTCATCAAAATCTTTCCTTGACGATTGGTGTCTTGTACAAAGACTTTCACATTTTTATAATTTCGTGCTCTTGTGAGGGCCACGTAGAGTTGGCCATGTCCAAATACAAACTCAGGCAAGTAAACACCAACCTGATGAAATGTTTGGCCTTGAACTTTATTAATTGTCATTAAAAAAGCCAAAATGACTGGAAATTTGCGCCTTCGCATGGTGAAAGGTAAACTACTGTCACTTGCTATCAAATTAATGCGTGGACTAACAGTTTCGTGAAGTTCAGGTTCCACTCTGGCTTCAGGAATTTCAGCACACACATAGTGATCGATTTTTTTCAGCTGAGTCGAGCTTAACACAATCATTCAAAATGAAAAGCATATGGTAGGGGGTTTTTAGGAAATTAATTTAGTATTAGAATACAACAGTATTTAATATTTAAATGTAAACTATTTAAATGTAAACTTTCAGGAAATTAATTTAGTATTAGAATACAACAATATTTAAATTAATTTTGTTTGTTTATTTTGTTTCTATGGAACGAAATGTTAACAAAATTGTTAAATCAATCAATCAATCACAAAGGAAATTAGTAGTATTAGATAATCAACATAGGATCCTTGTTTGTTTGTTTTATTATCTACACACTTTTGCAGTCACTCTATAGATTAAGATAACTTTCGAGTAGGTACGAGTTTAAAATTTGGCAGGAATGCATAAATCACGCAATGACGAAAATAAAATCCAGGAAAAAGACCCTGGTTCGACTCAGGAGATTTGTTCCCGAAAGATAACACGTAAAATGCGATATTTCGACGTGCAGGCTTTCAACTTTTGCTAATTAAAATTAGAAAAAAATGACCTACAATCACCGAACGAGGACTGTTTTAAAGAAGAATGTAATAGGTTTCTTATTCTTATCGTTGATTTTCGCTTTCCTTTCGAAATTACTCATATTTAACGAATATGTGACAAATTTTGACCAAATATCGCGCTTTTATAGATAAGTTTCCTGGAAAACGAATATCACTGTTGAGAGTCGAGATTCCTATTATTGTCTCAATACTCATAAGACACAATAGAAATATGAAGCATTTACATAGATGTATCGAGCGAGAGGGAAAGAGAGAGGCAGAGGGAGGGGAGAGGGAGGCAGAGGGAGGGGAGATGGAGGCAGAGGGAGGGGAGAGGGAGGCAGAGGGAGGGGAGAGGGAGGCAGAGGGAGGGGAGATGGAGGCAGAGGGAGAGGACGGAGGGAAGGGAGGAGGATACGGCAATATAATTTTCTTTCCCGTCATATTGAAGGGCATTTACGCTAATTAAGTATTGTAGACATGAAATTAAAAATAAAAGATAATATTCAATAAACTTTCAAGCTTCTCTGTGTTTATTATTGAAAATGCTGACCACACTTCAAATTTGAAATGCAGGCTTCTCTAGTAATATATAAACAGTTAATAGCGAATAATACAACCTGCGACCAATTTAAAAAAAGATTTAGCATTTTTATAATGAATATTTCATCTGTTTAGTATTATGTGACGAAGACGATGATCCGTTGGCGAACTTCGACATCCTGCTGGAACAACGCTTATTTACACCAATAAATAAAAAGAGTAATGTGCATTTTATAACAAATACCACGGAAAATAGAAGCTTCATTTATTACTTCTAAGTCATCTATCCTTTTTATATTTCGGTGATGAATGAAACTTTGTTTGAATTTCGGACAATTGAGCAAATATGCTAAGAAAATAAGATCACGAGAAGAAGTTCCTGGGACTGGCGATTGACGGTTGGTAATTGTTATTTCGAGATTCGTCGTAACGGCTGTCAATTCAGGAGGAGAACGTTTGAGTGTTATTGGTTGGGTTCAGCAGAAGGATGTTGAGGCAATGTGAATTAAAGGAATGCTTTAAAGGTTCCGTATCATGAGAACCTGCAGTGAAATTGGTACTGAAGTCACCGGTAATTATAACGTACTCGTAATTGGTAGCATAATTCGAAATTATTTCCTCTTTAATTCCACCAGGTGGCCTAAGTATTTTAGGCGGTCGATAAATCACTCCGAGTTAATGTTTCTTGGCGGTGACAGAAAGTTATAAGAAGATTCAAACGTTTTTGAGTATTGAAGTTCTCTTGAAACTATCACTTTACACTTTGGATAATTTCGTACGTAAAAACCCACTCTACCGCTACCTTTACGCAAGCGATCGTTACGACAAGATATGACCAGGCATCAGGGAGAGAGAATTAGAGATTTTAATTTTAATTCAGTACTTTATTCGTGCATACCGGCACTGTTTAGTCCATAACTTACCAAAAAACTAATTTTTAATAAAAAATAGCCAAAATGACGAAATTAATAGGGAGATTATGAAAAGCGGTTTTTTCATGGGAATTTCTATCACATTTTCGATGAAAACAGAGATTTTTCCTCACTGGATTTTTCAGGAAGCATTATTCATATTAAGAAACTGATTTAAAGGGGAATCTAAAAGCTGAAATATTTTGCGTCTAAAGAAATTCAAAACGATCCACAGATTGATAAGGAATAAAAAAAGACGCATATCTTCAATAAATGGACTTGCCAAGCTTGGAGACTACAACGTTCGCTTTTGATTAATGAGATTTTTTTTGCTGGAAATACGCAGTCTCTCCCGTATCGTTTTTAGACTTTGCGGCACTTAATCACGGGAGTTTATATTTCACCGTAACAGTTTAAATTAAACTCTTAGGGTGAAAAATAAACGACGTGATGAGCAGACACGGGGGGAAATATATGACGTCCATTTTAAGGAATAACCTTTTCAGAGATAAAGTGCCTAGGGTCATAACTCGTAAACACCTCTTAATTTCATTCTATCGTCTACAAGGTACCAAAGATAACTACAAAAGACTTCAATTCCATCGGATTTTTTTATTTTCCCAGCAATAAAACACGCCTTCATGGCTGTAAAAAAATTGTGCGAGTTTTTGTTTGCAAGCCCATCATGCAATGTAAATTAACCAGGATTAATTATAAGCGAGAAATTTGGAAATAAAATTTTACGCTATAAACATTTATTTACAGTTTTGTCTGTCACATTTCACGAAATAAAAACACGTAATAAAAATTAAACAAATTTTTTTTCGCAGATGTGTTGGACGTCATTCCATTGCAATTTAAATTGTTAATGAACCAAACATTTCATCCAGATCTGCCAGTTTAAATTGACTTAGTAAACGAAAGCCATTCATAAAATAAACGACCTCTACATAACATATAAAAGGAATAAAATTCTTCGCAGACAAGCATGTGGTAAATAAACTTTTGAAAAAGAATTTTAAATATTTTAATTTTTATTCATACATTTCGAAGGTTTTTAAGGCCGTCAGAGAATAATCATCCCGGCGAAAAAAAAAATAGTCCTTTCATAAGACAGCCATCGCTCAAAGCCTACCTCATCCACCCTTCCACTCCCGCCAACCACTATCACATGTCGAATTCCAGTACTCTGAAAGGGAAAGTGGAGATGGAAGAGGGAGGTAAAAGTAGTGGATTCGGAGGGAGAGAGAAAGAGAGATTAAAAAACTGAACCGGATGGGGCGAACGGAAAGGAGGAAATGAACCTATGGGGGACTGAGGGGAAGGAAAGAGAGGGAAGTAAAGCTACTCTCCTCCCGCGAGGGTCATGACGCTTTACCTCCCCATTCCACTCCTTATCTTTTTCGCGCCCACGAGCAAGGCCGCTCTTGCGTTGCTAGGCGACGGGAAGGAAAAAAACGAGGCCATTGACCTATATCATCAGATGGCGGAGGTGGAAGAAAGGGAAGGGGTGGAGAGGGATTTTTTTTTACGCTCTAAATTTCGTTTCCATATTCCTAGAGAAATATGATACATGCGATCTTATCGTCGAATCCCACGGAAAAATACAAAAGGCGGCGAAGAATAAAGATATAAAAGCTGTTGTTTAATCGGGCGGAGGTTGAAAAAATATAATAAACGATGATATGGAGCGTGGGAGAATTTTATTTTGAACGTGGGAATAAAAAGTGAACGTTAAGGCCGGAGGCGACGGAAATTAGAGGAGAGCCGTGAGATACCAAAAGGGTTATCTGAAGCGGAATAGCGCGGATCGAAACAAACGCGGATCACGAAACTAATTATATACCAAGCTTTGAAGTAAAATTTTAAAAGCAAAATCGGAAACAATAAATTATGTAGTTAACTAACTACTTCCCACGCTTATTATACGTATCTATTACTATGCACTGCATGGAAAAATATAATTCATTAATCGCTTTCCTTTCCTTTTGGTTCGGGAATAATTTATACGAAATGTATGCGCTAGCCTGTTTATCAAGGATCATTATTTATCTAAGAATAAGCAAATAAATTCTTTATCAGTATTATAATGTTAATACGTGATTATAAAAAAACAAGTACGGTAAACCTTTGTTCAATGCGGGTTTTCCCAACGAGGAGTAGTAAGTGCGACCTTTATGTAAAATGTAATAATGAGTGGCGCTGGATTTGGTGCCCACCGCCTTTTACGAACGTACGTGACGCGAGAAAGCTCGTAACCTATATGCGGATGTTCGGTCGCCGCGACCTCCTGCGATTTTTTGAGAAGTGATAAAAATATATAAAACTTTTTTCATTTATACTTTTTTTTTATAAAGCGCACCGAAAAGTATAAAATAAATTTATGGTTCAAGAAACTATCTGATTCTCAAGGAAAATTTTCATTATATATGAACACTTATCTTTTTAAAAAAGACGTGGCATATGTTGATTAAATTATTCACTACATTATAAATAGTCTGGAATATTCTTGTTGTTGCGCACAGATGACTACAGAAGAATTAGTTTGCTACGGTAGTTCAGTAGTGGAATATCCGCTCGGCAAGTTCGATTCCCGGTCATAGCAGATTTTTTCACTTGTTTCCACATTTCCCAAAAAGAAATTAGTTCACCAAAAATTCCGATGAATTACAATAAAGATGAGAAATATGAGGACTAAAAAATGAGCGAAGTTAGTATAAGTCGTCGTATTAATTAAATTTTTATCATTAAATTACATTTCTTATATCAAATACAAATATACTAAAATTAACAATTGTATTATTTTGAAGATTCCAACTATCAGTCAAACAAAAATTAGATTTATCTATAATATATTTTGAAGCGTGTGTTTGTTAATGGAACTCCTCCTAAACGATAGAAGCTAGAATAACCAAATTTGGTACGATCCTTCCTTACATCCTAACTTAGTGAAATGTCAAGGATTGGTCAACCGGGATTAATCAGTGCTGCCAATATAGGGGATTAACATTTTCCCATAAGATACGAATCCATTTCTTGACTTGCAAGGTATTCTTCCTTCAAGAAAAAAAATGTGTAAATATGGACCGATTTTTTTCGTTTTTACTTTATTCGACGAATAAAACTCTATATTACCTTATTCCTGCGAAGTTTACATGTTACACAGTCGAAGTTCTCAGAAATACGCTATTTGATTCGAAATTTTGTGGATTTTTCGTACTCTTTCCGGGAGTTGCCAAGGCGGCCGTCATTGTTACCTCCGATTCAGTTAGCTTCAATGAAGCTTACAAATAGATGAAAGTTTAGCGTTATTCGCTTCGCACTTTTGTTTAAGCAACGAAACGATCGATGTTTATGGATAGCAACGTAAATAGATACTGATTATTATTCAGGAAGCGTTTATTGATAAAAGTAATTGAACCTTCTTTCGTCTATTGAATACCGGAATCTTACATTTTTTGTAAGTAAAATAATTATATTCTACATTACAATGTTTATTAATGTCAATAGGCTCACGTATCTGGTGTACATTTACCAGTCAGTGTTCAATCATGGACAATTGTACGTTGCTTTTTCACGGGTTTCTTCTCCTATAATATTTTTTAAGGCTGTGTTTTTGTGTTTGTTGGTTTGTTCATGGAACTCCTCCTAAATGATAAAAGCTAGAATAACCAAATTTGGTATGATTCTTCCTTACATCCTAACTTAGTGATTTGCGAAGGTTTTGTTTCTGTCCGTCACTTTGACTCGAAATGGCGAACGATTTAATTATCGAATGTCACGTATTTTGCCGCGTCCTGCAATTGAAATACAGGGATGAGTGTAGACTACTTTTAATTTGCATTTTAAAATTACTTAATATCACGGTACGAACTTGAGACTTAGATACTTTTTTGCGGGAAAGAACAAAGTTTATTTTTATTGGAGACAGATTCCGAATTCTGGTCGAATTCGCGTATAAATACGGTTGGAATCAATAAAATACGTGATTTTATCAGTTTTATTACAATACCCATTATAAGTTACCATGACAACTCCCATTGTGGCCGAAATTGAGGGTTCAATGCATTTATATGTGAGAGAGAGGGAGAGAGGGGACGGAGGGGGAAAGTAGCTAATTTTATTTGTTTTCATTATAATTAATTAAATAAACAAAATTTGAACAAAAATATCAGTACAAAACCACGTATTATTTATCGTTCTGGAATATTGTTTATTACAAAAGTGTTGAAGGTATGTAATCTCTTCTTACTTATTAATATAAAAAAAAACAAACAAAAACAAATTGTTATATAAAAATTTACAATTCTTTACGTTTTTGCTATAATTAGTTTAATAAAATTTGAACAACAAAAGCAGTAAATAAGAACGTAGTATTTATCGTTCTGGAATATTCATTATTAAAAAGTGTTGAAGGTATGTAATCTCTTCTTACTTATTAATATAAAAACTTTAAATTAACAAATTGTTATATGAAAATATACAATTCCTTACGTTTTTGTCATAATTAATTAAATAAAATTTGAAAACAAAACGGATTGTTACAAGCAAATATGATTAATTGTTAAAAAAAAGCTAATTGTAATTTTAAAAGTATCTACTATGTATTTTAAAGAGTTTGTATGTTGCGCTGTAGTAGCTTCACTAAATCCGCTGAAATTCAACGGAAAATTCTGCTAGCAACCTATAAATTAAAACTGAAGGATTGATAGAACGAGGAAAAAATCAGTTTGCATAAAGAAGAATGCTCGAGACCGCAAATGTGGGTCGCGACCCTACGTATGAGAACCACTGCCATAGGGTAACAGGTTTGTGGAACGCCGTTCTGCTCAAAGCGACCTTTTCCAAGAATGCAATATTGCACACCCCGTACTATAGTTCATCGAGATAAGAATGTTTAAGGTAAACCGTAAAAGTATGCTAAAAAAATCTGAGATTCAAAAATAGCGGACTGAATATATATATTATTAGCTAACTCGAAGAAACTATACAAACATGTACGCCATCGAGGAAAAAAAAACCCGAATTTAAATAACTTCCGCGCGAGAGTTTATGCCACGCCATAAAACCCCTTAAATATAGCCTCAATGGTATTCCATATCGATTCTATGGGATAGTGTTCGATGAACGGGAAAACACAAGAAAGCCCTCCCACACTTTGGCTGAAAAGTGGCTGCGGGGGAGAAAACGCTCGATGGGTGGGGATTATGCGGCTGGATTTGAGCGAAGAAAGGGACTTTATATATATATGTACCACTATATCCTTATCTTTACCTATTCTTTTACCTCTTTAAGTTTCCATTCCTCTTTATCGTCTCTCCACTTCAATAGGTACCGTCTCTCCCTTTCTGGTTCCATAATACAGACTCTCTCTCTCTCTCTTACTGCTATCCTTTCCCGCTATTTCTACCCCTTCCACGTTTATCCTTTGGCCCTCCCTCACATTCTTCTCCCATTCCCACTCACATCAACTTTACTCCTCCGTTCCGTCTCCCCCCTCCTGTCCTCACGACTGTTACGTATGGGATTTCGCCCGCGCCCTTCCTAGCGATTCGAACCCTGCATAAATTGGGTGGAGGATGAAGGTGCAAACTTTCCTGCCGCAGCTCAAGTACCCCTATCCAGCACCAATATGGATGACGTGGTGACATCAGTAAGGACCCTACAGGAAGCCAAGGCATTACAGGGGTAGCCGGTAGAACCGTTGGGCCGTGGGGCCTTCGCTCTTAGAAAATGGCTCAGTAACCGGGCAGAGGTATTAGATGCAATATACCCCAGGAGCACTGTGCTTTGCGACCGGAGTCATTTTTGTCGATATCTTCTCGAAGTTCTCCTCTTTACTCCCATTCTACCACCTCTCTCCTTTATCACTCCTCTCTTTTCCTTCCCTTCAAGCATTTCTTTCCTTACATCCCCATTTATTTGCCCATTCCATTATTCATTTATCTCCCATTTCCTTCTCCTTCGTATCGCCTCTTTTCCTCCCTCTTTCTCTTCTCCTTCACCCTCCCACTTCCTCCCTTGTCTACCCTATATCGCCCTTCTATTTCCTCATTCCCTTCCATTTCTTATCCTTTCCATCCTATATTCTATCGTCTACTCTATCTCCACCTTCCCTGATTCTTCCCTTCCTCTCTCCTCCCTCTTTCTCTTCTCCTTCCTCCTCCCACTCCCCCTTGTTTTCCCTGTATTCCCTTCATTCCTCATTCTCTTTCATTTTCTTATCCTTTCAATTCTCTATTCGCAATCCTCCCTCACCCCACTCACTCCCACGCCTCTTCTCCCACACCCTCGCTTCCCCCTTCTATATATATCTGTCGCATACCGTTTTCTAAACTCGACATGAGCCTTTTACCCTTCCCCCATTCACCTCTTAACCCTCACACTAAGTTCCTCGACTGCTCTTGCCCCGTTGCGAGGCGTGTGCCTCTGCATTCGCTTCTAGCATCAGTGAAAAAATAAATCCCTTCCGCGCGAAGAACGCCGTCTATCCAAAAAAACCCTCTGGGAAAATCGCTTTCAGCTCGGGTGGGTGGAAGGACGTCGTCTTCCCGTCACGGATTTGGGCTCTTGAGAGGTGAATTCTAGCGACGCTTGCTACGCCTTTGCGCTCTTGTCTACGAGGCCGACGTTCAATTTTTTTCTCACACCGTCTCGTATAGCCTGCGGAAATTGTATGGACCCAGCTTCCCCATGATGAACATAGGAAATGACTTAGCCGTTCCCTTGAAAGGTTTTGAGGTGTTTTATGCGTTTTGAAAAGTCCATCGTTGGTGAGGAGTTTGATTTAAGGAGGGTGAAAGGTGAAATTAATCTTACTTATCTTACGACGTTATCTGAGGAGGTATTTTAAATATTTTTTACATTTAATAACTACAGTACTTTCTATGGAATTTCTTGTATGCCTACCACTATTAACTTCACTTTTACATTAACACATTTTACATACGGGAATATATTATTACAAAAAATTTACAAAATTACAAATTTAAGGAAAGAAAGAAAGAAAGAAAATTATACTTAAAATTCATCAAACCATTTAGGTTCGGTTTCAGAATTAAAATTAACATCATTGACGAGATTAACAAATAAGTTTCATAAGTTTCATAATTTCATAAGTTACGTAAAATTCAATCCATTCCTTACCGCTAGAATGTGTTCTTTCCACTGTAAATGTGAAAATTCTTTGAAAAGAGTACTGCAATTATTACTATTTTACAAATTAGTTTCATATACATTTTTCACTTTTTATTCTACTAATAATTCTTATATTTCTGTTTATTACTTATTTATCACTACTAGAATAAACACCCTCTTCCGGTGGACCAGTTTCAGCCAAAACCTTTTCAAATCTTCATTTGCTAATAAAAGTCTTAAATATAAAGTTTTGTGCTTATGTGATTTTTTGAGTTAGAGCGCACACAAAATTCCTCTCTCTCTCTCACATACACACACAGGCATCATCAAGAAAATAGTCAAAACGTGTTCCAGGGACCACAAAACGTGTATTTCCGTCGAAATTACGAAATCGGTTTTTTTCATTAAAACAATACTTTCTCTATACTACGTACAGAATGGAGATTTTTTCATTAAAACAATACTTTCTCTATACTACGTAACGATATGGAGAATGTAAAAAGAGATGGCATAGACTGATCTTTCACTTACTAACTAGGACGATAGTAAATTCTTATATATGCTACAAACAAGCTACTAATAAGCCAGTTTTTACATAAAAAACATTCTATTCAGATGTAATCAGATACCTCATTGGTGGCTACAGTAGCAGAAAAGCGCGAGGACGCAGAGCAAATACTTCTACTTTGCATAATCAAGTGGAAAGAAATAAGAACAATATAATAATGCAAAAGGATTGTGTAGTATGCAGGGGAAAAGAAATAAGGAAGAGGACAAGTTTAGTGTGTTCCATTTGCAAAAAAGGACTGTGCACTGACCCTTGCTTCAGAGAAAAGCACATGAATCACAAGTAACAAACAAACCGGAAGCCTAGGTAAGGTTTTAAATATTATCATGGTCCCTCATCTTAACCAAGGCAAAATTTAGAGAAAATCAGAGTTAAAGTTTTTTTCCAATCGTACTTTTCTCAATAACATAAAAAAATTGGCCATTTTCCGCCATTTAATTCAGTCCCTAATTGGTTAAAATAGACATATAACAGAGTCCCTTTAAAGCAACTTATTTCTCTAAAAACCATTTGTGAGAGTATAAAAAACAGTTAATATCAACTTATTAAAAGCGAATAATTACTTAGTAATTGTGCATTTTAATTTTCCATAAGTGTGCCGAATGTACTGCAAGGATTTTGTTTCCCTTGAAACTCATATGAATGAATAATATAAATATGAAAATTACCGTTCGCCATTTGATAAATTCATTTTCACAAATTTTACAAACTTTACCACGTAATGACTCCAACTGACGTTCAAAACTAATTGTTAAATATTCCGAGGCGTTAGTATAAATCTCAAGCTATTTCTCTCCATTAAAACTCGATTGTATTAATCAGTCTGAATACAAATAATTTTCATTAGCATTTTTTCTTTGAAATAATTACAAATGATTTTCGATGAACTCGTAATTTTCGACAAACTTGCCTTTCGAATAATTGTTCGTTCGACGAATTTGCTTTCGACGAATTCCCCTAGAACCATATTTCCAAGTGATATATGTAAAAGGCACTTACGCACATACACATATTTATTATTAGCGAATGTTCTATCTCTCAACAGATAATACGTAATAATTGTAACATGTCCAACTTAAATGAATCCAAGATTATTTCAGGTATAAAAAGATTGTCTCCTCCAAATAACTTTGAAACAAAAATTTGTTTTTCAATGTATATTAAGTTCGTAAATGCTTCGAGAACTAACAATAATTCCTTAATTTTTTCAGTTTCCTCTCATTTTTATCTCCTGGAATGGGTAGCTTGAAAAGAGAAAATGTGGAAAATACTGAGGGACTGGATGGGGGGAAAAGATTGATTGGAGGAGTGAATGAGTGAGAAATGACGGAGGTCTGGAAGTATTAGATAAGAGGGCTAGGAGACGCCGATGTGGAGGTCACGAGGGAAAAGGGGAAGTAAAGAAGACTTACGTAATGGAGAAAGACGACCTGAAAGGGATGATGGTGTAACTAAGTGGACGAGGTTGGAGGACAAAAGAGAGAGGAGCATAGTTACTCGTAACGTACCCACCAATTATATACAATTCGTATGGATCCCACGACGAAGAGGGGCCCACTAAGAAAGGCTAAGGCTGTCTCAATTTCATTTAAGAATCCATATGAAATATAATATTTCATATCTTGTTGTGATATAAAAATAACAAAACCCGGCGTTTACTTAAAACAAGGAAATGTTATTTTGCATAAATGCTTTTATTTATTGTTCAAGAGGAAGGGGGAACTGCAAGGAAACGAAACACGCACAAGACTGAAAAGGAGAAAAAGGGAATTTCGATGGTAAAAATACAGCGCCCAGGTTTTGTAACGGTCATAACGTTTCAATCGGTTTGCGCTACTGATATTTTGACTGTGCCATAACAGTTGATATCCAGAAAAAACTGTTCTCTAAAAAGATGATGAGGCTACACAAAAAACTTCATCTCGTTAGATTCTGAAGGAAACACCTACCATAAAACATCCGAGTAATAAGTTGTTCGTGTATTACAGGACATACATGAAAAAAATCTAAAAGATATTAAAGTTATAAGCCATATAAATAGTATAAGGGTACTTCTATGTAGGCCCATTGATTATTCCATCAGAAAAACTTCTCTGTATGTATGTCTCTTTTGTATTAATATAACCTTATGCACTGACTAAATTTTATTATCCTTAGAGTTTCCTTGATTAATCCGACATCCCAAATTCGAAATTTTAGAATGAGGAAAATTCTGTACTTGCCGAGTAGGTGCTTTAACCAACTAAACTCTCAAGCCAGTCTAATTCTCCATTCCCGAGAATGACGAATTAGACTAGTCAAGTATAGCATTTTTATCTTTTTCAAAATTTTAAAGCTTCATGCAATCATGTATAACAACTCAAATCCTCAACATTCCAACGCACATCCAGATTTACGATTAGGTAATTTTCAGATATTCGGAACCGATAATAGATCAAAATTTTTGAAATCCTGTAAGCTCTTATTTTTGTCGGAAACGTTTTCTTAATATATTTCAGTTCCTATGAAAATGCGGCAGGAAACAAAACCCACCAGGAAAACCAAAAATATGAATAAAATATATTCATTTTTAACACTGCGCGTGTTCAATACCGCAGAAGCCATCTGGTGGAAGACAATTTATTGTTTTTGCACTATAAAATAAAACTTTTGAAATTTTACTATTGCTACTGGCATCAAGAAACTGTAATAATAAATAAATAAAAAGGTTAGCTGATAAATTTTCATTTTTGTTTTGGTAATTTGAAAATTAATGCTATGAAAGTGTTATTCGGCCTCGGCTTCGGTTCCGGCCGAATGTCGACTTTAATATTCGGCCATTCGGCATTCAGCCAAAAACCATATTCGGTGCATCTCTAATAATAATTTATACGTGTGCGTGATTCACGGTGTGAATTCAGGTCAAACTGAAGCAAAAATGTCTCATTAAAATGGAACAAGAAACGCTTCCTAGCAAAGCTACTGCCGCTATGTGCCGCTCTTGTGAAACAACCCATGTTTATCAAGGTGTTTTTCAGCGTATAAGCCAATCTTTCATACGTCGCGTAGAAAAGTGTTTAGAGATACAGGTGTATCGTAGAACACCTGCTGCAACACCTGGATGTGTATAAACGACTCGTTCGACTGACATCGGTCTTCCTTTGTGACATTAAAATTGCAATAGCATTCTAAGAATAAAATTTAAGGACACAGGCAAAAACGACACATCTCACCTATGGTCTTTAAAATCGAAATGCAACGATATACGGTTTCGCAAAACGGTTTCCACGTTTTATGAAACGGAAAAATTAAAGCGATCGAGCAGTCTCCGTCGGAATTCTTCGCGACACCGACGTTTCCTCTTAACGAGATGAGCCGGACGTTGAGCAAAACATAAATTCGGTTTTCTGGGGATCTATAGGTCGGCTCATCCCATCTGTGTCTGCATAAAAGAATTTTATCTGGGTTGGTGTGCCGTTATAAAGGGACCATTCCGGAAGATTTAAGCTTTTGAGCTCTTTACAGCGTCCGGAATTGCCCTAACAATTTATATAAATCTTTAGAGTCTCGCTCGCTCTGGGGAAAAAATTCCCCCGCCGCAAGAGATGAAAAAAAATCTTGGATAGGTTCTAAAAACGCGTGCGGTAGAAATGCGATTGATTGATTTTAAAAAAAAAAAAAAGCAAAATCCGACGCGATGGATTCTCTCTCCCTTATCTGTGTTCAGAGAGCCATCTTCGTCATCCGCCCCCTTCTGTCCTTGACAGTCCCATCGAAATCGAACCGTTCCCTATTCTTCCATTTTCCCTCTTCTGCATGCATTCGTTTTTATCGCAAACGTGTCTGATGATAACACTCTCCAGGAATTTTCCACCTTTTATTCTTGATTTACTTCTCTACTCGAATCGTTTTCTATTGCAATGAGCTGCATTTTCGTTCCATTTTTACCCTATATGTACTGCCCAATTTTTTCCAGTCGAATTAATTTAATCCTGTAAACATTTTGCTTAAATCTTATTAAAACAATAAATAATTTATTTAATTTCGAATCGAATTTTATTTATAAAATATATCACGTAACTTGCAGGTCACACTGGGGCACAAGGAAAGGAAAAAGTGTAAAAATTAATGGAACATTACTCTGAAGTTACATCGGGCAATAAGAGGGCTAAAACCGCAAAGGATAAGAGTTTAAACTGAAAAGTAGCTGTCGTTTGCGGCGCTTCAACGAGTGTTGAATCCAATAAGAACGAATATGCACAATTGGGTTTACTCGCACGCTTTATGGCTTACTTAGAGAGTTTTCACGTCACATATTCGACACACACCATAAGCTGGGTTAACCTGTTTGACTTCCAATGCTCTTATTCAAACTTTTTTTCTGCATTTACTTATCAAGTCCGTGCCACGAGCTAAGTCCATCGATCACAGTCCACCTCCATCACATACAGTATTCCTCCGCTGCTGTGTTCCAATTTCGCTACATTTCCGTCCATACCTCCCGTCTAAACCTCGTATTCTGTTCACATATAACTTTACGTATCTGCCCACGTCTTCGCCGCCATATAGCTAAAATACGGCTACGACTTCTTGGAATTTTTTAAAGATCACTTCTCTGCTCCATGAAATGCCAATTGCCACTTCGTGAAATATCGCGCAGAAACTTATTCCCGTTGCTTTAATTTCCCAACACGCGCAAAGCGTTTGAAATTTTAAACATACTTGGTTCATCTTTATTGCCTGCGTCAAATGTCGTAAAATAGTACACTATAAAAATTGTTTCGTTAATGAAATGTTTGACTTTCTCCTGCATTTGACGCTCAAAAATGTCCAATTTTATCGTTACCAAATCTCTGTAATGCCTCATCGTCATATCGTTCACAAATAGCATTCATTTTAAGTAAAAAAAATATATGTATATAAATACAGCAGAAAATACGAGAAAAGTAGCACACATCACATTTTTAACTCACCTAATACAAATGATGTATACACATACCTTTTTGTATTTTTACATTACATTGCATAACGGAAAATCCTTTTAAAATAACTATTTCCATTGGCCTTGAAAATAAATTCGTCTTAATTTCTCATTTGACTCTCTCCTCCTTCAAAGGGGAATACCACCACTCATTAAAGATTCAGGGTTGTGTCGGAGAGACTAAAGAGAACGAACGACTGGAAGAGAGGGGAGAAAGTCCTCGTATAGCAGAATGATGAAGAAAGGACCTTCCACGTCACGTTACTAAAGAAATTAGTTTTTAGGATCTTTAGCGAAGAACGACATCCGAAGACCTCATCATTTATACTTAAAGGACTAATACTGTCACCACGACAAGCTATTGCAGGCTATGCAATATTATGAAAAGTTCTAACGTGTAAACCATATCAAAATTTTAAGAGTTCTAAGAAAGATTTATGCTTCACATTGAGTTAGCCGCAAAATCGTTCAAATCCATTAATGTAATGCAAATAAGAAAATATAGGGTAAAACGACTATTTGCGTCCATCGATGAGCGGATCCTAATAAAAATGTTTTTCTTTTTCTTCTCATTTTGTTTTACGTTAAATCTTGTTTTAAAACCGAGGTAAATTAGACATATTTATGTAACTAACATTATGCGAAACTTTGCATAAACAAAACGAAAATTCTTGCTATGATGTAGTAATATCAACAATTGACTGCGTATCTCTGAAAAGGACAAGGACGTTTTATTGAACAAAATAAATGTTACAAAACTTCGTACAAATTTCACAATATTTTTTAGCAGCTTCCTCAAAACTTTACGTCTTACTCCGTTCCCCGACAGATTGAGTGAAGACGCATGCCCTCTCAAATACCCTGAAAGATTTCAACTCTGTGTTAAAAGTGCAAATTTTCATAAAAAGTCTAAACTTAAGCGAAATTCTATCCGCCTCTGCGTATGACTCAAACTGAACGATTTTCGAGTAAACCACGAAGTGGCAACTTTAATAAGTCCGCATCAGCCAAATACACTCCCTTCTGCGGCGGGGTTCATATATCCGAGTCGATTAGAAATGTTACGGAGTTGTTCGCTGTTGACATAACATGCTCCGAATGCATACGATGGTATTGATTCAACGTGCTACGGAGAGAAAATATACAAAAACATTCAAAACAGGATCCACCCGGTTAAACATGACCGAGGTGAAGGACAACATAGGAACAATCGTGTTTACGGACGCAATTAGCGACCACGAGCAAGCGCGGGACGAATATCAAGTCGAGAAATGTCTCCAGATTTAATCGACGACGGATATTTCGTCGAATAACACGCGTGCGTCATCCGGATCAGTTAGGAGACCGCTTCGAATTAACGCATCCTGCGCGGGCAATCGTCGCAATTCCCGAAAGGTGTCGATTGTAAGTCCACGAACGAGGCCTTCCGCTCCGTTTAACTCCCTCAATTTCTACATCCAATAAAGATGTGACAAACTGCAAGTAGCTTCGATATTACTGCGCGTTATCCCCGGATTTGATTTATTAGGAGGAGGAGGAGGGGGGGGGGGACGCGTTTAATGGGGAGGATAAAAGGGTTCGATCCCTCCAATCATAACGTTTCTTCCCATCAGACGTAGGAGATTATACGGCGGGGACCATAAAAGGCGTTTTTGCGCGTGGGTATTCCCTCTATCCTCCCCCCACCCCAACTCCTCCCTCATCCCCGCACCTCGAAATATTGAGGAACGAAATCCTACATGTGTCGGGAAGGTAGAAAGAGGGAGGGAGGTTTTACTCGAGACTTTTGATCGGCTCGACCGTCATTCCTCAGCTTTCTTTTGCTTCGCGTTCGACTTCGTAGCGGAAAATCCGATCTTTGGGCGCCATTATTTTTGGATTTCTCTTCGCTATTTTCGGCTACGACGCCGTCGCACTTGCCCTAGGGGATTTAAAGAGTACGTCGCCATAGGACTGCTGAGGGGATTTTTCCATTACGTCGATCCGATTCCCGATTGTTTTTGGAGAATGGAAGAATTCCACCCTGGTCGTTAAATCGAAAAGCAGGAACGAGGTGTCCCTTCTATCGCTGTGTGTGATAAGAAAAAGGTTAATGAATCAGTCCCGTTTTAAGGATGATAGCTGGATGAAAAGAGAGGGTTTTTTAATGGGCAATTTTGGATTGTTTTGTGAATCATGTGCGCAGGTCCGCGTCCAGTATTTAATTTGGGGAACGGTAGGTTTACTTGCGTACTAAAAACAATTTATAGATGGGACAATAAAAACCACCAGGACGAATAATGAATTGGGTTAGTGTTTCGAAACCCAGTTGACCCTCCGTTAATGGATACGTAGACTGGAGCGTTTATATTTTTTGTTCATCTTGGTAACGGTCAGTAAAGGAAAGCGTGATGCGCATTTGATCTCTTAATTAGGAAATCGGCTAATAGGATAATCAAGTAAAACTGGCATTTATTTTCCCTCCACAAAATTCGAAAATAGCTTAGATGTAGAATCCTTTATTTTAAAGAAGTTACTGACGATTTTTAGGGGTAAAAGTAACAGGGAGCTTAGTCAACACAGTTATTGCGGATGACAAAGATTAGTGAACGATTCGGAAAAGGGACTGCAGATGCTATTTAACCCTTTAAATGAAAAGGCAAAAGCATCAAGAATGAAAATCAATAGGAAGAAATTAAAGTGAAAAGCTGGGATTCACACGCCAATGTTACAGTAAATGGGAAAAAGTTGGAAAATTTAAAATGTTTTATTTATTTAAGTAGAATCCAGGCACAGGATGGAGGAAGCACACAAGAGATCAGAAAAAGATTAGCGTGAGAAAAGGGGAAATTGCTTAGATGACGAGAGCTGTTGACAGGAAGTCCGGCAAAAGATATATCAAAGATGTTAGTGAAAATTTTGATATGGAGTGTGGATCTGAGACATGGACAATGAGAAAAGAAGAGGTAAGTACATTTGATATGTGAGAATGGCGTATACTGGACAAAATAAGATGGACCGAGTGAAAAACCAATGATGAAGTTACACACAGCATGGGAAGAAGGAATTTAATTAGAGTAATGAGGGGGAGACAAAAGAAACGGCTGGGTCAAATTCTGAAATAAATTATGGAAGAGAAGCAAGGAGGTAGGAAGAGAAAAGGAATATAAGATGTCTTAAAGAAGGGAATGGATATAAGATGAAGGGAAGGGTCCTGAATGAGACAGATTGGGTTTAGTAAGCCAAAAAAATACTATGGATAGAAATAAAACAGTTGATGATGATTGGAGATGCATTATTATTGTCAACAATTTCATTTTTTAAACTTCGGCTTTTTTTTCGACCAGCATACTGGCACCTGAAAACACCTGAGAGGTGCAATGAAATATATTCCACTGTTATGACGTTTTAAATGTTCCATGATTTAATGTATATTTGAAAGCTTTAAAAATTGAGTAAGGAGTGGATAAAATTTTTAAAAACTCAAATAAAAATAAATAATTTAAAATCATTATTTTATCTAGTATCTTATGTGTTATCATTACTATCTTATTCTGCGCCACTTATTGTGTTATCACCCGTAGTATGTCTTTCATAAAATTCGGCTGAGAATTCTCTATTATTTGAGGCGAAACACTTTCAAAGATTAATCCTTCCATTCTCGAGAAATTTTTAGGCTAAGAAAATTGAATCATGTACTAATCTCGATGAGAGCAGTTAAGACCTTTGTTACATTAGCTTTAACACAACTTTTCCTGAATTTTGAGCCGAATCCGCATGATGATTTTTCAAAGACAAAATTCGATAAAATATCTTATATTAATGAAAATTTATTCATTTGAGCAAACAGATGAGGTGGCGTATCCATTAGAACGAAAGGGTCAGTGAATTTATAATTTAATGTCATGCGTTTATGCAATAAAATTAAAAATGTAACATAAACAAGCTCGTTGTAATTGGTTGCCCGGTTATTCCACACATGGATAAACGGATTTTCACTGCATACAAAAAATACACACAAACTCATGCGCAGGCCCACAGATACACGCCCTCTGGTACCCGCACAAGAACCTTCCAAAAACCCTTCAACAATCCAACCCGTTTGTACTCCGCCCACCTACCTCTCTCTCTCTCTCTCTGGGGTTTACAGAATCGAGGCGGTCATCCTTGGTCTTGCGAACACAGCGCGTCTGTTTGATTTAGATCCGACACGGATAGGAATTGGAGTGGAGCTGGAGGGAGGATTAGAAGGTGGGGAGAGATCGAGAAGGCAGTTGCGTTGCTGGGGAGAACACGGGTTGAGGCTATTCGGGGTCATCGCCAGGCACTTGGCCAAAATCGATATCCGTCGGAGGGTGGGCGTGATGGTGGTCCAGCGCGGTAATGGGCAAAGTGGTTTGGTTTAGGAGTTGGGGGGGATGATGTGTGGCACGGCACTGGCAATGGGGATGTAGCAAGGAATCGTTCCTCTTTGTTTATATTTCGTCGCCGTGGGTTTGCGTACGAAAACGGCGGATGGAATTTTTACAGGAGAAAAAATTTTGTCGAAAGAATCCTCTCCGGACTCTACGGGGATTTTTTTTCGTGAGGATGCCCGACGGATATTTCATTTTTTTTTTTGCGGTAAGTAGAGGGATTAACCGGTTGGGTGGTCTCATTTCTGCTGCGCTGGACCATCACCTTCGTAATGGTTCCGTCCCATTATGGGCCATGATAGTAAAAACGGTTCTTGGCAGAAACGAAAGGAGCGATTTTTGAATCGCCGGTGAAGAAATAACAGTTCCCATTTTGGAAAATTCGTCGGATATAAATCGAACCGATTGCATTGTATGCATTTACAACGAAAATTGTATTAAATAAATCCACTTTATATACACGCATAAAATTATCCTGGTGGGTGTTATGCTTGGCTGACGTATTTTTTCAATTTTATTTCGCATCTAACATGAATATAAATTATAAAGAAGATGTTAAACTAGTTTTTTATGCTTCCGTAGTTATTCAAGTAATTTGAAATTTTGAATGGAATATTTATACATTAAACATCATGATTTGATAGAAACTTTACATAGCATCTTAAAATCCTCGACATTTTAAGTAAATAAATATCATTCGGAACATATAAGATTTTCTTATTAGTTTTAACATTTTATAAAAGATCATCTAAAAATATCCCTTACTTTCCTACATTTTCCTCCTTCCCGCCTGTCCGCATCACGTGAATTTTCGGAAATATTTTACAGAAAGTATTTGCGTAATTGTAGGCGTAACAAAATTATTGATTTCGTCTCATTAGAGCGCATCTGAGATTTAATATATTTATATAATAATACTTAATAAAATATTTTCATACCTATGATTTCAGCTAAAGCAATAATTCCCGTTTATATTACCAGAATAAATTAATAATACTGCCATTCACAAATAAAACACAACGGTCTTATTAAAAATCGCTATTACTTAAATAATAATCGAAGTTTTTCCATAGACTTTTTCCTTATATGCAATAAATATAAAAATAACTCGAGCAGAAGCCACGCCACAATAGTTATAGGAGATCCCCTTTGATATTTAGGCAAATATCCTCCCCGTTTCGCCGCATCCTCGCCCTAATTGTTCCCGAGCCCGCATCCACTTTGCGCCCTAGCGCCGCGTGTGTTAAATCCCGCGTCTCAGTTTCTTCGCAAATGAGATCGGTCGACCGCAGGAAACTCGATTGAGGTGGTTGTCGGTCTCCTCGCTCCAACAAAAGATTTCCTTGAGCCCAGAAACGCAAACTGTTCTTTTTTTTTCCTACCTTCATCCTTCCTTCCCTCGCGCCCTTTCCTCGGGGGCGAAAGGCGCAATCGGGGCGAGATTCCCGAGCCGAGACACGAAATACCCAATTGCGGAGATTCTTCGCCCTTTAAAAATGTCCTTCCCGCATTCCAACCGTCCTTCTTACTCCTCTCTCCTTCCCTCCGTTTCCTTTTTTTCTCTTCCTTCTCTCACTCCATAATCCGTTTCGTCTTTCCCTTCTCTACACATTCCCTTCCCCTCGCGCCTTCTTTCTTTCGTCTTTCTTGCTGCGTCATTTCTCCTTTTCACTTCGCTGCAGTTCATGCGTATAAACCTCTCTCTCTCTAGATACTTTTCCCATTCGCTTTAATCACTCGCCTCCTCTTCGATTTATTATTTTTATTAATATTACTGTATTTTCGTTTATAATTGCTTCGTTTGCTTGAACTAGAATCTGTAAACCGTTTCTGTTAGCAGGAAAAGTTTCGCGAATTATTTATATTTTAGTGCCTGCGAATCATCGTCAACATTATCGGCAATCTGTCCCTAGACAGGCCCATGATTATTATAAGTTATAGGTGATTTATTGCATATTTCTGTTTTAAGCAAAATTATTCATTTCTTGATCCATTTACAATTTAAGACATCCGAAATGACTCGAAACCTTCTCTGTCCTCTCTCTCTCTCTCTCTCTCTCTTTCTATCTTGTTGCAACTATTACGATAGAAATTCACAAAATTTACTTCTATTGCTGATGAAAAATAATAGGTGTAATTTTATTCGACGCCAAATCGAGCAAAATCGTGTGGGAAGCGGAAATATAAAATATTATTATCAGTTTAAAATATACTTTCTCCTTCGCTTTCGAATACTCTCCCTTGTATCCCTCTCCTCTCTCTCCCCCATGGTACTTTTTTCCAACTTTCCTACCTCTTTCACTTCCTTTCTTCACCCTACACCAATTTCCCTGCCAACGCTGACAGCTAGCCGGAAGGGATAAGTGACCGCGGAAGTTTCCCTGGAATGTGCTTTTTATTCTCGCCTCTTTAATCGCTAAGGCGTCCGGACAAGAATTTGCATTTTCGTGACAACCAATGCAATTTCGTCCCGTCTCTCCCTTTTTCCCGCTGTTCCTTTTCTGCCCGCATACAGAAATCTCGATATGCGACGGTAAAAAAAATAGGATTTTTTTATGCGGTGACGTGCATGGCACGGAGGTTCCTATATTTTTAAAGAATATATAATACGCGAGGGATCGTGTGCACTCCGGGAATACAGCCCTAGCGTGATAAAAAAAGATAGGAGCAAAAGAAAACGTCGTCCTGAAAGCATGCGGAAGAAAAATTACTCGCTGCATTGTGCCTCATGGGGTTTGACAGTGTTTACTCACGTTTCGCCCCGATGCTCTCTCTCTCTCTCTGTCCTCGGGTTGTGACCCATTCAGAGTAGGGTTGACCAAAATAACGCTAGAGATTTATGACCAAAGTGCTGACGTCGAAGCTAGACGCTGCTGCCCAGCCGCTCCCTGAGGATAAAAAAGCCATATGCGGGCAACTTCAGGGGGAGGTTTTTTTTAAGAGCATAAAAATGAAAAACTTTTGAGATTTTAGGTAGAGAGGTCATATTCGAGGAAGACGTGTTTAATTTATGCGTAACGAAACGACATGTTCAAGATGCCTTACTACGAAAAACAAAACAAGGTAAAACAGGATAATCCGAGATAAAGATTCTCAAACAAAAACAAGTTAATGAAGCGGAAGTTATTTTTAAAAGAAAATTTTCAGAAAAATCGACCGCACTTGAAAGCGAGACAAAGACAAATATGATAAAACTATTAAATTTGAAGAGCATGGGAAACATTCAGGGATGGCATCGACACCATTTTTTTAAATCTCCTAAAAAATATAAACAATAATTCCTTAATTTAACGTCGATGATAAAAACATCTCCAAGTTCTCATTTAAATGAGGACATTTTTCCATAATAATACCTGCTAGGGTGTTCGGGCTCTGTGAAAGAGTGATTCCTATTGATTTATCTTAAAGAGGAATAACAGTTTCTGATCGATATTTTTATGAGAAGCGGAAATTGATTGCCCGAAATTGGAACATTAAGCTTGAGAAAAGAGGAGGAAATTAATTTTAATGCTATACCTCACGCAGTGGCTTACGTATGCCTTCGCAGATTTATTCGTCCAGAACCATAAAAGGACCCGAGGAAGCACAACCATAGCTAAAAATTATATATTATTATATATTATTTTTATAAATTACTTAAATGTGAGGGAATGGGATTATTATTTTTCAGTCATGTCACTTTATTCACAACAGTCAGTAAACTATAGAAGGGAGGACACTGTTGCTCAGTGGTGGGAAACCCTTTCTACGTGGCGGGTCGCATTAGTGGTTGCTAATTCCTCGGTGGGCCATATTGAAAGTTGTCAGTTGTTCGGCTGGCCGGGTTACACTTTAAATCGGACGTTAACTAGAGATTCTGGGGTATGATATAAATGAAAATCAAAGTTTATGAGGCCTTTAGGGTTAAAATTTCAATATCAAACGTTTCGTTGCCGTAATTTGAATGTATATTATATGACTGTGGGCTAAATATCTTTTTAACCATAGATTAGCGGGTCGCATAAAACGATCTAAGGGCAGCATGCGGCCAGCAGGCTGTAGGTTTCTCGCCACTACTGTAATTGATTCCATAGTCAGTCATGAACTTTCATTCTGAGTCGTATTCCTTAGGTGCGTTGAATGATGCATTTTCCGGACGGCCTTTTTGAGTTAAAGTTGTCAAAAGCACAGTAAATAAAAGGCATTATTTCTCTTATGGTAATTTTTGTGTGTCGACATGCAAGCATTGTTTCATCGCGGGTAAGATATAATGAGTTTGAAATGCTATAGACCAGGGCTGCCATTTTCACGGATTTTTTTTAACGAAAAACAGATATTTCCGCGATTCACGGATATTTTAAGGAAAAATTCGATAGTTATCTGATGTGAGATGTTCGCGTAAAAAATACATACGTAGGCTACTATGAAATTCCGTGATTATTATTTCCATAAGACTAATACGAATCCTGTAAGTAATACACATTCAATGAAATTGCTCCGTTCCTTACTTTGGATGAAGCGCGAAAACTTTATTAACAAATAAAGATCTGAAAAGGTTTCGGCCAAAACTGCTCAACCCGAAGTGAAGGTTTATACTTGTTTTTCCTTTTTCTACTTTCTCCATATATGTAGTATAGAGAAAGTATTGTTTTCATGAAAAAATATGTGGCCAACACATGACTTTCTCCATATTTGGGGTATAGATATTTAAATTATTTTGAATAGCATTATAAGGCAAAATTATTATTTCGTATCGTAGAAGAATACAGTCGTCCTTATTGCCGTAAATTATATTTTGAATATGTTTACAGAATTCACCGCTACATGGTGGCGCTGCATAATGAAAATTTACGAATAAGTTGAATATCTCCGAATGGATGGATCTACGAAAAATTGTTACAAACAAAAGTTGGAAGGAATGTTATTTTCTATAATTTTGTTCCTTATAAAGATTGTAAATAACAGCGTTTTAACGAACTTATTCGATGAAAACCGAAAACACCGATTATTTATAAACAATTCCTAAACAATAACTGCTATGGAAAATTGTTCGAAATAAAAGATGTAGGAAATTATATTTTGTGCAGTTTTTGTAATGGTCAATGTATACAATAATGACGTATTATCGGAGAAATATCGCATAAACCGAATCGGGTTTCGAATAAACCTCGACTTCCGGTTAACCGGTATTGTCCAAAAACTAATCAGTTCTTTGTACTCATGCTAAAGTGTTATATCTGAAATTTGGTATTAATATGACAAGTACTTTTTGAGTTAGAGCGCCCACAATCACATACAGACATCCATCCATCCATCCCCTCCCCACTCACACACACACACGCACGCACACACACACGTACGCATACGCGCACGCACACACAGACATCATTCTGAAAATAGTCTAAACGTGTTCTAGGGATCTCTCGAAGGTGATTTTTTACTTTCTCCATACGTAGTATAGGGAAAGTATCGTGATCACGAAAAAAATCGACCTAGAGATTTCAACGGAAATACACGTTTTGAGGTCCCTAGAACACGTTTAGATTATTTTCTCGATGTTGTATGTGTATGTGATAGGAATTTTTCGAAAAACTGATAGTTTATTATATATTTTGATGCTTAGAACACGTTTAGACTATTTTTGGAATGATATCTTTATGTGTGTATGTGATTGTGGGCGCTCTAAGTCGAAAAATACTTCCCATATCATTACCAAATCTCATATATAACACTTTAGTATGAGCACGAAGAGCTGATTAGTTTTTGGACAATATCGGCTAATCGGAAGTCGAGGTTAATTCGAAGCCCGATTCGGTTTTGGCGAAATATCTCCGTTAAAACATCATTATTGAATATACAATTTGATACAAAGGTTATAGAGAATGTAATTTCCAACAACTTCTTTTTGAAAGAATTTTCCATAGCAGTTATTGTTTAGGAATGATTTATAAATAATCGGTCTCCGTCAAATATCTCCTTATATATGTCTGCGCGCGCGCGTGTGTGTAAATATACACAGTATCAGTATTCGTTTTAAATCCCAAAAAGCAAAGCCATCATTTGAAAATTTTTTGAGAAAAAACAATTAGACAAAGGGAGAACTAAGATTTGGAAGTTTAACGTAAAGTCGAAACTTTATAACTCGACTGCCTATAACTTGAATTTTCGAAAACTCTGAGAAGGTATTTCTTCCCTTTACCATTCTTACTGAACTGCAACTTGAAATTCCTATTAATCCAAACTTTTTCTTCTACCGACTATCACGTTATAGAGGTTGAAATGCACTTACACGTTTGTTTTCAAACTCGAGAGCGTTTCATGATTCACAAAGTCAGGCAATGAAAAGGGATCGGATAAAATTCGTTTGAATAAGCCATACATTCCCTGTACGTGGAAAAACTTACAATTTCATTTATTTTGAGATGGACGGCAACGACATCTGCACGTAATTTTTAAATTTTCGTATTTGGAAGTTATAGAAGTAACACAAAAAATTCAAAGAGAAAACAATTCCCAAAAAAATAATCTTTTCCCGAAAAAATTCACTCCCAACTGTCAACATAAATTCAAAACACAAACACTGCGTTCTCCGTTCGAGAGAAGGAAAAAAGATAGAAACGCACTTAAGGCTTCAGTTTTTGGCAAATTGACGTTGGCACCATCTGGTGCCGAAAAGTGTGAAGAGGTCTCACCGCAGCGTCCCGACGGAGAGCACACATAAGCCGAAGGGAGACTTCAATTCAGCGGGTTTCCGGCTGCGTAAGGGGCTCGAGGTGGGAAGGAAGAAAAGGAGCGAAAGGAAGTAAAGGAAATAGAGAGTGAGAGAGAAAGAGAAAGGAAGGCACTCATTCGGAGTGGCATAGAATGAAAGCCAGTCCTCGGATTCAGGAGCTAAAGAAATCTTGGCACCTTTCCGTGGGATGGATGAGTGACTGGCGTGGATCCAGCTCGCGGTTCAAACGAATAGATCCTGTCTGTACAGAATATGAGATGTATGAATCCGATAAACAAAGACTTACGAAATTTTGCTCTGAAAAGGAAAGAGCGAGTTACCCGTAGGCAACACTTGTAATGAACTCGAGGTGCCACGTCCTGAATCGTCGAATGCACCCACTTCATGACCGGATGGCGTTTTTTTATAACGCGTCGGAGGAACGAAAGGCGACCTTTATTGGCATCGCGTTTGTGTGAGCTGTTTGATAAAACTCAATAACTCCTTTATACTTTGCGGTTGAGGAATATGCAAAGAATAATGCTGATGGATTTGGAAACGTGTTGGGAAAGATCGTCAAAGTAGAGTAAAAAATTAACTTTCGAACTCGACTTACGGCAATAAGGTTATTTTGTTCTTAAAATTGAGAGAACGGTTGGCGAATTAAAATAATAAAGAGGTTTTCTTCATATATAAATCACAGATCGCTAAACTTTAAAATTTCTACATTCAAATATAGGCGAACTACCTCAGAGAATGCTTATTCTCTCGATTTTATCCCACCGCTCAGAATAAATTGCATTTCGAAAGCAATCGGCGACGCTTTAACTAATACCCCAAGTCAAGCGAGGGAAGGGAAAGCGGTACAAATTTGCCGAAATATTAGCCCTATCAATCAGCCAGCGCCATGTTGTAGGTTTTCTGACCACGCCCGCACAGAGGGTCTTCATTTGTTTCTGTCCCCGTCGTTTCCGCCCTCTACCGCTATCCTCCCCTCACCTCCCTCTTCCTCTCTTGGGTTTCCACCTTCGCTCAGCTACGTTAACATCACACTCGTCCCTCAGGGGGCCGCGTTCCTCGGACCCTCTCATTCTTTCCGGACCCGATCCCTCTCATATCCACTTCCGTTCCTACGGTCCCTGAGCTCATCTCCCCAGCGTGGCCATCTTCTATCGTTTCGGTCAAATCCTTAATGTCCTAATTTGTCCCGAAACCTTCCACGGATGAGTTGAGTACGGTCCAAGGTCGGTCAAAGAATTTTTTGGAAGAATTTCTTCGTTTAAAGGTTAGATGTAATATTTATTGAAAGAAAAAGTCTGTCTTATACTCAGCAGTTTGCGCGAAATTATGTTGAGATAGTTTTTTCAAGACGATGAAATATTTTTAAAAACATGTTCATGGATAACTATAATCCAATCATACAATTTCTGAGAAATTGACGGACAGATTTGATGCGTATTAAAAAATCGGCGTTTGGCAAATGAATTTTTATTCTTTCAGGCAGCCTTTCAATCAAGTCCTGAGTTTACCACGATTATAAATATTTAAATAAATGTTTTAACAGAAAATTTTCGACGGCGCGATATCTATACATTTTAATCAGCGTTATAATTTCTTACCTACGCACAATGAATAACTAAAAGGTAGTGCAATGAATAGTTGGTCAATTTCAAAAGTTTAGGAAGACAGGTGACCTCCTATTATAAAGCTTAACATAACACACCCAAGCTATAATTTAACCAGCTTTAAAAATATTAAGAGGCGCTTTATATACTAGATGCGCGTTATCGATGGGATTACATGGTATGTGAGACAGGTTTTATGAGATGAGGATAAAGACGAAATGGTGATTTCAATTTTAAGAAAATTATAAGTATAATGGGCTTTCATTTGTAAATATAAAAATGGTTTGGGATACAGAATCCTTGTATTCTTTACTTTTAATGCTTCTTTAATATATTACTAGCTGTCCGTTAACTTCGAAATCTGTTGAAGTATTATAGTAAGAAGGCCCTCCTCTCCCCAACCCGCGTGCCCCCGACCTGCGCTGCCGCCGCCGCGCACTGAGGCTCGAGGCCCTATTCCAGCTACCCCCGCGCATCTCCTTCCCCTCAATCGTGGCTGAGTGAAAGTGAAGGGAAGCTTCGCTTCAGGCTGCGACTCACTCAATTAATATATACGTTGATAAGTACATGCCGAGGACCTAAAATCCGGAAAATTCAAAAATCCGGCAAAGGTCCTGTCCCGAGCTGGTCGGATAAGGGATCTAATATTGTACCAACGTTCTCTTCTAAATGGTTAGCTTCATATTTTCTCTTTTCATAAACCACATACTATTCGTCACTCCCTTATCATCCTCTCGTCCTCTCTCTTTCCCTCACAGCTACTTCTTTTTCTTCCCTCCTTAACTCTTCCTCACACCCGCCAAGCATATCTATAAAATATCTCCCACTATCCTTACAAGACCTTTTATTATCATTCAACTGCCTTGTATCGATCTTACTCAGCATTCGCCCGACTTGCCTCAGTGACTCTTATACCGATCGGGCGGACATGAGTCTCGCCATCTTTTGGTTGATTCGGTAAAGGTCAGCAATAAAACTGATTTCAATTTGCCAAATTATCCCAACCGGTTTTATGCAGCGCACGTTTTATTGCGCCTTCCGGTCTTATGTGTGTTTTCGCGCATGCGTGCCTGTATACGCGCATTCACATGCCCATGCACGGCCATGCGATTCGTATTAATGAACTGATTGTGAGACGAAGAGGAATTCCGGTTCCAAAGGGAACCCTTGCGTGTTTTATACGCTAGTAGTTTAGGCAAATAAGTTTATCCGTATAAGTAGGGGAAAAATAATTAATCCACAGGAGAACTGTTACAATTGTGTCATATTTTGAGAAGAAAGTACCGAAAAGCTCAACAAAGTTGCGTCATGCCAGCTGTTGCAACTTTCTTCGTTAATGTCATAGACTATAATCCCAACGTGATCAAAGACTCGTCTATCAAACTTTATTTTAAATGCGTTCAATGTAATTGAGCTGAAAGGCATTTAAGCTTTACGAATTCCGATATTTTCATAATCATTGCTTATGGAATACAAAATCATGAATGGGTTGCACAAGTAAAGGATAAACCAATCAGTTTTTTTTTCTATTCCGATATCAGGTCGAAGGTCAAACTTCGGCAAGCATTCTTATAATGTATGAAAGACAATGTGTGAGCCATTAAAACTGTGGAGTGTGGCATTAAAAGTTAGGTACTTAAGCTTCTATGTCACACTGTAATTCAACGCAGTAGTCAAAGAATTAGTATTATTAAATTTTAATCGGTCTATTTTTTCTGCTTCTCTCACTATAAATTGAAATCTTTTAAAAACATGACGCGGAGGATTTGCTCCCCTTCAGAAATATAAATCGGACAATTAATTCATTAAATACGTAAACCGATAAGCAGCTCTCACTTTCACGAAATATTTACGAAACGAAGCACGTAACCATGTCACGGCTGCAGTACATTTTGTTTTGGACGAAAAAAGATCGAGGTGAAATGGAGCGGAATGATGTTTGGATGAGAGAGAGGGACTGGAAGGAAGGAAAGAGCGGCATTCGTAACGGCAGACGAGTTACGATGAAGAGATGCGACAGGGCTTTACGGAGGGTGGGCACCAAGCTGGCAAAGGGGAAGTGAATTGAGACAAATGATGGCCTCTGTCAGAAATGAGTTTTTTTTGGGGAAATTATGTCCCAAGCGAACGAGAGAGAGAGAGAGAGACAAAGACAGAGCAATATGACGAGAAGTGTCGACAGTGAGAATGTTATCGAGATTTCTTATCTATTTTCTATACGGGACGCTAAATTAAAATTAAAATGGCATGCCTTCATAACACCTCCTGATTCGAATAAAATCGACCCTTTACTTTGTTTTAACGGGGCATCCAAATCGCAAAAATCCGTCCTACATTTAAAACGCCGTCGGCGAAATCCTCTCTCTCCCTCTACCCTAGCGCGGAATGTCCTCAAACCCAGTACAATAGAATTCCCGGTAGCAAAAAAAATCGACAGGTTGGGCCAGAAAAAAGAAACAAAACGCTTTCGTCGAAACAACTCAATCTAGAGTCTAGAAGGTTGGATAAAAAACTGCTGCGGAAAGGATTCGGAGACGAAAACAGGCAGAGAGACAGAAAACACGCAGGAGAGAGAGAGCAGGAGAGAGAGAGAGAGAGAGAGAGAGAGAGAGAGAGAGAGAGAGAGAGAGAGAGAGAGAGAGAGAGAGAGAGAGAGAGAGAGAGAGAGAGAGAGAGAGAGAGGAATAAAGAGAAAAAGAAAGAGAGAGAAATAAAGAGAAACAAAACGCGAAATAGAGAAAGCGCCATAAAGAGATGGCGACGGCGTTACCTAAGTTCTCGGTAGCGTTAATCTCCAGCACCCAAACGAGGGAGGTGTAAATTAAACGTTATATTTTTAGGTCCTCACAGAACGGCCCAACACATTTACGTATATCCAAACACACACACACAAAGACTGATTCCATAACTGAATCGCGATTTATGGAATCATCACACGCCATTTTCTTCCTCGGATGCTCTCATCTCTTGCTTCCCCTCTATCCTCCCCCTCTCCCCTCCTCCACCCCCCATCCCGCTGCCGCTTCCCCATTTACACCACATCAGCACCCCACCCTTCTCTCTCTCTCTCGAGAAATGGATGGCCTAGTGAGTGAGAGGTCTTTAACGACCCACTTCCTCCTCGATCCCTATCCTTTAGAGCGGAGTGTTTATGCTTCCCTTCCCCTTACACCTCACCCCCCTTAAGTCCCTTTTGCCCACCCAAATCCTTTACTTCATCCTCCTCCACCGCCTCCTCCTATCCCCCGTCTCCGAGGAAAATATAAAGGGTTGCGCACCGAAAAAAAAACGACCCCCCCCTCCCCCACCTTCCCCTTCCTTTTCGGGGAAGAGGATTTTTTTTCCTTGCCCTCCCAACCTCATCCTCTCCTCCTCTTCCCCTTCTACGCCCTCAATCGATCTTAAATGTTTTATCGGTGGGTGTGAAACCAAGCAGAATGTGTTTCGGACCCACGGTAAGGAGGAGATAAAAAAAGATCGACAGAGAGAGAGAGAGAGTGAGAGGCGACGCAAGGTTTTTGGGATTGAAGGGGAGGGGAAGGGTGTTACGGAGGGAAGAGAGAAGAATCATTTTTCATTCCCGGCTGATTTTCTCTTTTTATTTTCATTTCGATGATTTTTTTTTATCTCCGAAAAAATGAATGATTTATGAAGGCTTTGCGGATCAGGCCACCTGCCATTCGGAAGAGGCCCCTCTCTCCTAAATGGGAATCGAAACGGGTTTCAAGTTTTGGCGCAATTAAAGGATGCGTTTCTCGGATCCGTTTCTCTGTTACGGAATAAAAAAAAACGAACATGCGAGTGCGACGGCGCCGTTGAAAAAAAAAATACATCGTTGGAGCACTTTCGATGCCTGTTATCTGGAGGAAGGACGAGAGAGAACGGGGAGAAAGGGAAAGGATGTAAAAGGATTTAGGAGAGAAGGGGGAAAACCATACGGGAAGGGCATGTTCCAAGTTATCTATTGAAATGAGCGAAACTCTTTATATTTTTTTCCAACAGATAGCGGAAAAATTACAAAGACAGAATGGTAAGGCAGAGGCTAAAAAAAATAAATAATACATCGTTATGCGCAATGCTGATATTACGGATGAAATGCACGTCATTGTTGAAAAAATAACTCGTACTTCTTTAGTTATTCTTGATTAAGGCACAACGCAAAATGCGAACACCATGCAGTTCATTCGAAATTAATCCCAAAACGATAAAAATTGATGAAATTTAATATATAACGGTATTTCGCCGTGAAAAATAGGAGTCTTGTGTTTATGGTTTCTCTGACATCCGTTATCTGTGAAAGTGTGGAAGAGCCGAAGGAAAGGCTGAGTTCGAGCCGATATCGAGGAATGATTTTAAGAGTGGTACTTGATTATAGACCATTAAACAGGATTGGCAAGAAAAAGGTTCGGCTGAAGTCAGCAGCTAATAGAGAAAAGATGGATGATCCATTTTAACGTACTGGCGGGTGAGAGAGGATCACGGTACTTTATAACAATAGTGAAGGAAACAGTCCCGAGCCTAGAAGGTTGTTGGGTTTGCGGTTATTGTGGATATGGGAGCTGTAAGCTTGAAATAACTAAATCAACACGTAACGAGGAAATCAGAGCGATATACCGTTTTAAAATTTTACTTGTATTACGTCTGAAAATGTTACTTCTCTGATTATTCCCAGTTTCATAAGAAATAACTTCAAAGTTTTGTAACGACCATGAGAACTTCGGTTTAAGAAATCCACATCGTCAAACCTTAAGCACTGCCCGTTATGAATATGACAATATTTTTTATTAATATGGCGTACCGTGGAATTGATCCATCATGAAACAGAAAACTGAGTTTCGTCTTCACTCATCCAATGCACTGCACGTGTGACCGATACCTTACTCAAATACAAGCCCGGTTTAGCCCGAGCTCTCCGCACAGTATTCCCATATATATAATGACTCTCTTCAGGCCATCTGAAATTACCTTTGTAAAAGGAAACCCGGGCAGTTAAATTTTAAATAAACAATTGAATTTAACAATGCTAATTTTTCTTAGTTACACAATGTTGGCATATTTTCGCAATTCTGTACTACTAATTGTAGGCACGACTTATTAATTAGGAAGGAGAACGTACTTGTATTTAACATAATTTCAGGACACTACGGTGGTGACTAAATCGCTCTTACAACAATACTACTCATCAAAATTTTAAATATCTTTCAAGAACAGGATTATATATTTTTAAAGATAGTAAAACTTTTTTAGATTGTAAATTGATCACCAGCACCGTACATTTCCACTATCACTGGATAGTAGAAGTGCTAAGTAGTAAATCGTGGTTAACGATGTCAACCCAATATGCATCAAATTACACTAATTTTAGAAGTTGGCGATTAGCGTAACTAACTACCATCCCTCAACGAGTTAACCCTCACGTTAAATAAACAGATTTATTATTTCCATTTTCAGCTTTTTATGTTATTCTCACTTGGTACTTATACTTTAATTTATTTAAATAAGTTCAAGTCACCTATCAATGCATCTCGCTCAATTTCTTTCCTAAATAATTTGAGCTTCAAATTTAACATTTCGATTTGCTATTTAGCATTTTTCTATCTTAATTACATCAACATGTATTCATAGGCTACAGAATATTTATAAGCATGATATTTAGTTCTATAACCCAAAGTAGAGCATGCGTGTTGAATGACACGTCCACAAGAACTGACCTCTCTAATAAGGGAAGATAAGCTTTGCGTCTGAGAAACTTAGGGTGACGGTGATGGCACAGTTTAGACAGACACGAGCGCAGGAAGCAGGGAGACACGTTGCGCATAAGTATCGTGCTCCATTTATTGCTAGTCTGACGCTGTCAGCAAGCACCTACGGGAAGAGGTGTGTGATTAATGGAACCATGTGCCTAGTTTGATGAGAGCAAGTTTGGAATTCTCCAAACTTAGCTAATAGAAGACATTCGACATTGATGAGATAATATCTTAACCCTTCCCTCGACATGACCTTAATTCTCTGGCAGCATAAAAAAGATTTAGGCCAATTTTATGTACACTTAATAACTTATTTTTCAAAATTCAAATATTTCCGATTGGCTAAAAATGAAAGTTTTTCGAATTTGATTCTATGTATATTTGTTTGAAATTATGTCACAAAAACAGAAGAATTGAGGATTTTCATTCTCCGTAAACAACTGGTCAGAATACATTTTCTTCCCGAATATCAAATTGTTTTTTAAATATTTACTTCTACCATCGAAACAAAAACAAAAAGAGAGTTGAAACTGAAATTGATGAGTTGCGCACTATATATGTTGCGACAGAAACAGATTTAACCAAGGATCAGTTATAAAATTGTAATTAATTTGAATTTTAATTAGAATTCGTTATAAACTCAACCATTGAACTATACACAATCTAAGTTATTATAACAAAAATTCAGAAACAACATATGTATTCAACTGTAAGAGGAATGTATTTTCAATTAAATTACAGAAAATCAAGAGTTGTTTTAAAAGTGAAAACTAATTGTAAGATAATTTGCTTCACATTTATCTCATTTTGTTTTCACAGCGCACAATGATTTAAATTGTCGTTTAAAGTAAAATCCATGGATCCAAAACCATTTTAAAGTCTTAAAACAATTAGACATTATACCTATGTTTTTTTGTCATTGCCGTGGAATCCGCGAAATTCAGACCAACAATGACGACAATATTCTGTAAAACGTACAGGGCGGTATGTCTTTACAACTATTTTATGGGAAATTATTTGTTCAGAATCGGTATGGATGGTACTCAAGACGATATACTGTGGGTAGCAAGGAAGAATAATCGGGAATAACTGACGTGGAACACACATTATACTATGTAAACACTCTATGAAGTGAACCACATGCATTTCAAATTTTCTGTTAGAAAAAGTTTATAAAATGTGACTAATTATTGTGATATATATATATATATTGCTTTTGTAATACTAGTTATTCCATTTGTACGGAGTTGCCTTAAGTTAGTTTCCTTAGAGCTGCAGCTCTTTCAAGGATTTTCGCACGGCTCCCGACAGTAAATCTTACTATTGAAACAACTTAAACCTTCCAGAACGAAATTGGCTTCGCAAATTACTTGAATAGAAATAGTAGGAAAATAAAAAGTGCGGAAGAATTATTAGAGGAAACTTTTGTTTTACAGAGATGATCGCTAAAAGTAAAACAACGACAAGGTGAAGGGGAGGGCGATCTACCCCATTATCCCCCGTGGATCCGTAAATGACAGCGGCTCTTCTTATGTTGCGTGTTATACATAATTTTAAAAAGTGGCTCTTCCTACGAACAAGATTGCCAACCACTGCGTTAGGGTGTGTATTATAGAAGCGTCCGCGAATGACTTCAATTAAAAGCATTTATACATTTCCAAATTTTACAAACACTAAATTATATTTTAAACGAAATAAAGTTATGTTATAAACGCTTACAATATATTTAACGTGAGGAAAAATTAAAACATATGGAAGCAGAGATGTATCTAGGCGATATGACGCCTATGACAAAGTTTTAGGAAAAAACTTGGTTATGTAGTATATAATTTTTTCTGCATTTTAATAAATAATAATAGCGTTTTTGTTAAATATAAATTAATGTTGGAGTATGAAATAATATTTATTTATGGGAAAATGAACTTGTGGTACATTTTTAGGGAACGTTTGGCGCCTTTTGCACTCTACTCTAGTTACGGCACTGTATGGAAGCATCCTTCGCAGGACATATGTGCGCGTAGTTTACCTAGCGCTAGATAGAACAACCGACACTTCGTTTTTTATATTTCTTTAATATGTTAATATATTCAGCTCTTTCACAGTGGTTAGTCATTTAGACTCATCTGCAAATTTCACATAACTAAACGTAAAAAATTACACTTTTAATACATTTCTTTTGTCTGTACTACTACGTTTCTTTCGTTGGATTTGTCCTTTATAGTTACGACAAAAGATTTCGAAAGACTCGAAGTTTCTTTCATTCATCACTTTAAATCCCAAGGAAACAGAATGCGATCAACTTCGCATGAGTATAATTAAAGAAGATGGCAGATTTGATTAAGAAATGCTTTCAAGTGTTTCAAAAGAACCTACGTCCTAGAAAGCGTTTTGGAAAATTGTCAAAGAAACTCAAAATAAAATTACAAAACACTGATGAATTGATCGAAGGGAGGTGGAAAAAATTACCGCCTAGAACTGAGAATACTTTCTATGTGCCAACGGTCATAATCAGAAGCGAAGGAATGAGAGATTAGGTGGGATAAACTTTGACTATGGAAGTGTCAGTAGGAAAGGATAAATATCGAAGTACATTCATACGATACGTTAAGTTATATGAAATTGAAAAAAGGAGACTTTGATAGAGAGAATGAGAAAAACTGAAATTATTCAGAAAAAAAATTATTCTAAAATTATAAGTTACGCATGATGGTTAAGGAATTTCATATAATGAAACCTTATTAGTCGACCTCTTTAATGAAATAAATTCTCAAGCCCTCTTAAATCCATATTCATTTTAGTCACTAAACTTTGAGTAGTATGCTTAGGTTCGATAAAATTTGACTTTATCTCATATCTGTCCGAAAAAAAGCAAATTTAAAATAAACATTTAACATGTATATAATACCTACGTCACATATTTGATTATGCAAAGATTATTTTCAAGAAAAAACGTATGGCTTTTAAATACCTCCAAAGGTTCATGCAATAATGTAGGATAATATTTAATATTAAAACAATTGATATAACACCGTTACAATTACATTTAACACATTTTAAAAGGCCAAAAAATTGCAAACAATACTTAGAGCCTATTTATACAAAACAACTAATTTTAATCCAATGCAGATGGATTTCTCAAGTAAATTACTTAAATGGAGGAAGTCAGGGAATGACATTTCATTTGTAAATACACGAAAAAATCGTTAATTAAGACATTTAATGAATATATGGACAAGAATCGTTTAATAGCTCATTGAGCCCCTAACTAGTGAATAGCAATGAGAATAGTTTAAGATACAAATAATTAACGCACTACAGTCAAGCTAATGACATCTAATATAAACTGAGTAATGAGGTCCTTCTCAGTGAATATCTATGCACCTCCAGCTTAATAACTAGCGTCTAGCATCGAGACTGAATTTACTGGACAAGCACTTAATCAGAGGATTAACGCCGTTGAGACGAAAGTTTAAAGTTACTCTTGGAAATAGATTGTAAATTTTATGTATTAGAGTTGATGCCCCAAATTCGAAAATTAATCACCCCAGTCTAGAATTTGCTTATCCGTTGTAATAGGTTTGGAGTTGGAACTATAAAGTAATTATTTACCTTGACATCTTTGCTTATTTACGCCATTATGAGCAAAACTTGAGTAAACCTCACTTGTTGCTCTGGCTTGAAGCAATTCGTACCGGAATCATATCTTCGTCCGACTTCAACGGAAACGTCAATTTCTTTAACGATACGCACTTAACGGCGAGAATTTTACGAATAGTAAAAACGGAGGCTACGATATCTACGCCACGAGACACCTTGGGGACGAATCCGAAGAAACTTTGATTTCCACTCTGAAAAGATCCCATCTCGTCCTAATCACTGGTTCCATTCCCTCTTAATAACAATCATCTGGGGGCCATTCTTCCAAATTTATTCGGTTAATTTAATTTCGCCTCCTTCGTTACAATTAACCCGCGACCTGGAAGGGCGAAAAGGAGACCTTTGCCCTAATTCACACTACTCCGTCGGAGGACTTGTGAGGACAGCGATTTCCTCCTCATCAACCTCTATTTCCTTCTCTCGGGCGTTCCCTATTCTCTTTCTCTCTCAACGCTATTTCCATAATTTTTTCTCCTTCGTCCCTTTTTTCTCTCCTCACTTCTCTTTTTCCCTTCTAAAGTTATCCTTTCTTATTTTATTTTCATTTCGTTTCCACTTCTCCTCTCAGCCTCTCCTTGTTCCTCTCTCTCCTGAATACCTCTCCCGTTCTCTCTCTGTCTCCACAAATCCTTTCTTATCCTCCTCCTTTTTCCCCTAAAAAGCTTTTCTCCTTCTATTTTCCCTTCCTGCTTTAAAGAAGGGACTCTCTCCTACAGTGTCTTCGGAAGGCAAAAAGGTAAGCTTTCATTTTTTCCTCCTCATCCTTCCTTCCATATCCTTTCTACCTTTCAGCGTCGATTTCTTATCCGCTCATCTTTTCTTCATTTCTCTTCTCCAGTTAAAACTCTCCTTTGTCTTATTATATCAAGTTTTTTAGCGGTAATTTTTATGATTCCTCTGGATTCTGTACCTCAATCTCATCGTCTTCTTGTTTTAATACTCATTCGACAACTTCATCCGTATGACGTCACTTACATAAAGTCTCTTCTGGTTCATTTCATCGAAAAAGTTTTTCTTTTTCTGCGTGTTTGTGTATAGAAGGGGCATAGACGAGAAATAAGAGGACTGTTCTTTCTTTTTTTTGCGATATACGAATGAAAACCAGGGCTTCTATTAGACTGTTTTTATTATTACTATTACATCTGAAAAATACCTTAGGTACACGGTACGTCTGATACGCGAGGTGAACAAACCTTTACGTGGAAAATACTTTACTCCGAGAAGTTCTGCGAGCATCTTTAGCCGCCGACGGTGAAAACGAACGTCTTTTTTATACTTTTTTTCGCGACTTGGTTTTATTTCGTCGCGCGTCGAGAAGAGTGCTCGAAAACCTCTAGATCGATTGCAGCATCACGCCTTGCCCTATTCTCACGTCTTGAAGTTAAAAATATGAGAGATAAAAAAATAAACAAACGTCACATGAAACCACTCTCGAGGCGGCGCTTATTATTTCTCCAGTCAGATGCTTTTATTAACACTTCGCGCTCCAAAAAAACGACTTTTTTGAGGGAATTTAAACGAAAAGACCTCTCTCACTCTCTCTTTGAGATCCCTTTTTCCTTTTCACCACTCCAAAGGTTTGAATGGAATTCTATAAGGAGAACGGATTCCATTTTTTTCACTTCTCAGCGGCGCGACCCCTAAAAAAAAATCTAATTCCTCTCCTTTCCTCCTCCAAGATTCTCATTCCATTCTCATTCTCCCTCTCTCTTTCCCCTTCTCATTCTCTCCTTTTCGCCCGGTTATTTCATCCACTCTTTTCTTGTTCTCATATTTCTCTCTCTCTCTCGCATAATTTCCACCCCTTTCTCAATTCAACCCTTCAGCCCCCCTCCCCACTCCCCCTCCAACCCCTTGCCTCCCATTTTAAGAACGCCGTTCTCTTGCACGGCTTTTCCCTTCTCTGCACTTCATTAAGACCGCCGGCACCTGCATCCAATTTCACGGCGTATAACGTTAATTCCAGGAAAAATTAAGGGCTTAAAGCAAAAAACTCGCGGAAGTCGTCAATTACTCCGTCTCTCCCTTCTTATTTCTTTATATACTATATACATATGAATCTCGTTATTTTTTGTGCGTAATAATTTGAGTTGCGCATTTTCCCCAGAAAATACCCCGCCCAGGCTTTTTTGCCAATTATGTATTTTTCGTTACTTTCCTCCCGTTATGCTGAGTTCCGCCTCCGAAGATTCCTATAACCACTCGGAAACTTGTTGGCTATTTTATTAAAAAAAAGTTGTCGTACTCTATTTCAAAACTAGTATAAGTGCCCGTCAAATATAACGGGGAGTGATTTGGTTTATTGGCACGGTATGCACTAAATAAAAATGTATTAACTGGGCATAAATTCGGTCAATGCACATACAGAGTTGGTTAGCATTTTTAAATTGTGGAATTTTTTCAATTTCATATTTTTCTCATCGGTTTTTTCCAAAAACATGACTGTGCCAAATTTCAAGTTCGTCTGATATACCTGGAGCTCGGTTTTATTAAAAAAAACCGCAGGAACGCAAATAAAAATCTATTTTGGTGTAGTTTTTCACAGGGAATACGAATAATTCATCAAAAAATACGTATCTTGATCGATTATTCTGAAATAAAATTCAGGCAGTCTTCTTTGACCTGAAATCATACCTCCTGCTGAGAGGGTTGCCTTCGATTCGAGCAAAGGTTCGAAACCCACGCCGCGAGTATCTATGGTGCTTCAAAAACTGACCGTAGTCCCCTCTTTACAGGTATATTTCTATGCTTGCCCCCGCACAGAAAGGGATATAGCCGATATATCTGGAAGTGCACAAGTAGTCCCATTTCTGCATTCCTGAAGCGTTCCTGACAGATACACAATCCTGGCCTTTTATATAAGAGTAATAAATGTACGCGCAATACTGAGTTTAAAGTATAAAATCACTCTTAATTACGCGTTCCAAAGCGCTATCAAATACACATATAAAGCGGAGGCACCATCCTGTTAATCTTTGCGAAGTTTTTTCTTTTGGTATAATTATGAATCTCTAGTAATTTAATTGCTGTAGAGATAGGATCTTCCAAGAACTTTCCTTTATGAAAGCACCTCAAAGGAAGGTTGAAAGAAATATGTAATATGCATCCGTATACCCTATGTATCTGTGGGTATATGCGAGTTTATAAGTCTATATATATTTGTGCATGCCTGTGATTTCTATTGGAATACTATTTCCTTGTGTCAAAATGTAAAAAAATTTGATGAAATCTCATATTTAAAAAAGTACTTCAAACAAATCAATAGTTTTAATTCCTTGTCTTATTCATCAAGATTTGTGAAAGATATGCTCTCAAGGTTATTTTCAATTCTCCTCCCAACCTTTGTTCCTGAAGTTTTGGACGCTAGCGTTATAGGAATGTGACGCGAAAGTCGGACATTGGTTAGGTTTTATATATTTATTTTGTGGACATATTTTCCTGAAAGTACTTTATAGTCGTTGGTCTCGAAAACGCTATAGCGGGTTGGATGAAAATGGACGTATTCAAAATATCACAAGGTTTGGTTATCTTGGCAATATCTATTCGGCCGTTATTGGATTTCTTGTATATCCCTTTTCCATCTCTCTCCCATTTTCTCTCAAATATATTTCCGTTTTCAAGATATGACGAAAGAAATAAAGGAGGGAATGCGACCCTTCCACTTTGGCAACTCGAACCATTCCAACAATATTTCTATCCGTCTTCATTTTGCTTGACCTTCTCCAATATAGTAGAAATAAAAGTATCGTCATGGAGATGATTATACGAGCTTAAACAAACGAACTACTTTGCCAATTCACTGATATTGCACTGCCGTTTCAGTTACGAATTCTGTTATTTTTGTTTAGGCACTTTGCGATCCCATACACACACGCGCATACAAACACAAACGTGTAATTTCTCGCAAAAGACTGCGGGTATATATGAATAAAGTATTACAATTAAGCAGAGACATACCTAGGCAATATGGCGCCTATGGCAAAATTTTAGAGAAAGCCTCGGTTAGGTAGGAAATAATTTTTTCTTCGTTTTCATAAAAAATGATAGCGTTTTTATTATAAACAAAGCAACTTTTGGGTGTTAATATAACATTTATTTATGGGAAAATGAACTTTTCTCCCTCTTTGTGGGAACGTTTGGCGCCTTGGCAAATACCACCTTCGCCATACCCTAGTTACGGCCCTGCAATTAAGGAATTTTTTCTCTCTCTTATTCCCTTCCACCATCCTCCTCCCTCCCATTCTCTCCCTTTTTCTTCCGTCCATTCTCCATTCCTCTCTCCCTCCCACCCTCGCCCTACCTCTCCCATTCTCCCTCGATCTCTCCTTCTCACTCACCCCTCAAATATGTAGCTGTTTTTCTCAGAGTGATATCTATAATATATTGAAGCTTTACAAATTATGAGGCACTTTCACATGAGCTAGAAACTTGAAATTTGGTATGTAGGTAGGTCAAGTGGCAAAATCGACAAGAAAAATCGAAAATTACAAAAATGTTTATTTTTTTGGCAGTTAAAAAAATCTCAAAATTTAAATAAATACTTAATTGTTTAGGCATTTCTAAATGTACCACAATGCTGACATGTTTTCTAACGGTACTTCGGTAACGGTTATTCGCTAAATAATTAAACCGGGATTACAGAAATTTTAATATATTCATTTATTTGGCCGTTAGAAATTCATAAAAGTCAAACAAATATACAAGTGTTTATGTGCTTCTGGTCGATTAATTTTCAGAAAGTTGGAGATTGGTGTTCCAGCGGCAATTAACATTGAAAATTACAATGAAATTTATTATTGTAAAAATTCATAGTCTAAACAATTAAATTAATATAAATGCTTTTCTGAAGGTGCAAATTTTGGAATTTGTAAAAAACATTGGATAAAATATAAAATTCTTAAAATTGCATCTCTTAGTGGCTGTTTTGCCCCATTACTGCCTCAAACGAGGAACTTCTAGATGAGCAAGAGACTTTAAATTTGGCACGATTATATATATATATATATATATATATATATATATATATATATATATGTATTTGGAGAAAACCGACGCAAAAAAAATTGAAATTCCAAATTTCCCATTGCTAAAAATGCTTGCAGAATGCAAGCACCGTCTATTAGTATATATATATATATATATATATATATATATATATATATATACACAAGACGCTATCTATATCCAATTATCAATGTCTTATTGAAATTATTAGCCGCGAGAAATGCAAATGTTTGCTCCAAACATGATTTCTCGAAATTACTAGCTTTAACAAACAATGAAATTATCAGAAATGTGGGATTCGAAGAATGAGATATTCTTGAAAACATATACCGTGCAGAGTTATTTCTCTCCGCAGGATTTGAAAATGCACGACGAAAGTTAAGAAGGCTCTTGAATAGCGAAAAAACTGATTCGGCAATGAGGCATTAATTGGTAATGAATAAAGTTCACTTCGCAATTCTATTTGTGCTTAAAAATGAGTAAATACACAAAATAATCTGTTAAATATTAACGTAACATTATAACTTTCGTAACATATTTATCAGTGATTGTTAGTGACATACCAGGAAAATGTTTTTTTAAATACACCAATGTATAGCACGACGATCTTTATCGACAAACATACAAATTAATCATGTAGACAGTAATATTAATCAACTTATCTCATGTTCTCTTCATAAGACTAGGCTATTTTTTGCACCTGACTAAGAATTTCTTAATCTTTGCAGTCTTCCGACAATTTTCTTTTTACATTCACCGCCACAAGTGTTAAAATTGAAGCTCTCTGGGTGTACGATATACGGACTTATTGGTCCTTTTTGCATTATTTTTCTTCGAATAAAGAAGTGAGAAGCAAGAAAACTGGCAACCGTTGCACGACATAAATGAAAAATGAAACGGCACGCGAGAGATCCCCTCAGGTATCAAAGGCTCAGAAGGGGGGTCATGACCTCTTACAGAACTTCTTTTTGAAAGAACTGGTCTCTTGCATTATTATTTTTACATAATGGAAAAGACGAGAAAGATCCAGAGCGAATTTTGGCTTACAGAACGCGACGAGCAAAAATCTAATCCAAAAAATACTTATTTCCTTGGATAACACACAATGAAATACCTCAACACAAAAAAAAGGACGCTGAGATGTATAAACACTAAAAATATTACGAATATTTTACGAATGTGTTTTCTGAAAAACATTCATTTATTCTTTTAGTAAAATTGTTCCGAGAACAAAAACGCAGGGAATGCTCAAGACGAATTCCCATCTCGGAATTAAATTTAAACCGAAGACAGGCACAGTATTTTTGATCGTCGCATGTTCACTGCCAATATTGAACGTATTTTTGGTGAAGCAATGAATTTCAGATTTAGTAGTTATGAAAACGATTGAATTGCGGCAGAAAGAGTTTCCGGTATTCTTTATTTCAGAAAAGCATAAAATTGAAAACCTCATTCCTCTTCAATTGACACTAAACATAAAAGCGAACCAATACTCAACCATACAAGTAAAAATTTCACTCTTGGAGAGGATATCCTGAAAATAACTTCGACAGAAAACATAAATACAGATATGCGAGGGAATCAAAGGCGTGATGTTGTATGTGTAATATATATATATATAAACATACCGCTTTGATGTCGTGGAAATGATTTCGGTTTCATACATCTCGGATGATAGCATACACGAGTAACAGCACTTATAAAAATGGAGTACTTAACGCCAGTGAGTATAGAATCTGGGATTCAACAGTTTGAATAAAACGGTAAACATTAAATTTAGCTACGAAAAATCTACCTAGAACGCCAGCTATTTCGGAGGGTAATCTAACAAAAAATTCGAGTATCACCCTTTTCAGAATGGCAAAGGCAAGAAGTCTTTACGAAAAATGTTCAGTCAGTGCCCGTTTGCATACTCATGCATCATTTACTCAGCATATCTCGCAAATCTGCTCCTAACTGGTACACAAATCTCCGAAATTCGATGCATAAATATATTCGGTTGGAGAAAATTTCCTGAATCTTCGAATAAAGTTAACTTCAATTTAGTAATACAACAAATCGATCGAAACAAATAATTTATGTAGTCCGTAGTTGCCAGTGATATAATCCAAACATAATTATCGGAGGCCGCAGAGACCTTGCCTGTTGAAATAAAAACAATTTTCTCATCTTGTACCTTTCTTTTCCAAACTTTGCATTGTATTTCAACGCCACAAAAAACTCTTCTTAGCTACAAAGGCCGTTTCCTTTCTTTCCGAATATATTCATCACCAGAACCAAATAAAATTTTCTGGCATTCAATTTCCCGTTTCCGAGTCATTTCTCTTCGGGATGCTCGTCTGTGAATTTCAAAATGTCGGAACGTCCAGTAAGGAATGATAAGTTGTATCAAGCGAACCGCCGTGGCATTTTCCTTCGGAAAAACATGACGAGAAACGCGCATAACTCGTATCGCCCTCAATTTAAGACAAAAAAAAACAACACGCGCGGACTCCACTACTTCCATACCGCTTTCAAATCGAAAACTACATGAAAATAACGGCCCAGGGGGAGTAGGTACTTTTACGTCCGACGCGCATGTTTTCTTAAAATTCCTCTCTGTTTACATTCGCGTCTGGATCGATGAGTGGTGCGCTTTAACACCGCAGCGCCCGCTACAAACCGTTCTCCACCACATCGCTCTCACAACATCTCTCTCCCTATCTCTTTTCGAGTGTTCTTGCATCATCGTTCGTCTTTTTCCTCTCCCACCGATCCCATTTTCGCTTTTCCTATTCTGCTTGCGTCTTAACCCATCTCCTTCCTATCCTTCCGCATGCACGTCTTCCATCGTGGTTCTCTCTCTCTCTCTCTCTCCCATCCTACTCCTCCACCCACTCTCTTATCCCCCACATACCGGCTTTTCCCATTCCCTCTTCCTAGCTCCCCCTCTTCGATTTCCCACGCTCGCTAAACATCCTTCGTTATCTCCCCTCCCCCTCTTTCCTTTTTCGTCCCCCATTTTTCAACTTTTCCTACGTTTCCTTCCAATCCCTTTTTTGTACTTCTTCCCATCCCACTTCAATCTTTTTTCCTCTCCGAATTTCTATAAACTTCCGCCTTGGGATTCGATATGCAGCTTCCTTCTCGTTCCTTCCATCTAACCTTCCTCTGATCTCCTCCCTACCTCATCCTTTCTAAACCCTCTCGTCTCTACCGCCACCTCCTCCATCATTTCCTTTTCATTTTCTGTCCACCTTTGGCTTCCATATTTTCTCCTTTTACTCTCTTCCCGTCTAACTTCCTCCTTCCCGATCGTTCGGCGTCCCCTATTTTCCTTTCCGCCACTTTCCTTTCCCCGAAAATTCCCTTCCGTTTTCTCCATCGCGTACGTACTCCTACCATCTCTCTCTCTCTCTCTACTTTCTCCCCCACTCCTCACTCTCCGTCTCTTACCCAAAGTCCTCTCTCCTTTTTCCCCTCCCTCCTTTGTCCTCCCTCGCCCGCCGGTTTCCGCCCCCGCGATTCCTTCCCTGAGTAAAGGTGGCCGACCTGCGTCACGCGTGCCAACTGCGGCAGAAGAAGGGATCTTTTGTGACGATCCAAGAGTTTGGAAGAGTTTAAGCGTAAAGGCACGCGACTCTTTCGTAGGGAATGTTCTCCGAAATTTATTTAAAGAGATTTCCGCTACCTTAAATCCATCAGTAAAATAGAATGTTCCGTTATTTCATAGAAAATTATATTTATCTATTTTCTCCGCCGGTTTTTGCATCGGAAACAGAAAGGATTTCGCACTTTCAACTGTAATGGAAATAGGTAATTTCATTGATCTGTATGTTTAAAGCAGTGTTTTTATGTACGTGGGGGTTTCGTGTTCACACCCAATCTAACTGAGAGAATTGACTCAAATTTGTTGTGGGAGTGTAATGACGAAGAAGATATTAGTTGTTTTTTTTTAACCTCCGAGGTCGTCCGAGGTCACAGGAAGCTCTTTCATGCTAAAACTGTTTCTAACCTCTCTCCGAGATATATGTATGCGATTTACAACTCAGTGACTACAGAACATAGAAATAAAAGAAAGAAAGGTAAGGTCTCATTTAAATAGCAGTGAAGAGTACTTTATGGCGATAGGGTTTGCAAGTCGATTTGTTTGACCACTGACCGACTAATTTATCTTTTTGAAATGTGTATAAAACAGCATTCACGACGGCATAATGTTAAAACTTACCTAATGCGTTGCAAGACAATGGATTGTTTGCACTCCATCCACGGCATCAAGATATTTTTCGACCAGTTCAAACAATGAATAGTATATTTCTTATGTTTTATTGTAATTTAAGAATTTTACAGAATATTTCTATGGATAAAATCAATTAGTTTTTATAACTGTTATTCGATCTTAAATCCTAGCAACGCTGAATTGATGAAACATTTACCAATAGACTTCAGCGGTGAGTTTTCATTTATGCAGAATGTTGGAATCTAGAATGTTGAAATAAACGGCACTTTATAGAGTTTACCACCTCAGCTCCTTCTAGACTCCTTTCTTTCCCACTCCATCTTTGCTACATCCTTCCCACTCACCCCTTTCCTTTCCCTCTCTCTTTCCTCTTCAACTTCATCTTTTTTTATCGTTCCCAAAGTGCACGCGACGAGAGACTTATATTTCAAAGACCGTTGCAAGGAGGCTTTTTTCCTCGTTCACATTCGTTCATTATTTACAAATGTCTTCCGCATTTCCCTTTTCTTCGCCATCACCCTTTTCACAATTTCCCTCTTAACCGCGTTTTTTTATCCACTGGTCCAATTTTTGGACGCGATAAAAAATTTCTCACGGCATGACACTTTTCCATTAATAAATTCCCACTTTCCCTTCTCTCTCTCTCTCTGTCTCTATTTTTCATTACCTTCTTCTCTCCAACTCTTCGCCCGCCCAGGTTTTCTCATATTGAGTGTAAGAAAAAAATTCAGCCTAATGTTATTCTTTCTTCTTAACACGTTTGAAGATTTTAGAGCTTTAATCGGAAAAGGAAATTTTGTAATTTCGGTAAGGACACGCATTTATAAATACAAATACACGCTCAAGAAAAGCATGATATAATATTTTCTATACTCTTTTATTGACAATATCCTTTGAGGTTTTAAACAATTTTATATGTTCTTGATGGTATTTAAAATTATAATAATTTTAAGTTCCGATGAATAACAACTCGCCTACGTACATAGGTGAAAAAAATAACGCGATACATTTCCTTTTTAAATTTATATGCCGAAGCAACCGTTCGCGAACTGTCGTATAAAAAGATTACGCGACTTCCCAAATGTTATATAAAGCAAGCTTATGCGTCTATACACGCGAAAATACTGAAAAAGCTTTTTTCCGGTACAACGTTTCTTTGGTAAAAACCTGCTTACGGCGTTTTATAACGTCATCCGCAATTGTAACATGAAAACCTTTTGATTCCGGAGTCATTCATGAAAGGAGGAAAATCATCGTCCTTTATATTTTCGCGTACCCTTTTAAATCTCTCTATGTACCACAGAAGAGACACTCGTACCTCCGGTTGAAAATTCCTGCTCTATAGCAATGATCTCCAGTCTCTCGCGCAATGATTATAAATAGCTTTCGTGAGGATTTCCAAAACAGAATCTCGGATGAGCGTTCAAATGACTGTATCGCAATTGAAATACCCGTATAACATTTCATAAAATGAGAGGCGCTCTGAAAATATGCAAAACAAAGTGTCACAAAATATATAAAGTGTCACCAAGTACATAAAGTGTCACAAAACATATAAAATTAGCTGTTTACGTTGCAGCGTAAAATATTTTAGGCAACTAAGACGCAATTATTTCATTCATTTTTTTTAAATAAGAGTGTAACCAAGATATGAAGAAGGTTACGGAGGACACGAGATCCTGGTTTAAGCTATGATTAAAGTGCTGTGTAGTACAGACTTATTCAACATAATACTGCATCGATTTCTGTTCTGTTTAAACCACTGCACAGTAGTTCTGAACGCCAAAAACCTGGCCAAAACCTATTTTTTTAAGTTGAAAAAAAGGTCTTTCAAACTTAGAATACGATAGAACATTGTTCAGTGCGTCTAAAACTGTCTGGTTTGGGTTGGCCTCGAAATTCTTCAGTCGGTGACAGTCTTATAAAGTTAGTGCATGTAGGGATCGGTTTTTTCGTCGGCGCGAAACGCTATTTAATCCACTTTTTGAAGCAGGATTTTTTTGTTCGGAAGCCGTACCTATGAAAAGTGATATTTTATTATAAAATAATGAACGTTACTGATTATTAAAATGTGCACTTTGTGACAATTTACGCTTCTGTATTGTACAAACGGTTAATGTAATATAACTATGCATTTTTTTTCTGACTCCAGCTAAAACCATTCATCTCATTGACCTACAAAAAAAGTCCAGCGTTGTCCAGTCCTGATTCTTTCATGAAAAGATAGTATAAGGAATACATTTGAAGATTCTGAAGGAAAGAATTGCCCGTTTTTGCCCCTTTCGCTGAAAAACTTAATTTAAGTCGTAGGTGCACTCTCAGGGCCGCCTTTAACTCAAGCGATTTTGACATTTTTTAAACTTTCTCTTACTTTTGCAATATAGGTAATAACTAAAAATGGAAACGATATGGTTTTAACACTTTATCCTATATATTATAACCGCTATGTCCCTCGCTGCCTGCCTGCAGGACCGGCCCGAGCTACTGGCGAGCCGGGCGGTTGCCATGGGCGCTGGAGCTTCGGGGGCACATGACATTGGGTGTGTCGAAGCTTAGAGGGGGCGCAGAAGATTCAGAGGGAGGGCTGAACAGAAGATTTGGGAGCAGCACCCCCCCCCCCCCCTCCCAAATCTTCTGTTTCGCCCCCATATTCACCAAAGAAAGCGGCCACACCGTTTGATGCAGGGGCACTTTCGTTGTCCTTCCTCCTTGTAAATATTTTAGCACATTTATGCGAAAATGGACAGAAAACCCCAGAACTATCAGAACAACCAAAAATTTCATGGACTAGAGCTTAGTGCTCCCACTTTGGCCCCTTCCTGCATTTCCGTTTTCATTTCTGCTGATCACTTCTCTCTTTGCACTCGTACGAGAAGGTTGTAACTTTAAGTGCGTTGCTTGTCAGCCAGAAGGGAACGCTCTTTTTTGGTTTGTGTTTCGGAGTCTGCAATTAAAACTTCATCTTCGCTTACCCTTGAGAATCAAAGTGGACACGTACTTGTAATCTGGTAAGTACTCTATTTTTCTATAAGTTCAATTTACTAAATATAGGTAAGGCGAACTTCAAATACCTTTGGATTTTATTTCCATGTACTTTGAACCAATGAATTTCATATTTCAAATATTAAAAAAAATGGTTTTCAAACTGGTTATATTGCTATTAAATCTGTGCTTGCAGCGGAAGAATATTTATCTAGTTTTCTCCTCTAATGCGTGCCCTTTATTTTCTTGATTTCTTCGTCAAACTTTCTTTTTATTCACCCTTTTAATTAGCGTATTTTAAAGACTTGTTCGTACATGAAGACTGTAAATACCTTTCAGCCACATTTACGAAAGGAAAGTCATTCATATTTCAGTCTCGATGATAATCTGTAGTGGAAGGAATAATGAATATTGGCCGTTAATAAGTATTTTGTTTACAATTCTCATTAGTTTTAGAGTAATTATATAGAACTAGAGATCCGGTGACGTTTCGCTTTCACATTAAGTTGATTTTTAATTTTTTTAAATAATTTAATTTTAAGAATACCAATCTTGTTTTGCTCGCGAAGTTTTTTCTTATTTTTTCTCCATAGGCTTTCAAGTATTCCTTTCTTTTTATCGGCGTTCATCGTCCATTTATTCCCCCCGATAACACTTATATACTGATTTTCATGGAAATCTGATAACTTTTTGATAAGTCAGTCCGCCATATTGGATCCGCCATATTGGATCCGCCATTTTGTTTTTTAGAATATTGATTTTACATTTATAATCAGTGACCCTGAAAACCGTTATACATCAATTTTCATGCAAATCAGATAACTCTTTGAGGTTTTGTCCAGCTTTTTCACAATTTGAACCACTGTGCACTGAAGTGAAACAAGAATTAGACTGCCACGATAATTTAGTGGTAGTATCCGGCCTGCATTTGGAATACAGGTGACGCTAGATTTACGCCAATCCGATTTACGCGCTTTGATTTTAACGCCATTTATAATGAACGGACAAATCACATATTACTTGCGCCACAGTACTCGTTTATACGCCTTCACTACCTTAGAATGTTACATTGTGAAGTTTCACGGTAAATCTTCAGACGCGGTCGTCCCAAGTACACTGCACAGCCAGAATATTGCAAGGTTTAGTTATATGTTGCATAAATATGAAAATGTTTAATATCTAAATGTATTTAATAAAATAATGCCTAGATTTACTTTTCTGTTTAATTCAGAACTTTTCCTTTATTTTTACTGCGCATTTGATAAACTCTAAGTTTATATGATCAGTGGCGGCTCCTATGTCTTTTAACTCGTGGGGATAGCCATAAAATTTTGTCGTAATTTTGTGTACGCGCGCGAGCGTAATTTTGGAACCCCTAGATTACTATTTCGAATTTTTTCACAGGACAGTGAAACCTAAAGAAAAGTTTTAGAAGGTCGCTTGCATGAGAAATTTACGACGCGTTATTTGCATGAAACATATACGAGGAATAATATTAAATACAGGAATAAATTAGCTACTGACATCACATCATCATAAAGAAAGATTTTACGGAGATTTAAAAAGTTCTGGGAGGTAGGAGGCGCCACTGTACATGATCAAATACTGCTGGAAAATTACTTTTAATTTACGCCAATTTCGATTTACGCCATAATCCTCAGAACGTATATATGGCGTGTATCGATCGTCGCCTGTACTCGGTTGTGTCAGAACTTTTCATTTGATTTACAATTTTGCCGTATACTAATGCTCGAAAAGTAAAGGTAAAAAAATATTGCAGAATTATTTTATATTCTACGTTTTCTATTAAATATGCTTGACATTGCAAAAAGTATTTCATTGTTGTATTTTTGAAAATAATAACAGGTAATGTAAAGGTGAAAAATAAATAAAATAATGACAATAAAATCAAGTAATACAGAATTATTTGTGGGTTGTGGCTTGTGGGTTAAGGAGCTCCGCTGCTGCTAAGGCGGTCCTAGCTCTGCAGAAATAAAAATTTATTTTCCGAAATTCTTAAATCGGTTTAGAAAAATTGAAACGATCATGTGCATTTTGTGCAACAACGCAGAATAATTATACCTTTTTAGAATTTGCTGAACTTCGAAATCAGATAAGATGTTAAGGGATGTGTATGGATTATTTTTTAAAAAATATTACTTTTATATATTTTTTAAAATTTCTTCGTATAAAGTATCAAAGAAAATAAAAACATTTTATGGGGTGCGGGATTACGTGTATAGTTTTTTTGTCAATTAAAAGGTAAAATTTGATAAATATAGCATAACTACACGTACGCATAGCTTTTAATGGGCCTAAAAATTATGCATTTCACGTTTTCGTAAGATATCTCGAGTCAACTGTACCAAAGAAATATTTAAGGCATTTCATAAATAAAGACTCAGAACTACAGAAAAAAATGGTATGTGCGATGTTAAATGACGTCACAGATTAAACTTACTATTGCTGTTAGTATAAATACTGTCAGTATTTTCATCAAAATCAATATCATTTTCTCGCACTGTCAATACGTCAGTATGAACCTCACACGGTCAGTAATACTGTCAGTATTCAAAATACTGACAGTAATAGTGATCGTGTGAGAGCCGCTGAACGGAATTACGTTGACTGTTATCTGACTAAACAAAGACGTGGACGAGGACGAAGATAGGATCTCCGCCCACGCCGAAGGGGAAAAGAGGCGCTTTTCAATAAGGCAGATTGGACTGTCATGCTACGGAAAAAGAAATTCCGGGTTTTTCGGATCTTCGAAAAAAAAAAGAATAAACATCAGCGGCAATCCCTTAATGTCCTCCTTCGCCTCTCTCCATCTTTAATCTTTTTTCCTCCAAAAATTTCAGTCCTTTTTATGAGAATCCGAAAACACCCTCCCGTCACGGAGATACCCGACAATGGGTTGTACCAACAGGTAAGACCGAAACAAAGGTTTCATTTCAACGGAAAAGTGCGGCTGTCCAGTAGAACTCGAAGTTTTAAACTTAGAATAGACGTTTCTCCCGCTCTCCTGAGAATATTGGACATCAAATCAAATAAATCCTGGAAGATGATTCTAGGATTTGATGTTATTTAAACAATATTCAATTGATTAATTTTCGTCGTGGCTGTATTATTTAGAACGACCTAAGAGAAAGATAGCTCTTCTCTGTACGACCACGGCTTTTATCACAATATTTCATGCGCTCGAGTAAAACTAGAGATAATAGAAACACCAATAAAAAATCGTTATTTCGATCAAAAAAGCATTATGCACTGGTTTAGGCAAATATAGGGGATATTATCCGTGTCGTTTATGCATTTACGACCACGGCTTTTATCACAATATTTCATGCGCTCGAGTAAAACTAGAGATAATAGAAACACCAACAAAAAAAATCGTAATTTCGATCAAAAAGAGCATTATATACTCGTTTAGGCAAATATAGGGGATATTATCCGTGTCGTTTATGCATTTATAGGCGAATTTGTTGATTTACCGCAGTGCTCTTTAAATTTAAATTGGGATCCATGCAGCGCTCGGGCGAATGGCTGGTCCACGAAAATCAATATGCCGACCGATGTAAAATGTTTCCCATTTATACGTATATATAGCCAAACACACACGCACACAATTAATCTAGTGCATCAATAGTAGTGCGCATATTACCAAACTGCCTAATAGTACACAACGAAAGGATATTTTAATATTCATAAAGGTCATTAACAGCTGTACTTAAGACGACGAAATAAAACCTCTCATGAATGATGAATTTCCTTCTCCAGCTCCATAATTCTCTATCAATTCCACGTGTTAATCCATCGTGGTTTATTGTTAGTTTTGAGCCATATGACTGGGAAAGTTGCTGCTTGGCCTTCGACGAATTTCGTCGAAGTCCCATTTTACCCAGAGCTCTTTTGATTCCGCCGATCATAGCACACATGCCATTAGCGAAAAAATCTGATGTGGCCAACGCATGGCTTTCTCCATATTTGGGGTATAGATATTTAAATTATTATGAATAGCATTATGAGACAAAATTATCATTTCGTGTCGTCCTTATTGCCGTAAATTACGTATATTTTGAATATGTTTACAGAATTCACCGCTACATGGTGGTGGCGCTGTATACTGGAAATTAAGAAAAAGCAAAATATTTCCGAAATGGATGGTTCTACGAAAACTTGTTTCAAACAAAACCTGAAAGAAATAAAGAAATATATTCTGTACAACTTTGGTCCTCACGAAGATGACCAATTACGACGTTTTTAACGAGATATTTGACGGAAACAGAAAAAACCGATTATTTATAAATAATTCCTAAACAATAACTGCTATGGAAAATTGTTTCAAATGAAAGTTGTAGGAAATTACATTCTCTATAACATTTGTATAGAATTGTATATATAATAATGATGTTTTAACGGAGGAATATCGCAAAAACCGAATCAGGTTTCGAATATACCTCGACTTCCGGTTAACCGTTATTGTCCAAAAACTAATCAATTCTTTGTGCTCATGCTAAAGTGTTATATATGATGTTTGTAACGATATGGCAAGTATTTTGAGTTAGAGCGCCCACAATCACATACACAGGCACACACACGCACGCGCGCACACACAGGCACACACACAGACATCATTCATAGTCTAAACGTGTTTTAGGGACCTCAAAACGTGTCTTTCCGTTGAAATCTCGAAGTCGATTTTTTTCGTGATCACAGTACTTTCCCATTACTAAGTATGGAGAAAGTAAAAAGGGCAAAGCGTACAAACAGGAAACGTGGGTTCGTTTCATTAATCATTTGGCATTTTTTTTGTAGATTATTCCTAAAAAAATCTTCGTAATAAATCAATTTTACGAATACGTTGCTTTCCTCGATTTTCCTTCCTGCCGAATCGGTCGATACGTGGATTGGATCCGTTGACTGTTAAGAGCTCCGACGTATGAACTCTTGAGATCTTCGAAGAAACGATTTCCGTGATAACTGGATGTTATACTCCGAGACGATAGGGATTTCCAGTTATCGCCGGAAGCCTGTAATCGATCATGTCATCGAGCACTGGAAAGAAGCGTAAACAACATCTCGACAGAAACCGCGGAGAGATGGAGAGAGAGGAAGAAGATGCAACTCGGTAACGGGGAAAATTACAGGAGGTAACCAGGAAAGGAGCCCGTTCTGTCCATGTGAATGTAAATAAATAAATAAATAAATCCCTGAATCAACAAGCAAGGATGGAGCAGCGACGTCATCTAGTATTTCTGAAAATTGACTTCAACGGATCAACCGTTTAGATATTGACTAAAGTCTTATCTACACAGCGTGGAGAAAATCTTTATCTGCTAGTGAAGCTCGGGTAAGTTGGTCGCAATTTTGATAGGATGATGGCATATGATTTTCTTATTCATTAAATGATTAGATGAAATGGAGGTGGGAATAAACTGTTAGGTCCGAATTTATCGCATTCGATCATCGTAGAGATGTCTTGGATCATTTATAGTTATACAAGGATTCTATTAGTGGGTCTATAAAAATATTTCATTAAATACATATTTTGTATAATAAACATTTCAATGGAAATTTTACGAAGGATATAAATTGTTATTAGACAAGTAAGAGTCAATAAGTTAGGTAGGTTCGCTACCAGAGTCGGGACAAGATATTTTTGCGACCAAGGCAATGTTTCAAAATTACGTTCCCCTCTTGTGAAAGTATACAGTACAGAATTTTATCTATCAAAATTAGTGTAGTTACAATGTAGAGGAAAATAAAATATATTTTATAATATAAAACGTTAAACTTAAAGTTCAAAATGTGTTGTCGGGACCCCAAGTGTGCTGTGCCTTGGGCGGGTATTGCCTAGCCCTTGTCCCTACTCTGTTCACTAGCCATACAAAAGTTCAGAAAACATTGTTTTAGTTTGGCGGGTGGATACCAGCCGTAAGGCATAAATGAGAATTCTTTTTGAAACTATCGAGAGCTTCAATGCTTCTTAGCGCTGATATGATCAAATGTTCGTGACATTAAAAAATACCAATATTGATTATGCTTCCATTGGTTTGCCTAAGATAAGTCGTATCAAATTATTTTATAGAGTTTGTTCTAGAAATGCAACATTTAAAACAAAAGCATCATTTAAAGGGGATAGTCACTTGATATTATATACGATTTTATTTATTTATATTTTATTTTTGTTATAAATATTTCAAACCAATATCACAGTACTCACCGTTGTGTCCAAAATATTATCTGTTAAATCCATTAGGTATCACCCGAATTTTTACAATCGTTTTTTCTTTCGGCATGTAGATGTGGATACAGGAAAGCGATGGACAAAATATACATAATTAACGAGATAGAGTCGAAAGGTGGCGACGACAGCAATAAGTTGAATAACTCTGGATGAAGTTTGTATGAACTATTCGAAAAATTCCAGTACGCAGTTACTGCTAATTCTCGAAGCCTTTCATGAGGCGAAAATTCTCGAAATAGCCGAAAACAAAAATAAATCGGTTCATTTCCACACCTCCGTGTCCTAATTTCTTGAATATTTTTCACCGACCGCGCTAAAATATATTATTCCAATGGTTTGAAAAATTATACAGCCAGCTACTTGGAAGAAATAACTACCCAGAAAATTCTAAACTGAGAAAACTATTTTTTAAGACAAATCCAACGCAAAATAAATTACCGAGAAATATGACAGATAAAATAAATTTAATGAAATGGGATAAGTAGACGGCAAGAAATACTGGCAAACTGACGGTAAGTTTAATAACAAATGGTGAGCTCGGTATCTTGGTCACGGAGCCTCCAGTTACTGCGCGAAACTCATAAATTATAAACGTACTCGAAGTAATAAGTGGAATAAAACCCATCTAACCTCTTCGCATTCATGAAATTCCTCAACTAAAATGAAAGATAAGTGCTTGCTTTTGGTATATTTTCTCGTTCCCGAGCAAGTCTCTAAAATAAAAGGCATTGGGATTTTTTCGTTAGAATATTGTTTAATGATTCATAAAAAGTTAAAATCAATTCCGACTTACCATTTTCTTTTTCGCGCAATACTTACAGTGAGGCCACTCTTACATGGGGCACAATATGGACGCGTATTATTTCCAACAAAGAGAACGTAACAGTGGAAGAAAGATGACCCACAGAGAACCTCGGAAAGTGGCCGACCCTAGCGCTTCGTCCCTGGCATCCTTTTTGCGCTAAACCCCTCGATGCATAAGAGGCCAATGCCGTGCTTTCCCTCTCGGAAATATCTTGAGTTCTCCCTTGATCTCAAAATATGAAAGTTTTTAGGTCGGGAAATCGATATTCATACGTAAATTACTTTTTTCCTCCGTTCGTAAAAAAGGATTTTTTCGCGCAGCTTCGCTCCTTATCCTCCCATACGCGTTAAAATTGAAGGTCGTTTATCCGTTCAGGTTATTTTCCTGAGATAGTGGTCAGCGCCTTGGCCAATATCAGCGGCGAATAAAAAGAATTGAAGCACCATTACTTTTTAATAAATGTCAGCCCATCCACAACCTTTTATCGCGGTAATCCGCGAAATGAAATACGTGATCCTTTCCCCCTCCGGAGACAAAAAATAAAATAAAAAGATCCCAAAAGCGTTGGCTTTCCTTGTCGCCGCACGAAACGTTACCCCTTCGAGATATTAAGAGGCCAAAACTCTCGCCCAAAAGGCAACTATTCCTTTGATCAGGAATGCGCGCGAGCTCCTTTCCTCTCGATTATTCAGGACAGGGACCGTAAGAGGCGCCCCCAACCCACAAAAGAAGCGATGGCGAAACTCCAGTCAACAACACGTCGCCACTGTTCCGGTATTGCGGGGTTCGCGGCTACTCGCATTCATGCCATCAAGCGGAGGAAACTGAAGTAAGAAAAGGCATTCGCTTAAGGTTTTGCCACATTTAAAAGTTCTATACGGGAATACTTGAAATCCAAAGCACTTCAACGTAACTATCTCTCCCTCTGAATTTTTTCGAAAACTATTTTTTTTTACCCATTAGAAGTAATATCGTGTGTATTGAATCAGGGCTCTTTAACCATTTATGCTGACGTACCTCTTAGAGCATTTTTTTGATGGTGGCGTTAATTTCAGTACATTTTAAATTGACAATGAAATGAATAATATTTATATTAAGATAGATAACTTATGTTTATAGCGTTAAAACTCAGTTTTTACGCATTTTTCTGCTTTATTACATTATTCTCACTCGTACCAGCAAATTTTGATCCAGAAGTCATGCGTGAAAGAGGAAGTAGGAAAAATTATAATATATAACACTTTCGCGTACACCTTCAAAACCCTTGATGTACCACTAAGGGTACGCATACCACCGGGTGAAACCTCCTCGGTTAATTGATCGCATCGAATACCGAGAACCGAATATGGACTCCGATTGTGCGACGAATCACACTAAATAAAAGTGAAGTATATATTATTTTCTCATATTAGTAGTATATAGAATATTTATTGCAATGAAAAAATAATGCTAACAGTAGATCTCAAGTTTTAATGCTTTAAAAAATTAGGAGGAATTTCTGATTGAAGAGATTTATGACTTTCTCATAAATCATTCAGTGGTTCTACATCGGATATGCTTTTAGGCATATACATATATGAATGCGACTTAAAATAATAACTATACACATAGTATGCGTACGTGTATATACAGGGTGGGTCAAAAGTAAGGAAACGCGATTGAATAGCTATAGCTTAAGTCAGTAGTGCCCAACCTACGGCCCGCGGGTCGGATGTGGCCCGTGAAGGGTCATTGTGCGGCCCGTAAACCCATAATGAAAAAGCAATCTGAAATATTAAACACACAAATCCATTTATTTTTATGAAATTTTCGTTAACAAGTCTTTTAATATCGGAATGTTTACAATAAAAACTTCATTAATACTATATATTGACTTAAATGGAACCTCAGAATATATAGATAACTTCCGGTTTAAACTCTAATCCTGCCCGCGGAAGAATAGGCAGCTTCCATTGCGGCCCGCCGAAGGATTCGCAACCACCGATACGGCCCACCATGTAGAAAAGGTTGGCCACCACTGGCTTAAGTGATATAAAATATCACTGTGATGAAGAAACGGATTATTAATCAATATTAATGAACAGATTTCAATAATTTTAAAAATTATTTATTCAAATACGTTTGTTTCCTTACTGGTAACAGAACATGACTACATGGATCAATACCAGAAATATCGCAGTTGTGCAAAAACATGAATGGTGGACATACTAAGCGGCAAATTCGCAAAAACTTTAGACATATTTATTCGTTAACTTATGTTTTTATAATTTATATTTTTATAATTCTTTCGCTATCCAATATTATTCGTGTTAGTTTTGAAATAAATACGTTTCCTTAAATTTGGACCACCCTGTATATATGTACATACGCATACATACAGACACACATAAAACGGATATATAGGGAGCACAAAGGGTAAAAAAATAACGAGAAATCCACAATAAGTTGACAAGGATAGGGAGATGGCGTAGCGCATACTCCACCCTAGGTTGAGGACGTCTACGGAGACAGCAAAAATTGGAAGGGAAAGACGATGCTACCCAGGCAAACAAAGGTCTCTCCGTGACTCTCTCATGATATATATCCCAAAACTCTTTATTCCGCATTATCCCAGCCTCTTTCCCATCCTTATCTCCCCTTTTCGTCTAGTGGTCGCTTCCTGACACCCGGGATACGGTATAAAAAATTCTTTTGTTCGACGGAAGGCAAGCAATTCCGGCGGATAAGGATTATTTCGAGATCTGACGTCGGTAAAAAAAAATCGTTCCATTGCGTCAACTTGTGAGTAAAATAGCGAAACGAAACTGTCGTGACGTTCCATTTTGATTGATTGCCCTGGAATGTCATAACGATCGACGCATGGATGGCGACGTAATTATCGAAAAGAGAAATATGTACACCGAAAAAAGTAAAAGATTTTTTTGCTCGACCAAGCGAAAACGCAGTTACAATCGTTACTATTTTCAGATTCGTTTCCCATTAATGCCAAAAGTAACTGGATACACATCCCGATCGCTCCCCAATGTCCGCGAAACCTACCAGATGAAGCGAAACAAATAAAGAAAAAAAGAACGGAAAAATAAGTCCTAAGCCTTTCCGGAGATAATCTCTCATTCCTATCTTTTATCTCGATCCTCCTCATCTCTTCGTTTCCGCCTCGCCTTCCCTTTTCGCCCTCTCTCCACCTTCCCGGCATGCTTCGCTTCTCTTCTCTCGAGATTCTTTCGCGAAACCTCGACGCGACGAAGAGTTGTGACGGAAGAAGACGGGGTGTGGAAGAGGGAGACCGCACACGGCACACTGTGAACACGTAAAACACGCTCTTGCCGCAGGGAAAGAGAGGGAGAGAGAGAGTTCGGAAGAGCGTGAGGAAGGAGATGGAGGAGGAAAAGGGAGGGATGCGTTGGAGAGTTAGGGGGGAAAAAAATTGAGCTCTCCTTAAAGAGGGCGCTGGGGTATCCCCAGGCATCGATCCCGTTGCTATGGTTACGAGCACGTGTGTAGGAGTGTGGGGAAGATGTGCGCGCTTGTGTGTGTGTGTGTGGAGTGGGAGGGGCCGGAGTAGGAGTATGGGGAAGTGTGTGTGTGAGAGAGAGAGAGAGTCTCGGTTCCTTGGTCTACGGGAGATGTCTCAGGACTAGAGAAGTAAAACGAAAGGGGAGCTAGGTTCTCTCATTCCTTACCAAGACTCACCCTATCCGTTTTTGTTTCCCTTACGCATCCTAATTCATTCGCTTCCCTTCTCCTTCCTTTCTCTCAAAAGAGAGCGTGTTATCGCTTAATCGAGGTTACGACTATGTAAAAAGGTGATGGATTTGCCTCAGAATTAAATAAAAAATTGTGATAGCGCAACTATCTTTCGTTAATTAAATTTCGATTAAATTTTACCCGTTGAAGTTGTTTATTATAATATATTTTATATTTTAAAATTGTTGACGTGTTAACCGGTTTCGGAAAAATTTCGCAAATATCGGCATGTAAAAAATATAACGCTTCTGAAAATTTTCCTCTGTGCACTGTTAAGTGAAAACTACTACTACACGCACATACGTGTATAAAAATTTAAACATATAAACTACAAATAGTTTATAAATATATTAAATATACATGCATACATATGAAACCACACTAAAACGAACATTTCCTTCGGCAGGTACACAAAAACGTAGAAAACGCATGGAAGATATTTAATGATTGAAATATTTTTACTAGTTTGCTAGCAGAAAATTAAGAACCAACATGATGCGACGTCTTGTATTGGAAAATATTAAATAAATAAATTGTAGTTAACAGAAATTCCGAAAAGATTTTCGAAAAAATAGCTTTACTCCTGTCAAAATTCGATATGGCTAATTTTTTAAAATTATCGTGGGAGCGATACTTCCTAAGTTAACACCCGTAAAAATAGTGGTAGCGTTCTATCGATCTTTTTTTTTTTGCAGGTGCGGTAAAACTGACAGAAATAAACGTTAACAGTGCTTGCGTGAGCCACAGAAACATCTTACGAAAGCACAGAGCAAATCCACTGAAGTAAAACTAACAAGGAAGAACGGGGTTGACTAAATGTATGGCCCTATCAACTCAGGGCAAGTATAGAGGTAAAATATCTCACCGTAGTGGATTAACACGAACACAACGCGTCTTCCGTTATGGTAGCCACGCATTTAAACCATTAACGGTATTGTTCCGGAAAATTTCATTTATATCGAGTAGTATATGTCTAGCATGGAAACGGGTCATGTTGAGGTATGATATTACCGTGAAAAGCTGGACCTTTGCCACTCATATCTTCTAAAAGCAACTTAAAGCCCGAGTAACGAACCGATCGGCGAGAAAGGACTAAAAGAAATGAAATGGAAAGAAAAAACTATATCTGATAATAGAAAATTCAAGTATAAGAGATCCGAGCGAATGCTATCGTTCTTAGGCCAAATAGAAGGTCAACCCGTTGTTCGCCCGTGTCATGGAATTCAAGGTTTTTCATTTTTATTGGCGAAGCTACTATTGACCAAACTGTAAAGGTTTGTTTGAAACTGTACCAGCCATTCTCGAATTATGAGCGGATACACGGGCGCACACGTTCTCCGAGTAAAATATTATGTTTATATTATATTAGGTTGTTACATTACATTATATTAATTACATTATAATGCATAAAATCATGTTAATATTACAAAATTTGAATAGGCAGGTATAAAAGAAAGATATATCTACAGAATGCTTAAGGCGTCTGCAGGAATAAGCATTTGTGAAATTATTTTAACTGTATCCATTCGATTTTTAAGATGCCTTCCGTGTTGTAACAAACGAGTTCTTTCAAACTAATGATCGTCGTCTGCCCACTTTCGCAACTGTCTCCATTCCTCCCCTTAATTAAGAAAGGGAAATTCAAACCCAGCGTGTTAATTTTCTGGGTCGGGACAGAGAATTCCACTTCAACTTCGGCTCAGCGAGACATTCTATTTCACTTTCTTACCTTTTTTCGCATCCGCCAACTACGGTCACGTGCTCGCCTAGGAAGCGAGGAATGTGGCGTAAAAGCGCTTTTCTTTGGAAACTTCGTCGTGTGTGAAGTTAGCGCAGCTCCAGAGCGCCCTCTCCGGTCAGGTGAACTTCTACTCGGAAAAAAACCGAGAGAAGGAAAAAGCCATTAGTCGACGTTAACATGTACGTACGTATGACCGTTCATTCCCTCTCTATAAAGTTGACTTTGTCTTTTCAGACTAATACTACTACATAAACAGATAATTTTGCCTTAAAAATGTGAGTTTTGGCCGTATAATTGATCAAACAACCATATTACTCTCTTTTACGCTGCAATATGAGAATCTATCAATTGATACGACGTTGAAGAAGAATACGGAGTTCGGCATTTCATTTTTCATTGGTGGATATTTATTAATAGGTGTCTACATTTACATACTTTCACTCGCTCAATGTTCTCTTTTCCCCAGAATTTGAAGCGCGTATTTTTTAGCGATTATACCGAGTGTGGAATGCGATAAAATAAAATTTCAACATCAGGATACTTTAATTTTTCGACAAACGCGAGGCAATGCCCAAAAGGAAAAAAAATATGTAGGAGTATAAATTAACCAGGGGCAAGTCCATTAGAACCGTTAGACACGTCGTTGACTTGCCAGCAGGTGCTGGTAATTACCTCGGGAATGCACGGGTTGCATCTTAAATCAATATGGAGGGAGTGAAATTACTCGAGTAGATAGAGCACATGATCAATTCCCCTCGTGTCACCGACGGTCGTTTTCTTACATCGGGGTATCGTCATTATCCGACATAAAGAGTAAGCTCTTTAACGGGAACTCTCGGTTAAGCTCTTTAACGGGAACTCTCGGTTAACTCACTGAAGTCATTTCTCAATAGAAACATTGATAATTTACAAATCCACTTCATATTTTTTTTCCAGGTGAAAAATAAGAAGGTTTCCGAAAACGTCACCTTCCGCCATGACTCCTGGCTTACACCGCATTTTCCTTGCCACAGGGTCCCTTATGTGTTTTCATCTCCTCCCTTTGCTTTTTTTTCCTACTTCCGAGACAATCCATTAAGAGCAGACTTTTGAAACTTTTGTCATCGTCTAAAAGAGAGCTCATTTCGGCCTCTTCGTCTCCTTTCTCTCTCCATCCCACCCTCTCCCTCCCTCTAAACATTCCACTCCTCCCCCTCTCTCTTCCTGTTTATCCGTAACGCTTTCTTACAGCACTTCTTCGCTACTTCCTTAAGTCAACAAAGGGATAAAGGGCGGAATATTCTGGAATTGGTTCTCGAGAAAACACCTTTAAACGTTGTTTAATGGAAATGCTCCCTGAAAAATTTATTGCTCATTTAAACAGCCTGAACCGTTTCCCTCTGAGAGGAATATTTTATAACTTTTTCCCCGAGTGATAAAGGGAAGAATTTCGGTCTCATAAAAAAAGAACTAGGTATAACGAAGAATATTACGCGATTCCGAAACAGAAAACTTTGAATTCAATTCTTTTGTTCCCTGTCGCAAATGAAAAATGCGGGAAAAATTCTCGTTTTGGTTCTTCTGATGAGATGATTGCTTTTTTTTTCTTCCCGAGTTATGAAAAACCTCAAAGTTCATTCGCTAGATTACTTCCCGAGTGGGGATGAGAAAATTCAATAAAGGAAGTTTTTCAATTTGTATCATTCTAAAAGATTATATTTTGTGACGTAGAAGTTTGGATTAGCATTTATGTAAAATGTAGCTTAACAATTAGTAGATTGAGCCTATATTCTTTAAACTACATTCCATCGATAGAGCAGCTTTTGGAGAACCTGAAATACAAATTACTCTGGTAAGATTTCTTGTGTTACAGAATCTACAATTCCCTTGAGATCAAAAGGCATTATTAATTCATAAGCTGTACGAAAATAAATACTCCAAAGCACGTTCTATTCGGTTAAATTAATTAGTTCCAGGTGTTATTTTGATTTGATTAAATGATTAATTTCTACGTTTAAACTCATAATTTTTTTTTCATTAATGAAACGAATCTTAGTGGAATTTACTGAGACATGCAAAGATTATCTCCTAATACGTTAAGTCTCTTACCTTTCCAAAGAACAGAAAAAGTAAGCGGTTTACATTTTCGTAAAACTGCGTATTTTTATTTTTTTTCTTCTCCGTAGTACTCTTTCATTTTGCCAAGATGACCATGATGGCTGCTCTATTATGAGGACTCAGAGCGCTTATTGCGGAATAATATTATTTTACGCACCTCTCTCTCTCGCTGGAACCAAGATTAAATTCTCAATGGGACAAGCAAAGTTTCAGCATTTCCATTTAATCTGTCTCGGGAGAATATACAGCTTGGTCTTATTTGAGAGAATATAAAGCATAAAACTCTCGTGGCTTAAAATATACTCTACGGTAAGTCGTATCTAGCTGCCATTGTTAAAATTAACGGCATTTTAATATCCTTAATTGCTTTTCAGATGAACAAAATACTTATACAAAATGAGTATACGTCGTTTGTTTATTTTTCTCGTTTAACAATGAAATTTTTTAAAGGTCGTTCGTTATTTTGTACGTCATTTCATCGAATTTTAAATGAGTCACAAAACATTAACGTTGCCATTACGATTCACTTAAATGCGTATTTATCTTTGATTATATAAACGTACATACGGCGCAATGAAGGAAAAATTGATCCGGTTGCATTTAAAGATATGTAGGTGAATGGAGTTGCAACGCCAACAAAGCACACTCAATTTAGTAATTACGTAATTAAAAGAATGATAATATAAAATGCTAGGAGCTCAATTTCCATACCCAAAACACGACAAATACATAAAATAGAAACACGCAATAGCCGTATCCATAACGTAGGCCACGAGAATTATGTAAGATATATTTCTCGAGCGTTTTGAATATATGTATATTTCAACTCGAAGCTGTTATTTATCTTCTCTAATACGGCATTTTTATGTGGTAATATTATCGCTCTCAGACGATGGCTTCGGAAGTGTAATCTCACCCAATATAGCTTTCCTTCAAAGTTTCCTCCTTCGCTCCTTTCTCTTGTGCAAAGTTTTCCAATATGTGAAAATTAAACGCCGTAATTCCAAGCGTGTAGGCTTGAAAAAAATAAAATCTGCACTTCTTTAAAAATTACGAAAATGGAAAAATTAAGAAAAATATCTCAGTTTAAAAACAAGTAGCTTAGTCCCGCAGAGAGTTATTGTTTATAAGAGTACGATTTTTAAGATTATTTAAGATAATATTTATGTCCTGTTGAGTCCCAATTTTACAATTTCAAGTTCTCAAATATTTTCACTAACTTTGGATGTTTTGCAGAATTTTGTCATGATTATATTAACAGTTATTATTTATGGCCGAGTTATTTTTACTTAGGAAAAGTACTTTATAATAAGGTTATATCTTATTTGTTTTATATAGATAAAACTTGATACATATATCCGTCAATTTGGCTGATATCAAATTGTAATCTTCGTTTGATGGATGTTTGAAAGCGCACCTCCATATAGAATGATACAGATATAAAACCCATTTATGAATATAGACAATTAAAATATTGAGTTGTACAAAGATTTCCGTTTCCTGATATCAGATTCATATTTATTTCAAGGAAATCAACTAAGGGGAAAAGCATTTTGACATAAGTTAACATATTTGGGATTTAAATCGCATGATTATTAACAATTAATGTTTAAAAATTTAAGAACGCTTGAAAATTCTTTAACGTTGAAAATATGATCGAGTGAGAATAATATCCTACTCTAATGTCAAATTATCTAATGCGTATGCTCATTTATTGAAATAATTTAAGTTATTTTAATGAAACGCCGTCTGTATTGAGCAACATCGACAAGTCCTTAGAGAAGTCATCTCACTTAAAATTTTTGAAAATCGAGAAATAGAATAGTGAGTTAATGAATAACCGGGGTGAACTTATGGGATGTATTCAATGTATAAAGTAACTCCCGCAGGTATAACACGCTTGACCAAATCAGAAGCGCATCACGGCTAAGAAGCAATCATCCTGAAAGGCAATTAAACGATAGCTGATACAGTTTTGGAACAAAAAAAAACGGTGAATTAAGGCCAAAAGCGGCTAATTTGATGACGGAATGAGTAACTGTTTTAATAACCACAGAAATTACGAGGATGATGTTTTCAAAGTGCACCGCAATGCCTTGCATTCCGTCAAAAAGATACGCGGGTGATGCGATTGAGTCATTCCCAGAAGAAGAGATACGGGTGCACGGCCCAGCGGTCTACTGAAAGGAAGCAGTGCGGGATGCAAGGGACATAGTTATTGATTGGACTCTGGGACGAGAGGATTTGAGAGATACAGCGTAGAGATATAGCGGAAGAGGATTTCGGAGCCGCAAGAAGTGATCTCCAAGGAGAAGATTTAGAGGAGGAAGGAGGGAGGGAGAGAGAGAGAGAGAGAGGCAAGGAAGCACGCACCCAAGTGGCCGTCGAAAATAAATTTAAGGTCCCTGGAAGGCTACGATCTCTAGCGGTATGAGACCGGGAAGATGAGGAGGAGGGGCGACTGAGTGGGCTATAGAAAGGCTGACGGAATCCTAAGTCCAGGAAATCCATCCAGTAGGGCCTTTAAATCTCTACAAACATGTAGATCCATAGGTTTTTAACAAGGTTACATTTAAAGGGATCGAAGGAGGCTCTCGGTTTATAAAGCCGGTCTTTTTCTTTTCTACTAGACTGGTGGTGGGATATTCGCACATCGAAGAGGGTGGATTTTCGATTCGTACCTGAGGTTGGCGTACTTTGAGGTGGGTGGGCAAACGGAGAAACCGGTCCTCCCGTGTGTGACTGTAAGCAGACCGATCCCTTGGGTGCATTCTGCAGTAATAGGATAATGCACGTGCCGGGTTTACCTGCCGCCGTCCACTGCGTGTTTGGAAGCGTGATGGTGTCAACACAGGAGTGGCGACGCGGTTGCGTATGCTTGGCATCGGATCCTCACGCTTGCGGAAATTAAACGCGCCCTCCTGGCGCAGAAGTGTTAATTCCTTTATGGGAATGAGTTACGTTATTTCCTTGATGGGAAAGAGATAAAACGTTCGTTATTTTCTCTTCCGGTATGATGTTGAAATGCCATGTTTAAATATCGAATCTTTGACTCAGTTTACCAAGTGATACAATCCTTCGCCACAACCTTTCCTTGCTACAGTATCACGTTCCCCTTTAATCAGCCCTACTAAACATTTCTCTCGCGAATTTACATTTGACGCAACCCTACTTTTTTCTTTTTCGTGCATCTTAACATAATTACACAACCTACTTTGACATTAATCCATGGCTTTCTATCTAAAAAAAAAAAACAACCCAAACGGGAATAAAATATGTCGACCCTAATAAAAATGTTTACCATTTTTGTTCTCCTTCCTTTATTACTTTAGCATTTCAGACGCAGAAAATAACAAAAAACAAATATTTAAACGCTCCGGGGCTTATCTTTCCAATTCTAAATTGATGTTTGCTTTTTCTCTCCGCGCATAATTCCCAACTTCCGTTTTATTCTTATGAATACTAATGAAAAAGGCAAACAAAGCGCATTTCGCGAGATCCGCGAGCACTTTCTCCGCTCCCTCAAATCTCATAAAATCTCGCGTGTTAGAGTCGATTGCACGGAAAAGGGAGGAGAGGCAAAGGAGGTAGAAACCCAAGTTACGAGAACTATAAAAGAAGAAGAAAGGGAAATGACGGCCCTTGTCTAAGATGTCCTCGTAAAATAAATACAGAAAAGGTAAGGAGACGAGAGAGAGAGAGTGAAAGGAGAGGGAGATTGTGCGCAAAGTCACGAGAACTTAAATCTTGAGGAGTGCACCAAATATGAAGGAAGCTCTAGTAATTTTTTTCCCTCTTCTCTTGTTAAGCGTTGGATGTTTAAAATACTTAAGAATTTGAGTATTTGTGAAGATTTATATCATTCTAGACATTTGTTGCATCATTGATTATTCGACGAAGCAGATAAATTTCTTATTCGCGAAGTAGTTTTTGCATTTGCGTGTTAGTAAAAATTAAATTGAAAAATATTCGGGGAACTGCCTAAAAAAAATAATGTCCCGACCTTTCAACTATATTCGGCCTCATTAATAATGAAGCACAATTACTCCATATAAACCCGAATTAACCCAGAATTCAGAGTTCATATTTTTTTTGCTCAATTTTGCATATTATGTTCCAATACAGTCCCTTAGTCATACGCGCCTATTAGTTAATCACTGCGTTTCGGGAAATGTGATTTACAGGGTAGTGCCATATGGAACTGCTAGGTCAATCTGGGAGCAAATAGATGTATAGGTATTGGGAAACTGATTTGTATCCTTTGATACACGGGAATATGCTGTGCCAAGGAGGGTACAGGTAGGAAAATTGCCAAATTTTTGCAAGGAATTGTTTCTTTATTTGATAAAGTAATTGAAAACAGCTATCATCATCAAAGGTAGTCTGTCCGTAGACAGGTCCGCGTTTATTCATGGTTAACCTTGGTTCTCCATATACTCCTATTTTCCGCAGTCTTCTTCATGTCTTGATAGCTCTTTTTCCCTTTCAAGTCGTTCATTAGTTGAAACCTTTTGCTACTTCTTTCTCTTTTTCCATCCAGTTTTCGCTCTAGCACTTCTAATCATGCACTCTCTCCTCTCCTCTCTCCAATCCAGTTCGCCTTCCTCTTCTGTATAATCGTTCGCTTCTCTCCTATTCTTCGTAGTACTTCCTCGTTTTTCACCCTATCTGTTCATTTTATCTTCAGCATTCTTCTCCATTTCCACATTTCGAAGCTTTCCAAGTATTTTATATCATTTTTCCTTAGCGTCCATGCTTCTGCCCCATATAAAGCTATAGTCCATACATTACATTTTATCAACTTCTTGCGGATATCCTGCTTTATATTTCCCGTTAGTAGGAGTTTCTTTCTTCTGAAAGTAGCTTTTGCTTTCGTTGTTCTATTCCTGATTTCATCGGTACATTTTGCTTCTGTCGTTATGATGCTTCCAACGTATTTATAGTGTGAAACTTGTTCTAATGGCTTTCCTCCAATACTTATGTTCAAATTTTCTTCCTCTTTACTTGATATTCGCATGACCTTGGATTTTTCTGTATTAATTTCCATACCGTGTTTTCTTCCTGTTATCACTAGTTTATTTATCACTTTCTGGAGTTCCTTTTCCTTTCTTGCTAGAAGTACTTGGTCATCCGCGTATTTCACTATTCTTATAACCCTTATTCCAATTTTGAAATCTCCCGTGCCTTCTAACGCTTCCTGCGTTAATATCTCTCCAGATATATTGAATAGGATCGGCGATAGACAACAGCCCTGTCTTACTCTACCGATATTTACTCCGCTGGTATCCAACTTGATCTTTAAAACTTGATTCATATAAAGATTCCTGATCAGTCTCCTGTCTTTCCAGTCTACACATATATCCTTTAACATCCTCATCAGCAGTACCCAATTTACTCTATAAAAGGCCTTCTGCCAGTCGACGAAACATACGCAGCAATCTTGGCTGCACTCTATTGCCCTTTCTGATATGATTCTAGTAGTAGTAATTAGGATTTTAGGTGCGTCAACAGCTAAGGTTATTTTGCACCGTCAAATTCTCTTAGAGAAAATCAACATACATGACAACATCCATGCCCGAAGCGGAATTCGAACCCGCGACCTTTGGGTTGGAAGGCAGGCGCACTGCCTGCCAGTCTAACCCGGTCGGCCTGATATGATTCTCACTACACCGATAGCATCTCTGGTTCCTCATCATTTTCTGAAGCCGAATTGATCTTCCCCAAGCATTTATTCGGCCTTTTTCTCTAGCCTTTTATTAAGAATCCTCGTAATGATCTTCGAAGTGTGTGTGACAGTAGGCTTATCGTTCTGTAGTCTTTACACTGCATTTTCTTTGGCTTCTTATTTAGAGGGATCATTGTTACATCTAAGAAATCCTTAGGCCACTCTCCCGAGTGGTAAATCTTGTTAATTAGTTTCGTAATCACTTTTAGTCCTTCCGATCCCATACCTCTGCCGGTATTCTATCGCTGCCTGTAGCTTTTCCTTTCTTCAGTTCCAGTATCGCCTTTTCTACATCGCTTTTCATAATACATGGCCCCAAGTTGTCTTCGTCAACGTTATCCTCTTCTTCCAGTTCTATTTGTGACGATCCTGCCTGCTTGTTGTATAGTTCCTTAATGTATTCTTCCCATACCTGTGCTACATCCTTTGGTTCTGCGACTATTTTTCCATCTGTATTCATAATTCCTTTATCACGAATCCCATTAGGCTTCCTATCTTCTAACTCCAGTGCCCTAGCGTACATCATATCGTACCGTCCTAACTTCTCCATCTGTTGCATATCCTTACATATTTCTTTTATCCAAATTTCCCTAGCTTTATCTGTTACCCTTCTCAACTCATTGTTTATGCGTCTATAATTGGCTCTACCTTCTTCACTGTAAACGTTTTTCCATATAAATTGTAGAACTATTACACAACGATGTCATCATTTGGACGATAGAAGTGACTTCTGACTAGCCTTACGTCACTTTGGCAACATATGTGGCACAAGTTCCATGGAAATATCATTACGGGTATCATTCTCATGACGGCTTAGGCCTACCCGCGACTAGAGTCTTTCACGTGGAAACTTAGGAAACATTCAACGCATAGGCCCACGTCACACTTCACGCAATCTGTATGCGTACGGGAAGTGCGATGCTCGCCAGAACAGTGGCGTCTCTGCTCTGTTGGCATGACAAGGTGGCCCAACCCGTCGTACCGGATGTCGTCATATACACAGTAATCAATACATGAGATTACGCGTTAAAATGTTTTCATCATCAGGATCCATTTGCGTATTGTCCGCGGAGTGCAGGAATCACATGATTTGAACGAAACGCTCCCTGCGCTCCTCGTTCGAGATTATCGCAGCGTCTGGTAGATCTATAAAAACTTTCCCAAAATCAACATCTTCCTCATTTAATAGGGAGAGTGCTTCCGCGAGCGTTAATTTCCTACGGCAATAATAAAGCACCGGAATATATAGCAATACGCAATAATAATGGCGCCTTCATAATCTGTATATCATTATTTCCGTTAAAACAAAGTCAGAGAAACAAGTGAAAATCGTAAACACACATAAACATGGAAAGATTGAAAAGTCACGGTATAGACCTAATGGTACCGTACGATACACCACACATTTACAGGCGAAAATATTCTATATCACACAAAATTACGTTTATATATTTAGACGGGCGTATGAAGACTTGTCTTAAGCAGAGTATTGAGCTATTGAACCATCACGGCACAATGAAAAATCATCAATAAAGCTTTATTCCCGGGAAGCGAACGGCCATCTTCCTGCCCGCTTAGCTTTGCCCAACTTCAGAACGCCGGTAGGGGCGCATCGTGGCGACAACAACGAAGCCGCCAAAGCAGAGTCAGAGAGATATCAGAATCGAAGCAGAGTCAGGGATGACAACCACATTTTTTCGCGCAGAAAGTTTGAGTACACCAGATTATTCAAACGCGTGTTCGCTGGTACCATATGGTACCTCTAGGTTAATCCGGGTTAATATGCTGGAAACATACTAAAGCATTTATCCAATTTATTCCGCTTCAATTAACTCCATGCGTTTTGCCATGTCCCTTTCATATCGTTACTACAACACCACTAACATAGGGTAAATCAACTCCTCTTCCAGTTACTTTCCGTCATTTTGTTCTTTCTTTATTCTGAGCCTTCAATCTCTTGTAACGAATAGAAATTTATAAACTAGATTAAAATGGTTAACTTCAACATCTCGCAGAAATATTAAAGGAAGCCTTACATGAAATTATTCATCGTATGTAATTTAATTGTCCATTTGTTAGGTAATTTTTTTTCAGCCCAGCTGGAAAAATATCCTAAAAATACGCATTATTCTATAAGACAGAAACATCACAATATAAAATTCCAAAGGATAACAAGTCTCGTTTTGCCTAATTAATATCCACATCAGGTTTCAATCCTCATGCGAAATTTAATTTTGAAATATTTCGTGGTTACCTAAACTATCCCAGCAATAATTCATTACCCGGTGGCAAAAATAAATAAATTCGATGAAATCTCTTATTATAATTTGCGGAACGGAGGAGGCGAAGCCAGAAATGAACGCGTCCTTTGTTCCAACACTTCCCATTCAATACTTAGGATATTTTCGCATTCACATTTTATTTGAGCTCAGCCGCATTGTCTCTTTCTTACGAGCTGCCAGCTCACTCTCTCCGCCAGAGCGATATTTTTCGAGATGACGTGGCAACAATGAGTTTGGCATCGGTGTCATGGCGACCCTATTGAGCACGAATCCGTCTTCCCATCCGGTGTTACTTCCGCTCCCTAGGTTCGAGAGAGTAATAAAAAAAGGTTTTAATTTTCGAAAATACCCGTTGTTTTCGAACTTAAACAAAGGCGTTAAGAGAGAGAAGCAGAGAGGCTGAGAGACGGAGTCGTACATCGTAATTTTTTTCGCACGCGCGGATTTGTTGCGTCGCGAATGAATAATGAGAAGTACCAGAGATTGTTTTGATACGCACTCAGTGGGAGGAAAAGGGGGAGGAGAGGGAAAGAAGAGGGAGAAAAGTGTGAGGGAAAAATTGGAAAATGAGCAAGAGTCACGGAGATAGAGATGATAAGGATGATAATGAAAAGGATGGAAGCAAAAAATATTTGGGAGGGAAAGAGAGCGTGAACGGGATGCACGAGGAATGATCCAGGGTGGTAAAAGGGAAAGGAGAAAAGATATGAAGAGGGAGAGAGAGGGAAGAAAAGTATGGGTAAGATGGGAGTGCGGAGAAAGAAGAACTGGCAGCAAAATCATAAGAACGAATGCCCGAAGGAGAATGTCGTAAAACTTCCTTCATGTTTTGGCGTGATTTGGCCGCAACCCGTATCACGAAAGAAGAACGAAGTATATGGCCTTAGTTATCTAACTCAATAGTAAATCAAGGCAATCGGTTAACTACGCTTTTAATACCGATGAACTGTTTAGCTGTAAAGCCATAGAAAAGTTTGCACTTCCAACGTTTATCTGGCCATGGAAGTTTCTCAATTATGTTACGGCGAGATCGACAATTCCATTTCTAGATTACAGCGAGGTCATAATCCATCGCAGTAGAAAATAGTAAACCTGAAGTTAAAAAAGTTATAAACTTAGCTATTGATTTATCTGGTAAAAAATTATCCAATTCAGACTTGATAAAAACTTGCAATACTCAGATGCAGCTCCAATTATAACTATTGAGTTATGTGACTATATGCCTTTTATCGAAAGAAATTTTCACTACCACATTTTTCGACTTATACGCGCGCGCACACACAAACACGAAAAAGTTTGCGGAGTGATGGAGAAAGAGGAAAAAGGGAGAGAGATAAAAGAGAGGGACATGAGAGGGAAAACACACACGCCTTTGCGTTTCAGTCAGAGCGAGGAGAGAGGCAGGCTCTCTCTCTCTCTCCCCCTCTTCCTAAACACGTCGCTTGTAATGAGATGGTATGGTTTGACGCCTCACTGCGCCTCTTTCCAGCGAAGTGATATAAGGGAATGATAGAGGAGTTGTTTACTGAGGCGAGACGCAAGAAGAATTCCGAAGAAGAAAGAAAATAAATTAGGAAAAGCGTCGTACGGGAAGCTGTCGAAAGAGAAAATTCTCCTATTTTTAAGGTTTTTGATGAATGCGACTGAGGTGAGTCGTCGAGTGATGAAATAATACGCCAGATGGGAGAAAAATTAATCATCGTGGCACGATGTGGCAGCTTCTCTCGAGTAAGGAGGCTGCGAGAGCATATGGATATAGGAAAAATATACTCCTCAATGTGTTCGTGAGGTTTAACGATTTTCGACAGAAACACATCCGCGGGCGAATTTCCCTATTCTAAAGGATGTTTGTTCTCATTGAGAATAGCCATCATCATTAGTAATCTGTCAGCGGAATGATCCGTGATTATGCGTGAAACCGGGATCTTCCAGCGACTCTCTGTAATCTCCAAGTCATCTTTCATTTCGTCTATATCTATATCTACAGCTAACCCTGCAAGCCACCGCAATGGTGTGTGGCAGGGGGTGCAATAGCACCAAGGGAGAGCGCATAATAATGAACAATATCACACTACCTCGGCTGATTTCTTATCGTAACTTCTGTTCTGCTCAGCTATCGTTCTAGGGAAAAACGAGCCTTTGTACCCCTCAGTCCTACAGGCTATCTCTCTTATTTTACGAGGATGGTCCATTCTACCAATATAAGTTGGCGCTCTTATTATTTCTTAGACGTCGCTGGAGAATATATGGGTTCTAAATTTTTCAAGTAGTTTTAACCTAGAGCGTTGTCGGCGCTCAGTTAGTTATTCCCATCCTAAGTACTGTAACAAACCTGTAACAATTTTGTTTCTATCGTAACAATTTTTGACGAATCTAGCGACTTTTCGCTGCACTCTTTCTAACTCTGAGATTGATCCTTTCTCGTACGGATCCCATATGCTCGACGCATACTCTAATAGCGGCCTTACTAACGAGAAGTAACATGTCTCTTTGACTTTTTCCTCGCTTTTACCTACTATGCGTTTGATGAATCCTAGTTTCTGTGTAGCCTTGCCGCATATATTTCGTATGTGCATATTCTACGAGAGGTTACTTGTGAAAGTAACGTCTAAGTATTTGACGGAATCGGCTAGTTTTAGCTGGACGCCTTCAACAGTGTAATTCATAGCGTCGATGTTTTTGTTTCCCCAGTATCTCATACAGGAACACTTTCCTAAGTTCAATTCTAACTGCCACTCTTTACACCACTCGAGAATTTCATTTAAGTCGTCAGAAAGTAATAGTTGATCATTAGGAGTGTTAATCTCTCTGTAAACTACTGTATCATCCGCGAATAACTTGATTTTACTTTTAATAACCTTATCTAAGTCGTTTATATATAAAAGGAATAGTAGGGGACCGATTACACTTCCCTGTGGAACGCCTGAGGCTACGCTGACTGAATCTGATTTAAATCCATCTATAACAGTGGTCTTCAAGGTGGGCGATAGTGCCCACCAATGGGCGTTTTCGGATTTTTGGTGGGCGCTAAAGAACTCACCAAATGCTATTCTAATTTTTACACTGAAAAATAAAATTCTATAAAAAAGCTTAATGATACGCGCACACATTCTGTACAACTATAGTACCATATCATACTGTACTAGTGACAACGTATCCATGCTGCGGTAAAATCGAAAGGCCCATGAGGGTGGTCGGAGTCGCTCGCAGAAGCAGCGAAGCGTTTAAGTTTAATTTTATCAAAAATATAAAATCATAAATTTTTAAACACTGTTATTACCGTATTCAGTAATCACATCTAACGACAATCCCACTAGTATTAGGGTTACCATACCTCCGTAAATTGCTTTGCTACTGGGGGTGCAAAATTATTCTTTGTCCCGGGTGCCAGAAACCCTCAGTACGCCACTGGGTGTGCGGTGAACTTATTTCAAAGGGCAACATATGGTAAAAGTGGGCGGTGACTCAAAAAAGGTTGAAGACCACTGATCTATAACTACTATTTGTTCACGCTCATTAAGAAAGTCCCTGATCCACTCGATTATCTTTCGATGAATTCCACAGTCATTTAATTTATTCACTAACTTACTGTGTGGAACTTTATCGAAAGCCTTCTTGAAGTCGAGGAAAACCGCATCTAACTGAGTCTTACGGTCTCCTGATCTTAGTATATCGTGAATGAACAGAACGAGCCGTGTTTCACAAGATCTCGTTTTCCTGAAGTCATGCTGATATTTACTTAGCAAGTTCTGGCTATCTAAGAAGTCCATCACGGAGCTAACGGTAATGTGCTCGAGAACCTTGCAAGATAGGGAGGTAAGCGAAATTGGCCTGTAATTTTCTCTGTCGTCTTTTTTTCCACCTTTGTGTAACGGCGTTAGAAACGCTAATTTCCACTCCTTAGGTACAACGCCATGACTAAGTGCCTTACTGAAAACTATTTCGAGATAAGGTGCTATTTCCTGTGCTAACTCTTTGAATACTCTAGCTGGTATCCCTTCTGGACCCGGAGATTTATTTAACTTGATATTTTTAAGATGTTGAGCTATCCCTTTCGCTGATATGACTACATTGTTCATTTTTTCCTTGCCTGGTTCGGGCGCCACGACCTTCGCTCTCACGTCTTCGGTAGTAAATACGGCCTGAAAAAATAAGTTTAACAAATTTCCTTTATCTGTGCTATCGCTAACTACCTCTCCTTTGTTGTTTATTAACGGGGCTACGGTTGGACGTCGACCTTGAACTCCCCTAACATACGACCAAAAGCATTTGGGATTTTCATTTAGGTGTTCACTAAGAGTTTTTTTCTTGAAGTCCGTTAATGCTTTGCGCATAACCTTTTTGGTCTTACAATTAGTCGGACAATCTCTGTACTTATGTTAAATTGAAATTACTTCCTCCTGTGACTTACAGTTTTTGATGCGTTTAAATTTGTAGTGAAGCTTTCTTTGGTGTCTGAGGGCACACTTAACCTGCCGATTATACCACCTTGGTTCCCCATTATCACTAATAAATTTACTTGGTATATACGTATTAATACCATTCTAATTTATGATAGAAATGCTTTCCAAGTTTCCTCAACGTTTTTCGTGCTTGTCGATTTGCTGAAATCGCCGTAATCCTTGATGAGTTTCTCTTTGAAATCCTCAAAGTTAGCATTTTTATACGTGTACACTTTTCGCTTAGGCTTGCGATATTTTGCGACAGCTATATCCAAAAGTACTCGAACTGCTTGGTGATCACTGATTCCTTCTTCAACAGCTACTTCGGAAACACGCTCGGGGATGTTAACTGCTAGTAAATCAAATATATTGCTTTCTCTCGTAGGTTTTTTGACTACCTGGATAAGGGAATGTTTATTGAAGATGTCTATTAGCGCTTCGCATGACTCGCGATTCCTACCGGATGGTATGTAGTTACAACTCTGCCAATTTATCGAGGGTAGATTGAAGTCTCCTCCTACTATGCTAATGCTTTTACTATTCCTCTTCTTTAGTGAGTTTATTTGAGCCTCTAGATCGTATATTTCTTCTGCGTCTGAAGCTGGCGGCATATAATATGTTTCCCAAACCTTCACTGTTTTTAATACACCAAGTACTTTCAATATTGTTTTCAGCAAACTTGACCGGAGAAGTTATTAGTGTATTATTCACTGCTATAAACACCCCTCCACTGCTCCTATTTGTCCTATCTCGTCTATGAATTATATATCGTAAGAGGAAAATTTTGCGGTCGTGAATATCCGAGGTTAGCCAACTCTCTGTGCCTATCACTATATCTGCCTCTGTTTGTTCTAGTAAATTCTGAAATTCCGCAGCCTTATTCCTGATACACCGGCATTTTACAGTTAAAATTTTTAGGGAGCCACTTATGGGCCGCTTCGGAATTTTTTCAGTGATTTGGAAGGTGCATCCCTCATTTCTAATAGCGGCTTTATTATTGATAGTATTATCGCATGTTTTATTGAGCCCTAAAGCCGACCTACATATTGATCTACGGTCCCAGTTAATAAATTTATGTTAATTATTTAATTTATTTAATTTCCTCACATATGACCTGCTCACTAACCTACTCTCTAATATAAAACCTCTACTATGCTCGTATTTGGGTGATAGATCTCAAAGGGTGGCCATTGATGGATCTCTTTCCTCTTCCTCTAGTGTAACATCTGGTGTGCCATAGGGTTCCATTATTGGTCCGCTTCTTTTTAATGTTTTCATTAATGACTTGCCCGACTTTCTTAATTGTGACTGCCTTCTGTATGCGGATGATTGTAAAATTTCGACTGTGATAACCACAAGGGATGATTGTATAAAATTACAAAATGACCTTGATAGATTTTCTATCTGGTGTAGCACTTGGAACTTATTTCCAAACCTGTCTAAATGTAAGGTAATCTCTTTCACTTTAAAGAAGAATTGTGTTGTATATGATTATTGTTTAAACGGTGTCCACCTTGATCGTGTTAGCACCATTACTGATCTTGGTGTTACAATTAATACTCAAGTGAATTTTGGACCTCATATTAGGTCTCTTTGCTCCAGAGCTTTTCGCCTTCTTGGCTTTTTAAAGCGTAATTCCCTTCCCAATTTTTCTGTTGAAACACTCGTTCGGTCCCATTGTACTATTGTACGACCAATTCTTGAATACAGTAGTGTGATTTGGAATCCGCATCATGCTATGTTTATACACATGATTGAGAAAGTTCAGATGCGCTTTATTAAATGGTTGTGTTTCAAAAATAATGGTCCTGTATTTAATAAAGGTGACTATATGAATTTATGTAAGCATTTCAAATTGCCTCCTCTTGAGTTAAGGCGAAAAGTAGCTGATGTGATTTTTCTTCATCATATTGTGACTGGAGCTCTTGACTCTAAAGACCTCCTAAGTGGTGTTAATATTCATCCTCCTTCCCGACGTACAAGACATACCTCACTCTTCCGCGATGTGTGTGGGATGTTGGTAAATTTGAAATTTTATCTCGAATTATGAGGTCAGCAAACGATGTCCTGAATAGGACTAATGATAGAAACTTATTTTTTGACTCCTTGCCTTCTCTTCGGAGAAAAGTATGGAAAATGTTGTTTCCTTTGTGTTTCTTCTTGTGTGTTTTCTTTTATGTTTGTTTTATTATATCGCATGTAATTGGAGTATCCTGTTTGCGATTAATAAATTATTATTATATCCTACGATATATGTTTCAAATGCTCCTTCACCCACAATTTAAACTAGTAGCGGATTATCGATAAATCCAGTTAGCCTCACTCTTTCTCATCAATTGCATCGTCATGTTTAAATTAAAATCGAGATTACTCGAACGTTTATCGCTTGAATTTTCGATTAGTCGTAGTGAACATTTTCCCTGATTAACATAAGTATACTTCAAAATGAAGTTGCACGAATAGAACTGTCGATACGTCGAACGTTTTTTCTGCCTTCATTTGAGGTGTGACTGTATTTCATACTTTTCTTTATTCTTCCATTAATTTTATACACCCGCTTTCACTTCCGTACTCCAGAGTTTGGCGTGGGCGACAGAAAATAAAAAAAACTGGTGGCATGTTTCGATCCGTTGCGTTAGGATCTCGTCGCGCTATGTATAGAACTTCCCTCGAAGAGAATTGATAATTAGGACTCATTTCGGATAGGAGCCGCGGAATAAGCTGATCAAGTCGGGCTTCATCGACTTCCCGGTAAACAAATTCTTGATTCCTGGTTTTGGTCCCCTCAAGCGAAAATATCTCGTTAAAATTCTTTCGAATTTCCATACATTTACTGGGGAGGTGCTTTAAAAATCAAATGAATTCCGATTCGAGCAACGTATTATATACTCCCAATTTTCCCTTGTTACCTTCGCTCAGTTCCCTTTTGTCCGCCACCTTCTCCTCCCCTCCATGACACATTCTCTCTCCTACTCTTCCAAGTTTTCCTCTCTTCCCTATTCATTTACACCGTCGGTATCTCGTTCCCTTCCTTCGACACGATGTGTGTTTTTTCACTTGTTCTTCCTCGTCTTCGTCTCTCTCCCATCGCCAAATGTTTAATACCAGAATACTTTGCCAGTGGGAGGAGGAATAAAATATTTTTTATCATGGTAGATGTAGAATTGACATAGCAATCATGTGGTTGCTATTCTCCTATTTTATGTAATAACTACCTCGATTGTGCAATTACATGTGACTTTTTTCAATATATACATGGATTTTTCACAGATTTTTTCACCCCTTTTCTTCGTGGACGTTTTTCTGCTGTGGGATTATTTTCTAAGTTAAAAAAGGCTGATGAATATCACTGTTTTTACCCCACATATTTCAAACCTCTCGATATCACTCGATCCCTTTCATGTTTCCTTCGCTCTTTAAAATATATTAAGTATCCAAAATTTCAAATGTGATATTTTTATCACATTTCATTTATTTTCCTATATTTCTCCCTGCTTTAAATATGTAAAAAAAAATAATGTCTAATTTGACGACGAAGGGTTAAATTTAACAGCTTATTCTCAATTTTGCACGAAACAAGACGTTCGTCTCTATCTTGTTCTACGTTCTCTTGTTTCTATTTCCTTCTGCCCCTCAACATTCTTCCCTCCATACACTTTCCCTACCTCCGCCCTTCCTTTCTCGATTTCACATATATACCCCTCTTACCCCAAATTTGTTTCGCTTCTCCCTCCCACTTGTTCTTCAACTCCCTATCCTCCCATTACTTTCCCCCTTTCCCTCTTTGCTTCCTCGGGGCATCGTACTTTTTCTCCAGAGGATCCACTGGATACAGAAGTTGGAAAAAAAGGAAATATATATACGTATAATTTCTTTTTTATAGTCGCGCGCGTCGGAATATCTCTCATCGTCGAGCGTGAAAAGGTGTTTCTTCAAGGGCCGGGAAAATTTGAACAAGTAACTTTTACGTATTCCATCAAGTCTCCGTTTTCTAAGTGAGTTATCCGGAGAATTTCCTTCGGGGAAAACTTGGCTCTCCTGAAATCACGGGTTGTTGGCATAATACTCTCCCAGGAATAGACCGCTCACGTCAGGAGAGGTTTACATTTCCAAGGAGGAGGGAGAGAGGGAGGGGGTTCCTTGCACCCTCCTCGTGGGAGCCTCCCCATCCTCCTCCACCTGGAAAATTGACCCCCGTGGAAACTTCATCAAGTATTGAGACCTCTTGGATCCCTCCCTAGGAGACGCTTTACGTACCTTTAAAAATGGCACGAGGAATATAGCCGTTTAATAACAAAAGTTTCGGTCGTGTTGAATCGCTGAAAATTAATATCAATGCTTAAGAGATTTGTCGAAGTCTAGTGGCGGGGAGTTTAGTGGGGAAAGAGATTAATCGTATATTTACGAAAATACTTTCACTTGGTAAAATATTTTAAGAAAGTGTATCCTACGTGAGTCAATTTCATTTTCGGAAGTCTAACCAACTAGTGATGAAATTATCTCGGGTTTCGTACCGGGTGCAGATTTGGAGCAAGTCCGACGTTTCGACGTCTGCCTCAGACGCCATCTTCAGGGAACTCCTCAGGAGTTCCCTGAAGATGGCGTCTGAGGCAGACGTCGAAACGTCGGACTTGCTCCAAATCTGCACCTGGTGCGAAACCCGAGAAAATTTCATCGTAAACATTCGCCGGGAAAGCCTGAAATCTTTTTTCAACTAGTCTCTGGTTATGGATGGTAAGCTGAATGTGAATAATAAAGTTTATTAAATGCCTAAAATTGTTCATTATAATGTAATAATCTCCTATAATATATTTTGAAGGGTTTGTTTGTTCGTTTGTGTGTTTGTTCATGGAACTCCTCATAAACGATAAAAGCTAGAACAACCAAATTTGGTACGATTCTTCCTTACATCTTAACTTAGTGAATGGTCAGTTTTGGTCAACCGGGATTAATCAGTGCTGCCAATATAGGGGATTAACATTTTTCCATAAGATAACACGTATGAATCCATTTCTTGATTTGCAAGGTATTCTTCTTTCAAGGATTAAAATATGTAAATATGGACCGAGTTTTTTCGTTTTTGCTTTATTCGACGAATAAAACTTTATACTATCTTATTCCTGCGAAGTTTAAATGTTACACGGTCGAAGTTTTCAGAAATACCCTATTTGTTTCGAAATTTTGTGGATTTTTCGTACCCCTCCCGGGCGCTGCCGAGGCGGCCGTCATTGTTACCTCCGATTCAATTAGCTTCAATGAAGCTTACAAATAGACGAAAGTTTAGCGTTATTCGCTTCGCATTTTTGTTTAAGCAACGATATGATAGGAAATACAATTATCATTATATATGAATCCAATACTTTCGGAAACGGATTGTTACAAGCAAATATGATTAACTGTTAAGAAAAGCTAATTGTAAGTTAAAAAGCATCTACTATATAGGTATTTTAAAGAGTCTGTATGCTGTGCTGTAGTAGCTTCACTAAATCCGTTGAAATTCAACGGGAAATTATGCTCGCACGATACATTTCAGGGGCGAGCAAATTTTATATCAGTTAATCAGTCAGAATAATATGCTACTCGTCAAAATAAAATGCTTTATTTCGCTAATATAAAGTTTTTTCGTGTCGAAGTCACTTAACACTTTCGTGCCAAAGTACAGTAGAACTTCTATAGGTCGAACTTCAAGGGAAACCAAAAAATATTCGAGTTATAGAAAATTCGAGATATGGAAATACATTTTTCTTGTTTCTATTTTAATCGAGTATACATCAAGGTTATGTTATTTAGCAAATAAATCATTCATTCAGGTATCTGTAACAGATATAAAATCAAGATCCATATCTTTATGAATAATTAAGTTGAATACGTGATAAAGTATGTACATTGAGTTGGTAATTACATTCATTACATGTTACTTTAAATTACTTAAAAGATTAATATTAATTTTTTGAAATTCAAAACATGAAATTTATATTGCTACATACCTATTTGTATAAACAAAGCTCAAATACAAATGTTTGTACAACTACTTTTTATTTAAAAAATAGGTTATTTTTAACTGTGACATGTTATTTCTTTGACGTGAAGAACAAAAGTTTTCAAGACCACGAATACAATAAAATATATCATCATTGATATTTTCTTGTGTTAATATGTATAATTTAAGTCTCTAAAGCACTGATTGCGTCACGTACTTTAACTGAAGGTAACTTCTCACTACTAATCTTCAAGTTTATCATCTTCTAACACTTCACAATCAATATCAGAACTTCTTTTTACTGTTTCAATTATGCCAACATAACCACTAATACGTCACAATCTACATTCACATAATCATCAAAAGTGGCTTCAAAATTTGCCCGCTCTTTAAATTTGCACCATTCAAGTTCTGGCAGCGGAACCTCATCATCTTCATCCCAGTCTTCTCTTTCCCCTTCATCTTTACATATTCCAGCCTTTTTAAAACAGTTTGAAATTGTTACCGAGGTCACTTCATGCCATGCTTTATCTAGCTCCACAACACAGTCCATAAGTGTAATGTCGAATATTTTCCCATTTCAATTCTATCCAACATTTTCCGAAGTGTTCTTTTGCGGTAGTGATGTTTTAAATTTTTTATAATACCTTGATCCAAAAGCTGTAGTTTAGTTGCCATGATCGGTGGTAAAAATTCAACTTTAACTGCACGTAGTTCTTTCATTGTTACGGTAGGATGTTCCGGACAGTTATCCACAAAACAGAAGGATTTTCCTTTTCTCATAATGGAATTTCTGGTCAATTCGCTGCAACGAATCTTCAAATAATGAACTGGTCATCCACAACTTTTTGTTTTGTTTGTATATCACAGGGAATGACTTCACACCTCCAAAACATCTCGGCTTCTTCGACTTCCCTATTACCAGAGGCTTCAGTTTTTCCGTGCCATTACTATTAGCACATAGCAGCACAGACGCACGATCTTTACTTCTTTTCCCATCGTGGCACGGTTCATTTTTAAAAGCTAGGGTTTTATCGGAAAGGGCTTAAAAAAAGCGATGTTTCATCTGCGTTGAAAATGTCATTTGGATCATAACTCTTCATTAACTGCGGCAGAACTTCTTTTCTCCAATAGTCGCAGCCAATGTCAGACACTGCAGCACTTTCACCACTCAAAACTTTATGTGAAATACCATTACGACTTTTAAATTTATCTAACCATCCCGTACTTGCTTTAAATTCACCGTGTCCTAGCTCTTTATCAAATTCTTCTGCTTTCTCTCTCAAAATCGGATCCGACAATGGTATATTTTTATCTCGTACACATTTCATCCACGTAAGGAAATCTACAAGTTTTTAATCGTTTTCTGTCCGGAACCAACGTTTTTCCTTCTGCGGAGCTTAGTACCAAAAGTTTGTTTTTAATTTTTGTCGGCCGCGTATTTGCAGGGATTCCAAAATCTTTTTCTTTTTTATGTCCATTTCAACTTCCTCAATTAACTTCTTTTTTTACCACTTAGCGATAATGTTTTACACTTTCTTTTGCTTGCCATTTCTACGTAAAATTGGAAGAGTAAAATTAACGTCCTCTGAAGCAGTGTAATCACAGGGCCACTAGAGTAGTACTGATTTGTGAATCACGTTTTGCATTCACAGTACGTGAAAACGGTTCGTTTATGAGTGCTACTGTAGTGGTGAAGGATCTTTCTGCTTTCCGTTTAAAGAACACTCACCAGTCTTATGGTGAGACGAAATATCGTCAATATAGGATGACATATTTACCAGTAACTTCGCTTATAGAAAAAAAATTGATTGGGAAGTATTTTATCATTCGAGTTATAGAAAATTCGAGTTGTAGAAATTCGAGTTATGGAAGAAAAATAACATGGAAAAGATAGGGATTTTTTCCGGTAAAACGAATTCACTTCGAGTTATGGAAAATTCGAGTAATAGACGTTCGACTTATAGAAGTTCCACTGTATTAATTTCAGGTAATTGCAACTAAAAAAAGCTACTTACGAAAAAACAATTATAACGAATATTCATGAATTCTGTTTTATTCTATGCTGTGCTAAAACAAAGATGTGGGAATTATACTTACTAATAAAATGTCAATGAGATAAAATATTCAAATAATAATAATGGCATTTGATGAATTTGCACAGAAAATAATACGAATTACGGGGACTGAGAAAAGAAAATGGAGCGGACAATAACCACCCCTTACTATCGCCCCCATTATGACCCCACACGTAAGTCCCCAGTGCTATAACTATGGTATGGCGAAGGTGGCATTTGCCATAAGCGCCGCTTGCAAATGACTCAAAACGTTCCCGCAAAAAGTGCGAAAAGTTAATTTTCCCATAAATAAGTGTTATTTTAACACTCTAACTTTGATTTATTTAGAATAAAAACGGTATTGTTTTTTATTAAAACAAAAAAAATAATATCCTATATAACCAAGGTGTTTCCTAAAATTTTGCCATAGGCGCCATATCGCCAAGGTACGCCTCTGCAAGCCCCAATATTATTTCTGATAACATTTATTTGCAACGTTCGTGTCGAAAAAATTAGTGCAGCTGGTTCTTAAAATTAAACTATATTCCTAACTCTAAACGAATACTTATCGGGAGAAAAGTAAAAAAAATAATGACAAGGGAAATCGAGTATTTGTATGCTTGTCAGTCATGTTTTTTATTTGTTACGGACGAGTAGACGACTACATTTCCTCATTCTTGATACTCTGTAACAGAAAAAATTCACGATCCTGTGATAAAAACTGCTACTTCTTGGTTGTAGCCATTATTTCATCATTTACATTTGTTTTTATTAAAGGCGGCAAAACAGAGTGATTCAAAACTGAACTCTCATTAGATACGATGCAGCTCTGCACCCAACAAATTCCATTTTTTAAAAATATTTCATGCGGTGGTTATACGAAACTTCACCGAAGTCTTTCAAAATGAACACAGTCGTTCGACTGTTTCCGCAGATGTGTTTTTATTCCATTTTCTGCTAAATAGCGCGGCGTCACGTTGAGTTCCCGTCCGAACGGTCGCTCCCTCTTGCTCCGTTCTTCTTCATAAATTATCATCGGAATCCTGTCAGGTGTCCGAGGAGAAACAAAACAAGTCTGGAGATATATGTCCCGCCGCTCGTATTTTCACCTCGCAACTTGCGTGCGGAAGCTCGTTCCAGTTTGTTAGTACGAGGCGTGCCTTTCTTTTTTTTTATATCGCTCCGATCCTGTGAAAATTTTTATCGCAGAATACCATTTTGTTCAACTCGTAACTGTTGTTATGTGGCCTCTTCCGAGACATCAAACGGCAGTAAGATATACCACGCGCCAGACGACTACGCAGAATAAAAATGACGCCATATCTTCTTTTATAAAACGATGCACAACAAAGTATCTGCGTGGACGCTTCCATAAAACTTAGGTATCTAAGAAATAACTTCTATCGTTCGATGTACGAGTCGTAACAAAGAGTAAAAATATTCGGTTACGTGAATGCCGTGATGTTGAACGTTTATCTAGTTAAACATCAGTATACGTCCTTTAAAAGAAAATTATCGAGCTATCCTGATGGCGCTGGAAAAAAATTGATAAAATATGTATTTCGGAGAGCAATAAAAATGTCGGGAAAACGATTTATCCAGTTCGAACGGCATCGAGGGCTATAAATAATCATCTTCTGAGAGCTTTTCTTCTTTGATAGATAGAACCGAGTCAAGAGGATTTTCTGCTATACTTTAAGGAGTGCTTTGCTAATCGTAAACATCGTTCGAAATTCAAGTAAATGACGATTTTACAAAAAAAACAGATTAAGGCCCCGACAGTTATCTCGGCCTCTGTAAAATTCAATTGTTAGGTATTATACGAACCTTTATTTATTGCCTCAGTTAAAATGTTTTGGAAAAACCAAATCAAATAAAACTGCGCACACAGAGATTATTTAACATAGCGGAATAAATTCACTTGTCAGATGTTAACTATGTGGTGAGCCAATTTAATACGAAATAAAATAAAGTAGCGTAATTCCAATTAAATATTACACCGCGTCACATTATTTTATCACGTATTTAAACAGATTTAAGCTAATTTGTTTAATTTAATGTTAAAAGTGAAATAATAAATATTATCTCAAATGAATGTTTCTAGATTACGTCACGCACAACCCTGTGTTGGACCAAACAAAAAATAACACGGCCTCTCTCAATGATCCAAGCATTAAAAAGACAAAGAGAAAAGCACGCCACGACATTAATAGCCTTCGGTCGAAATATATTTGGCGCGCGATAGACCCGGTGATGCCGTCGTATAAAAATCGTCCCCTCTCCCTTTTCCCTCGTAATGACGCAATTTGTTTCGCATTGTCTTTCGCTAGCCGTGGGGGCCCCACTTCCGGTCGGGACGGGAGTTTTATGCTAGTTATTCGGGCCTCTCTTTCCGCCCGTCACTTTTCCTTCCTGATAGATTCGCTGTCAACGGCAGAGAGAGACGGGGGAGGGAAAGGCGAAGTGGTGGGAGTATGGGGGAAGCCGAGGAAAGAGAGAGGAAAATGGAAAGACAGAGACACAATACACACACACAAACACCCAGTCTCTCCTCCCCCGTGGCACAGGAGTCAAATAGCTTCTCCTTCGGGACACGGGGAGGCGCATCGATCGAGGAAACATGTGGCGCCCGGAGGAGAGAAGGAAAGTGTGATGGAGGAGAGACAGGGAGAAAAAAAGAAGCGAGATGGGAATAGGCACGGGATGAAAGAAGTGAACGAAAAGAGAGAGGGAAAGAAATGAGTTTTTTTTCTTTTTTGCGTGGAGGAGGACGGAAAAGGGGGCATTAGAGGGTTGAGATGGATGGGAGGGATTTGGAGGGACGAAATGGAAAAAGGAGAAACGAGAGGGAGCTAGAAAGGTGGAAATGGAGTAATTTATAGAGAGAGAGAACAGGAGCGACGCAAAATGGGGAAATTCACTCCGCTGGGACGTGGAGAATTGGAGCGGGAGCGAGGAGGATAGGAACAGGCCGGAAGAAAGTGAGTTTTTTTTAATAGCCGAAATTCGATAAAGAGAAAGAAATTCGAAAAAGAGAGCATAATGGAAAGAGGTAAAATCGGAGCGATATGGGAAAAAAAGAAGAGGGAAAGAGGACGAGCGTTTTTGGATGGGATTTCGGAGGTTAAATGGTCGGAATGCGAGAGAGAGAGAGAGAAATAAAGAGAGAAAGAGAGAGCAATAAAAAGGCGAGGGGTGAGTGAGGTTGAAAGGTTATCGATGACGGAATGTGGGTGTGATTTAGAGTTCCATTGTTCTTTCTATTGTCGAGGAATTAACTCTGAAAGGGAGGAGTCGCGAGAGAGGGAGAGAGGTTTCCATGGCGAGGAAAGTACTCGGACCCTCCGTCAGTTGTCGTCGATCTTATAGGTGTTAGAACGGCGACTGAAAATTCGGAAACAGAAGTCGTAGCAATTTCGTGCAGAAGAGTCCTCCAAAGCCACGAGTGATTTTGAACAAAGAAATATTTCCAAATCACTGGGAAACTTTATGGCGTAGGGAGAAATCAAACTGTAAAACGCAGCGCTATAAATTGAATATATTTCAAATCTAGTCAGTGCTAACAGATATTCCAGATTGCAGCGTTGCATAGAATCATATAGGTAGCTAAAAATTCATTCCGCTATATGATTTTTAACACTGACCCTGTTTATTGATAATAATGATAATAATAGTTGACAAACAATTCACGACGACTTTTATTATCAATAGGAGAGTTTACAATATTTCTTTTAAAAAGACAAGAAATTAAACAAAAATCTAGGGTCACGTGTTTCAGAAGCTTAACTTTTCCCAGCATGTATTTATGTTTGTTTATATTTTGTGTGTGTGATACGTGTATATATATGCGTGTGTACGTGTCTATATATAAATATGAATTCTTCCGAAAAATCTACCGACGTCGACATCCCGCAACACGAAGACGCGCAACTCCAGCCATCCTTTTACTGTTTTATCTCGTTTCCTGACAGAAGGTAATCAATATATGCTTTTTGTAAGAATTCTCACTCTCAGAAAATTTTAACGGAGAAAATACTTTTCTGGATGATACTACATATTTTGTAATGATCGCTGGGAGAGGTCCATTTCATTGCTTCTTATAATGTTAATATTAAGATATACTACGTTAAAAAAACTGTATTTTAGATAAGTAATGAAGATTTCTTAAAATATTGAAATTTAAACTATTTAATTTCAATTTTTTGAACCTGTTAAATAAATGAAAGTATTCAATGATGCGACGGATAGCGGATATTTATATTAAAATTGAATATGAAAGGAAACGAAGTGTAAAAACTGGCCAAGAGGACGTTTCCCTATTCGCTTTCCGATTGCTTATTCCAATCAAATTCCATCCCTGGTAGATTTCAGAGATTCCTCTATAAGTAAATGAGACCAATTTAAATTGAATATGCGCAATCGTTCATGTGTTCTTCTTCATCGACATGCGCTCCTTAAAACGAGTTCTTTGATGTACAGCGACATAAATAGCCTTAGGTAGGAATTTTCAATTTCAGTTTTTCTCGTTTTCAAAAATGTCTCAAGTTTTGATTTTTTCTAAAATGCTAGGATGATTTATATGCCTTATAAATTTTATTAAAAATTAACCACTAAAAACAATAGCATCAAATCTGATTTTTCAATGCTAACTTGGAAAGAATTCATATTATCCCCCATCCATATAAAACTCAAATAATATTAGAACTATAAAACTTGCTAATTATTAAGTAATTTATAAAAATTGATCTATCTATCTTCGTTCAAATGAAAGTGAGTTTTAATTACTATCAAGAGAAATATTTAGCGTAGCAATATATTCTTTTATTTTTCCATTTATAACTCAACAGCGAGCTTTTGTTCTGACAAATCCAATTGAATTCCCCTTCTATAAATATAATTTTTTCCAAGTAACTGATGAACTAACCACCAATTGTATAAATTATTAAAATCTACCATATTAAAATAAACTGTTTAATTACACTTTTATTTTACACTTGATTTTTACAAGCATACACTTCATCAGGATAATAGCGTTTATAATACGACTCAACCCGGTAATCTGGAGCAGCTTAATAGCTAACTAAACGCAAAAAATGTTCACTGGGTTAGCCAGCAAAGAACCAGCGTCAACTCCAACTTAGGCGCTCATAGCATGAGATAGAAAAACTTCCTGGCGAAAACTTTCCGAGCGCTTTTACGTCCCAGCCTGTAGCAAGTTTACCAAAGTGTGAACTAAAATCAAAGCTTAAAACGATTACTTTCTTCCAAAATACACACATTATGAATCTTGTTCCCGTCCTTTGTCCCCGTGCGGAACTTGGCTTCTTCCACTTTGCCGTGCTTCGCCTTTCTCCGACCTCTCTCGAAAATTTCCGTCTTAAGGGTGACATTGCTCCAAAACCATATTCCCTAATCCCTTGGATTCGCAGCTCGCGAATTCAGATTGCTCTCCGAGCCGAAGTTTACCACTGCAGAGGACATAAAAGTCGAATGCGTATGCAGCACTCGCGGGATCAGCGACAAGTAACTAGCGTCGCTACTAAAGAAATATAACGCACGCTGGAAAATGTGAAATGGGAAGTCCTAAAATGAAAAGTTGGGTTCGGCTACAATTTTCTCAAAGCGCCACAAATTTACTCAATCTATTACGCGTTTAATTATGTCTCAATGTAGTGAATGATCAAACATTAAACGCAGATCACATGTTATAAGTGTGATAAATTCGGAGGCATGGGCGTTCAATCGCGATACGAAAGAGTGGCCACTGAAAAAGATGGATTACGTACGCGTCAATCCATCATCTCGACTCGTCCCCGCCAATTCAGCTCAAAGGTAGAGGATTGAGTGAAAAAAGAGCCATTTTCATAAAAAAATGCGTCAGGTAAATCACTTAGGATGCTAGAGTCACTCAACGATATATCAAAGAGATTTAAAAAAAAGCGTTTAAATCACTTCTACTGGATGTCACGACTCCTCAAAGTTAAGCGAGTTCTTTTTTGTCAAACACGAAAAGTTAATACATTTCCGTTGTTTTTGGCGTTATCTTGTGGAATTTATCCATTTTGGAGATTAAACAAATTGAACATTTGTACTTTCTCCACCATTTTAAAATAGTGGAAAATGTACAAGTGTTCAGTTTGTTTATTCTCCAAAATTAAAACATTTCTGAAAGAATATACCGAACAACAGGTGTAAGCAAAGGATTTAAATCCAAGGCATGGTGTCTAACGTAAGTTTCATAAGCAGCGTAGGCCACATAAACTGTAACAGGCTTAAGGATAAGGTACACTCGAAATCACAGTCGTCATTGCAATGCTGACCGATATAAAATTTCCAATCAAAATATAAAACGGTATATTAAAATAAATATTAATAGACCACGTTCTATTGCAGTGTTTCCCAACCTGGGTGCCGTGAAGTATTCTGAAGGGTGCCGCAAAAAATATATTGTTTTTCCATTTTTAGCCTCATTTTGCATCGACGGCTTTCAAAAATGCAAACCAGAGTTAAGTCGACATTCATTTCGTCGCAAAGGCACTTCGAAATGAAAGGAGATATGGGTTAGGGGTTCAACTTCACCACGATTATTAGTGACGGTGGATAGGAAGGGGTGCCGCCAAATTCTGAAATGTCACTTAAGGGTGCGGCGACTCGAAAAAGCTTGGGAAACACTGTTCTATTGGATGGTGAACGTATAACACCCATGGACATTTTAATACAGCTCACAGTTAAACAATAAGAGAAAAAATTATACGAATTAAAGCTGAAACAAAGATTTTCGATATGGGTTCATTAAAATAACAAAAACCGAACATCGCTGTTTGGGTGTTATTTAATAAAGCGGGGATTAACCACTTCCTCTAAAAGAGAAATCATTTTAATGAATAAAAATATCCATCCACCATTCATGCATTTATCCAACCCTATGATTTATTTAACGAATGTTTTTCAACGATGTGTTAGGTACATTTTGGAAGGTGATAATTCCTAAAATTAGACAAAAGATAGGAAGTAGGCATTCATTAAATATTCATACGACTCTCGCTATAGTTCTTTTGGACGAAAAAATGTGACTTAGGGACGGAAAATGAAAATAAATTTAACCCAAAAACTTTTCGAACATAATATAATAACTCCTCCATTTCCTCACCTCATATGATTCCGGAGGAATGAAATATTAGGTGAAAAGATCGAAAACAATTCCTTTCAGATCTTTAAATCGATTCAATACTATTCATATGATCTCCGAAATAAAGATAAAACTAGATAGCATCACTATTTCTGCAAACAGCACTCTCGACACGATCCCATTATACATATTCGCCCACATTTACATTTAGCAGCTCTCTGAAATGAGGTTTAGATGAGATTACGTTATGCATGGCCATCCGACAAAACTGTTTAGGAAAAACACCCCATCTCCACTATTTATCATCTCTCTGAAATAAATTTGAAATGAGTCGCATTCACTGCAGAGAGGGATGGACATAATTGATGCAGCGAAGAGGACCACCACAGCACGGTCGCACTCTGTTCAATTTCCACGTTTCTTAGCAGAGACAGGGAGATAAGCGTTATACGAACACGGCTGCACGGTCAATATAAAAAAGAGGCAATTCGGCCATTTGCCATCAAATTCACATTAATATATATCTCCGAAAACTGTTCATACATATCGAATCTAGATCGCCGCCGAGAAGTACAGCGCCAAATCCACACATCCAAATGCCATTCGAGGTAATCTTTTTAAAAAAATAATATCTTCGGATTACTGGAGCATATTAACCTAAAAGGAAAGGAAACGCAACCTAAAAAAAATCCTGGAGGTATGCTAAAAAAAATAAAAGAAAGAGAAAGACTCTTTGAGTTCGCTCAGTATTCATGAAAGGGGTGAAACGAACCATAAGGGTCCGTGCAAATCTTTCGGAAAGCGTTCGATGGGGGCACTATTGCATCTCTCGAGACGTGAGGAGGCTATTGTGGGAAAAAACAAACGACTCCGGTGGCGTCACATTTTTGTGACTCCTACAAAATATGAACCTTCCTTCTTTCTCTCTCTCTCTCTCGAACGCGCCCTTACGTTCCCTTTTTTCTTTCCCGCATTTCTTTCGCCTTCTGCTGCTTGCATGAATTTACGGCCAAGCTCCCTCCTCTCCTCTTCTCCCTCCCTCCCTCCCTCGCCCACCTTCTTCTCTCTCTCCCTTCTCATCTTCTCCTGCGAGACCTCCCGATATTGGACGAAGATCGTTCGCACCGGTTGAGTAAGGAGATGAAAGAGCAGGCGTTGGATTTTTTTCCCTTAAATTCAATTTTAAACGCTGGCGTGGCATTATCAGGCTACCTTAGCGTGGCTTGGGGCACGTTAAAACGTCCTTGTAAACTTGATTGGTTGATCCATCACCGATGTCTCAACTTCGGAAGTTTCCTAAATTATGTGGTTCCTCAGGGGATTAAAATTGTCAGAGTTCGGGGAGTTAAAAAAAAAAAAACGGCGAATTACATCATCATGACGAGAAAAAGTTTAAAAATAAATCTAACGTGAACTCCTCCTATTCCGAAACCCGAGCTAGGGTTTCATGTAATGGACGTTACGGTGTGAAGGGACCGTGTTTTAATAATTTGGTCGTTTTTACGATTTAAAAAAAAAACGGTTCATAAGTATCCTTTCTTAAAATTATACCTTCTCTCGAAAAAGCACATTCGGGTACGAAGAACTTCCCTAAATAAAAAAAATTCAAAATATCCAAAGGTAAATTAATCGTAGCAGTGCGATGACAGATAAGAGTCTCCCGTCACGACCAAAGGAATACAAGTATTGTGATGCAAGAAGAATTCTTAAAAATTAAAAAAAAATTATCAAATCAAATAGTACTTACATTATGGCGCTCACTTAATATATATGAAACCTTAACAGTTTTATAAATAAAAGAGTTATTCGCACTAGCTATTCACTATGAAATGGCAATAGTGGGTAGGAAACGAGTTCAATGAAAACGAAAGGGGCTACTGGGTAGAGGGAAATTCATGAACCCTAAAATTGACGTGAATCGAATAATTGGCAATCGCTGGCGAGGTTTATGAGAAGTTTCTTCGACACCAAAGGCCCAAGGATGAATCACGTACACCTACATGTACGATCTGAGAATTTACGCCTCTTTCCGTAACTCCTTCGCTACAATCTCTCTCCGATGTAAAGAATTAACGCAAAAAGAGGATCGAATCGTCTCAAAGCACAGAAAAATGGCGATTGCAACGATTGTTTTTTAATATTCTAAATTTTTAATAATTACCGACACGTATTAACCAGATAATACTGCTGCGGATTTCAACGCAAAAAAGAAAACGAGAAAGTCGCGAAGAAATAATAACACTGATATTTCTGTCTATTCTGCACATATTATTCGCGATTTCCATTACAATACAATAAATTCTACCTCCCTGTAGGTTTTACGCACACCCCCCAAAATCCTGGCTTTCTCTTAAAATTATCATATCCCATCCCTTCTTTCAACGAATCTAACACACCTAATCCTATCCTGCCTCTTTGCTTCTTTCCTCACATTCTTCCTTCTATGACGCCTTTCAGTAAACGGTTTTCTTTCAAATATTGACTCACCCATTTCTTCTGTCTACCCATTATTACTCTAATTAAGGTCCTATTCAAAATTTCTTCATTCGTTTCCCTCTCTGTCCAACTGATTTTCTCTAATCTACGCCATACCCATATCTCAAACGCCTCTAATCTCCTAAAATCTTTTCTCAACGTCCATGTCTCGCACCCATATAATGCTACACTCCATATCAGTCTTTTCACTAACCTCTTTTTAATCTCTTTACACAAGCTGCCGGTCATCAGCTCTCGTCCTGTTGTAAATGCCTCTTTTGCTCTTGCTACCCTTGTCCTGATCTCTTTTGTACTCCTTCCGTCATTTCGCAGAATACTACTTAAATAAGTGAAAAGTTCTACCTGCTCCAGCCTTTCCCCATCCACTATAACATTGACCTGGGTATCTCAACTCTTAGAAAATCTCATAAATATTGTTTTCCTTGTATTAATTTTCATCCCGAATGCCTTTAAATTTTCATTTAAAGAACTAACTGGCATCTGAAGGCCCCTTTCAGTATTACTCACCAATGCTTTGTCGTCTACATATCTAACCGATTTAACCAGGCCCTCTCACTTTTACCCCCGTTTTTACATCTTCCCATTCCTCCCTTATCATTTCCTCAGCATAAATGTTAAAGAATGCTGGTTAGAGCGGATATCTGATATCAATTATAGGAAATATAAATACCGTAATTTTCTGTATATAATACGGATTTTCACGAAAAATTGACGTAAATTAGGGTGCGTATTATACATGGAAACAAATGCCTACAAGTTTTTTCATTCCGTAAATAATTGATATTTTCGGACGCATTTTTAATAATAAATCGTACTTGTCATTGCACTACGATAACATTGCTTTAAAATATCGTTTCACCAAAAATAAAAATAATGGTTTAATTACTTCTAGTATAGTCATAATTAAAGCCTCTGAATTCTTTATCACTGCCCTCAAATAGTTCGTCGACAAACATTTGTTCTCTCTAATAGTCTGCGTAATTGGAGTAGCCACGAACGACGTCTTCATCCTCGCTAATTACCTCAGTAAAATCATCATTCTATATTACGTCGTCTTCAGAACCATCCATTAAGTTTGCGAGGCAATACTTTTTAAAGCCGCGTTTACATCGTGAACTCTCTCGCACATATATCGCTTGTCGACAAGGCGAGAACTGTCTCGATACCGCTAATAACCAAGCGAAAAACTGCAGTGATCTTTTTATAAAAAATCTGATGTGGCCAACACATGACTTTCTCCATATTTGGGGTACAGATATTTAAATTATTATGAATAATATTACGAGGCAAAATTATTATTTCGTATCGTAAAAGAAGACACGTCCTTGCCGTGAATTACGTATATTTTGAATGTTTACGGAATTCACTGCTACATGGTGGTGGCGCTGTGTACTGGAAATTAAGAAAAAGCAAAATATTTCCGAATGGATGGTTCTACGAAAATTTGTTTCAAACAAAACCTGGAAGAAATATTATTCTTTACAACTTTGGTCCTCACGAAGATGACCAATTACGACGTTTTTAAGGAGATATTTGACGGAAACAGAAAAAAACCGATTATTTATAAATAATTCCTAAACAATAACTGCTATGGAAAATTGTTTCAAATGAAAGTTGTAGGAAATTACATTCTCTATAACATTTGTATAGAATTGTATATATAATAATGATGTTTTAACGGAGGAATATCGCAAAAACCGAATCAGGTTTCGAATATACCTCGACTTCCGGTTAACCGTTATTGTCCAAAAACTAATCAATTCTTTGTGCTCATGCTAAAGTGTTATATATGATGTTTGTAACGATATAGCAAGTATTTTGAGTTAGAGCGCCCACAATCACATCCATCCATCCACACATACATACATCATTCCGAAAATAGTCTAAACGTGTACTAGGGACCTCTAAACGTGTATTTCCGTTGAAATCTCGAAGTCGATTTTTTTCATGATGACAATATTTTTCCCATGTATGGAGAAAGTAAAAATGATATGCGTATTATTGTACTGTATCTTCACTAGTGAAAACATGGGTACGTATTATAACCGGAAAATTACGGTATGTACGCTTGTATTTTTTTCAAAAGAAATGGATAAATTTTTATTGTTCGGGTAATATTACAAATTAATTTAAGGTGTCAACTCTAACTAATTCAAGAAAAAGCACTTAAAAAGTAATTATCTCAGGTATCACCAATAGTCACAAGTTTTAGCATCTACTCTTGGTAAATTACCACTGAAGACAGCTATGTAGCCGAAATGCGCATCTGATTTTTCATAACCGTGAAGTGGTTATAGGAGATTCCTGAGATAAGTACTTTTTAAGAGCTTACTCTAGAAAAATTTCAGCCATAAGACAAGCCCGATAATTTTCTGTTGGATTAAATCTGACTAAGCGTATTTTCGCACGATTAAAAGGAAGAGTTTGATATTGACACCCAATTCTCTTTAATATGATAAAGTTTATAAGCCTTAATTTCAAAGACTTAGCTATTTATAATTAAAAAACGTGCAATACTTAATAAATTTCACATCTTTTAATAAAACTTCTACAAAATGTAATTTTCGTCGACGATAGCTAAAGAAAAATATAACACTTAAACGCGAAGAATTTTTTTAAACATGTTACTTCGTTTATTTTTAAATATTAGAAATTCCTAAATAACAGTAAGTGCCTTAACACAAACTAGACGGGTGGTGCACAACCCGCGGCACGCCACGGCATTTTGTGCGGCCAGCGGCAGCCTACGTGAACTTCTAAATTTTAAAAAACTTGACAGGGTTTTTCTATAGATGGGGAAACTAACCCAATTTGTATGGGATCATCCATAAATTACGTTACACTCTAGGGAAGAGGGCGGGGGATTTACTGTGTCGAGTCTCGGGAAATTTTCATTCGACAATTTTTTTTAATTGGATTTTTTTATATATTTAAACCCCAAAATGGGCCTCAATCCGGCATGATTCATACACGCTGCACTGCAGAAATAATGCACCCCCTGACTGTTGGGTCTACCGAACCTTATAATCAGGGCCAGCTCTACGCGGTAAGCTAGGCATCGGGGCGCCGAAAATCGAAAGGCGCTCAACAGATTGTCGGCGGTTCTCCCATTTACCATTTGAATCGATAAATTATTCAAGTGCTGAGTGAGTTTCCTTGTAGGTTTTATTTGAGAGAAATAAAGATACAAACGTGTTGTAGGTTTCGCTTGCGAGGAATACAGGTATAAATATATTCAATTACTTTCCGCCCACCCTGTAACTGTACTGGCGATCGCATCTTCGTTTGGAAGTCACAGTCTTCCACTCCAAGATGCACTCTTTGACTATTCGGTACACTTTCTCAAATTTACGCCGCAGAAAAGTTAGTTCTTCCCGAAAAAAGGTAAACAAATTCTGCAGAGCGAGAGATACCCAAATCGTGGTCGTTGCAAGTTGCGTATCTGACAATGAGAGGAGGATCGCTCCTATTGAATAAAACCTATCGTCTCTCTCTCTCTCTCTTGCGAATTTCATGTTTCCGCCCTCGGAGGTGAGGAAACTCTTGAGTTCTGTAAACATATTGTGGAAACAAACAACTGACGTCAATTCCTACTCAAGAATGGGGGACATGTGGAATACTGGAATCTGGGGAAACCCCTCTATCACAGGGATGGCTAACGTTTCTGCATTAGGCTCCAAATCATCTGTAATATATTTCTATAAAAGCCGCATGTTGGCTATCCATACGATTTTGGATGTAAGGGAAATATCCTTATGATTCTCCAACATGAGTATGTGACTTGGAATTTTTGACTGATATTACTGCACATTTAAACGAATTGAATCTGAGATTGTAAGGTAAAAACCACATGATATTTGAACTTGCTAACAATGTATCAGCGTTCGAAATTAAATTATCATTATTTAGAGAGAACCGTTGAAGAACAATACCTGTCACTTTCTTAACTGCCAAAACATATTTAGAAAATACAATGTGAATAGTTTCAAATACGCCACTCATATAGAACGTATCCAGCAGTCATTCATTGAGAGATTTACAGGCTTTGAGCGGGACAAAACGTTGTTAAAAACATTTGCGAACCCTTTTGAAGCCTCATATAAAGACTCTGACTACAGTTTACAGCTCGAACTCGAATTCTTCAGAGTAATGATGAACTGAGGTCAAAATTTAAGGAGGGTATTCTGATAAATTTTTATAAATGCCTTCCTAAAGAATCCTATTCAAATCTACGACGGATGGCAGCTATTTGCACAAGTCTGTTTGGAAGCACTTATATATGCGAATAGGCCTTTTCATTGATGAAACTGATGAAATAGAAATATCGGAGCCAGTTGACGGATGAAAATGTGTTCAATCTCGCGGCTGAACACAACAAACACTACATTGAGGCAAATTAAATTCACCTTAAAATAGAAAGGTTGATTGCTCCTATTTTCTATTAATTTTGTATCGGAACTTTCTTATTTAAATGAAAAGTTAAATTTATGCAGAAAATTAAGTTGTAATTATTACTATTATTTAAAACCATCACCTAAAAAAAATTAAATCCCATAAAATATAATAAAATAAATTTTAATTCAGATTTTCCTTATATTTATGTATTCAATATAATTTTTTTCATAATGCGGCCCACGGATTCGGAGAAAATGTGTAAAGCGGCCCTTTGATAGAAAAAGACTAAAGACTAAATTACGTAGCATTATTTGAAAATTCTGTGTGATAACCTTAGTCATAAGCATTTCGAGTACAGTAATACCCCGCCATACGTCGGAGATGCGTTCCTGAAAAATGCGACTTATAACGAAACAACGTATAGCGAAACAAAGATTACCATAAGAACTATGATATAAGTAGGGGTTACGTTCCTGGCGGATATTTTGTGACACATTTGTTTCCCAAATAATACATATCAATACAGTACATTGAACATACTATGTTACCACTATGTGCTCACCACTCATTGCTACTAGGGTTTAATATACATTTTATCGTAACAACGAGTAACCAATTGAAATAATAAATTCAGAAATCACCGAAAATAATTGTCTATAGTGTGATGGAGCACAAAAATTGTTTCTTTACTTACACGCACACTGATACGCACATCAGACTACTTTTCAAACAGATTTCGCAATCCAAAGTATATCCAATATCTCATGAGATATCAACGTAAACGTAATCCGGGATGAAAGAACACACAAAATGTTAGACACAACTATTCACAGAGCTCTCTTATAGCTGATTGTCGCTCAGAAATAGGTTTTTACAAATCGTCATTAAAATTGGGATAGTCCCTTTTATCCCGTGTATCTTGTGAACCACCTAACCCATCGTGATCTCTCAAACACATGGCCAGCAAATGTTTATTCTGAGTATGATTTTACACGAATTGATAAACATTAAATTAAATTAATTCATATAAATAATAATAAATATGAAATTAAAAGCCGAATAGAGGGTTTTTATTGTTACAGTTATAATTTATGCACCGCAATTGGAATTTCTGAAATTTTGCTTTTAGTATTTCACAAACGACGTATATGCGAAAAGACAACTTATAACGAAACATGTTCCTTAATTGATTGGCGATGTATATGCGAAACAACGTATAGCGGTGTTTTACTGTAATAGAAATATAACAGACATTAATTTCTACCATTTAATAACAATATGATTAGGAAAAACTATATATTTACGCAGACGGATTTAGAAAAGTCAAACATATTATTAAATACAATAATATGCTTTAAACGTTGTTTGTTTTTATAGAAAAAGCTGCTTTACAGAAATGTTGGGAAATGAGTTCCGAGAAAAACGAACTTTTTACAAAAACGAGTAAGATATTTCCCATAGAAAATTTCAATATAGAAATGATTAATGCGTGTCTGGCTCGAAAATTAGACCTGGTAGTTGCGTTGCCCTTTTATTTATGAGTTTGAAGTTCGCCAAAATTTTTAAAGCATTTATGAGGGAAAACGATCATCAAATATGACGGAGTATTCGGCGCAGGAAGAGGAAATTACATTACTGCAGAGAGGAAAGAGGAGATAAATTGAATTTCTTAAGGATTCTTTAACTTGGCCTGACTATATATCGCAGGTTTTGGTATATTTTTCCAGATAAGTATGACGACAAACTTTTGCCAAAATAAAGTGGTGAGACGGGCAAGGAGATACGAGCAAACGTAATACCGCAGAAGCCTCAACCTCATTGGTCCCTAGATAATATTATTCCGAACCGGATAAAACCCAGCGATTAAAGGGGTTATTAGGTCTTAAAAAACTTCTCAGACGACCGGAACGTGTTTAGCGGATCTCAAATATCGTTTTACTTTTCGTGGAGTCATTAATGTGCAGTTTAGAAGAGGGGAGGCAGGGTAACTCGAATTGCTGCCCATAATTTCGGTAAGTTTCACTGGAAAAAAACTTGCCTCGGCGGATGCTTGTATCGTATTTTTTGGTGGAACCTAAATTCTTAAAAATAACGCCAGCGTTACAAGGGCCAATCACGGTTCACACTTAATCTTTTCTCACAGTTTGTTGGCCTATGGGCGTTAGAGTTGTACGTTCAGTTTTCCTACCCCTGTAAGCTTATCCCTAGGCGTTTTGAAACGGAGGAGACAATAGGGCAAGCACACACCATTGTTTGGACTCTATAGCTTACCTGTATACGCACATTGAGGCCTCGTCGAGTCTTTGTCGCAGCCAGTCTATTGTCTTTAGTTCTCGGATCCGGCACGTGTAGTATTAAGGGCGGTCGTTCAATGGAGACAAAAGACTGTGGCGAGTGCGTTTGCTTTCTAGAGAGGGAGGTGGGAGGGATGAAGGTGGTGGGAGAAAAAAAAAGAATCCCGGAAAGATTGCGGATAAAGAATTTCGGCTGCTCTTTATAAACCATGAAAAGGAGTGAAGCCCGCGCTCTCCGCTTTGACACGAGGCCAAAAGCGGTTCCTTCCAGGCAAGAGGAAAAACGTCTGCTTTGAAGTTTTTGTAGGTTTTAGAATAGAACCCCATTATGCTAAACATTGCCACGTCGTAACAAAAACAAAGAATTTCGGAATAAGCTACCGAAAACTGTTATTTATGTATTTTATGGGCGCTAAAAATTTTTCTTCCGACCGTGATTAAATTCGTTTAGCATCCTTAAAAAGGAGACTGCTAAATAAATTGTTGCCCACACTTTACCGAAGTCAAAATGTTACAATGAAATTTAGCGTTTCTTGAAAAAAATACCGAGTACATCATAAAGTGGTGAAAATCGTCTCACGTGAAATACTGCAGCAATTTAATTGACCTAAAACTTAGTAGACGATTACCTTCTTCGTATCGCTGTAATCTCCCGCAAAGTCATCACTGAAAGTAACTTCGCTCAAGTAGCTTTTGTGACGCAACATACATGCTCTACAAGAAGTCGCTATTTAAACTACATAGAACTCCATGTTTCGATTATAAAATCAGCTTTTATTGACTTTTATTAAGAATATCCCAGTTGGCACTCTGTATTTGTAAATTGGACTGCATATGATTAAGGACGTGGGATTAATATCGACCGTGCCTCTGCTCGCGGCTTATCAACTTTTAGCCTTTTGACGAAGATTTTTTTAACGAACAAGCGGAAGTAATGAACGCAATAAGTGAGGCATAAATTAGGTGTTTTTATCAGGGGTTTCAGAAAATGGAATTCGTTTCTTCCCAGCAAGTTGCCAGCCCCGATGGAGCGATGTGATTCCAATTTGGTACGATCTAACCGTATTTTAAATATTTCCCAAATTAAACACTTAAAGGAACGTTATCTTATGTATAAGGTGTTAAAATTTCGAATCTTAATTCCTGTGAAATGGCAGCTTTGATTGAATGATATGGTTCGAGTGCGTCATTTTTAACTTAAGAAAAATCAAATAGACGTGATAGCAATCATTAAATAATTTTTGTCTGTTATTTCAATAAAATCCTCAAGTATACCTACCAAGTCACAATGGCTGCGTTCTTATCATAAACATATGAAACAGAAAATTTTATGTCGCCGTTATAAAGATCGGGGAATCCAATCGAAAGGACTAATATAACAGGAGATGCTTATTGTGTTCTGCCCTGAAACTTCTAAAAATAAATTATTTTTTTATAAAAATTTTAAAAGTTAAAGGAAAAATCCATAGTTTTAGAGTAAAATGGTAGCCCTGATTGAATGATTTAACCTTTGTACGTCATTTTCCTATTCTTCTTTATTACAAAGACGGACAGATAGACAAAACAATTAATTGCTTTATTCCTTTAAAAATAAACGCGCCTAAAAGTTAATAACACCACAGGTTGATATATCTTCTGATTGCGTTTCATGACATTTCTGTAAAGGCTCTTTTCTGGAACTGCAGAAAAATTACGAAACCGAAATTACGTCATACTACAAAATACATGGCTAAATCTAATTGACTGATAACAAAAACACCTTCATCGTTATCGGTATTTTCCCACTCACTACCTATATTTTCGCGATTGCCTACCCAAGAGGCTTCTATTTGACACCTGAAAAAACGTTCCTATTCTTTTTCCTTTATCTGTTAGCTTTTCTTTGTGACCTTTCTCCTTTTTTTCTCTCCGTGTATCTCCAGTTCTCTTCCATGCTCTCATCAGAGTCAATAAAGGATTTCTATTGTCCAGCTGCAGTCCTTTCTTTCTTTGATTCGTCATTTCGGTCTTTTCTTCTTTTCACTAATAGCAATGGCAGTTTATCACTCTTTTCAAATAAGAATAAATGTTTACGGGACGTGACTTTACTACGATAAGGAGGAAAGTGAGACGGATTAATCAACGAAAGATAATTTTTATTTCGTTTAAATACAAGTCCACTTTCCCCATGGCCTAACACAGCGTTTCGTTTTCATGTCTATCTAAATTTTACTTTTTTCATATATGCTTTATTAAGAAGCAGTTACAAGAGGAATTGAAAAGTGAAATAAGTAAATAAGCGACTACATTTTACTCCCTGTCTGTATATTGCTCAATATCCATAACTATCGTTGTACTTATGGCGGAAGAATAAGAGCAGTGATACTACGAAAAAAAATATATCACACAGTTCAGTGAGATGAATTCTAATACTGCGAAATAAAGTCCTATAAACACCTGAGAAGTTTATAATAAAAATCTATTTAGCAGAATCATACAGTAAGTTTTCACAAAAAGAAAAAACAAAACCCAGAACCTAAACCGAAAACGAAAGTCTTATCTTAAACGATCAGCGAAAGACAATTTTACAAGTTGGTCCTCTCAGGTTGGGGCTTAACTGAGAAGCATAATTGGCAAAAGAAACATCCGGTAGAACAGCGAAACCCATCAATCACCCAATAAACATTAGTCGCGGGCGCGTAACTACGTTTCAATCCATCAAGGGGTCGACAACATACTTGGGCTAATAATCTAATTGAATTCCTCAATTCTGCGGCCGAGTGGTGGTAATTAACCCTTAATTCAATTTCAGCTCGAAGATCGTAACCCGTTCGAGACCGAGTTTGGCGAAAAACGCCATTAGAAGTTTAGGAACTTTAAGTTACGTGAGGGAGAGGAGGAGATGAAGAGATTGGGGAGGGAGAGGAGAGAAGAGGGGACGAGCGTGGTACCAGAGAGAGAGAGAAAGATGGAGAGACATTGAAGTCGTGAGTGATATGAATGGAACGAGGGTTAGTGAGTTTGGCGGAAGAGAGGTTTTGGAGAGAAGAGGGAGAGAAGGAGACTTGAGAAGATATTGAGAGGAAAAGGGCAATGGAGGAACGGATAAGGAATTGTTGGAGTACGGAATCGGTCTCTCTATTTTCTTCGTGTACACTTGCCCGCCTCCCGAAATTGTTACTTATCCATTTTAAATAGGTAGCTCACAAACAGAATGAGCACAACAACAAAAAAAACGACAAATGAAATCAAATACCGGCGACAATAGCCCAAGAAGCTGATTCGCCGGAAAATACTTGCACGCGCAAACACACAAATCATCGCATACGACCGCGTCAACCTAAGGATTCGAAACCGCGACCCTAGATTCGGTGTCCAGTAAACACCAACCGCCCCTTTATATCAAGGCGAGCGAAACATGGAGAAGGAGAAAGGTGGGGAAGAGAGAACATATTTGAAGGAGCTATGCTTTGGAGACGGCGGAAGGGGAGAGATTTGTGTCCTCGAACGAAAATGAGACACGTAGGTATGGTTGGTCGTGCCCTGTTTCGGAATTTGGTGAATACGCTCTTCTTCCGAAAGATTCCCAACTTGCGTTTGGATGCTTTATCCTTTCTTCCTTCCGCAGAAGTCAAACGCGGGGACTTTAAGTGCGTAACCTTCTTCCTCTCGCCTCTTGCGAGGATCACGCATCGCGAATGTGTCTCTGTCGTCAGAGAATGAACGAACGGTTTCCTGACTTGGGAGTTCAAAATTTCCACCCGGTTTTCCGTAAGGGGGGAGGGGAGAGGGAAGGAGAACTGGAATTCTCTTTACGCCAGTAATTTATTTCGTAAACTTTTAACGATGGCGTTTGCATGAAATATTGCGTACGAGACCCCTGTTATCACTATAAAGCAGGAGTTGTTTATTTTCGATTGGTTGACTGAGTTTCGTAGGTTGATATCAAATTGTTATAAAAATATATCAAAGTATAGTCGAATTGCTACCGACTTGAAACTGAAGGGAAGGCAAAGAAGTGAGCGAAATCGGAGTTATAGAACTTCAGAGTATCGCTAGGAACAAAAAGTTATCTTAAAAAATATATTGCGAGAGATGTTCGAGTTACGGAATTTCTGTTTATTTATTGCTGAACGCTGAAGGATTTCGATTAATTTTGAAAATACCTACATATTTCGACTTTAAAGATAACGCAGTATTTGTATCTGACTGGCCAGGCTATTTATGGTGCGCCTGATATATTTGACGTTTTATCTATGGCGCCTTGACTTAGAACCTGCTACAGTAAGTTCTCTCCTTTACGAGTTTTTCTGTGTATAGCCACATATAGTATCCCGGAATCCTGTCTCTATATACTTGGCCTACTTTTTCAAAGGTTAATGTACATTGTGATCTCTCGGGAAATTGTGACGACTCTCACAAGCAACAAGGATGGAAAAGGAACCCTTATGATTATACATCTTCTATCATAAATAAAATATGTTTTTAAACGTAACTTTGCGTAGTCATTTATGTGGGATTCCTAAGTGTTTCTTTATTTTCACTTATTAATAAAAAATATGTTTACGGTGTAGTTTTGATTCCTGAGTGACACCGTCAAAACTACTTATCATATGAATATCTTACTTCGAAACGAAACCAAAGTCTTACTGTTAAAATTTTATATGTTTGAGTAGAAACTGAATTGTTTAATTTTCTTGATTTTCACGGAGAAAACTTTGTCATATGAGTAGACGAGTAGATCACTGCATTGTCGACCGCTGAATTGATGGCAGAAGGAAGTTTGCGCTTTGTAGTCTTTGATTTTTTTTAGAACTTGCTCGTTGGAAGAGCGGAGCAAGGGCACCTAGAACCGTGACCTCCTGAATGACACGAATTTATATTAACCCTATGTAATCTCCATATATCTTTTATCGTTTATTCAGAATTGAATATTCTTCTGTGAGATAATTTAGCTCTCTGTGACTTATCGTCTGCAATACTTGACTCTGACGTGAGTTTTTTTAGCTAATCGCATTGCTGGCAAAGTTTTTATCCAGCTATATATATGAGACAGCGGGGAAATTTTTCATTTGAGTTAGAAGCTCAACTAATAAAGTTCTTTCTGGAAATACTATCAAACAGTTTTCAAAATCATTATGCCTTTCCGTAGACAAACTCATCCTTGTCTATATTTTCATTTGCTTTAGTATCTAGTTCCTAGCTCGAAATTTTAAATTTCATGAATGGGATATGAACACCAAATTCTTAAAACCTCTTACTGTACTATGAGTAATTATTTTGTCATCATTGTCGAGCATATTAATCACAAGGGAGACCGTTCTTTTCACGTGAAATTAAAAAATAGAAATCCACCTAAGATAAATTATTAATTAGAATTAACGAACGCCCCCTTCTAGGAAATTAATTATAATGCTATCGATGTCGGTATTCGTTTCCTTATTTTTATTTTGCGACAAGTTAAATTTATAAAGGTCAGGAAACGTAATTCAAGAGATATGCTGTTAATCATCATCTCGGCGTATTTGGGTAAGAATTCACTCGAAGGAGTCGAAAAACATATATAGCGAACCCACCATCACACGTCGAAGATGAACTTGGAAACACCGTCGAAGAGAGACAGTTGGTCTTTGTAATGGTTGTCGCGCCGTCGGCAGCGCCCTCAAACCAAATAACTCGGTCTTCACTGGGAACTCCACTTGTCACCTTGCTGTTATCGCCCCACCCACGGCACTCGAACAAATACCAGAGTTCAAACAAGAAATCGGAAATTGCTCGGGGACTCAATTTGTTTCGAAACCACTTCGCGTTGGTATGAATACCTCGCGCTCAGAGAGAGAGAGAGAGAGAAAGAGAGGGATATAGAGAGAAGTAGGAGTGCGAGTGGGAGGTCGCGCCGTTACAAGGGCACGCAGTTGCTGTGAGGTCGGATCAACAATGAGGAATATGAGACACGAATACGTATAATTCCCTTATTTCTTTTACTATATTCAAGACATGGTGTTTGCTCTTCGGTTCAGAAGTATTGGACTCTTGTCAACAAAACATAAACGAATATTTGATGAACGAACATCGAGCGCTTGATAACAAGTCGAGTTCGAGGAAAAATATTCAATGTGTGCGTACTCTGTCCATTGTTTTGGATATCGTTGTTGCAAATAGATCGCCCAAAATATTAGAAAATGAAAGGTGTTTTGTCAAGAGAAATCTTAATGGTTATTCTTTAACTGAATTTTGACATAACCATCAGCTTAATGGCTGAAACTGCCTTGACTGGTACTTCCCATTAAATCCGGAGATTATTATAATGAATTTGGAAAAACTTGAAGGTGACAATATAATGACGATGTTATTTAAAAAACCTTTTTCAATCATATGCCGCATTAATGCTCTAAAAGTTCCAGAAGTCATGGTATTTTAGTGAACAATTAATTAGTCCTATGTAATTTATTGACCAGGACAATCCGTCTTAAAATTTAACAAAAGTAAAAGCATTTAAAATCTTTTCGTAGAAGTCGCACGATTCACTTGAATTGCTACGTGATTACATTCATCAAACAGATATAAAAGTGAAATTAAGATTATGTTTGTTCTCTATACAAATCCACACTTTTGAAGATATCGGAACAAAACTTCGCATAGATATATAATTGTATCCTGCGAGCAACATAGGATATATGGCGATAAAAAATTTGGGGGTGGGGGTGTGTAATTCAATAATTATTTTCCTATAAGTTAACACGTAATTTACCATTTTTCAGAGTGCTAGGTTTTTTCTCTTAATTCATATAAATACCTAAATATAGACCAATTTTCTTCGTTTTTGCTTTATTCGATGGTTATAACTGTGTACTATCTTATTCTTGCGATGTTTACATGTTATACGATTGAAGTTTTCAGAAATACGCAATTTGTTTTGAAATTTTGAGGATTTTTGGTACTTTTTCTGGGCGTTGCCAAAGCGGCCGTCATTGTTACCTCCGATTCTATTTGCCTCAATGAAGCATTCAAACAAACGAAAGTTTAGCGTTTTTCGCTTTGCACTTCTGTTTAAGCAACGAAATTATCGTTGTAGCAAGGAAAATCTTTACACAGATATGTACTAATAATTATTCTGGAAATGCGTGTGGGAAGCGTTTATAACGATTGACCAGAACAATAGAACCTTCTTTCATTTATTGAATACTTGAATATTACCTTTTTGGTAAGTAAAATCATTGTATTCTACATTTTTTATTAACGCAAATAGGCCCACTGTTACGTGATTATATGAAATTCATCAAACGCATCTTATAGATAAAAGTGAAATTAAGATTACGTTTGTTCTCTATACAAATCCACACCTTTGAAGATATCGTCACGAAACTTTGCATAGGTATATAATTTTACCCTGCGGGTAACAAAGAATATATAGTAATTTAAAAAATTGAGGGTGGGGTGATTAATTCAATACATGCCGTTTCCCATCTGATCACGGGCAACGCCGGGTATTCTCCAGATAGTTTTAGATAAAGCTGATTTAATAATTTTAGCTTCACTAATTTTTCTTTGATTAATGATTTCATAAGAACATGAAGAAGACCGCGAAAAATAGCAGTATGTGGAGAACCAGGTTTAACCATGAATAATCACGGTCCTGTGTACGGACAGACTACCTATGATGATGATGAACTAATACGAAGTAATTCTATATAAAGTTTTTATACTCGAGGATACATGATACAATGACGCTGTAAAGTTTTTAAACATACTCAATATGCGCAAATGTTTGGTTAAAAACTACTTTCCTGCGATAAATGAAGTTCTGTTAATGCCTCTTTAAGATATAACATGTAACTAGAAAAAATAACTAAAGCACTCAGAAAATCGGTGACTAAGTATTTAGACAAGATCATTTACAGGGTTAAGGGGGATAATAGTCGAAATTTGAATTAATATAAAACTTAGATATAATTACCTCAATTAATGCTTCTCACTAAACAGGCATCGCTTTTAACGGCGAAAGCAAAGTATATTATACAATACATACGACTAAAAGAGACCATTAAATTATCCAAAACTTCTAAGATTTTTTTACATATGTATTTCTCGCATTTCATGAATATATTTTTGTGATTCGAACCAAATTCCGATAACATTTTTTAGCCACTTAAATAATATTGGACAGTAATAACATAATTTATTTGAAGAAATTTTTGGTTCTTTTCTTTTATATCTCCCTCTAATTGTTTAATGATTATGTTATAGTTGTTAAAGGAATTTTATTTATTCCTCCCTGCTACCATGAAACAACAATAATGACTTCATTGAGATAATTTAAAGCTTTCTAACCCATAACTGATCGGCTCGTTGCGACATTTACAAACTCGATCACCGGACAACGGAGAGGGATAGTTTGGTTCCAGCGAGGCGAAGGGCGTGGTAGCGCCCGGAGACGACAACTAAATTAAAAATAAAGTGAGCCGAAGGCTCGCCAATATCCTCTCCATATGCGGCGCAATAGTCAAGCGAGATATAATTCCTCTGTAGACTACAGATATCTTGGTAGAAACCAATCCAAGGCTTAGGTTTACAATCGTACTCCCCACTCTTGATGGGTTGTTGACGTACATGTGGCGCCGACCCATCGATCAGAATGAGAACTACGGCCTGTGGTGACATTTACCCACCACCCAAATGAGAATGCAAAACTAAGGCTTGTTAACCCATGGACTGATCGGCCTGTCGCGACATTTACAAACCCGATCACCGGAAAATGGAGAGGGAGAGTTTCGTTCCAGCGAGGCGAAGGGCGCGGTAGCACCCGTAGACGATTACTAAAATAAAAACAAAGCGAGCCTAAGGCTCGCCAATATCCTCGGTTATTACGAAAATTACTAAAAATATTGATTTCCCCGAGGACAAGTAGGTCAAATTCAAACAGAATTCATCGAAATACATTAGAATAACAACTTCTCACATCCTAATCGGAGGGAGAATTAAAACGAATAATTAACGGTAAATATAAAACTTTACTTAGTAACTCTAGAGAAGGTAAAAGGTATGTCAGCTATTTTAAACTTCATCCAAATAGTTATAGTGAATATATTCACTTCCACGCCCCTGTTTACATTTATTCAACAATGTTTTGTTGAAAAATACATAGCTACAATTCTTTCCAAAAAAGAAAAACATAACTACTATTCTTTCCAAAAAGTTTGGCGAGTACGATAGGAAGCCTGTTCCCAATCCAACATTGTTCTCTCCACCAAAACATGGTAAAAATGAATAAATAAATAGTATAATTTAGATTGTTATAATCATAATTTGATTGTTTATTTCTAATATCGTCATCCAATATCCTTGGTTAGCAGGCAAATAAAAAATATAATCAGTAAACAATTAGAGTGGGGGATACAAAGGAGAAGAAACAAATTTTTAAATAGCCTTCGTTCATCCTTCAGAATTCCATGAGATATGTATACTGAAAAATAATCGTATTCAAAATATACAATTATTGATTTAAAAAAAAACTAAAACTAGTCACACACACTATCGTATAGAAAGGAAATATTCTAGTAAACGCCTTTCGGTAAATGAGTACGGCTCGTCAAGATATCCTTCCATTTGCGGCGCAACAGTCAAGAGGATGTAACATTGAAAGGATATATTGACGAGCCTTCGGCTCGCTTTGTTTTAATGGGTAGTCGTCTCCGGGCGCTACCGCGTCCTTCGCCTCACCCGGAACCAAAGTATCCCTCCTCGTTGTCCGGTGATTGGGTTTGTAAATGTCGAGACTGGCCAATCAGTTCTGATATATAAGTATCAATGCTTGGAAGTTCATCTCCGATGGACTCCTGGCGGGGCATTTAGAGGGCTTTAAGAGTGGCGGGGTATTGTACAAAAGAAGCTTTAAGAGTGGCGGGGCTATTGTACAAAAGAACCAAATTAATTAATTAAACTAAAGACGAAAAAGTAAATAGAGAACATTTAAGAATCATAGAGTGAATATTACCCTCCGACTATTAGTTCGATTCTCTCATCTGTTACGAGAAAATTGTTTATATCAACAATACTTTGGAAACAATGAAACGATTTATCCAGTCACAAGTTGAGGAGAATCTACCTCTAATAATTTAAGTTACTAACGTAATTTTAAAAACAGCTTGCTTTGGAGAACTCTAAGCCAATATCATTAAAATTATTTATTAGTAATATATCAATTAAAATCACCAAATATTTGGTTACCATGTAAACATAGCAAAAATCGCACACAAATTAAGAAAAGATATCACGTTAAAATTTTTCGAATATAAATGCATTGGACTCTCAACTTCGGCGACAATGGAAGTTGTCATGGTAGCTTATAATTGGCATTGTCATGAAAATTATAAAATCACGTATTTTTATGATTCTAACCGAATTTTTACGCTAATTCGATCAGGATTCGGATTCTGTCGTCAATAACAATAAACTTTGTCCTTTCCTTCATAGAATCATCTGCCAAGTTTGTACCATGTTTCTAAGTAATTTTAAAATTTTAATGAAAAATAAATTGCACTCATCCCTATGTTGTTCAAATGGAGAAAATGAAAAAAGCAAATATTTTTTAAAATTAGAAAGGTCAATCAAATCGGTATAAAAACCTGACTACATCACTTAACACTTCATTCCGATTAAAACGAGATATTCCTCTTGTTTCTACGTGCTGTAGTTGCTGAGCTATAAAAAAATACATCCATACAAACACTTTTCTTTATAGATATCTATAGATGTAGCCCGTATGTTGCGGATATATTGACCAGATAGCCGCAAGGCTAGTGAGTAACAAAAACTTACCGACAATAAAGTTTTTCAGCAAAGAATGTGAAAAAATTAGTATAAGGAGAGACTAAAAATATTATGCTAGTGAAAACTGAATGCCGATGAATCAAATGGATTTATGGCATGGGAGTCGATAGACTAGTTTGAGCGACTATCGCTAATCACTCAGCTTTATTATAAAAGTAATAAGTTGCGGCTCGCAACACAATGTCTTTAATTCATAAATGTCCAGATGTGGAATGTTTTGCGTAAGATGTTATCCATGAATTCCGTCTTATGAATCTATAGGAAGCATTTTTTTGTCGTACGAAAATATCCTGCGCCAACAGACACATTGAATACACACACACAGGGCCGTAGTGACGACTTTTGGCGCCCTGGGCAGAGGATTATTTTATCGCCCCAAGATAATCTAATAAAGTAATAAGAGCCTATTTTAAAAGGGGTATTTAACAAAAATACACAATCCTTTCTTTACAGATTTATTTTTTGGGCTTTATTTGTAGCAAAAATATTTATTGTGTCATTGGAACATAGATTTTTAGCAGTGTCATATTCAATAGATAAGATGGCTAGACCAGAAATTCTTTGTTGATTCATTGATGACCGTGTGTCATTTTTAGTCAATTTCAGTTTACTAAATAACGCTCTCCACTTGAAACTGATATGGCGAATTTCAAGAAATTCTCAGAAAAATTTCCACATTGAAAAAGGAACTTAAAACACCATATTCATGATGATATTCCAATATCTCTTTCTGTGTAATTTTTACGAAGGCAGGTGGTGTTTCAAACTAGGAACTTCTTCGATTGACTCGTGCTCAACCACATTGATTTTATACATATACGCAGATTTTTCTAGGAATTTATCATTTCATCATCAGTCTTCTTATACAAAATAAAGCACAATTTACAATTTTTAAATCATTATCAATTTCGTATAAAGATGTAAATTGTGCCCACAATTGCCTTTGAAGAGAATTTGTTGCCTAATGCACTGCATCGTAAATAGTATTTGTTTGTTTCAGGTATTGAGGGTGCTGCAGTTTCCATCGTATCATTAAATTCCTTTTTCTTCCTCTTATTTTTGGGATTCCTTTTTCATCGCAAAATGTCTTTGTCTCTTCCATACACTCTTCCAGTCGTGACTGTGAACATTTTGTGTTTGGTACCAAATTGTGGATTAATCCACAATTACATCGACACCCTGAACAGATTTAGTGAGGCCGTTGATCTTCTAACACGAAAAATATAAACTGCACGTCCATCCCTTTTAGCAAGTCTTCAATATCTGTGCATTCATATTCATTCTTTAATTTTATTAACACCCCATAGGCTTGCTTCAATTGTAACCTCAAAGAATTCACTGAATTTGCTGTTGCTAAACATCGTGTTGTGCCATGTTTTTCAACATCAATTTAAGAACGTCCATGATTGCAACCCACGTGGAACCAGCGAAATAAATTAATAAATTTGCCCGTTATACTATTAGGAGCATTTTCATACGATTGAGCTATTATGTTTTGTAAATCGGGTGCATAAAGGTCCTATTTTTAGATTATTTCTGACGCGATTTCGTCTCCCTTTTAGTTTCTCATATAGTAAGTATTTTGAGATAGTAGGTATTGTAATCGCGAAAAAATTCGATCTTGAGGTTTCGATGGAAATATACGTTTTAGGTGTACCCGAGTCCGAAAAAGTGGTTCAGCGACGGAGAAGAAGGGCATCAGCCCGAAAGCTCCATTTTTGTGTAGTTTTTGTTCTTTTGTGTTTTTCGTGTGTCCTCAGCACCCCCAGCGGCTCTTCATTCTAGGTAAGTGTCCACTGGGCTTCCTCCAACACCTTGTTGCTACCCTTATTATTACCTTTCCTTTTCCTTAAGTATTTATATATATATATATACACACACACATACATATATATATATACATACACAACACACACACAGTAGAAACTCGTTTATCCGGACTCGACGGGGCGTGGTCCGATCCGGATAAGCGAAAGTCCGGATAATCTGGAAACGGCGAGTTATTTCATGATAAGTCGTCAGAAGTGACTGATATTGCTTTTATTTAATCGCTTAATATACTAGGTTTGAATAAAACTAAAATTGTGTACTTTCATAATTTTTATGTTTTACATTGAAAAGAAAAAACTTACTGCACATTACAGAAACAAAGTACTTAATAAAAAATGTCAATGTTAAAAAAATTTCAGGACTTTGTTAATGTTATTTGCTATTAATATTCCTTAGCTGAATATAATCTTTAAAAAAAATGAGATTTAAAAAAGACGTATATTTTACTCTTTTGAAGTTTCATTATACAATTTATGGTTTTTGATATGCGTATTTATCAAAATATAATTTTCTAAAAACACTAACAATAAGATTGTTTTAAAATGGGATGTCTACTGGTATTTTTCGTGAAACGCAATCGTGCTGTCATTAGTTGCACGGGAAAGTGGTCCACTTAAATTTGTGAGCAGTTTAGTCCGGATATTCCCGATCCGGATGAGTTTCTACTGTGTGTGTGTGTGTATATATATATATATATATCAAACTGGCGCTATTTCTAGATAGGTTGCGCAAAAAAATCTCGGCAGTTTATTCTTTTTCAGCGTTTGAAGCAATGTTCACCAGGCGTGCCAAACTTGAAATTTCACTCCCATGTCCCACTCGATTCTCCTATGGCTATTTCGGGCCGCTACTACACGCCTGGAAACATGGTATAAACGACCTCCCTCCACTTACTCCCATCCCATTTCTGTTACTTTAGCAGTTCTTGCTCTAGACTCCCATTTTCGACCCCACGGCCCCTTCCACACCCTCTCTCTCACTCACTCTTTCCTCTTCCGCCTCACACCACCCTTCACGCTACATCACACTCCTTTCTCTTCCCTCCCTCCCTTCACTCATCTCCATCCCATGTATCACATCTCTGTCTTATATATTTCACCCTCCTACACTTTCTTCCCTCCCACTCTTATCCCACACTATTCTCGCCCTCTTTTTCCTCTCCGCCATTTCTCTCCCTCCATATAATTCCAATCAAACTATACTATCCTGATTTCATCATTTTCTCGTGTCCCTCTTCCTCCGATCCCATTTCTGTCATATCGGCGAATTTTCCAACTTTATCCTTTTCTGATCCGTCTTTTCTCAGCTATCCTTCTCCCTCCTCGAATCTATCCTCGCTTCCCTCCCAACATTACCTCTCAAATTCTTCTTATTTCGTGTCCATTCCCTCTTTTCGCTGCATTTTCCCCAAACCTGTGTGTTCCTCCCTCTCTCTCTCCTTTCCCATGCATTATCCGCTTCCCTTCCCTTTCTCCATTTATTCTCTTTTAATTCCTTTCCTTCCCGATTCCTCGCCTCTACCACTCCCACCCTACTTTCTCCCTCCCCTTCCATTCTCGCTACTAAACCTCAAAACTTTTGCGCCGTCGCCCCTGGCTCTTTCCCCGCAGTGAGAGCGCTCTATTGTCAGCGATCCTCCTTCTCCTCATTCCTTTACTTCTTTCTCTCCCCCATTACACGGTCTCTCCTGCCCCTGTCACGCTCTCTTCTTACCACAATCCGCTTTTTTCCTCTCCCTTCCTTCCCCCCCCCCCACTCTCTCTCTCTCTCTCCGGGGTCGCTCCCTATAATATGAGAGGATACTGCGCTGCCCATTTCCCAAGGAAGGCCTTCCCAAAGTCTCTCTTGCTTTACCCCCGGAGTTCATCCATTCCTTCAGGGATCCGCCGGAATTAGAGCCATCGTCTCGACATTAACTTGCCCTTTTTTTTTGGTGTTGTCGACGGAAGAGGGAACCGTCTAGAAAGTTTCCCTTGCAGCTCGAGACTGATGTCATTAAATGACTCATTCTTGCATTTATTAAATTATCCCTTTAGTATTCGGTTCTTTCAGATACGGATAGCTTATTAAATTATCCTTCCCCGAATTAGATGCTTAATTTCTGTTACATATGACTTTATTTCTGTGAAAGTGAATGAAAGAAGGAAACCTAAAGATTAATGCTTGATACTCTTCATGAGGATGTTTCCACCCTCATACTTTAACCCTTTTTGTGGAAACAACTGAGACAAATTTAAGCCGCCGGGTTTTACTGCATCAAGGAAACTTATTTAACTGAATTACATGAAAATAAATCATTATCTTAGATTAAATATAAAAGATTATTTGTTAGTTTAAAATTTTAAAATTGCAAAATCAGAACCTCATGCGTGATTTTCCGAATTATAAATTAAGAAAAAACTAGCCCAGTGCTCAAGGAACCTGGTCTAGGTACGATTTTATTCTCATATTTAACCAAGAATTATAAAATGAATACAAGCGACCCCCGATTAACGCGGTGGATGCGTTCCTAGCAACTCTGCGTTAAGCGAAAATCCGCGTTCGCCGGGTGTACTATAACCCATAAGCATGCGTCCCGTATTGACCGAGATTTCCCGTAGTTTCAATATTTGTCCCGCGTCCCGTAAGAACTCTATACGGGACGCTATTTTCGAGATATCGGAAGTCTTTTATTAGGCAGAAAAAGAAATCTTGAACTCTCTGCAGACCACTGAACATAAAACATGCGGCATCTATAGATTATGTTTTAGAGTTCGGGGCGAAAAACTAGGAATCGATATGAGTGACGCTAGCAATTTCAGCAGATTTTTCACGCGTAGCTCAGGGCGACGTTGGCGTTAAGAGTCTGAGCGAGAGGAACTGGATAAACACTTGGGCATTCAAAAGTAATTCGTATAGGCTGGTTATTATATTCTATAACCCCCTCCTCCGTGGAACCGCGTCTGGTGCTCCCTGAAAGAAGTTAAGTCATTGCTGCGCTCATCATTGGAAAAAAGGTTGCGGACCCATGCATTAGAGCCATTAGCCTACTTTCGCACTATGCATGAGATATTTTTGCATAAAAAAAGGTTTACTTTTTAATTTTTTGACAAGCAAATTTAAGCCGCGTTATAACGAATTCGCTTTGGCTGGGGGCGCGTTAAGCGGGGTAACCTGTACACTGATAGTGAAATATTATTCGAATTGTTGGTATACTTCTGTTGAATTATCACGGGAGCGTTAGCTCTACTAGTCCGATTTAACGTAAACGATTCCGCATTTTTTTGTTTCAAACATATCCTGTAAATAAATTTGTATCATACATAATTTTACCGTTTATTCCTCACGCTACGGATATAAAACACGGGAAAATATTATAAAAGTTCCGACAGAATCAGCTCCCCTTTATATAAACTGTCTGTCTACAACAAAAAAAATCAGAAGTGTGGTTTAACAGGTTAATTTTCCTGTTTGTAAATAATACGCCTCGTAAAAATCAAACTTAGATATTTAAAATTTACACTAAATTAAACTTTAAATTCGGTGCAAAGAATTCATCCGGTAGAAACTCCAGAGATATTCATCTTGTGAAACTAATTTAATGTTAAAAACTTCAGTGAGTTTTTAATTAACACAAGGGCTAAATATGTATATAAGATGCGGGTGACGCTGAACAGGTTCATATGCCCGTGATTAAGTAAATAACACGGCTCAAAAAATTCAGCTCAGCTAATAGGAATATATTTAAAAGTTTCGGTATATTACGTTTAATTGAGCATGAAAAACGGAATAATTAGGCAGAAGCACGAAAGATTTTTAACCTGTAAAATTAACTTTGAACGAGAAGATTCCGGCGCATATTTTAATAATGTAATTACATGTATATATATGTCAGATGTGTCGTTGAACTGGTTCATTAACCCGTTATCAAGCAAATAACAAGCCTTGAAAACATTCAGCATCGGAAAACAAGGCCAGGTTTAAAAGGTTCGCCAAATTAAGCACTTAATTTAGCACTAGGGAGCAAATAGTTTCGCAGAAACTCGATAGATATTTTCAGTCGGTATAATTAATTTAACGCGAAAACTTCGGCGAGTCTTTTAACAGCCATAGTTACACATGTATGTCACTAAGCCTCGCGCGAGTTCTTCTTTCCACGAGTTTCTCAATTTCCTAACAGTCACTCGCACGATTCCTTTTTTTTCCTCCTCCCTCTCTATCTCTTTCCCCCACCAGTTTTTTCCCGCCGCCTCATTTACCCCTTCCTTCCGCTTGGTTCGAGGTCTCCTAATCTTCTCCTTCCTTCCTTTCTCCATCACCTCTCTCTCCCTCCCTATCTTCGACCATCTTGTTTCTTCCATACTTTTAAAAAAGACCCTTCCCTTCCGATTCTCCCACGCTCTCCTCCTTTTAAATTTTTTTCCTAACGACCTCTTTTTTAGAATTTCCATTGACCTCGTTCTCTCGGTACCTCTCTTAAAGGCAATCCATTTCGCAGGCATCGAATTTTATTTTATTTTTCAAATTTTCTCCCGGTAAAAAAGGTGAACCGTTCGTTATTACTTGTCAAAAAATACATCCGAATACGGAGTTTGAATCCCTTATTATTCCTTTCTTCCTTTTTCATTCAAATCCCCATGTATATTTTTTTCCCCTTCCCTTGATGAGCGTCTCGCGAGAATTTTCCCTCTCTTCCGCCGTCCTCTTCCTAATTGTCTTTCTCGCAATTTAGGCCCTCGACTGTCAGTCATCGGGAGAGAGGAAATGCGAAAAGTTTTTTAATGCTCGCCGTAATTAGTTTCGGTGTCGTCCCTTTCTCGCAGGAGAGATATTTTTTTCGACGATTCTTGAAACGCGGGAATCGTCGTAAACTTCGTTCTCGGAAAACCTTTTGTCGCGGAAAATCTTTCGACAGAAGCGTCTACGAGTCCTCTTAACCCTGTCGAGAAAGAACTGCTTAATCAGCAAACACATCTGCGACAGCCTTAAAACTATCATCGTTTCCACGGGAAAAGTTTTCAAATGAGATCCGATGCGAGCGGAGCACGTCCTCCTCGCGACGCTTACCGGAGACCAAGGATTAATTCCACTCTAATTTTCTCCCTTACGCCTCATCTACTCCATTATTCCGATCGGGCTGTTTAATATCTGAGTCATATTCTCTCTCCCTTCCTCCCTCTCCCGCCACGCCCTTCCAGCCTTCCAAACTTTCCGAATTCACTTTCTTGTCCGACGCATTTCTCATTCCACGATTTCAAAAGCTACTGCCTACTAACACTGGGAATGTTCACTTCCACGTTGCTTCAATTATACGCCTCGTAGATTCCGAATGGAGGGTTAAAACGGGGTTATTTCTGGATGAATTTTCAGCTGTGTCCTTCGGACTGGGGTGGGTTCGTCCACGTTGTTGTCGACGAGGTGGATTTGCTCAAACACGTCGTACCTGTCCAACAAGTGGGGTTAACGGAGTCGAGTTTTTAGATGGTTGAGTTGAGCCTAAGATAAAAACGCTTTAAAAAATTTTACGGCCGAGTATACAACGAATTGTCACTTGCGACGATGGAAAAGGTCGATTACAACCCATAATGAGAGTGTGTTAACTTAAAAATCGAATTTGTGAAGCCAAAAAAATATTCCTATCTTCAGCATGATTCATCAAATGAAAGATGTATTCCCATAATATAAAATTACCGAGACTTATCAAGAAAAGCAGAATGCGTAGCTGAAATAATTATGTGATACCTTGAATTACGGCTAAAGTTTTACGATGTCATAATACCTTATAAAATAGAAGTGGTCAATATTTAACGGGATGACAGCGTTACATTTCAAGATAACTCGGAACGCAGTTTATAAAAAGATAAATATTGCGGACCTTTCCATTCAAATAAACCTATTACTCAAATATCTCATTGTATGTGTAGGGGCAATTCTTCCAACCGCAATAACTAGACTGTCATGGCATAGATATGTTGCACCAAGGAAGTCTTTTTTTATCAATACTATTTCAACAGAATAGGAAACAAACAAATTTAATTTTTAATTAATTTTACAATGAAAATGTCATAAGTATTTAATCCAGGGGCGGATTGGGCCGCCGGGACACCGGGCAAAGTCCCGGTGGACCGAAGCTGCTCCTGGGCCGGGGCTGCCTGAGTGCTTGCTGCCTCGGCCAGGAGCTGTTGCTTTTCCGTATTCTAGTGTTTCACAAGCTATGGGTTGCGGCCTCCTAGGGGGCCGCAACATTATTTTAGTTGTTAGGTTAAAAGATTCCTCTTAAGTTTCCGGTAATTTGTTGCTTACGTAAACCTCAAGCTTTATGATAGTCGATTTATGAAGCTGTTACGAGGAGAAATGCATACACGGGTTTAAGAGCGGAATCACGCAGTCACATGCAAATGACGACTGCCTACACATACACCCAATCAAGTACAGGCAGTCCCCGCTTATACGTCAGGTTACATTCCTGAAAAATGCAACGAAAAGCGGATCACTATTTTCCATAGACACAACATTAAATTGTGGGATAAAATTCACTGTTCCTGGGGTTACTATGTGAAATATTTCCATTAAAAAAAGGAAACAATGTTGTCTGTCTCTTAGACACATATGAGCGAAATAACAAAAAAGTGGAACGACGAAAGGCTTCAATAGTATGCCGAATAAACGGATCACGAAGACGGAAGAATGAAACAGTGCATTTAATTAGGAACTGACCTATGAGCAGAACGGCGAAAAGCGGAATGATGAAAAGCGGAATGACGAAAAGCGGGGACTGCCTGTATTTCGAAGTGTGGTCTTTAATCATTTAAAAGCTAATCGGTGTTAATAAACAACTCAAAGTTCAAAGATGAGACTTGGAGGAAGTAGATATGTGCAAAACTCTACGTGTTCCGCATTAGATTTCCATCACATCTTACTCCCATTTTGAGTAGTTACGTAGAAGCCGTAGAAAGTCACAGAACAACATGATTCATGAAGTAATATGTCGTTTCTAATGCAGACAGAAAACTTTGACGCCTTGACGCAGCGCTCCTGGCAAAAAGTTGAACTTTTCTTCGAAGTTCGGCGAATAGACTAATCACGCGCAGGCGTCGGGATACTTCCAAGTCATTTCTCTTTCGACTCAGAACCAAGGATCATCGCAAGCTGCGATTTTCCAAAGTACGTGGAAGGCGGGATTATACGTAGATAGAGAGGTGTGTAGCGAGCGTTGAACATTTCCTGGCGTCACATTCTTTCTAAGAAAAGGAAACACACCAGAGAAGTTAGGAAAAGATATAATAAATAACCACTGGTGTATCCTCCTTCTATCGTGGCTACGTGACTTTGAGGTACCTACTACATCCATTCCCAAGTCAATATAGTTGATAAATCATTGTTTTCCTTGTTACTTTTTCCACTCCCTCATCCGCTCTCTCGCAACTTTCTCTTCTATCCACCATTTTCTCACTTCTTCCCACGCGACTGCCGGGCGCGTATCACGGTTCGTCCATCTTTCGCGTATATGTCGGTACTTTTTTTGTCCTTCAACAAAATTATGGCGCTGTAATTCGTCGTCGATTTTAAGCTCCGAAAATTTCTTGGAGAACATTCGCTTCCTGAAACTTTCTCGGTTGACGAGAGCGAAGTACAACCTTCACGACTAGAGTTTCCGATTACTATACTGATAAAATTCATTTCTGTAGCATTCCTATTCGTTGAAATTAAGGACGATCGTTTGAATGATACGCAGAGCAGAACTCGAATTCGAATCGAAATTTCAAAGACCCTAGGGAGCATGTATCACGGAATTCATTTCTACTAAGTCCTACGCCTCTTCGCGAAATGAAAGCTTTTCTATACTCTTGCTCAGTTAATTTTCTTCGTTCAATGTTTCGTTCCGACGAAATCCCTTCAAAAAACGAATCGTCCTCCACTTTCGTCTGCTTCTCACGACCTCTTCATTCCCTTTCGCTGTCCCTCCCTTTTCATCCGCATTACACCACACTCCTCTTCCCCTCCTCCCTCCTGGCACAACGCTCTTCTCTCTCTCTCTCTCTATCTCCTTCGCGCTCACACACGCACGCCCTCTCGACTTCGCCATCGCTGGCTTTAATCTCTTTCGAAACCACTGAACGCCATTCTCCGCACTAAATCAAATTTATTCCTACTCCTCTCCCCTACCGCACTTTGCTATACTATCGCATCCTCCTCCTCTTCTTCCTCATTTTACTCTTCCCCTTCTCTTCTCTCTCTCTCTACTTCATCTTCCTCCACTCTCTCCCTCTTCCTCTTTCCCAGTCTCTGCCCCCTCTTCTTTCAATCGCTCCGTCAATTCCCAACTCCAACCTTCCTTCCCTAAAAAGGAATTCGATATTCCCAATACAACTCAAAAAATATAAACAGAGCTGATTTTATTCCTCCCACGCTTCTTTCCTCTCCGAATCTCAGTGTTTTCTCCACTTTACTTCACTCCACTCCACTTCCTCGGCCCATTCGTTCTTCTTCCATCTCCCTTCATCTACATCTCCGTTCTTTCTCTCCATCTGTTCTCGTCCTTATTCTTTCCCTCTCCCGTCGTTCATTTCTGTCCCTATACGATCATTTTTTTCGCTTCTGCGTATCTTTTGTTTTCTCCTTTCCACAGATTCGTCTCCTGTCCTCCCTTCCTTGCTTCCTCCCCTCCCTCTCTCTCTCTTCTGTATCATTCACTATCTCTCTCTTTCTCTTCTGTATCATTCTCCATCTCTCTCTCTCTTCTGTATCATTCTCCATCTCTCTCTCTCTTCTGTATCATTCTCCATCTCTCTCTCTCTCTCTCTTCTGTATCATTCTCCATCTCTCTCTCTCTCTTCTGTATCATTCTCCATCTCTCTCTCTCTCTCTTCTGTATCATTCTCCATCTCTCTCTCTCTTCTGTATCATTCTCCATCTCTATCTCTCTCTCTTCTGTATCATTCTCCATCTCTCTCTCTCTCTCTCTTCTGTATCATTCTCCATCTCTATCTCTCTCTCTTCTGTATCATTCTCCATCTCTCTCTCTCTTCTGTATCATTCTCCATCTCTCTCTCTCCCTTCTGTATCATTCTCCATCTCTCTCTCTGAGACCTTCACTGCCTCCGCTCTCATCGTCCTCTAATATTCCCATCCCATCCTACGAGACCGCAAATCTCATTCTTACTCCTTCCTAATTCCATTCTTTTCCTCGTAACTACATTGTTTCGATCTTTTTTTTCGTCCGTATCTATCCCTAACACTCTTTTCCTTCATCTCTCTCTTCCTCTCCATCGTTTATATCCTCTCCGCATCCATTTCAGCAAACCCTCTCTCTTTCCCTCTCACTACTACTCCTTCACGTTTTCATTTCCACAAACTCTCTCTTCGCTATCTTCATTTCTAGACAATTTCATTTTCTCTCCCTCTCTCTTTCCCTATCTCTGTATTTCTCCCTCAAATTTTCACTCACCTCCCTCCTCCTCTTGGGGCGCTCCGATGTACTATCTCCTCCTTTACTTTTTTCACTCTCTTTCTCTTTCACTCGCTCTTCTCATTTATATTTCTAATTCTCTAGCCTCCTCCTCCTCCTCCGTCCCGTCTTAAAAACTTTATCCTTCTCGCCTCTTTGTTCTTTATTTTTTTCTCATTTTCCCTTTCCTGAGTTTTCTCATATCTCCATTGTGCCACGCTGAAGCCCTTCTTGCTTTGTGCAATATAAATATGTCCCCTCCTTTCAACCTTTGTCCAAAGACAACTTGATCTACAAGGTTTTTCCTTTCTTATTCACTCCTCTCTCTCTCTCAGCCATTTCATTAATACACGCCTTCACTTTTCTATTAGGGTTCATTTTTTTCTCTTTCAATTTCCCCATTCCTTGTATCTGCTCTGTCTTTATCTCTCCCTCACAACCCATCTTTTTTTTCTCCCTCCTTCCTCCTCCTCCACTATCTCCTTGTTCTTAAGCCGTCCTGATCCTTTGTTGAGTCCTACTCGGGAACCTAGTTGAGCCGAGATAAGAGCCAAAGAAACTCCGCTCCACGTGACGTAAGGATTTCACCGTTTCGATGCGTTGACGCATGTCTGCCGACCCCTTTCGGATAGGAGGTGACGTCGGAGACACCGTTATTTACCACCGAATCGATGGGAGGATGAATGAGATTTTTCAGAACCCCGCGCAATGAAATGGATTAGGGCTTCTTTCTTTTTTTTGTTTTTGCTCTAGGAAATGGCAAGTGTCGGTTTGAATCACAATAATTTTCGTCTCGTTGAAAGCACGAATCGGGTCGATATAAAAGACCAACAAACCCCCAGTTTACTTTTTAAAAAGTATAAACATAATTTAATGGATTTCTGAAGATGACTTCAATTGTAACATCATAGTAGATGGAGTACCTCTAGGATTAAGTTTGTATTAACTTGTGTGCTACCAAAAAGGCGCAAATTTGTAGCATCCGTGCAATTTTATTTTATCAGTTTTTCCTATTATGGGTACGGGCTGTTTTATCAATTTGAAGTCCAAAGAAACCTTCATTTTATTCTATGAAAATATATATGCACAAGAAAGTTTTTTTGAATAATTAAGGATAAATTTATTCATTTCTGTGATATTAATTACGTTATCATATGCAAGCCTTAACATTTTGATATATATATATATATCAGGGGCGGACTGGGCCGCCGGGACACTGGACAAAGTCCCGGTGGGCAGATGCTGCTCCTGGGCCGGGGCTGCCTTTGAGGTTATTGCCTCGGCCAGGAGCTGGTGTTTTTCCGTATTCTGAAGTAATGTTTCGCAAAATATGGGACGTGGCCTCTTAGGGGGCCGCAACATTATTTTAGTTGTTAGGTGGGCCTATATCCGAGTATTTGCTCGGGCCGATTTTTGCTCCCATTCCGCCCCTGATATATATACATACAAACATATACATATATACACAGAGCTGTAGTGAGGGCGGGGCAACCGGGGCAGGTGCCCAGGCCGCAGCTTTTTAAGGGGGCGCCAAATGGAACTCTTAGGTATTATACACTTCACAAAATGTGATTACATTTTGGTTTCTCTTCGCAACGGCAAACCACAGGTTCAGCTGAAGGACCACGACTGTACCAAGTCATAGGTTAATGTGTGCAAAATTAATCGGCAGCATCTACTCTTTAAGCTCTGAAAGTAATTTCTTTTATATATCCTCATCCCCAAAAATGTGTACCCCCTATCGCATTATATTAATCGTGAAGAATTTTCATCCAAGTCTTCGATAGAAGAGTAATTATTGAGAAGGACTTTATTGATTTACTGCTATCAAATCGAAAAAATCGGTACAATATACACTGTACAAACTCATATATTAATGCGTCGTTTAGTTATCTATCGAAAAATTTGAACTATGTAGAATCATTATTATAAAAATCAACTTAAATAACTGTACGAAATTTGGTGAAAATCGTATCAGCTGTTTTTTAGAAAATCCAACTGTTATTAAAGTTGCCGAAGAATAAACCATCCTTATATTAATTTCTTGAAAAATATGAACTGTGTAGTATTATTGCAAACATCGACTCAAGTAACTGTACGGAATTTTATGAAATCGTATTAGTCGTTTTTGATAAAATCAAATTGTTGTTAAAGTTGCCTCGAATAAGCTAGCCTTATAATATTCATTTTTTGACAAATATGAACTATGTAGTATTGTTGTAATCTCAAATATCTGTACGAAATTTGATCAAAATCGTTGAAGGCATTTTTGAGAAAATCAAATAATCAAATTGTTTTTAAATTGCCTAGAATAAACTGACCTTAATTGTTGAGCAATTTCAACCCTTTTCTTCATAGACTCTGCTCAGTATGATAAAATGCCTAAGTACGAGATTTCATTCATTTTCGCTGTATTGTTTAGGGTCTACAGCCAGTCACAGGGCAGACAGTCAGACGGCATTGCGAAAACCACTTTTTCGGACTGGGATACACCTAAAACGTATATTTCCATCGAAATCTCAAGATCGAATTTTTTGGCGATTACAATACCTACTATATCAAAATACTTACATTAGTATATGAGAAACTAAAAGGGAGACGAAATCGCGTCAGAAATAATCTAAAAATAGGACCTTTATGCACTCGATTTACAAAACATAATAGCTCAATCGTATGAAAATGCTCCTAATAGTATAACGGGCAAATTTATTAATTTATTTCGCTGGTTCCACACTCATGGACGTTCTTAAGTTGATGTTGAAAAACATGGCACAACACGATGTTCAGCAAGAGCAAATGCAGTGAATTCATTGAGGTTACAATTGAAGCAAGCCTATGGGGTGTTAATAAAATTAAAGAATGAATATGAATGCACAGATATTGAAGACTTGCTAAAAGAGATGGACGTGCAGTTTATATTTTTCTTGTTGGAAGATCAACCGCTTCACTAAATCTGTTCAGGGTGTCGATGTAATCGTGGATTGATCCATAATTTGGTACCAGACACAAAAAGTTGAAAGTCACGACTGGAAGAGTATATAGAAGAGACGAAGATATTTTGCGATGAAAAAGGAATCCCGATAATAAGAGGAAGAAAAAGGAATTTAATGATACGATGGAAACTGTAGTACCCTCAATACCTGAAACAACAAAATACTATTTACGATGCAGTGCATTAGGCATCAAATTTTCTTCAAAGGCAACTGTAGGCACGATTTACATCAGGGGTCGGCAACCTATGGCACGCGTGCCACTGGGTGGCACGCGAAGAGATTTTGAGATGGCACCATCATCTAATGACGAAAGTACACAAAATATATTTTTAATGAAATACATATGCAACAAAAAAGAGTACGCCATACACTTCTCAAAAAATTAAAGAAACAGGTATCCCTAACTTAGCGTCGTAGTTATATTCCAAAAAATAGCTTAAATTGAAAAATAGCTAATTTTCTGCAAGGAATAACTAAAAGAGAAGGTGTGTATGCAGCCGTAAAGCCACGGCGTTAATGACGTTGTCCGTATATGTCATACGGGCAACGTCATTAACGCCGTGGTTTGCAGGATTTTATTCAGCAAAGCTTGGCTGTGATAGAAGAAGAGCGTGGAAGTGGCATAGCAAACTCTTATGGTGCCCCCTTGCAAAACTCGATTTTGGAGCCCCTATCATTAATTTTATCATGAAAGATGTAAGATGTCAGGGGCATTTTGGAGCCCCCTTTGGCTGGGGGCCCCGGTACATTGCACCGGTTCGCTACGTGTACGCTAAGCCTCTGAGTGCGTGCTGTTTCTCCGATGCTCGGAACTACAAAAGGGGAAGATTTCTAGATTCACAGATTTTGATTTAAAAAATAAACTGTTTTCTGTGATTATCGATGGTTTACCTGCAATGATAAGTAAAAATATTGGTTTTGTTCAGCTACTCCAAGAATAGCTAGATAGGCCTATCTTAGCCCTTTCGGTGGCGAAGTAGGGGAAATGTCCTCTCGTTTTGTCAATTGTTTTGATTAAAGTACAATCTTTCTCCGAGGAATTGAAAAATCAGTTGGAGAATAAAGAATGTTTTGTAAACCCCATGTTTCTAGCAGACATAAAGGCACATTTGAATACGTTGAATGACAAGCTTCAAGCTAAAAGGCTGACCGGGTTATACTTGTGTGAAGGATGGAAATAATTTTGTAAGAAATTGCAGCTCTTCAGCTCTTCAGACTTGGAATCTGAGTTACTTTCCCAAATTGAAACTATTTATTGATAGTGATGAAAATTTAAAATTTATAATACCAAATTTGCATAAGTATATAATTCTCTTAAAGGATGAGTTTTCGCGGCGATTCCAATGCCTCCAAACTCACGGTCCGATGTTTACATATACATATATCATGAGAAAACAACAGAAATTGATCTCGAGCTGCAGTATTTCGAGTTTCTTGGGATTGAAATGGAGTTAATTGATTTCCTGAGTTCAGACGTGTTGGTCGATAAGTTTTCATCTATGAAGGACGAGGTTTAAAAAAAAAAACGAAAACCGTTGCTTATTGTTAGACATCTGTTCATGTACTCGGTCTCAGCTTCCAACAAAATTATCGGCAATGAATAAAATTGCATTCTCTCTTTTGTCTGCATTTGGAACTAGCTACTGTTGCGAGTAAGTGTTTTCTTTAATGAAAAAATACACATAATCCTGTTCGCAATCGGCTGACAGTAGAACATTCTGGAAGCTGGTCTTTGTCTTCAGGCTACCAATTATCAACCAAAATTGGCGTAAAAAATGGAAGGGTAAGGAAGTCGTTAATTATATTATATTAGTTTTATTCACTTCAAAACAGTAAAAACTATTAATTTAAAAAAATCATGCTTGTAATTCACACTGAAATGTCTTATTAAAAGGTTTTATTTTGGACGCATTTTTAGATGGCGCTGTTAATTATGAAGAAAATGTTTTTAAAATCGTTTCAATGAGAAGTTTTTAAAGCGATTCATTAGTAATTATTTTAGTTTTATTATAAATAAATCCCGCTTATCGAAAACTTAATGTTTTAACCTGTGTTTCATAAAGTGGCGCGCGAAGAAGGGCGCAAAGAGAAATATTAATAAAAGTGGCACGCGACAGAAAAAAATTGCCGACCACTGATTTACATCTTTATAGGAAATTGTTAATGATTTAAAATTTTTAAGTTGTGCTTTATATTGACAATATAATACGACTGAAGATGAAATGATAAATTCCTGTAAAAAGCTGCGTATACGTATAAAATCAATGTGGATGAACGCGAGTCAATCGAAGAAGTTCCGAGTTTGAAACACCACCTGCCTTCGTAAAAATTACAACTGGAATTTCTTCATGAATATGGTGTTCTCAATGTGGAAATTTTGCTGAGAATTTCTTGACATTCGCCACATTAATTTCAAGTGGACAGCGTTCTTTTAGTAAACTGATATTGACCAAAAATCTTATCTATTGAATAAGACACTGATAAAATATAGATTCCAATGACATAATCAATATTTTTGCTGCAAATAAAGCCCAAAAAATAAATCTGTAAAGAAAGGATTGTGTATTTTTGTTAAATACCCCTTTTAAAATAGGCACTTATTACTTTATTAGATTATCTTGGGGCGACAAAAGTGGTCACAACGGCCCTGGGCACACTTAATTATGAAAGACTACAGAATAAATACTCTCTATCCAAAATGCTGCATTTTCCAGCCTTGATGGTACAATTTGTTTATCTAAGCTATCGGTAAAAGTACGGCGCCTGTTTTAACGATAATTCTAACAAGGAAAATTGGGACAAGTATTAAATCCGTAATATATTCCTAAAGGTGACGGGTAATTGCAGTGGCTGCTTTGGGAGTGCTGTTTTTTACGGAGCGTTACACATTTGCTTCCTATGACGTCATTACATCCGTGGCATTCGGACGCATTAAAACAAGATCGATGTTTTTAAGAGGCAAGGAAGGTTAAGCCAATCAACGTTTTTTTTTCTCCACGGGAGAGGCTTATTCCGCTTTACTTCGCATGACTAACTGCACGAACACCGACTTCTGATTACCTAGTCGCCAGCTCTAAGATTAAATCGGCCGAAACTAGTTCAATTCGTGAGGACGAATGTTCTAAAAGGGCCACCCATTAATCTGCTAGCTCATAATATCCCCAGAAGGCTTGGAAGTTCAGGGAAAATGTCTAGACCTTGCAGTTAGTTTTATTTATTAGGTTTATGTAACGTGTTTTCTCATTCGGTAATTTGTCTTTAAGTATGGGTATGCTGCTAAGGTCTACGGAATGAGTTTGATGGAGTTCACAATAAAGGACGGAGTAACACAATTACACCTTGTTACATGCGCTTAATTCAACTAGTTAAATAACCCTCCCCTAATTATACTTGGGTATTGTGAAAATCGCGAATCCAACCGAACAAATGAGCTGGATGTTGTTTTTTCAAAGATTACGAGAATTATATAAAACAATTTCTCAGATTTCAGCTTAAAATAGAAAATGAAAATATTTATTTAATTCGCCTGAAGCTTGAGGAAAAGAAGCACGATTCAGTTCATTTCGACCCGAACAAAGCATGCTCGACGCTCACTTCAAAAAATAATAAAGGTAAGTAGATCGCATTGGATTGTCTTTAATTAAAGCCATTATGTGAGGGCACTCGAGCCGGCTGAGAGAGCCGCTCCACTGCTGTGGTACGTTTGGCTGTCTTTTCTCTCGTTCGCCAATTAACTGCAACTTATCTTCGCTTATTGTCAAGCCAATTATTCTGACGCGAAGTCGCGCTTGCGACCTGTATTCTTTAGCACCTAATTGAGTGTAGCCATTGTCACAGCCTCCGCGGTTCCATTTTACGGCATTGTAGCTCATCGAGTCATAAAAATTTCAATGACTCAAAAGCTGTTGTCCATATATGGTTTACGTGACAAGAGTCAATATTTGAAACTGAAATTTCTGCAAAACAGCATTACTTTACAAACGTTCACTTCTACAATAACATCTTATTATAAAGAGCATAATGATTTGATTTTAATCCTCAAATGTTACTACTGTAATACGATAGAATTAAAAATATATTAGTTGAAAATGAAACCATTTCAAAATATGATTTAAAAGTTAATGATGCTATGAAATTCTTAATGGGTAAATTGTAAATATTGAAATACAAACTGCGATACGATTTTCAAGGTCAACTATATAGAGAATAGTTTAACGAAAAAAAATGTGTATATATATATATATATATATTATTCTTCCCACAAAGGTTTCTTGTTATAAATTTTTTAAAAATCTGATACAGCTAACTTGTTCTTCTCTTTGTCTTACTCTGAAGATTTATATCTTTAGGACAGTCGCATAAAAACTTGGACATGCAAACATTTTTTGATGGAAATTATAAGATTTTGAGAATATTTAGTTATTTAGAAATAAATTTAAAAATAAAATGTTTTAATTTAATAAATGTTTTGAAAATTTTATTTCAAGTACCTTCTTGCACGTGCTACTCATGTTACTACCATTATCGTTCATTTTCATTCGATATGAAAGGAATTACAAATAGTGATTTTGCATCTTTTCCATACCAAAATCAATGTCAAAGAGGACGTTCTTTGTACCGTCATCGTTCAAAGAGATGAGTTGTTTCGGAGAGGAAATGATTTTTTAAACTGACGCGCGGCAGGATTTGACAAATCGAATGCATCCAATCAGTGGCGACTTGTCCATTTTTTTGTACCGCGCTACGTTCACTGGGCGCTCTTTGAAGCTCTCGGAAATAGAGGGTGGAACAAATTGCATCTTATTCATTGTCTGTGCGATGGAAACATTTTGTCTCCACCTCTGCCTGAAAGGTTTTTTGCGTTTCCCAGAGGTTAATGACTCAACGTCATTTCGGCAGACTCATGCCTTTGCAGGATGACTTATTCATCGTAAAGGTGATAAACACCTGAATTGCTGCCTATGAAAACTGCGTCCTGTCGCGTTGAACGAATTCCTACCTGTATATAAATTCAGAATTTAGTGATCATGTTGGCCATAGTTCATCATCATCACCTTTCGAAAATCAGTCCCTCGAGTGATAAATTATTTATTTTCAGTCGAATGACGCACGTTAAATTCTTATTTTTACTGCAATTTTTCTGGATTACCTAGTTTTATTTTTCAATTTTGCCAAGTTTTTTCAACTTGCTATTTTAATTTTCCAGTACTATTAGTTCACGTACGTTTTGTACCGTGGAGCACTTCCCTTGTGCCTTGTGGATCATAAATGTTTCCAAATATACATTTTTCTTTATTCTCCCCCTTCCATTCTTATTTCTCCGCGGCTAAACGTGTCAGTACCATAACTGCACATCTTTCTCAGATTTTAAAGTCTTCGATTTGGAGTATTATTTTATACAGCGTGAAATGCGTCTTTACCATTTATTTATTAATTCGATGCACGTTCAAATGTCTTATATAATGTATTTATGTGCTTTAATCCAATGAATAAAAGCATTTATTACCTTTCTTACCGCACTTCTTTTCCAGAATGTGAGCATAAGCATAATGCCTTTATCTTCGATAATGTTTCGTGGCTTCGAATAATTTTATCACTATTCACTTCTGATATCGCAGCAATATTAGAGGTATTTTTTCGATATCAACATTTTACAATGAAATATCTTAAACTCTTGGTTTTTGGAAGCTTTCTCTGTCTCCAGGTTTTAATCGCAGTAAAAATTATTTGTCTCTGATAAACTATCTGCTATGCCTCAGGTGTTACAAATATATTAAACCATTGAATCCTTAAAACTAATCTAGTTCCTAATTCAGTCAAGCTATAGCAAAGGGTTAAGGAGTTGAGATTTAAGAATTAACATAAACGTCAGTCCCCATTGAGTGATATTATCCCGCTTCTTCATTTTCATTTATATAGGTGAATAGAGCCAGTCCAAATTGAGTTATGTGACACAGATACGCAATTTTTTTAGCACGAATTCTTAAAATAAACAGAACGTGCTAATGTGATCACTCTTGTCTGTCCGTGGCTTTCTTATTTTTGATTAAAATAGCTCTTATCAATCTATGAACTTTCCACCAACTCTAATTTTCCGGAAGCTTATGTATTTTCCTTCAGCATGCTTGAATGTCGGAAAATTCAAAATTTAATAATAGTATTGCAGTCAAACTACTAAAGCTAAAGTACCTAGTGAATATTTCGCGGAACGGAAGGTCTAGTGAGGATCTTAATTCCAACGAAGCGGGTTGCATCCTCCCCAAATGGGAAGACGAAAAATTCATTTTTAGGCGCGTTTCGTTTCCAGCGTGAGCGCCTATTATCGTCGGTCGGTCCGTCCGTACGTACGTCCGCATGCTCATTCTTCATGAAATTTCTATATTAAGGACTTACAATCAAATATAATAAGAAAATCGCAAAAATAAATCACGTACGCCAATCAGGGGTACCACTTTACTGGTGACAAAAAATTAAATTTTGTCATATCTCGTAAAATATTAGTCATATCAAAATATCTTTCAAATAAAAGTTGTAGAACTAGTAAAGAAGAGTATTTCCTTTCCTATACATTTTTATTGTAGGAGTAGCCGTTATTGAGAAAATCGAACAAGAATGTCTTAATTCGAGTTGAAACGCTATTTCCCTTACGTACAGGCATATAATTTCTTTCTAATACTCCATTGTACGAAACGCGACCACTTGTGATACGTTGTACACTACTCTAACTTGTTTGTATTTTGTTAGATTTTTTAAAAATTTCTTCTGAAGTGAGTTTGTTTTTAGTAAAATACCGCGTTTAAGGCATTTAAAATCACCAAACGCTCCATTTCATTTAATCTAAAAATAAGAAATAAACATTCAATGATTTTCCATTGGAATTTTCTTGAACTATTCGAATTAGACAGAAAAGTAAAAAAAAGTATCGCCAGTAGATACATGCAAAATATAAATAAAAATTCCTCTTAAAACTCTGAAAACGATTTATCGAAAATTCTATAATTTTTTTACATTAAAAATGTTACGAGATTTTAATCAATTTTATCACCGGTTCAAGTATGCGGAAAAAACAAAAATTCAAACCCAAACAGGATGTTTCATTCATTTCGACCCTTAAACCCATATCCCAAAAGCCCTGAACATTTATGGTATCTTACGTTTTTAATCGTATTTCAACGAAAGACTAACCACGGAATACAGCGGATCCAGTTAAAAAATTTCGGTCGGTATTTTTTCAAAGACAAACCATTTATTAAAAAATGTTTATTAGATGTAATCTTAATTTTTGACCGACAACATACAAATTATTTTAATGAGTATTATTCTTTTAAATTTTGAGCAAAAACATCACTTATCCAGTAAAGTGACTGCTTCGACCCAAAATATGACCAGCAGTACAGATCTTGATATATGCGCTCTGAAAGGCATATTTACTAATTAAAATAGGCACTTTATCTTTTAAGAAATACCTCTCAAAATTCATGTAATTATTAGAGCTACATTAATTTTCACATAGTACCAAAGTTAAAAAGCAACATTTCCTTATCTTCCACAACATTTTCCCAACCGATTCCACCAAAATTTTCACAATATTTATACTACCATCAAATAACGACATTTCCTCAGCATTTTCTCCTAACTTTTCCTCAACGGAGAAAACGTTTCAGCGAACAATAGACAACAGTTTACAGCCTCCGTATACACACACACACACACACACAGGCGTTTCGCTTTCCTAGGTTCTTGTGATAAATAATTATTTACGTGTACCCGCGGAGGGCAACGAAATGGACCTCCGTCCTTGGAATACTTCATCGTTAGCGGCAGCTCGTAAAATAAGCTCTTGGGAGCGTGTTTGTCTCTTGACGAAAGAGCAACTTTTCACGGAATAAGCTCTTCTCTACTATCTCCTCTTTCTCTCCTCTAGCGTCATTCTGCTCCAGGGCAATATTGGTCCTCCTGGAGTGGTTTCGAACGACCCACGGGAATTCTTGGGAGGGGACAGGGCACACGAACTGCTCCTTTTTGAAGATAAAAAAGGCGGGAGAGGAAAAAAGGTAGAGTCGCGTTCCTGGCTTTCCTGGGTACGGACTCAGGGGTCACGTGACCCGAGGCATAGCTCCATCCTACGTGAGCACACTTCTTAAATTTCGGAAATCGAATGCGCCTCTCCGAATGCGCGGGAGACAAAAGGGGTGGCTGAAGGGGAAAAGGGGAATAATATTGCTCCGCCACATTTTGAGACGTATCTTGGTGACGCAAATGAATAACAAAAAGAAACCTTCCTCGTCAGAGTCGAGGGCGCCCTCTTCAGGGGAGAACCTTTTACACTGGTTATCTCGAATGCGTCTTAACTCTAAATTAGCGGAAAGGCGCTTTGAATATGAATGAGAAATGACGAAGGGAAAGAGTGGATACTGCCACGCGACGATACGTATCCCGCGCTGAAAGAAAGGATGAAGCGGTTGTTGGAGCTAACGAGGGCCGTACGAGGTTACCCATTGTCAAGTTAGATACACTTTCGAGTACGCTGCTCCTTGTACGCATATATTTACGTTGGTTAACATCTAGAGGTATTTTGGAGAGGTAAATCACGTTAAGAACCCCAATTCCACTCGCATGAGCAATCTTTTAAGCGCATTATCTAACTTTTGCGCCGAGGCAAAGCTTGAGCGACACGTGAAAATGCTTTCGGGGAAATAATTTTGACTGCTTAAGCTGAAGGGCAACTTGAGGTAGATCCTGTTCAACGTTAGCAAAAATTATGGAGAAAGAAATCCATAAGCTTCTTAGCTCCGCATACACTTTTAAGTTCTTCGTCTCGATCAAATTCACCCAGATGGGAACATTAATGCCGATGGCTCGGTAGAACGCAGAATTATACCATCGATTTTACCCTTTATCTCAGGTTCATATCAGCTATATTCTACTGTTTTATTATTAATGAGTGCTATTTAAGAGTAATATAAACTGATGATGGATCTAGTTTCTACTAAATCAGTCTTTTATATCTTAAATCAATATAATGTATGCATAAGTCGCTGAAATATCTAAGGAGAATCTCGTCAAGTTCAAGTTATTTTAATTTAAATTTGAGAGTTTAGACACAAATAGACACTGAAAAACATTTCAATCTTGTGCAATAAGATTGCGTACTATTAACCTTGAACCAAAGAGTCGCTCGCCATATGGCCTATAAAGTGAAAAATCAAAATTAACTGCGTACAAATTTAATTTTTGGTTTGTTCTCAATTTAAATTTCGCTGACACATGAACCATGTTGAAAGAAATAATATATCATAAATTCGCAGCTGAGCTTAAAAGCTAAAATGAACAAAGTAGCTAAACCGCAGCGCTACGCTATTTTCCCATTCATTATTCTCTTTACGGAATTTACATTTCTGCATATACCATTTACAAGGTCTCATTACGCAACTGAGCGATAAATCCGCATGAAGGATTTTAGCTATTTTGCTTGCGAATCGTACAAATTCGTGGAATATTATACAACAAATTTGTACGATGAGTAATTAATCGGTAAGTAAATAAGCTTAGAGCGAGATTCATTGGTACTATAACAAGTACGGTCAAACTACAAATTAAAACGCGGTATTGCTTGATCCTCTTCCTATACGTGTATTTGCTATTACTACAGTATGAACAATAATTTCCAGGTCGTAGAGCTTTACGCGGATGCCTGAAACTTCAAATAATAAATGTGCTAATCTTTTAAATACAAAAAATAACTTTCATTGCTTTTTGCATGGCCACTAAATGCAGCATAATTTGAAGGAAGGACACAACGAAGGAAAAAGGTAAGAGAAGGAATGTGTGAAGGGAAGATGAGCAGAGAAGAGACGAGTGGAGAGCGAGCGTGTTGGTTCTGGCTACTAATGGTCGACATTTCCGATATCCTTTCGAAGTAGAGTGCTTTCTTGGATTTCACATCGCTGAGCATGATCAAATAATTCCATACGTCCATTTCGTAAGGTTAACGGTTGGTTGTAATGAGAAGCCGATGCCTTTGCACGAGCAACTACAACGGGTATCGCTTATCCAATTAATCCCATTTTATGATTAATCGCAGAATGTTCCTGATACATAATTACTATAAAGTTTGAGTTCTAGAATTCAAACCATCTCATCGAGCTGGGATGAAACGACAGAAATACCAGCATCTAATGAGTTAATTCAGACAAGTAAATCGAAGATATTTTTAGTAAAAGTTTTTGACGTAATTTTATCGACTTCTCATGTTAAGCTACAATGCACATAAGGATGATTTACTATATAATTTAATGTTCAAGACTGATATTTTTCGTTAACATAACCTGAACATTCACCATTAGCAACTGACAAATTTTCCTATTAGTGTGAGAAAAATGAATGAAATGTCATGTTTTCAGTTTATTTTATTTTACAAAGAGGACTATCGAGATAGCTTTATTATAGGAATTAAACTGATAAACTAAGCAGGTCCAAAAACAACAAAAAGTAAAAAAAACTAGTTGCACATTTAGGCTACAGTGCAAATATCCTCCGTGGTGATTTCACCGATAATATGTAGAATCTAAAAAAGATTTAGAATCTATTAAAGACTATTTTCCACGGATTACATCTAAATTGTACCCGAAACCCGCATCTAGTTTTCTCAACCTTTTAAGGTTATTGTGAGACAAACTTTATCATCGTATACACACTTATGTATGGCTTGTTTTCATTATTTTTGCAAATATATATTTCACCTCTTTCCTTAATTTTAATCTTAAATAAAATCGTCGAATATATTCTCGAACAAAAATTTAATTTAAAAAAACGTCAAATCAACGACACTTCATTTTTATCTCGACAACTAAGATTTCCTATCTTTTTTCCTCTTCATCTTTGCTTCGCAGCTTCGTTTCTCTTTCTTTTCGCTTAGCTTCATCATCATGTGCCCCTTATCACATTCAACTTCCTATATTCACATCTGTATTACAACCTTCCAGCTATTTTGTTATTGCCAAATTCGAGAATAATTATTCTCAAAACATACTTAATACATGCTTAAAATTTTTTATGACAGTGAAAGCGAAATTTTTGTTTCCTTAACGGCACAATATTTATATCACATTAGTATAGTATTAATAACAATAGAAATTTTCACTTACGTGATACGGCAAAATCAATTGTGGTGAGTCCTGCTCGAAGATCACTCCGAGTGGGTCACTGGAGAACTTGAATAAAAGTGACCACCAATCTACATTCATTCCTTATCCGTAGCAAGGGTTACTGGAAAAAAGAGGATTTGAAAAAGCAATAAATACCAATCCAAGGCGTTTAAAATAAATCCATTCTGACACGAAAAATCAGAACGAAGCTCCCAGAGTAAAAATTATTTTCGGGCCACAGTTTCAGTTACTACCACATAAACACAGAGTCCCCTAAGATATCTAGGACACATTTCTTCGATAGAGCTAGCAGACAGTTATTTTTTCGAAAGCAAATATTGAAATAACTCTACCTTTTTTTTGCTAAGATGAACTGGAATAGCCTGACTTTCGAGTGGACGAACAAATGAAACTTTACTTTCGTTTGAACTGATGAATTTTAAGAGAGTTACTCAGTTTTTAAAGCGAAATAAGAAAGTTGGGAACTTGATTCGCTTTTTTTATTTCGCCGATGTTTCAACTCTCATTTATTTGAAATTCGACGGAAAAGTTGGCAGCTTTCCTTTCTCTGTCCTTTCACATTTGTTTACCGAGCGGATTGTTGCCGTTCTGGTGCCCGGAGGGTATTCTACTGTTTGGCGTAGAGAGGGATCTTCTATCGGGAGCACACACGGAGGTTCACCGTCGAGAGTTTTATTTTCCACTTTAGAAGGACGCTAACTTTATTCGCAGTCCAGCGATACCCGCGGTTCTCACGACGGCGAAACATCGTTGCGCACTTACACATTCCTTTATTCTCTTCCATTTAGTTTCAGATGGCATCTACCGGAGTGCGAATGGGACAGGAAAGGATTTTAGGCCTGGGAACCATTTTATAGCCTTTGTTTGGATTGAATAAGGCGCTATTTCGTGCTCGTGGTCCATTTTGGGTGGGTATTAAATTCCGGTTTTGGATTTCTCCAGGTTTCTTAGAGTTTTTATTTTCACAGCCGAAGAAATGCTTACTTCATAAAATGATAAAATGTAGTTTCCGAATTTCCGTTTGAAATTCATATTGCAGGGCTTTACCGTCTTTATTAATTCGGTCTTCATTTCTAGCATAAGAAGTGTTTGAGATTGACGTACAAATGACAAAAATCACGACACACGATTTAGAATTCCAAAAATTATTCGAAAATTTTTACTTCCCTATAGAAGTATTTAAACAAAACGAGCCTAACGTAGTTTAGAAGTTAACACAAACGATCCTTTCCAGTCAAATTATCATTCAATATATTTTGTTTTATTTAGGTTATATAAGGAGAACTGTTATCAAAAGGAAATTTGCTATCAAACAAAGAATGTGTCTTGTAGATAAAGACTACAACTTCTGAGGTGTTTTCTAAATTTAAAACTCAATTTTCACTACTTTCCTAAGACAAGATGACGGAAAAAGTATAATTTAGTTGGCATCTGGATTCTGACATAAAAATAAACTCAAACACAAACTAAATTAAATTTTAGATGACCTTATTATAACGTAAACGCCATATCAAGATCGGAAATATTCGAAGTAGTTCAGTGCCATAAGAGAAAAATGAACTGTAATAATAAATACAAACAAAATACATTAGGGCAGTGCTCCTCACCGGTGTGCCGCACACTCTGAGGATATTTAATTTTCACAAAAGCGTTTGGAACAAACAGTTTCACATCCAAGGGATTTATCTTGAAACTACGAGAGGAATTAAAATACCTTAGCAACGATCATAAAACTTAAAATTAGTATGCTACCTTTAGATTTAATTTGGCTAAAAGTTAAATGTGAATATCCTTCAATATCTGAATCTGCCATCGATATGACGTTCCAAATTCAACAACGTATTTATCCGAATTTAGTTGTTCGTCAACGGCCCATATTAAAAATATTAAAATGGCATGTTTAAAGAACATAGATGAAGAAGTTCTTGTAGCTCTTTCTATTACTGAGGCAAATACGTATAAAGTGTCTTTGTACCAAAAAGGCAAGCCTAAATTTTCCGACGAAGAGCATAAAATTGTTACACGTTGAATTATGTATGTACTTACAATAAAATTATACATTCATTTGAAGATTACTTTAACAATCATAAAATGTCATCTAATTGTCACTTTGACTTGTTTTATGTAATTTTTTCTTAAAAAGTGTTTATTTACGCTGTGAATTAATTAGGGGTGGTTTGGTGTGCCGCGATGTTTTTAAGCATGCATGAAAGTGTGCCGTGGAGCAGAAAAGGTTGGGCAGCACTGCATTAGGAAATGGAAATATACCAACTACTATATTTCCTGGAAGATAATGTATGAATATCAGGGGAGAGATGAAGATGTCGGTTTTGATTGCCAGCTGAAATTGCCTAAAGATAAAAGTACTATGGCATTTTAATCCCACATACGAGTATAATAAAAAAACAATATAAATACTCGAATGAAAGTGACAAAGCATCTCTGGAACGTTTGAAATTATGACGAGAATCGAATAAATAAAGGACGACTCCTTTTTTGACGCTTTCAATCTTTTACGTGGAAATTAAAGCAGCTAACCATATTTATGGCCACGGGGTTAGAACTACAAGGTGTGGTGAAGTGCAATGAGTTTTAGATTTATTTCGGAAGGATACAGAAATTGAGCAATAGAAAGTAAAACTCAAAATTTTCAACAATCACGTGAACAGAGCAATAGCTATTGAAAGGTAACTTATGACGACAATAGCTTCAAGAAACACGGGGGAAGTTATGAATCCCATAACTTTATGGGTCCAATAGTTATTGGTTGCATAACGAAATCTTTATGCAACCGGGCCTAAATCGCATGATTCAATATTTAGAGAAGCACCCAGAAAGATGTTAAGAAAAGAAAAAGATAAAAATGCAAGGAGTAGAAAAATCAATAAAATTAAAAAGAAACAAATAAGTTTAAAACTTACAAGTTAACTGGATGTAATTACTCGCCAGAGACCTGTTGTCACACTCATTCGCGCACGTAATCACTCGAACAAAACAAACTCCTTAAAGTGGAAAGAAAAGAGGGAAAAATCATCACCTGCTGATGATGAAAGATTGGATCTCGAAATACTTCCGTTGCTAACAGTATCTAGAGAATTTGCGTGTTTGACATTAAGTCCGTAAGTGTGTGAGTGATTCGTGTAATAGGCCCCTGTCGCTTTCGGTAGGCATTTACACGTTTTAGACCAATGCTTATTATATTAGATCCATGAAGCGGAATAATTTCCCTTAAACTTAAGCATTAATTTTTCCTTGCTTTTCCTATTTTGTTTAGTTGCGTGCCCGTGTGCGTGAGTGTGGTTGTTAAGTAGGCCCCTGTTGCGGTCAACCAGACTCACAAACCTAACAACGGTGTGATAACAGAGTCCATGATCAGGAATAATTCCCTTTAAACTTGCCTGTTCAACTTATTTGTTTATTTTAAATTGTATTTACCATTTCTACACCATGTATTTTAACTTTTTCTTTCGTTATTATATTTCTATATGTTTCTCTAAATACTCTTACATTTTAGGAGTAATCTTGCAACATATTATTTTTGCCGTAGCCTCCACCATTATTTATTATAAATACATCCTAGTGTTAAAAATATTCAGATCGATGAAACCAATTCAACATAAACAGAAAATTAATGACTGTACACTGAAAAAATCTGATGTGGCCAACACACGACTTTCTCCATATTTGGAGTATAGATATTTAAATTATTATGAATAGGATTATAAGGCAAAACTATTATTTCGTATCGTAAAAGAATATAATCGTCCTTATTGCCGTAAATTACGGATATTTTGAATGTTTAAAGAATTCACCGCTACATGGTTGTGGCGCTGTATACTGGAAATTAAGAAAAAGCAAAATATCTTCGAAATGGATGGTTCTACGAAAATTTGTTTCAAACAAAACTTGGAAGAAATATTATTCTCTACAACTTTGGTCCTCACGAAGATGACCAATTGCGACGTTTTTAAGGAGATATTTGACGGAAACAGAAAAAAACCGATTATTTATAAATAATTCCTAAACAATAACTGCTATGGAAAATTATTTCAAATGAAAGTTGTAGGAAATTATATTCTCTATAACGTTGTATAGAATTGTATATACAATAATGATGTTTCAATGGAGAAATATCGCAAAAACCGAATCGGGTTTCGAATATACCTCGACTTCCGTTTAACCGGTATTCTCCAAAAACTAATCAGTTCTTTGTGCTCATGCTGAAGTCTTATATATGAAATATGGTATTAATATGACAAGTATTTTCTGAGTTAGAGCGCCCACAATCACATACATCCACACACAGACATCATTCCGAAAATAGTCTAAACGTGTTCTAGGGACCTCAAAACGTGTATTTCCGTTGAAATCTCGAAGTCGATTTTTTTCGTGATAACAATACTTTCCATTACTACGTATGGAGAAAGTAAAAATTCCATACTTAAACTATTCCACTATCTTATGAATCGTGATTTACCGTTGTTTTTCACAACGCGTAATAATGAAATTCCCCTTAGAAGTTTGCCGTTGCGATAGAAGAAGCGAACCCGTAACTGGGGCATTACCCGATCCTTTCACCGTTAAATTTCCCCGCTTGACATGTAGTCTCCCTTTTACCTTTTCCGAGAGAATAATATCCTCTCATAACGATATGACATGGGTGAAGAATTTATGAACCAAATAATATGGGAACCCCTCGCGTTTTCTTACTCTATTAATCCATTAAAAGTTTCGTGTTCTCACGAGCAAGGACCGTTGTACAATTCTTCCTCCTTTTGGGAATACTTCGGACGTTCGGAATGATGAGGGGAGAAGGGAGGTGGGTTCGAGACGTCCCACGGCGGGAAATTATATCTATCTCTGCCGCTACCACGGTGAAGTACGCGGCATACAAAACAGGAAGAGATTTATTCATATGGGAATCTCGATCTGGTCCTGAAGTCGTTAAAGCGATCTTTATCAATTCTAAAAACAGATATATCAAAATCTGAAGCATAATTTTCTGCGCGAAGAACCTGTATCTATAATATATAGATGCTTCTGTCATATGATATTGGAGGTGGAGGATACAAAATTATGAGGCACATCCAGATGTGCTAGAAACTTTAAATTTGGTCACAACCGAAGGAAAAAATCCAAATCTGTCGAAATTCCCATATGAGGGGCTATTTTGGCCCCTTTTTGCCCCATAAGAAAACACGTAAATCAGTGTAGAGGTTTTTATAATTGCTTTTTAAAAATAATTCCCGTAAAGATTCTAACTTGGGACTTCAACTATTGGGAAGCATAGAAATTGCAGTTTCTTATTTTTGAAGACAATTCAAATCTGAGTAGAATTAGCGTAAATTTATAGTTTTCATCGGAAAAAAAGTGGTAATTTTTCCGGGTAGCAACAATCGGCTGCCTTGGCAACGAGGTCAATACTTTCATATGAGTAAGCTTTTTATGGGAATCAGAGGCTTATATTGTAATGCCATTAATATGAAACTACGACTAATGAAAGAAATCCGACATTGATATAATCCCCATTTTTGGGTCTGTTTTGCCCCATTATTGCCCAATACGAAAACAAAAATGATGAGGCAGCTTCATATGAGGTAGAGACTTGAAATCTGGCACGGTTATATGATTTTGGACAAACCGATTGGGTGAAATTCGAATTTGTAAAAATTCTAAAATTTAAAAATGCTTGCAGAATGCAAGCACTGTATACTAGTATCATAAAATACATAACATTTTTACCGTAGTTTCGAAAATAACCTATACCTGGTTGATATGTTTGTACAGTTTAACCTGCAGTTCCTATTAATGGTAGTTGTATATTTTTTTATTAATTAACTTCATTAGCGTCTTGTTTGTTGTAAAGCCAGTATCACAAAACAGGAAAGTTTTATGGTACTGAATTTTCCGCAACTACACTTCTATTTTAAATAACTGTAAAAAATTATTTGCGGACGAATAAAATTTTACAGTATTTATTTGTTACGTGTAAAGCAGAAAGAGAAAAGTTATATGTAATTTTAAAAATTCAGCTTTTACGAAAGACTTTGAAAGATGCAAGAAGGAAGCTAGCATACGACATAGAAAACGAGTTCATGATACTTGATAAAAGTTTAATATAGAGGATTAAATTTTTCATCACAAGTAAAAAGGGCAGAATAAATTATATTACTTCAGTAAATGTAATTAAAGTGTTACATATCGTCATACAATGAAATATAGAACATTGATATTAACAATGAAATGGTGTTTCAGTAAACCTATTAAAACGTTTCCCGTATTTATTTATTCATCTGAAACGTGATATTTTAGTTTCGCTGTTTTTCTGTAGATAAAAGTCCAATAGTTTTCGATACGGGGACGTTTGCTTGTCTTGATATCGTGGAAGTCGATTTTCGAAACTTATTACTTACACCAAAAGTTCAATGGCCACAGTAAAATAGCATAAAAGAATATATCTACATCACGTCTAAAAAATAAATGTTTGCCTTTTACTAAATAAAGGAATGTTTTTTTATGCCAAACAACGAATGACTGGCATAAGTTCCTATAAATACTAAAGCAATTTCTCCCAATCGATTGCAACATTTTTAAGGAGTGCTTTTGGTCGCTTTTGTCCGTGACGCAGGTTTCTTTTGATAAGCCGCTTATGCACGGGATGCCCTAGGAGACCGAAAAACTTAAGTTCCACTTTAGCCCGCGAACACACAGAAACGTTCCGCTTGGCAACATTCCATATCTTGGTGAGTGCTCTCCTTTGGGTGCATAGAGGTTTCACGTACAACCTAGAAGTTGTTTGTTGTTGCATGCACAGATATACACACACGTAGGGCGGTCCTGGTTCCGACCCTGAGGCGAGAATACATTTGCTATCCATCCTCTTGTACCCAAGTGGTCTCTTCTTCTCTTCCTTTATAAGCATCGCTCTCAGACGTCTTCTTCTTCCGTCGGAAAAATAAATAACACATAGAAACGTGAATGACAGCTCCAGGGGTTACCCTTTCGTGTTTTTCGCCGAAGATAAATCTCCAGTTTTTTATGCCAATTATTCAAACGGCTCATGTATATTTTATTTATTTCCAAGGACGAGAGAGAGAGAGAGGAAGAGCATTCATTATCCGTTGGTTTCTTTTTTTTTCCAAGGTTTTGACAGCGGTCGAAATAATTAGAAAAAAGGAAGGGATGCCATTTGAAGTATGGATTTGGTTGGTAAATGGCATGGCGATTTTTAACAACGGCGAAAATTAATAAAAAAAAGGTCTGGAAGAGAGATATGGGATGAATAATCCAGAATGATGTGAAGAATCGAAGAAAGGGGATGGAAATCGGAAGGGAGAGAGAAAGAGAATGGGTGGTGGAAAGATTGAACGCGGGGAAAAAGCAGAAAAAATAAAGAGAAAGGAGGGGAAAGAGAAAGAGGAAGGGGATGTGGAGAAGGATGAAGAACGATGAGAAGGAAGAAAAAGAGGAGAATGGAGGGAGAGGGAAATTGTGGAGAGAAGGGGATGGGGAATAAATGGTGGAAAGGGACGTGAGGTGGGGGGGGGAGAGGGAAAGGAGTTAGAGAGAAGGAGGTGCAGAAGAGGGAGAAGTAGAAGGGAATGGAAGGGAAGTGGAGTAAGAGCGGAGGTAGAGTGGGGAGGTGAAGAGGAGAAGGAGGCAAAAGGGTAGGGAATTCAGAAGAGCCGGAGGGCGAGAAAAACGGAGTGGAAGGAAACTTAAGGAACTGGAGAGAGAGATAGAGAGATCTCACAACGAAAACAGTTTTTCTTAATCTTTGCATCAATCATCAGTTAAATGTCGACTAAAAATTTAAGCCATTGCCGCGTTGCCTCATGAATACCAACGCTCTGCAGGAATAGCAATGAACCGATCTTTGCGACTTTGTCGTATTTTTTGTTACCCTTTGAAAGGGACGTCCGCTAAGGCTTTTAGCGTTGTTAGTATTAATACCGTGCGCTGAATTTAACAGTCGGTCCAATGAATACAAATTTCTGAACGTGTGAGACAACGTCGAGCAACTTAACTACATCATTCGAAACCATTTGTGAGTTCCGTGCTGCGTTTATCCAGAAATAAAATTTATTTAGAGTTATAATAAAGGGATAATATTCAAACGATTTTTACTTCCTTAGCTTAAGTTATCCATATAATAAAAAACTGTAGAGTTCGTCTTATGATTGGATTTTAATTCATAAATTAGGTAGCATTCATATGTATAAAAATGCTAGGAAAACCAGGTGCGCATTTCGCCGACAAAGAAGCCATCCTCAGTGATGAATTACCGATATTACATTCTAAAAATGACCATCACCACTTACGACGGCTGAAATACAGCCGATATGTGCATGTCTTTCTATACCTGTTAAGCTAAGTTATTTTAAGTGATAATAAAGGTTCTACAACAAACACTATTCTGTTAAAAATACTGTTCATCGCAGCTTAATCTACTATAATATATTTTGAAGAGTGTGTTTGTTGGTTTGTGTGTTTGTTCATGGAACTCCTCCTAAACGATAAAAGCTAGAATAACAAAATTTGGTACGATTCTTCCTTACATCCTAACTTTGTGAACTGTCAAGGTTTGATCAACCGGGATTAATCAGTGCTGCCAATATAGGGGATTAACATTTTTCCATAAGATAACACGTATGAATCCATTTCTTGATTTGCAAGGTATTCTTCTTTCAAGCATTAAAATACGTAAATATGGACCGAGTTTTTTCGTTTTTGCTTTATTCGACGAATAAAACTTTATACTATCTTATTCCTGCGAAGTTTAAATGTTACACGGTCGAAGTTTTCAGAAATACCCTATTTGTTTCGAAATTTTGTGGATTTTTCGTACCCCTCCCGGGCGCTGCCAAGGCGGCCGTCATTGTTACCTCCGATTCAATTAGCTTCAGTGAAGCTTATAAATAGACTAAAGTTTAGCGTTATTCGCTTGGCACTTTTGTTTAAGCAACGAAACGATCGATATTTATGGATAGCAACGTAAATAGATACTACTGAATATTATTCAGGAAGCGTTTATTGATGAAAGTAATTGAAACTTCTTTCGTCTATTGAATACTGGAATCTTACATTTTTTGTAAGTAAAATAATTATATTCTACATTATAATGTTTATTAACGTAAATGGGCTCACGTATCTGGTGTGCATTTACCGGAGTCAGTGTTCAATCTTGGACAACGGTACGTTGTTTTTCACGGGTTTCTTGCTTACAAGACACAAAAGTAAATATTTCAGCGAGCAGGGCCGGATTAAGCTGTACGCAAAACACGCAAGTGCGTGGGACCCAGAGGACAAGAGGGCCCACTGGGGGCCGAACGTGCCTCGCCTCGTTTCGCCCTTTCCAAGTTTTGCCGCACAGATCACAAACCTCACAATAATTGTCACTTTTTTGGGTGGAGTCTTAAATGTGTTGTGCTTGGGGCCCATGGGTCTCTTAATCGTGCATGAAATTATTAGATTACGCTCCTGACTCCCAATCAATTCCCAAAACCATAATTTTTCCTGTTAATCGAGCTGTTCTTTCTTCTATTTTCCTCAAATTGTTGGAATACTACAAATCATCGGCTTCTTCGGAATATTCTATTAAAGGAGCGTGCAACCTTTTTATTTAAATATTAAAAATTACCGTTCCCGGTGGGCCGAATGACGGTTTTCAACTGAACTTATTACCAAGTTTTTAACGTTTAAACGTCACCATTAAGGTTAGATAGTCATAAGTTTATGTAAAAGAATATAAAATTGCCAGTATTAAATATAGGTCGATTTTTTTTAATTGAATACACGCGGGTCTCTTAAAACTATTTTCGGATACAGTTCGACAAAATGCACTCGAGGAGATAAAATGAAAATATTTCACGTGATGTTAGTCGAAAAAATAGCAGTAGTTCCAACAGGATCTACAAAATGATGCGAAAATTTTACTAAATTGACAACGGAACCCGGTGTTCCCAGGAGGTTACGCATCAAAGTACTAACCGGGCCCTACGAGGCTTAACTACGGTGATGGGACGAGAACCAGTGTTTTCATCGTGGTATTTAAAAAAATAATAAGCCGTCTTTATTAGGTCGATATTTAGACATTAATGTCAATTCTTACATAAAAACCTGATGAACACAGACATCCATGTCCTAGGCGGGATTCGAACCCCCGACCTTAATAACCGTCGGCAGATACCATTCGTCTACCAAGGCCGTTGCCAAAGAATACAACGCAAAGAATTGGATTTACCCTAGCTTACTTGATTGCAGAGCAGGATTAGGCGGTATGCAAAACACGCGAGTGAGGCCCAGAGGACAAGGGGGCCCACATTGGCTTACCCTATCCCGTCCTGCAGAAACCCTTTCCGAGTGTTGCCGCACAGATCACAAACCTTGCAATAATCTGTTTCTTTTAAAAAATTTTACGATTTTGGTGGGGCCTTAAACATGCTGTGCGTGGGGTCCATGGGTCTCTTAATCCGGCCCTGTCAGCGAGGCATAATTACATAAGATATGAAACTGGATTTGGCGAAAGTAATATGATAGGAAATAAAATTATCGTTATATTTGAATGCAATAGGCTCAGAAACGGATTGTTACAATCAAATATGATTAATTGTTAAGAAAAGCTAATTATAATTTAAAAAGTATCTACTATATATTTTAAAGAGTTTGTATGTTGTGCTGTAGTAGCTTCACTAAATCCGTTGAAATTCAACGGGAAATTCTGCTAGTGTTTTTATATTTAAATGGTTTTATATACAATATGACGCCAGGTGTTTTTTCGGATAAAACAGCCTCATACGTTAGAGCACATGAAAGAAACAGAACAATAATTTTTGCGTTCAAGATGTTCAATTTCAACTGAAGAATACCACAAAGAGGCTCTAATGGCTTATATTTGTATATCAAAGGCGGAGGTGATTTTTGTAATAAAACTATTATTTTTTATTATCGCGCCGAAAAATACATTTAAAAATCATTAATAATGTAAATTTTACAAAGTAAAAAAGGAAATGTCGATATTTTTACAAAATAAACGTTTAATCAAAGCTTGCTGATACATACAATTAATTAATGTTATATAAAATCTAAAACCTTGTGAAAACTCTCAAAATGATGTCTACATTTGCTCACAGATTTATTTTAATCTAGTTTAAGAAAAAATCTATAAATATTAGCTCGAACTTAACTTCATTTGTAATTAACACGCTATTTTAAATTCGATAATTAGAAAAGTAGATTTTTTACTTATCAAAGTTTCAAGGTCATAATTCCATATATACCTCAGAAACGTTGTGTTAAGTAAATCGCACAAGAATTGAGACAAGTGTTGCAAAAAATAGGTTTAGAGATAAGAAAACTCGGGAACGCATGAAAACATGGAGGAATTCCTTACTGCTTGGTTTTTTTTAATCATGGCAACGTGAAGACACATGATGGGGAGGTTAAATTTTATTCTTCCGTTCGACACAGTTCGCCACTCCTAATTCATCTCGCAGGAAATTACACCAACGAAAGACCTACTTTTTCAGCCAGAGATAAAACATTTCCCATCATAACACGCTACTGACCTGAATATTCGGTCAATTACTAGGGAGATTTCTTTTTTTAGCCTTCCGCCGTTGAATACATTCTCCGAGCTGATACCTTATTATCATTTCCTCACCCTTCACCTTCCGAAAAACGCTTCGGCTCTCAAGCATAATTCCTTCCTCGTTAGCCTCTTCTCCTAATCTCGATTCCTATACTGTATCGGAGAAGTTTTGGGCGGGCGAGTGTTCAGGAGATCATCAACAGTTTTGTTCCAACTCAGGCGCAGCAAAAAAGAGGGAGGAGAGGTATTCGAAGAGGAAGATGGAAGGAGGGATCGAAGGTATGAGAATGGATTGGTTGCCTCACACCGTCTCTCTCCGGGGAGGAAAAAGCTATACATGCTTAGGGATCGCAAAATTGGGCGAAAGTTTGTTGACCGAAAGCATTTACCATGTATTTCCGAACGGCTCGGTCACTTTGGGGAAGTGCTCTCGGATGCGGCGGAGTTGGGAGGCAAAATTGAGTACGCGTTAAGAGTCAGCTCTTTTTAAAGTAAGGCCTTTCACGGGGAGCTCTTGCGCGCGAGGCACACTCCCTCACACAGACTTAAAAGCTATCATTTAAAAATTCAGCAGATCACTTCTTCGTCGCGAGGTGACTTATCGAAAGGATCGATCGCGCCGAGTTTGCTATTATCTTTACCGTATGCACGTTCATCTCTCTAGCGTCCGATTTTGGCGCGTTAATTCGTTGACAATACCTATATATAGTCGTTGCACGCACAGTATTTCGGATTGACTGACCAAAGGACCAGCTGACTTGTATCAATTAAACGGAAAGAGTAAGTCTTACATAGGTCCTGAAATAGCTGACTACTCGACTTGCTAGGTTAATGTAAACCACGGGTGCACAACATACAGCCCGCGGGCCAAATGTGGTCCGCCGACACCTTTTGTTTGGTCCGATTGAAGCTGGGAGTAACTCAGCTGGTTAATTCCTTTTATATCAAAAATACAATTAAAATTTGTAAGTTATATTTGTTCGCCACTTCATTTTTGTCACATAAAAATTGCATGTAAAATTTGTTACGACGATTAATAAACCGACAATAGCGTAGTTAAGATTTTATTATGGACAAAATTTTCAAAGTGTGGCCCGCTTAGGTCCAATCATGGTCGATTTCGGCCCGCGTCAACTTTTGAGTTGTGCATCCTGATTTAAACCAATTGATCTAACGTACGCTATTGCAAACGTAATGACTCCTTCCTTAATATTTAATCGTCTGCTCCTTGCAGTGTTACTTGAAATTAGGATGAAATGCAGGCCTAACTCACGAAATAATAACAGAGATTTAAAATCCTAAAATCCTGTTCGGATCCAGTTCCATATGATAAATTTATAGTATTTTCTAACGAGGTACTACTTTTTAAGAAATATAAATCAAGGAATATAGAAAACACATTCCAATGAAATCAGGATCATCGAAGTCAAAATTTTGGTCTTTAATATATATTAAGAAATTACACGTTAAAATACGCCCCTCTTACACTGAATCCATGTTTTGTTTTAACGCAAGGATTAAAAAAATAAAATAACTCTTCTCCGTAAGAATATTATTACATTACACAAATTTAATTTTATAACCATATTAATATGTTGACATGAATAAATAGAATGTCTGTTAACCGCAACTTCAATTCTTTTAGCTGAAGTGTCCCGCTGGACATAAAAGACTGGACAGGCCTGATGTAACGTTTTTTTGGAAAATTTCCACTAGCCTACAAGGAAATCATTTAGCGTAGCCTCCCGTCATACAGAGAATTCCTATGTTATCAATGGCATCGATGCTGATTTTGCAGTTTGTACTATGGTTTGTAAATTTATTGATAAAAGAAAAAGTTATGTATTTAAGCAACAAAATTACAGCACTGCTTCCCGCAAGACATTTATTGTTCTGATGTTTGAAGCCGTACCAACAGCAAAGCGAATTCGACTTGGATTGCTGACACGGAGAAATTGCAACACTACGCTTGCTATTTGTAAAAGCAGGATCCTCAGATGCACACAACCTAGTTAATGATTTGAACCGAGTCTTGTTGACTATAACTGCAAATGCAAGCCTTGCATAAAGAAAGCGCCACTGCCAAGCAAAATTTACTGCGTTGCAATAAAGAAAGCATTCCTTTCAAATTAATTATTATTTACGCCCTTACACTTTTATGTGGAACACAATCGACTGAGTATTTAATTAACAGTTAAAACACGCAATTAAAAGGTTATTATATATATATATATATATATTTTTTTTTTTGGGCAACTAGGTGTTGAAGGAAACCCAGTGAACACTTACCGGAAGTAGAGCCGCTGGAGTGTTGTTTCTCTCTTGTGCTGACGAAGGGATCATCCCGAAAGCTCTAACCTCTACAAATGTGTCTCTCCAACACCCCAGCGGCTCTACTTCCGGTAAGTGTTCACTGGGTTTCCTTCAACACCTAGTTGCCCAAAATATCCTTACTTACCTTTCCTCTTCCTTAGTATTTATATATATATATATTTGCTGGTTATAAGTCAACAAGGCTATTGACCTGGCTAATCAAACTAAACCAACGTATTTAATACCTAATAAATAAAATTAAAACAGCCTTATTGTATTTTTATATAAAAATAATCGTATTATGCTGTTAAATAGCTTCCCATCTTTCATCATTTCACAGTATAATATACGACTATTTTATTCTCTCCCTATATCTGTCTCCCCTCCTCTCCTCACACCCATTTCTCACTTAAAAGCATTGTACTAGTTTCCGTGGTATTTGAATTTCTCATTTTTGAAATATTGAAAAATTCCCATTTTTCTGGCAACAAAGGGATGTTTAAGCTAATTCGGCATGGATTCGGATTCTCTCTTCGTGAAAAATATATTGTTCTTTCGACCGTACAACTATTCAAGTCTTAAGTTCGTATATTAATTATACGAGAAAATTTTCATATTGGGAAGTTAATTACATCTTAACTATTCTACACTTCAAGGTATTCAGATTTTATACTTTCGTGTTTGTGTCTATATACCTTCCAAGCAGAAAATTCTTATCTATTCCGGATCTACAACTTAAAATCCGGCGTGACGCACACAGCTACACTACAAAATGAATGTATAGGATAACTTTCCCTTTTTTATTTTCGGCTAAAAATAACTGGTTTATCTAACGGAATCAATATTTGTGAGCCTCGATCAAGCAAATCCTTCAGCCTCTGGGTAAATATATTGACAGAGTAATAAAGATTCAACTCCTCTGAGGTTCCAAGAAATTTGGTAATTAATTATAACATTCAAATGCTTATAATGTAGCCCATTTGTGCAGAGCTTCCTATAAATAGTAAAATCAATTAAAGCATTCTCCAATGCTAATTCGTATCAGGGCCGCGCCGGCATATGGGTGCAAGGGGTGCATTGCACCCGGGCGAGAACATATCAGGGGCGGCAATTCACGAGCGGAAGCAAGAGTCTATCTTAATTTCATGTTTTTACGAACATACAAAACGTCCTTTACATTCCGCTGTGTTTGTAAACTCATGTGATAGATCGCCTTCAATAATGAAGTACTTTTACTTAATATATCGAGACGATTTGCATACGAGAAAGTTTGCGCTATGTGTTCCGCACAATTCATTTCTTAAATTAAATACAACTTTTAATCTAAAAATCGAAAAAATCAGGGCCAGAGTGCTTTTATAAGTCCGTAAGGGGCGGCATAAACTGCTTGCACCAGGGCGGCAAATAGGCCCGGCGCGGGCCTGATTCGTATTTAGTATGCTCAGCACCAAAGATCTATTATAAGATATCAATTATTTCAATCTTACATTTTTTTATTAAATCATATTTTTTATTCTAGTTGTATTTATTGTGCATGAAAGGATAAAACATTTTAAGTGATTATCACTTTTGTTATAAGTGGGTTAAGACGTCAAACTATTCTCGTAATTTTATGCCTATGTGCATGATGAAGCGTTTCCTAACATCATCCTGCCTCCAAACAAGTGTAGTTGCACAATTATATTCTATAACGCTTACAAATACCGCCAACAGTTAATTTCTCCATGTTTAGGTAATAAGAAAATATTAATGAAAACATCACAATCTGATAGGCTTATATTTTATTTGGTTATTTTTATTAATAATTAAAAACCAAATGGACCGAATAAATTGTGTAGTTCATTAATTTAACAACTGTTTTTTAATAATGGATTGTCTTCTACTGATACAAAGATTTATAAATCTTGATCTGTATTTAACATAGATAAGTGCTGATAAGTGCTTTTTAAACTACAATAAATTCCAAATCTATAATTAACGCACGCGATAAAAGACTAAATTAATGAAAGTTAACTATTCATATTATTTCTCAAGAATATAGTTAACTGACGTTCACGCAGTGCTGACGAGGAGAAAGAAAGCATCTGAAAAATTATGTTAACCTCTACCTATCGCGTCGCCTGATATTTCCCATTCGTCTCAAGAAAGGTCATCTGCCCCATTAGACCACGTAAGCCGTCAGTTAAAGTGACACCCAAGGAAAATTATAGTGTGCTACTCCATCAATCTTCGTCAGCAGAAAATCGCAATTGATAGGCTTTTCTGGTTCCTTTGGGAGAGACAAAACACGTCTATCCTTTCTAAAGCGTACGTAGGCGTTCTAGACTTCTCGTTTTCAATGGTGATAAGTTGCGACGTCGCTTGATACTAGGCAGATAATTAAAGATTCAAAACGAAAACGGTAAAATATAATAAATGTAAGTATATTTCTATTGGCAAACTCTATTTTTCCAATAACAAAAACACGGGTCACAAAATGAAAACCGAGCCTAGGATACCAACAAATGGAAAGTATATTTACTATTCGTAAATCACAACACTGAAGCTAAGCTACTATAATAATACGAGTGTTATAGCTTTAAAAACAACTTATGAATTACTACTATTGCAACACGTCCTAGATTTCCGTATAACACCATAATCAAGATGCAATATTGAATTTAATATGACGAGAAACGGCCTGCAATGAATTTAATTCTGTTAGATTATGAAAACCAGCAGCGAATTTATCAAACAGATAAGTGGAAAAAATAAACAAAATGTAAAAACACGATTACATATAGGCTCTTAGCGGAACAGGAAAATGTTTAAAGGGTAAACGTGATCCAAAAGAAAAATATGCGAGAAACAGTTTAATAAGAAATTTGCAAAAGAACTAAACATTCCACCAACGCCCTAGATTTCCATCAAATATATAACTTAAATTTAAGCTTGACATTCTCTATATGAAAATTTTAAATTTTCCCATTTTAAAATGTGACGAGCAAGTAACATATTAAACCAGCATAAAACTGCCGGCCAACGATGTCTCGAGTGATGAATAGATGCATGTACATATTTTGAATAAAGCAAGTCAGCCCTTCTAAAAGAAATAGAAAGGAGAAAGGAAAGATATAGGGGAAAGGCCTGAAGTCAACGGTTCGATGACATGCGAAATTGTGACCATGACAACCGGATAGAACGGCCAAGGGAGAGAGTTGAATATGGAACTCTTTTGAGAGATGGGTCATTCAGCTAATGCCAACTTATGAATGATGACGGCGATGATGATTCAAGATTTAAGACAAAAGAATGACATTTTCTCTGAATCAGTAGGTTTTATAAAAATACATCTCCAAATTTTCATTCATTTGAGAACTTAGATTCATCCATAAGTAATTCTATTAAGCTTCAGGAATTTCACGAAGAAAAATTTTAGAAACAAATAAGCAAAATTTTATAGGATTAAGGTCGGAACACTACATGACGGATTTTCAAAGTAGAAGTAAAATTTTCAGTATGCCATATACCATGCATGTAGGTAATTTTCCTTTAAGCACAAAATAAAAATTACTTGGCACAAGTAAGGTTGTATTTTCTGTATAAAATATGAAGTTTCTTAGAGAAGGAGTAAACTAGTGGCACTCGAATAAAAATTCTGATGGTTCACATTACTTTCTTGGTACGCGACTCAAAAATCATTTGCCATCCCTGGTATAGATATTCGGCAAGGAACGCAAATTTCCGAAAACGCCCGAATAAATGTGGAAGAGCGACAACAGCAACATTTTTCAATTCGGGGAAACAAAAATTATAGAACAGCTGTATAGCAGGGATCCCCAAACTACGGTCCGCGCAGTGATTTAATCCGGCCCGCCTGCCTTACCCAGCCCAACGACATAATTTTAACGGTGAAGCTTCTTGATAACCACCCCCCCTCGAAACTTGCTCTTTGAAGTTTTCACACGGCTCGATCAGTCATTTGAAAAGTCTCAAGTGACCCGCGCTGTCGTACATAAAGCCCAATGTGGCCTTTTCAATATAAAGTTTGGGGATCCCTGCTGTATAGCAGAGAGATAGGTAGCTGTATTGATGTGAAGCACAAGTATACGGCGAAATATGCATTGCAGAGAAGCCTAAATATACGGGACAGTGCTGCGCTGAAAAGCCTAACTATACGGGAAATCCGCGTAGCAATTAGGCGACACCTGTGTTGCGTAAAGCCTAAGTAAACGGCGCTACACGGCGAAGTCGGCCAGCAAGGCGTACCTGCACTGTAGTGAAGTCTAAATATAAGGCGAAATTTGTATTGCGTGTAAGGGTGGATTTGCATCAAGATTTCCAGACTTCAAAACGGATTTGAAAGACCTGTCCACATCGTCAAAAAATAGAATAAAGAAAACACTAATTCTGACTACGTATATTGTGGAGTAGATAGGGAAGAAGCAGAAGAAACGTTTGGATGCGTAACAATCGCCTGAACAAACCCGAATGTGGTATTTTTATTCATCTTTATCCTGATTTACAGAAGACGAAAATAAGTTTGTAATTATTTTCAAACGAATTGACAATTTTAAAAAATGCTGTTTCTCTGCAAAGCCTTACCAGAAAAGAGAATTCGTATAAAAGAACAACAGGGGTCGAACGAAAATTGCACCTAAGATTTTATCCCGGTTTTTCATTAAGTTCACATATTTTTTGAATTTATGGAATATCAATTTATTTTCACACAGTCCAGAGATCGAAAACTGAATTAACAGGAGGAGCTACTTTTTTTTAAATTTAGCATAAATTTTACATGAGAAGAGCTGGATGAGTGTTCCTATAAAAAATGTCAACTCATATTTCAGAATACGTGAACATTCAGTAATTGAAGCAACGAGCGAATATGAAGTTACAGGCACTTTATTTAGAAGAAGGGGTTGATTCAGGGAGTCGCACAAAATTTCTTGAAGAGCCGCATGCTGATAAAGAGTCTCAGATTGCCGAACCCTGACTTAAGCATTTGTACTAAAAATATAATTTATAACATAAGAAAACTTTATAAAAAACTTCATTAGAGCCCAGAGGGATATAGTTGGAGTTCCTGTTAATGACTGACTTAAGCATGAAGATGACGGATTTGATAAATATTGCTTCGTAAGAGGAGGGTATATTGAGCCTTCTCGGAATTTCTTGTGCCTCAATTATGAATTGCAAATTGAGAGAAGGGACCTAACCATGGTCGGGCGCAGGATTAATAAAAACTGTCATCATCACATTTGTATATCTCATTCATTTCAGCTCGTTCGGGAGAATTTGGTGTATTCCTTTTTCTCTTTTGGAGAATAGCAAGTTGGCCACGTGACGTGCAAATCTCCACTATTCTCATCTAAATCAATGTCCTCTCCTTTTTTTAAATGGCAGATATCTCCCAATGGTCTCAGAAAATAAAATGCAAATTATTTCGAACGTATTATTCCACCAAACAATACGTTTTCTTTCACAAATACGATTATTAAAGATAACTCAAAAAGTAAAAAATATTTTGTTAAGTTAGAGATTTAAAAAGCTCATGGACGCGAACTTACTTGCGAGGCGTAAAATTTATCTAAAAACTTTATGCCTGTAAAAAGGGCATAAAAACATTTAATCGAATTTTCACTTTTTTTTAGACAGTAATGCTCATTCCAATCCCCACACGCCATTCAGCTTACAAGTATTTACTCTTACCCTACGATTTCCATTACCTACGATTGTGCCCTTCCCATTTTTTAGTGTCTGTTATTTCCTAAGTATTTACCCATACCAACGAATTTATACGCTTCTTTGATTTAGCGTTTCCATCTATGAAGACGCTCATTCAAATACTCGGAAGTGGCATTTAAAATTTTATAGTAGATTCTTACAATGTTTGTTTGTTTTATTTATTTTTTATGAACTTTTACTAAACTGGAATTCCAAAATTTAAGGCTTCGTTCGTACAAATTCCTGTGATAGAATACTTATCATTATCCACCGTTGATTTGGCAGCCGGTCTTGAGAAAATAGCGCAATAACAATCACAGATTGGACTGAACGGGAAAGGTTTGGACGGTTGCGGCTGGTATAAACTTGTTTAGCAATACCAATACAATATACCTATGCTCTATTTTATTCAGTAAAACTCGGTGGGACTGGACACTCTAGGTCAGTAGTGTCCAACTACAGCCCGCGGACAGTAGAATGTTTCCACCCTTTCCGCACGAGTTTAAAGATGGAAGGATACGATGTAACGTAAAATGAAAACATTAAATTACAAGCATAATGTATTTCGTTTTTACTTCTCTATTCCTATTATTGATAAATAAGTTTAAATAAAATCAGGCATTATCAACCCTTAACCCTTTAGTTTCCTTAATTATTCTTCAACCGTATTTTCAAATGAGTTTGGCCCGTAACGTGTGTGGAAACCGTCTATACGGCCCGCGATGAGTATAGAATTGAGTTTATGTGGCCCTCCAATGCTCAAAGTGTAAACCCATATACAGTCGAACTTCCATAATCCGGCATTCCGTAATCCGGGAACTCCCCTAATCCGGCAAAGTCTCCGAGTACGCCTGTTTCTCGTGATCCGCAATGTTTAGAACCGTCGATTTCCAAGATCAATGCATTATATATATACTCGTATGTATATATATATATATATATATATATATATATATAACACCTCAGATATCAGTAAAAACCTTCCTCGAACAGGTTGCATATCACTTCGCTTCCTATGAGTGGTTGCCTATCGTGTAACCACCTTTTACAGTTGATAGCGCGTATCTGTGTAATCGCCGTGCATAAAAATTTCTTGTGAAATTCGCATTTATTTTTCGCTACCTTTATTTTGATGAGCAGCTTTAACGGTGGCGTTTTTCAATTGTTTATTGTATCAGTGCGTAAATAAACTAATAAAACTGAGATTACGCTGAAACTGTCAAAATCGTAATTCGAGCACCAATATACACGCCATATATCTTCGACAGTATACATTTTATGCGAGCTTCCAAAATTTTAAAAACACGAGATATGTACCAATTTACCATCAAATTAAACGCACCGCGTATCTTAACTTTTTGTGTATTACCTTATTATTGTAATTTGTTTAAATTTAATCTAATATTTACTATATTACGTGTAATATCATGAATAGATGGGTTAGGCTTAACATTAGGATTAGATACTTCCCATAATCCGGCAAATTCCCTAACCCGGCTTCGGTCAGGTCTCAAGGTTGCCGGATTAGGGAGGATCAACTGTACTACAATGAAATCTCGTTACAACGTACTTCACAATTACGTATATTTCAAATTAACGTACTTTTCAATACTATGTATGAAATTCAGAGATCTCGAAAAAAGACTGTGGTTTTAACGTACGCTTTCATCCGTAAATGACTCAACTATAACCAATTCTTGCACATTCAAGTCGTTTACGTCAATTTTGAAGGCATTTTTTGTCTTTAGAACGAAAAGATCTGCGGAATTCCGCCAAAATCATAAAAGAAGGAATTTTCCGAGCTGAAAAATGTAGGACCGATGATAAGTTATCCCTATCGTTATTTTCACAATAGCATTGAGATAAAATCTTAAGTTATAGGAAATTATTCTCTTGTTAGACTCATTATCGCCAGTTTCAGTTTGCGTCGGATCTGCGAGAATGCCGATCCCCCACTGAGATGCTTTCAGAGAAAATACTGTACTCCTTATGGGTATATTCAGTATACCGTACTTTCAGTATAAAGTATACAAATTCATGCTCCGTAGAGATACGTTGTATCGAGATTTTACTGTACTAACATAAGTACATACGGCGATACTTAGTATTGCGGCGAAGGCTAACTATACGGCTACTAGCTTTGAGGCGAAGCATAAGTTTACGGCGAAATATGAATTTAAGATTAAGTACAAGTAAACGGTGAAACTTGCTGTGAAGTGAAACCTACGCATACAGCGAAACTTATAAAAGGGTGATACATAAAATATTGGCACTAGTTTGCTAGATGAAGTGCAAGAGCTTTCTGCTTTGGGCTGATGCATGAGTTATGGAGATAGTAGGTCTGAAGGCGTCGTATGAGCCAATATAAGTGCACGTATTGAGGTAAAGTGTAAGTTGCAGGCACTCTAGTACCGAGGTGTTGCATAAGTAATTATACAAGTCTCGAGAAAGTGCATTAGTCAACAGGTCAACAAGTGCGGTCTAGGGATTTTTTAATTCAAGAGTGGGCATTATCTGAGTGGAACCGTTATCGTTAAAAATATAAAACAATAGGTTGAAGAGTATTATGTTCGAAGGAATTTGCATGGGGATAAACTCTTAATATGTTATATGAAAGCATGAGAGTATATACATCGATATACTGAAAACTTAAATTTATTGTTTGTATAGAAAGGTTTAAATCAAATGGTAGGGTAACTTGATGTCTTAAAAATGTAGCGAGGCTCTTTGTGTGCTGCTTAGTATCGAGATTCAACAGTTACAATGACGTGAACTTGAACAGTAAAAATTGTATTGATTATCCAATTACATTAGATATAGTGTACAATTATTATATGAATAGAACATATCTGAAATTTATAAGACTGTGTAATTGTAAAAGTTAATGGATTTCAGCAGACGCACTCAATGCCACAAAATTCTGGGGGTCGTCATAGAAACTAAATTTCACATTGTTAAAATCTTCAAATAATTGAGCTGTTAGACTGTTTATCAAAGTTTGGAATAATGAGAAACTAATTAACTTAAGGATGAAAGTATACTCCGTTCTTTTGGCCACATATATGATCAAGTTCGGGGTTATTTCTTCCATTATAACCTATTTTAAAAGACAACTAAAAACTTCCTACTCTTTCCCCTTATAACTAAGAAGAATAAAGAGAAAATCACTCCTGGATGTTATTTAAGACGAACACTTACCTAACCTTAGTTAGGTCATCACTAATCAGCAATGATAAAAGTTTGGTAGAAATCATATCGACCGTTTTAAATTTATAATCGAGCTTACACAAAGACAAACATACGCTTGATTTTATATATTAAAATAGAACCAATCGTAACGTTCAAATGCATTAAATCACCACCATCAACAGTTGATAGAGCTAGGGCCTTATTAATCCTCAGAAAGTTTACTGTCATAGGTGTGCGTTCTCTGTGTTGAGATTTTCTTGCAATAAAAGATGTTTATTTGAAAGACAAACGATACGAAAAATAAGGTTTAAACTGTGGAAAGACATCGAAAGAATCCAAAGTCTAGTGAAACTACATACGCTCATCATAGAACGAATACTAACAACATATGAGCAGATTCGCATAAAATAATGGGGAAAACAGTTTATTAGTTAATGGACTGATTTAAATATCATGTGACCAATTCTAAAATGGTAATCGCTTTGTGATTATTGTGCCAGGGAAATTCAGCACAATTGCAACTGCAATTACAATTTGTTATTTGTTTCCGTTTTACGCAGTTCCGCTCTCAGATTTCCCGGGACCCTATTCATTTGTCATTTGTCTCCTGTTCCCTTTGTGGGAGAGGCGCGAGGAGGGAATTGACGCCTCTTTACGCTCCGTTTGCACACGCCAATCGAATCGCATTCCGATTCTCTTTTTATCCATGAAAATCCTCTGTCTCTCGTATCAACTCATTTTCGCTGCAGAATTCGCCTTTGTTCAGTCCCATTTCCACGTTCTTTTCCTCTGTGTCACTTGCACCCTGTGTATTCCTTCCTCACTATTTACTCGTATTCCTCTCACCATCGTCTCCTACGCGTTAAAGTGCGAAAGACACTCACAATTGCGATAACGACTCCTGTAACACGATGCGTTTACCGAATACGTAGCGACGTATCAATTTATGGATAGTTTTCCGTTTTACGCGTGTGTATATACATATGCAGTGGCGAAAACGACTGCGTTAAAGCAGTTTGTACGAATACGAATCAGAATTTGCCGCAAATAAGAAACTAAATACGTGGTGTGTAATTTTGTGGTTTCGTCTTCTTCCCGGATAAGAAAACAAATTATCGAATAATTCAATTTCTCTCGCATCCAGTTATGTTAAAATGGCTAATAGACCACATGTAACCACTCTGTACGAATATTTATAAGTTTTAACGATTTATCACTAGTAGGTAATTTTCCACTTGCGTGTGGAATTTTTAGGATGCCAATTAATCGGCACTAACATTTTAAAGCTGTTTTAAATCAAAATGGAACAGCACTTATGTTATCTTTTCGATGAAATGTTATGCAGTTAAAAAATTCACTCAATTGCATTCATAAATGTTAGATTTTTCCCTAAAAATCGCTTATGTATTTGGTCTGTTCATACGGAAAATGCCTCTGGAATCATGCAACTTACAGAATCAACATTTCCAGAATGGGTCAGTATACACGACCGCCGGACATGGTAAACATTTTTGTTTATAGAATCAGCTGCTGAGGAGTAATATAATTCTTTTTCCAATACATTTGTCTCATTTCTACCCATAAGAAAAGCATAAAATCGGTGTAGGGCATTATAAATTTGTATTTTTAAATAAAGTAAAATTAAGATATGAGTTCGGTACGGTTCTATATCTGAAAGAATTAAGATTTGTATTTTTTTGAAAAATGAATTGATAGCGTGTTATTCTGACGTTGTTTACATGTTAATCGGGTCGAAGTTCACTAAATCCGTTGAAATTCAACGGGAACTTCCGCTAGTAATACATAAAAGAGGAAAAAATTTCCTGTTTTTAACAATGGAGAATACCAAGTGCCGCGGTAACGAGCCCACTGCATTAAATGGGAAGCATAGTATTGAATAGCATTGATATAATGCTTTTAAAGGGAATTTAGAGACTGTATTTGAGGCCGTCGATCTAAACAAAAGATGTAATGATGAACTCATAATCCTCAAACAAGAACAAAAGCGTCTTATGTAATTTGCTCAGCAATTCTTCTCTAACTGGTTAAGATAAATGTTTCACCTGCTCTCTCAAGTCATTTGTTTTGTTCAAGATTTTTTCGATTTCGATTTTTTTCTTTAGAACGCAGTTTCCGTGTTACTTTTACACAAAGATAAATCCTGTACAAAAATTTCTCTTAATTAACGGATGCGATAACCTTCTTCCCTCTGGTGTGCACAGGCTATAAGGTCAATGTACGAGATATATGAACGCTCATTCTAAGAATATACATACGTAGTTATGCATTAAGACTTTAATATGCCTTTTACCTCGGTATGAAGTGAATTAAATGGGTATCAGAAGACTTCATATTTAAATAAACACCTATTTAAAACCGATAACAATCGCGTTTCCCCCATTATGCTTAAAAAGTGAGTTTTAAACTGTATCATTCAATACTTTCTTAGATTTATTCAAAACGAAATGTTCACCAACAGCGACGGTGGATGTTATTGGTCTCGTATACACAAAGAAGCCATTTAGTAGGAAATTTTAAATGGCAATGATTCTTTATATTCTTATCGATTTCAACTTTTCATTGTTATACACGTCTAATCAATCTATTCCCGTTTTCCCTATCTCTGATATTTTTTCCCCATCAGGAAGGGATAAGTAAACTTTTCGGATGGATACAAACTGCTGAGGAAAGGAAGAGAATGGGGTTTCTTCAGTAGGCTCTTTGGATCGTCTTCAGCCATTCGGAGGCATCACATTGAGCCAAACAGCGGGTCATTTCGGAGGGACGTTAAGTCGGGACAACCCCTTTAACGGTGAACTCTGTAAGAGCAAGCCGATACCCTAGCAAGGTTTCATCTTGACACCCTGTTACGCGCCGCCATCCTCCCTTTCCCTTCCTTCCTATACAACGCCGCAAAAGCTCCTTCCACCTCCCTTCCTCGCACCACCTTACTCCGTCTAAAATTCCCAACTCCGTCTCCCCCTCCACCCGCCCTCGCGTACCCTTAATCTCTATTTCTCTCGATTTCCTGTCCTCTTCATCCTTAAATCCTGGTTCTCTTTCCCGCAAGTCTTTTCCTTTCCCTCCCTCACTCCTCTTACAGTGTGACTCTGTCCTCATTCCATAATTCTCAGTTGCTGCTATTGTCAATTAGGTAAGAGCTTTTCACGGCTTCAAATCTCACTTAATCTCGCAGTACGTGAACACGTTAGACTCCTAGACTCAAAAACTAATTTGTTCCGCGATATTCTCTCCATTTATTTTGAAAATTTGACGTTTTGTTGGTTATTCCTTCTCTATAGGATTAGCGCTATTTTTTTGAAAATAAAAAAATTCAAGTACATAGTCGTTCTTTCAAAATCTGTAATTCCTGTTACTAAATTCTGTAAATATTATCTTGGTAACTGTAAATATTATCCTGATAATATTTACAAGCTACAACGAAAAACTTTACAATTTTCCTTAATCTGTTTAGCGGGAAGATTACTTGCCATTTTGCATAGTCTCCTCTGAAATGAAACTGTCGTAAACAAGTGGAGGTGTGACATGCTCTAATTATAAATTAAAAGGAGATTTTAACTACGGTACAACGAAAAATAGGCAAATTACACTAATGTTTTTAAACTTTTTATAAAGTAGCTGTTTAAATACCGACAATTTACTTTAAAATATTTATGCCGATCCTGCTTAGTTTGTCTTTTTTTATTACGAACAACCGTTGTAACACTAGCTAATTGCTCTGATTTACGACATAAAATGTAGAATTCGTCATACACATTAGCGTGTATATTCTAATTTTTTGTTCTTCTACGTGAAAAACTTTTTCTCTAAAACAACAGCTCCTTGTTTTATTTGTTATTATACGCAATGGAAAAATAACTCTACGCCACAGATAAAAAGATATATTTCAAATAATATTCATAGCTATCATTTATAAACTGAATTAATGATATGGGTCTCTAAAAATATGTTTTCGAAAATCATTTCCAGTCCTAAAGCTCATAATTGCGATGCATGAACGTCGCGGAATTCCGTCACGCTCAGTACACGCTCATTTTTTCCAATCAGCAGCAATTCGAGTCAAAAGTAATCTTCGATTCGCTTTCGAAACCACGTCCGGCCAAATAAAAGAAATACGCGGAATAATCTCATCCAGGCTTCGATTAAATTTATTGATTTATTTATACTCTGCTCTTTGGAACTGCTGGGAAATTAATATGGAGCGCTTTATTAGAGAAAGTCACCGGTAGTAATACTCCTAGGAAAAATGGAGATATTTATTCACCCCCATCGACGAAAAACATCGATATATATACCAGAGATGTACGCGTTCATTTCTATTTGTAGAATTTGCTTTAAATTTTGTGTTTCGCCCGAAATCAAGTCTTAACTTTGAGAATGTTGCGAAACACGTAATTTACATTTTCCTATCGGCTATGTATTTTCTGAAATTAACGTAAATGGCAACTCACATTTTAAATCATGTCATTTTGACACGATGTTGTTTTTTGTTCTTCCGGAGAAGGGATGCACAAACTTTTTTGGTGACGGGCCAGATAGCAACATTTTCATTTCGTTGGGGGTCATCCGGATTTGGAAGGGTAACACTGAAAGGATGGTAATTTTCTGTGTGGCTTCTTATAGCAAAAAATTACTTTTGTTTAGCTGTAATAAAATTACGTAAAGACAACTTAACCAGAAAATGTAGTACTACACAAAAAATATTTATAAGGATCACAACATGGCCAACTTGTATTATTTCACTGATAAACGGTTATTAATAAAACATTTGGAAAAATGTTCAATATCGTAGATGAAATACCCACCACTACAGTGAAAGTAAGAGAAATTGTGACATTAGCAAACGACATAATATGTACAAAAATAATTTAAATATGGTGGAGTGAATAGCATCAAACGCCATCCATACACCCTTTTGTCATAATGGTGAGAATATTGACTTGAGTCTTTTGCAGAGGTTATACAATGCCACTTGAGAAGCTACATACGTATATATAATTATATTAGCATATTAATATAGTTTGTCCTCGCATAGTTTTACCTCCGCCGCTGCTTCTGTTGGTAAAGGTGCTGTCTTGCGTGAATACTATGTTCCATCGGAGAATGCCCGCCGCTAGGCGCCCGAGTGCACTTTAACATTCCTTCAAGGCGAGTTGAGCCTCACGTTGCGCTCATGTAGTTTACATTAGAATTTTTATCATGCGTCATTTCTTTTCAACACATCGATTATCAAGAACTGTAATCGCAGCACCCAGCATATCCACGTAAAATACCCAGCCGCTCTGAGTTCCCAGTTAAAGTTGGATTGCGTAATGCTGGAAGCAGGACACATTTATACTTTCTCATATACGAAGTATATTGAGAAAGTATTGTTATCGCGAAAAAATTCGACCACGAGATTTTTACGGAAATATACGTTTTAGGTGTAGCTGAATCCGAAAAAGCTGTTTTAGCAATGCCGTCTGTCTGTCTGTTATTGAATCTATAGCCTAAACGGTAGAGCGAAAATGAATGAAATCTCGTATTTAAGCATTTTATCATACTGAGCAGAGGCTATGAAGAAATGGTTGACATTGCTCAATAAATAAGGGAGGTTTATTCTACGCATTTTTAACAAGAACTTCATTTTCTCATAAACGGCTACAACGATTTTGATCAAATTTCGTATAGTTACTTGAGTTTACGTCTTCAATAATACCAAATAGTTCATTTTTCTCAAAAAATGAATATGAAGCTAGTTTATTCTAGGCAACTTAAACAGTAATTTGATTTTCTCAAAAACGGCTCAAACGATTTTGATAAAATTTAGTACCGTTACTTGAGTATACGTATGCAATAATACTACAAACATCATATTTCTAAAAAAATTAATATAAGGCTAGTTTATTCTTGGGCAACTTGAACAAAAATAGGATTTTCTAAAAAAGGGCTGATACGATTTTCATTTTCTAAAGATAACTAAACGACGCAGTAGTATATGAGAAAGTTTGTGCAATGTATGTTGTACCGATTTTTATTTTATCATAGGGAAGATAAAGATCATTCTAGAAAAAGGTCAACGAGAGCTGAATTTCCCGGTGATTCGTTTGAGTTTAGGCGATCGAAAGGGCAATAATATAAGAGCCGATAATTTTATAATATAAATAATTTTTCGCGGGCTGGATAAATTGATCGAGATTGGTCCGCGGCCCGGAGTTTGTGCATCCCAGCACATAAGATGTTTAAGAGAGGCGGACGATTATTTTATTTAATCAACTTCTAATCCATATTTCCGAAAGTTGTTTGAAAAAATGCAAAAATTACTGAATACTAAATCAAAGCCTGAGAGTTTAGACATAGAGAGTTTAGAAAAAGTCTCATTGGGCGAATAAAACTACACAAAATCAAAGGTAAATATAATTCTAGGGAACAAACTACCGTAAATTCTTAACACTGAGAAATAGAAAAAATATTTGTTTTACTTTACATTTAAAAAGACAATGTAAAAGTATTCAGCTAAAATTTTACTGCGATCAAACGCTTTTATAATATTTGGAAAACTAGCGCTTGTCGGAAATTACTTCTTAACTCTGGCTTATACAAACTCCTATTACCTGGGAAATTCTGAATGGGCTGCCAGAGATCTGTCCGAGACCGTGGAGTCTCTCAATATTTCCACGAACCACTTAAGCCTTGATAATTTAGTTCCGTTTCCTCTTCCATCTTCTCTCTTTTATATCGCCTAAGCTTTCCTTTGTTGTATTAATCTGTCATTACAATTAATCTCTGCACGGTAGCGTTTAAACCTGGAGATTGAATCTCACCATAAAAACTAGTAGTGTAGTAACGCATTCTCAATCGCGATTTTTAACTACGCCTTTCTTACTCCCTATTTTGATCACTGATAAATTTTATCGCCTTATAAAATCGTTTGTTAATGGAGTTTAAAATTTTACCTCGCTTAAATTTGAGTGTTTCTTGAGAACTATATTAATTTGATGGTACTAACCACCGCACGGGGTCCAAACCATTTATTTAGTTTAACGTTTTCAGCATACTTTTCTATTATGTTCAGCGTTATGTATTTCTGTTTTGATTATTATATACATATATTAGTGCTGAAAATAGAATATAACTTATGTAGCATTGCCATTGTTTTATATTTTCTATAAGAAAATCGTTATTTAGAGCCATTATCCACTACCTCTTATAAGCACGGTAATTGTCTTTTAAAAATTAAAAACCTAGGCTCTCATTGCTTTATGGCTATTTTTATACAAATTAGAAGCTTAAGAACGAATATCTTATTATGGGCCATAAGCCTAAAGTCTAAAAATGTGTTAATTACTTAAAATTACTATATTTCCCTATAAAAGTCTCCACCGGTTTATGTGAATCGCTTCTTTGAGGTTCCAGATAAGCATATGAATGCAAATTTTTTCTTTTTCCTTCGCAAAGGATTAATGAATTTTAAGTTGTAGTCCATAAAACTCCCAAGTGCAATATTGAATAATAAAGCCTGGAAGATTACAGCATTGAAACGGAAAATCATCAAAAGAAATTTTAACGAGATGAATAAGGAATCTTTCCGATTCTTTATCAGATTCTTTTATTATTAACGCATGATAGCGATTCTTTTCCCGCAAGAGAAATATCGAACTTTAAAAGATAAAGCTTTTATCCGCTGCCGGTTTGATTCGATAAATCCAACCTCCTTTTTCTTTCGGAATAACGCATAAAAATCTCGGTTCATTTGAACGAAACGGCGACGAAATTAATCGCCTATGAAATCCCCAAAGTGGATTGTCTCTGGTGATGCCCGCTTCGAGGTTTTAACGTCGCTCGCCTATAATAGCATAATTTCTCGGTTCCTTAATTGACGTTATAAACGAGTTTTTCTCGGAAACGTTAAATGTTACGTCAAATCACTTCATTGGTTAGCACAATGCCTTACTATTTTCTCCTCTTCGCTAGAATGATGGCACGTAAACTTTCGCGCGACGTCGCCGTTTGAAGCGAAACGTTACCTTCTGGCGACGGATCGAATTCCATTCTAGTATTCCGTCTAATTCGTGAACGGAGCGCCGCATTGTGATGTGGAATCAGCACGGACGGCGTGTGATGTAATCAAAATATCAAGAGAGAAAAAAGAGTAATTTCGAAAATACCGCCGCACCGACGATAAAATTACTCGATGGAACTACATAAAAGCGGAAAATAAAGACGGAACTATTTTCATGTTCTCACAATTTATGAATCCATTCACGACGCTTTGATTGCCGAAGAAACTACCTCAGTTAGAAATGTATGAATATGCATGATTGTAAAATCCATCGGCGGGGAAAGAACGGTTACTACGTCAAAAATGAAATAATTTTGTCGCGTAGGACCTTTTTATGTAGGGTATTATTCCCCGCTTTCAATATATGCCACCGGATTCGAAAGGATTTAGGATGATGAATGAACGGTCAGAACGTATTCATAAAACGTGCGATTAATAGCCCTTCGTTTAATATTAAAGCCCAACAACCTCGTCAACCGTGGATATATCATTCCTCCCGGAGTCCGCCATTCTCGCTTCGTGCCAAACATTCATGGAAGGGATGCTATGTAATAAAAAACGCTGGAACGGAGCGAATTTTGATGTCGCGACGCACTATTTTCAGGGGAAAAATACTGAGAAAGCGATATAAAAAATTGAACCATTTGGAAGATGGAGAGCGAGAGATTTTGATACAGAGGAAGAAAGGCGTATGTAATATGGGCAGTCAGTCAGAAATTGAACAAGAAAACAGTAAATTCAGGGCAGAGGAGGGGAGAACTCTGGAGCTATGGAGAGGAAAAGGGTATTCCAACAAAAAAAGAAATAAATGGCATCTAAAGGACTGGACAGACAAAGAACAGGAAAGAGGCGAAAGACAGCGAACGAAGAGGCAACAAGAGAAAGGCAAAGGTAAATGCCTAGAACACGATGCCGCAACATTACTTTGGTACTAGGGTAAGCGGGTGTTATGGACTGCGTGGAGAAGACGATCGGGGATTCAGAAATGGATTAAAAGTGCTCGATATTTAAAAATCTTACAATATTTTTTATCAAAACGTGCGCAATTTTTATAGTAAACTTGCTCTAACTTGATCTCCGAAAACAGGGGAGCGGAGAAACGTGGCCAAATCGCCCTCAAGAAGAGACCGAAAGGAAAGACGAAGACATCGAATGTGCACGACGTGGCAACTCTGCCGTTCAGTGACCGGCTGGAGTCTTTTTCGACAGCTACCCACTCGGAGATTTTCTCGTCTCTGACGTCAGATCTCAAGCTAGACCTCGCTTTACTGTGGTGGTTTTTAAGCGTTCACAAAATACTTCGGCTTGTAATTATGGCGTAGAGTCCTTCATATAATGGACCGAAGGAACGACTTGGGGAAAGAGAGAAAACGGCGGGAAGAAAGAAAGGAGAAAAGGCAAATCAGCGCAGAAAAAGACGGCAGAAAAAAATACGGCAATGGCAAGAGAGAAAACAGAGGAAAAAGGGAGGGACGAAAAGAATGATAGAGTGACGGAGGGATTGTCGGTTGGAGTCGAGAGGGGAGTGAGTGGTGGAGGGGGGGGAGAGGGGAGGAGGGGTGGGGGAAGAGAGAGTCGGAATCAGGGCGACATAGAGAGCAGACAATGGGAATCGAATGTAAAGTGAAGAAAGGACAAGGGGGGATACAGAGGGAGAGAGAGAAAAGGAAATAAGGGAATGAGAAATAAAAGAGAGATCTTTTGAAGGAACGCGACTTCTCAGGATTTGCGGGAAACTCTAAGCGAGGCTCTTGAGACTTTCGAGGCAGGCCCTCTTTCTTCTTTTGATTCCGATGCAAACGAGGAAACGCGTGTAGTCAGTCATTTGTTCCTGTTTAAGGTTTAATGCTGGAACGTCTTGGGTTTCGTTCGATTGTTCTTCCAGCTGTTGGAAATGCTCTCGAAAATCCGTTTGTTATTTCTTTGAACCGATCCAATGACCTAAAGAGGGGCACTTGAGTTTACTCAATTTTTTCAATGAATAACTTGGCTCGGGTGAGAAATAACCGATGTTGTTTACTTTCGCCGTGGTCGAAAATCTTCGAGTATATGTACCATAAAGTAAGGCTTATGAATAATAAATTCTAGTAAGGTTCGTTAGTGTACGGACAGGTTGTGAGAGATACAAAGGGTTGTATATCAGCACTATGGAGATTTTGAGAATATAATAATAACTATGAATTATTACACACGTATATATTGATTTATTTAAAGCACGAATGACTACGCCAGCCATAATTTTAATCGATCAATATCAATATAAATACCAAGGACCCGATTTCCATTAACCATTTTTAGGAATTTATTGATGAAACTGGGATCTGAAGTTTCTAAAAAACCTAGACGGTCTTAGTTAACACTTTAAAAGAAACGTAAGAACCTCAGAAGTGACCTGGTATCGACTCTAGAAATTCTCCCTAACCAAATTTAATTATATAAATTTTTAGAAACTAACTCGAAACTTGAGCAAACGAGAGTGAAATTGAACAAAAATTTCTATTACTGCTAATAAGATTTGAACTCGTCCAAATAGCATTACGATCAGGTTTGCATCCGAGAAAAGGTCAAATTTTCAGGCCGGGAACAACGAGGAAATTAATTCCCGAAACTAAATCACGGAATGTCGTCGCATGGGTTGATTTCGGCCAAAATTTTGGTTGTTTGCGTGCTTTGGCCCGCATTTATAATCTTCATAAGCAGCTTTGAGTGAGTTGACATAAACTCTGTTATTACGTCAGCGTAATAAAACATCTAAGGATATTTATGCTAGCAAAAACTTTGGGACATCGAAAGATTTTATAAGGATAAATATATTTTCTGAAAAAATTAAAATTCCATAACTTTGTTTCTCATTTCTTTACCTAAAAAAGAAAATCTCATTTCAGGACAGTAGGTCTATTCTATTTTAATAACTGTTTCTTGGGCTAGAAACTGTGAAACTATAATGTGGTTTAACATGGAAGCTTTTTTCAAATCACTGAAATCGTTAAACTTGCAACGTAAAAATAATTAGTACCTAAGAAATGTAAATTGTATTTCATTTGAATGCATCATTAGAATATTAAATTGACCTTTTAAAGGAAAAATGCTAAAATATTCGTAAGATTAACCTTTGGAAAGCAAAGGGCTCTGTGCTAGTAACGAATATATCTCATGTGGATAAAATAAAATATAAATAGGGAAATCAGTGGAGTAGGTTACGTAATAATTGGCAAATATTCACGAAAATGGTATATACTTCCAAGTTTCGTCTTTGAAGAGAGATGAACAGTGTTGCAAAGATCAATCAATCAAAATTCCTTATTATTTATGTTAAATTGTGGTTTGAAATCCGTTTTAAATATATAGGGGATCCAGAATTAGTATTCCCGGAATGTTATCATTTTTATTTGTGTATTCCGAAAGTTAAACGAAAAAGACAGACCTAAAAATTTTGCTGGTAAAAACAATATACGGAATACAGGAAAAAAAACTAACATGACTCAAAGAAATTGCATTGAAATAATAATTCTGGAATAATACTTTTGGGACATCCTGTACATTATATTTTATTTTACTACGCATTTATCTTATATCTTCATGAGGAGTGCACTATAAAATATCCAGTAAAATGCTTATGATACAAAACGTACCGCAACAACCATTCCGAGAAATACGGTACGAAATAAAACTTATATCTTGATTACCGAAAGCATAACCCTAAAAATCGAATTTAGACTGTGTTTTGTTTACCACCGCCGGCGCGCCGGTCCGAAACGAAAGGAGGGAGACGGTGAAGCGAAACGTAAAATTAGCATTCCGCCCTAATAACAGAGTTTTTTGAGCTTTGATCATTCATTGTGAAAGATTTTGTGAATCCTGTTTTAAAATATTGAGTATCGGTCGAAAAAGAGTAGATGAATGAGAGAGTTAAGGCGGAAGGGAAAAAATCTGATGTGGCCAACACATGACTTTCTCCATATTTGGGGTATAGATATTTAAATTATTATGAATAGTATTACAAGACAAAATTATTATTTCGTATCGTAAAAGAACACAGTCATCCTTATTGCCGTAAATTATATTTTGAATATGTTTACAGAATTCACCGCTAGTTGGTGGCGCTGTATACTGAAAATTTACGAACAAGTTAAATATCTCCGAAATGGATGGTTCTACGAAAATTTATTTTAAACAAAACTTGGAAGAAATATTATTCTCTATAACTTTGGTCCTTACGAAGATCACCAATAACGACGTTTGTAAGGAAATATTTGACGGAAACAGAAAAAACCGATTATTTATAAATAATTCCTAAACAATAACTGCTATGGAAAATTGTTTGAAATAAACGATGTAGGAAATGATATTTTTTACATTTTTTTTCAATGGTCAATGTATACAATAATGACGTATTATCGGAGAAATATCGCAAAAACCGAATCAGGTTTTGAATAAACCTCGACTTACGGTTAACCGGTATTCTCCAAAAACTAATTAGTTCTTTGTACTCATGCTAAAGTCTTATATATGAAATTTGGTGTCAATATGACAAGTACTTTTTGAGTTAGAGCGCCCACAATCACATACATCCATCCATCCACACACATTATTCCGAAAACAGTCTAAACGTTTTCTAGGGACCTCAAAACGTGTATTTCCGTTGAAATCTCGAAGTCAATTTTTTTCGTGATCACAATACTTTCCCTAAGCTACGTATGGAGAAAGTAAAAATAGAGAAGGGCAGGGGGGCGGAAAAAGGAGGCGGAAAATTTGAGACGAAATAAGATTTAGGAAAATGCTATTCCTTTGAAAGGAAGCACTCTTCCTTGGTTAACGTGCGTGCAGGACTTCTAAAAGGCGGTTGAGAGAACAACGAGTGGATTTTATTATATTTTTAAACTCTCCGAAAAAGCCGCCTCTCTCAAAAGGGAATTTATAAGGCTGTTATGATTCTGCTTCCTTTGCCACTCGTATATCTGTACTAAACAACAATGTTAGGAAGAATGGGGGACTTGCTTCAATTTAGAAAAAAATCGTCAAATAAAGGTTAAATGTTTTATACATATTTTAACATTGTATAAACAGCTATTCGCTTTCATATTCATAAAAAATGTGTAATTATCTAGTAGAATATTTAATCGGAATTTTAAGTGCATTCTTTCAGCAGCAGATTAATATTTCAGCTAAAGTTTTTTGTATAATGAAAAATATTTAAAATTAGAAGTAATAAAACATCTAAGGATAGTGGCAATGGAAGGAATTGACTTCATTCGTATTCAGATATTCTATTCAAGAAAAAGGAAAATGTTTCGGATTTGAGGGAATGGCAACTATGAAACCTATACAAAAGTGTAAGAAAACAAACGTTTCATTCTGCTTTGGCGTAGTCTATATAATATGCATGACATTGCTGGTGCTGGTAGAAAACACGGAGTAATGCATGGAGTTTTGTGTGCTCTAGAGGTGAATTTACGTCATTCGCTTTTGAGCTTTCGCGCTAGCCGATAAGACGATCAATGTAATCGATGATTCCATCTGTTCGCCACTTTTTTTTTCGTACACGCTGTTCCCAGTACATACGCGAAGAAAAACGACGACGACGCGGAAAACACAGCTAGAAAGTGGTCTACTGAATTAAATGCCAGCAATTGTATACATATATCTATGTAAATGTTGAACAGCAACTCTCCGCTATAAGCCGACACGTCGTTTTCCTTATACCTCTTCAATGAATGGAGGGACATGCTTCGTTATTAGTCAATTCGCTTCGCATATAGGTCGTTTTCGAATAGAAAAGAGCAAAATTTCGATAGCAGTAAAGGCGATGCATGCGTTATTTCCTTTATTTCATGTAAAAGACTTATAGTGGAGTATATTATTAGATTACTAACGTAAGAGCGATGCCGTCTTTAGAAAGCTGTTATTCGACCAGAGAATTCTATTTTAAAGTAGCCTTGGACATCTTTACATTAACGTGATTCCTTATTTAATTATTAACATTACTGTCTATATTAATACAATAATCAAACATTTTGAACAATAATATTTTATACTTTACAATAAGTTACAATAGTTTACATAAGTTTCTCCTTTGTCTATAGCCACATCATCACTCGTCACCTCCACAAGCATTCAGCTTTAGAATAACCTAATGGCAGTTTCTATGCGTATTTTGGCGCCCTATCTACTGCATTACCTTGCTTTATTTGGGATAAAAATTTCACGTGTCACAAAAAGTCCGAGACAAACAACTCTGATATTTTTAGCATTATAACATGAGAAATTAGGTTTTACTACGAGTCGTTACGTTATACGACGCAGTTTTTATGAACGCACTCCCGGTATATAGCAAGAACATGTTGCAGTAATATTTAACAACAAGTACTAAACGTTAACGCCTTGTGATGCCAAAAAAGTAGTTTGATTCTGATTCTTCGGGTAAAGGTCACAACAGAATTTCTAAGTAGCTTTTCTGGTATCCTATTATCTGGCCTAATGAATAATTCGTATCCTTTAATGCGGCAAGCCACGCATAAAATTTATCAAATTCTGATCGAGCAGACAGTTTATATATTACGGCTTAAATAAATTTACGTCCCGTTTCCTTTCTACCTTTGATCTCGATTCTTTTCTTGCAGGCGTTTCCTCAACCTCTCGACGATCCGAATCACTTTCTATATTTAGGGCTTTAATTTGGATTTTGTTGTATGCATAACCTGTCTTCATCTAACAGTCAAATTCGCCGAAAGTGTATTTTAAATTGTATCCTGGGGCAATATCTCGTTTGTCAGAATAGAAACGCTTTCTCCAAAGACTGCTGCCGGAGAAGAAAAGGATAAATTCCAGACGATCCTCGGAGGAATGGGAATCAAGCCACACGTACGACTGAGATAAAAGAGACCGATGTAAATGACTTACGTAAGACGCAGCCACTTAAACCCGAATAGAGAAACAAGGTAGACAAAATCTGATGTGGCCAACGCATGACTTTCTCCATATTTGGTGTATAGATATTTAAATTATTATGAATAGCGCTATAAGGCAAAATTATTATTTCGTATCGTAAAAGAATACAGTCATCCTTATTGCCGTAAATTATATTTTGAATGTTTACAGAATTCACCGCTACATGGAAATTAAGAAAAAGCAAAATATCTCCGAAATGGATGGTTCTACGAAAATTTGTTTTAAACAAAACTTGGAAGAAATATTATTCTCTACAACTTTGGTCCTCACGAAGATGACCAATTACGACGTTTTTAATGAGATATTTGACGGAAACCGAAAAAACCGATTATTTATAAATAATTCATAAACAATAACTGCAATGGAAAATTCTTTCAAATGAAAGCTGTAGGAAATTACATTCTCTATAACATTTGTATAGAATTATATATACAATAATGATGTTTTAACGGAGAAATATCGCAAAAACCGAATCTGGTTTCGAATAAATCTCGACTTCCGGTTAACCGGTATTGTCCAAACACTAATCAGATCTTTGTGCTCATATCAAAGTGTTATATATGAAATTTGGAAACGATATGGCAAGTACTTTTTGAGTTATAGCGCCCACAATCACATACATCCACACACACAGACATCATTCCGAAAATAGTCTAAACGTGTACTAAGGACCTCAAAACGAGTATTTCCGTTGAAATCTCGAAGTCGATTTTTTTCGTGATCACAATACTTTCCCTATACTACGTATGGAGAAAGTAACAAGCGCGTTACGAAGCTTTTCAGCCGCGACATGGCCCTGATCACCACGTCGCCGACTATGGTCCGATCCTTTACGTTAGATATAATTAAAGTAGTACGCCTGAACGAATTGAATAATTAAACGGTGGTGTACGGGGAGAAATGAGAGAAGTTTCGCCTAGGAAAAGATGAGGATTTTGTGGCGAGGGAAGGGGTTTAGATACGGCGGTTACGGGATGAAATTTGGAAGGATACGGAGAGAGAGCGGAGACCGTGAAAGCGGGCGTGACGGAGATGGAGAGAGGTGAAAAGGTAAGGAAATTGCAGTAGGATATGGGTAGGGAGAATGGGAAAGAGCGTGGAAAGGGAGAGAGAGAAAGAAAGGGAGGGAAGGAGATGGAGTGATTGGTGGAGAGATAGAAAGAGAGGGGGATAAGAAGGAAAGAGAAAGAGGATAGGAGAAAGAGGATAAGAGAGAGAAGGGGAGAGGAAGGAGAGATTGAGCGAAGGAGAGGAAGAAAATGAGAGACCGAGATGGGTGGAAAGAAGAAGAGAAAGGAAAGGGGAAATAGGACAGGATAGATAGTTATACGTCTTTGTTTGGGTGAGATTGAGAATATCTCTTCTTTCATCTAACCCATTGACAATTACAAACAAGAAGAGAGTAACAAGGAATAAGAATAAAATAAAATATTACAAAAAATTAAATTGTACTACATAAACACAACGCCTAGTTAGTATTTTTGGAAATGAAAAGAGATGGACATTATTTGTGGGAAAAAACTGAGGATAACTAAATTACTAGACACTAGGAAAACCCTCACTGCAGAACACAAGAAGGGTCGGGTGAAAAACCTAGGAAGCAATATTTAAAGATTGATAGAAACACAAAATATAAGTATACAAAATGAAATACAAACGCAGGAGAGAGAAGGGGAGAGGAAGAGCAAGGAGAAGTTGAGCAAAGGAGAGGGAGAAAGGGAAAGGAAAACAGAGGGATGGAAAGACAGACAGACAGACAGACAGACAGACAAACGACTTTATTAGGGCGAAATTGAGACTATATAGTCCCTTCCTACTTTTAACCCTGCGTCAACAATTACAATTGAGAATAAAATAGTAATAATAATTTTACAGAAAAGAACCAGAAAACAAAATAAATAGAAAAACATAGAAGCAAAATACCAAATTACGAATTCGGAAAATTTCTATAAAAAGACAGTAATTGCGGTAAAAACCTAGGAAAAACCTGACTTGGCCATCCTAGTAAAAGAGGGAGAGACTGAGCGAAAGGGAGAAAGAGGGCGAAGCTAGAGAGAAAGAATTAAACTCTGGAGTAAGCGGAGGAGATCACGGTAAAAGCGGACATGAGAGAAAGAGAGAGAGAGAGTGAGACATGGGAGAAATATGGTACATTAAAGATGCAATGAAGGTCTTTCGTCAGAAAACAGGAGCCAAATCATGGCCAGAGCGAACTCTTGAGAGATGCGTGCAAGGAGATATGCAGAGAGGGAGAAGGAGAACAGGAAAAGACGATAGCTCGAGAAGCCATTACAGATCTCGTAAGTTATCGCGATATTCCCGGATACTTCCCATGCATCGATAGGAGAGATAGTCGCTCTTAACGAAATATAGGGTTTCGGTGACGAAGAAGAGGAGTTTGGGTTTATTTTTTCAAGTTTTCTCAAATCAAACGATAGAAAAAGAAGAAGACGAGAGAAAATGAGGAGAAAGAGAGAGGGATAAAAAAATAAGTGGGAGGAGAAGAAAAGAGCAGCGACGAAATGAAGACTAAAAGTGGAAGGGCACACAGACGAACCCGAAGGACCCGTCTACCTAAGGGAAATTGTTGGTTATTTGGTCGGGCAGAATAGTGGAAAGGGTTTCTTAAAGACAAACACGGTAGAGGGCAAAGATTATGTTTGCACCTGATGAAGCTTTGGAGTGTGTTGCGTTCGCTGGAGGCAGAAGGTCGAGCAAAGAAGAAAGCCTCTTTCGCGGCCAGGTGAAGGGAGAAAACGTAAAAAGCGGGTCGCAACCGATAACACGGGGGAAAGACGCGAACGAGACAATTGGCTGCGGAAATTTGAATGGGAAAGAGGGACAGGGGAGGAATTTGCCAAGTTTATGCACTGAGAAATTAGGGATTTTATCGAACGAGTGCGACATCATCGCGATAAAGCCTTCGATTATCGACTTCCAATATTTAACCGCGTCCCTATCGGATCGTTCAAGAAGAGTTGCTAAACAGATTTGTGTTGCTTGTTATTAGGAGTTATATTAACTATGTGTGTTGAAAAAAAAGCACTATCAAGGACGAAGCTTCGTATTACTTCCACATACACAGAAAAACACGGTTCCGACGAATAATATTCAGGCCAGTCAGTCAGTGACATTTTATTGTTTTATTCAATAACTATACTAAATATACCTAATTGCTAATACGAAGTTCCAAAAGGTGACGTCATATTCAGCGGGTTTTGTAGACTTTTATTATTTGAAGGCAATTTTCAGCCATCTTTTCGTTCCTTTGGTAAATTCTAGTATGAGCAAAACTAACCAGATCATCCCGTTTTAATTTGAAGCAATCCTCTGTTAAACAGAATTAAACTAATAATACCGATGATATGATTAGACAAACAACATAATTTAAACATAATTACCTTTGTCTAATGTCAAAAGACTACATACCAAAAAATCGATATAATGTTACTATAAAGAAATGGATGCTTGGGGAATTCAGGGGATAGCATATAAGGAAATTAGAACTAGTCTTCTTCCATGAAAATTAATTATTGTAAAACTAGATATATGAAGATTTTCTCATTTTTATCAATAATGCAAAAAGAAAAATATTGAAATTGACATGCACTAAGGCAGTGCTCTCCAACCGATGTGCCGCGAGAAAGGCACTAGTGTGCCGCACACCGAGGATATTTAGTTTACACAAAAGCCTTTGGAACAAACAAAATCGCATAAATTTTATCATCCAAGGAATTTATCCTGAAACTACGAGGGGAATTGATAGGCCTCAGCAACGATCATACAATTAAGAATTAGTATTCTATCTTTAGATGTATTTGACTAAAAGCTAAACTATGCCATCGCTGTGACGTTCCAAATTCAACGACGTATTTATGCGACTTTAATTGTTCGTCAACGGCTCATATTAAAAATATTAAAAGGGCATGTTTAAAAAACCTAGGTGAAGAAGTTCTTGTAGCTCTTTCTATTATTGAGCCTTTGTATCAAAAAGGAAAGATTAAATTTACCGTCGAAGAGCATAACATTTTTACACGTTGAATTGTGTATGTAGGTACTTAATTTACAATAAAATTATTTGAATATTACGTGAACGACCATAACAATCTAATATTATTGCGACCTTTGCTCGTTTTATGCTAGTTTTTTTCTTTAAAAATGTGTATTTACTTAGTGAAATTAGTTAGGGGTAGTTTGGTGTGCCGCGATGTTTTTAAGCAAGCATGAAGGTGTGCCGGGGAGCACTGCAGTAAGGGTATACCGACAAGAATCCGGCGTAAAATCCCCTCTCAGCGACCGTAACTCAGCAGTAATAATGGCTCCTGATAAATCATAGCAACGTTGTTTACCGGTATTAGCCGATCGGCGCCACTGTTTTCCATTAATGTGGCAAAAAGAAAAATGCCGTTGTATGGCTAGTGTTAGTTGTCACTATCTTCCGCTAATGGTTATGAAACGATACTCATTATTAGGGTTTTGTAAGCTAGACCAGAGTAATCCGTTCCCGTTTATTTATCTAGAAATGGATCGCATATTCCACTCAGTCAAACATATGCGTCATACTAACGATGGTGATGATTAACACAAGAATTTATGCCCACAGAATCACTGGATTCGCTTTAATAGTACTGTTACGCAGTCATTCTGTCGACCCATACACCAACGCCAGACGAAAAATACTCCACCACCCGGGAATCGAACCCGAGCCACAAGAATAATAATCTTGAATGATAATACTACATCAGTAGCGCTACTTCAAGACCCAGTTTAATGAATGTAACAAAAAAATCGTGTTGAATATACCTCCAGGTGACAAATCGGTGCAGTGGTTCTCGAGTTTATCGGTAACATACATACAAACGAACGATTTTATATATTAGTATAGATATAAAAGGCTTAATGATAAATGAGTTTGAAAGTTTGCAACGCGAGATCTCCGAATCTACTGGGCCGATTTTCACGAAACTTTCACTGAAAGAGTCAGCGGTATCTCGAATGGGTTTTAGGCTTAATTTTATTCTTCTAACATAAGCATTTTCAAAGATATGGCGATTTTTCCGCGAACACCCATTTCCGTCAGCGAGAAAAGCAACTCCAGGCGATGTCGGCGTGCGCCATTTACTGCGCTATCTACTTCTTCCCGGTGGCGATCTTAGGAACTAGGATCTTCCTCCCATCCCCGCCCTCCCCTCTCGCGCTCTCCTCTCGCGAGCTACTAATTTCATGCGTTTACGTGCGAGTGAACACTTTTTAATACATTCTTCTTACTTGCCTAACTTTCCTTCTGATATACCTATCATACATCGTTGATGTTACTAAAAATTTCTATTGTTTAATTTAAATCACTGTTTTGACTAATAAAATTTTGTGCATATATCTTTAAGAAAATGCCCGGAATTGGGCGATTGTCTGGTTCAGCAAGGCGAAGTCGTCGTTTTAGAGAAAATGAATCTACAGCTTCATACCAAAATCGTCTAGAAAACGAACGAGAGCGATATTCTTTACGGCGAGAACAATTAGAAAGTCCCGATAGGTCCCCTATTAATGAGAGGCAGAGAGAGCGTCGAGCCTTGAAAGCTCATCTCGGCGGCGCGCACAATTGTCTAGCCAAGAGAGTGCAGAAAGACAAGCTAGGATTGAGAGCCAAGTAGAAAGATGGAGCTCGAAAGTTCGTTCTGCTTTTCGCTATAGTCCCCTAATAGAATACAAAAATGATGCTGAATTGGTTTTAGGCAAAATGGACAAAGTTTGCCAATTTTGCACAGCTAAAAAGTGGAAAAACGAAAGTGTCGGCCTTTGTTGCTTTAATGGTAAAGTGAAGTTACCAATTATAATGGAACCCACTGAACCAGTAAAAAGTCTATTACTTGGGACACAACCTCTTCCCAAACATTTCAGTCCGAAATGAACCCGGGCAAAGCCGGGTACGAAAAGCTAGTATACTAGATATAACAAAAGGCTCCATGCATACTTCGTAAAATCAGTAAAGACATAAATTACAAAATAAATAAATTCCTTTAAATTCCTTGCACCCACAACAAATTTCTCAGAAATGTATGAAACTCCATAAGTTCACCAGCACTTATGGCTGTCTTTCACTTCTTCACAAGAGCCGTTAATTTTATTTAATAAAATATCTATCGTTATTTTTCATTTCGAAGAAAGAAAGCTCATGAAATGACTTTTTGGAACGGGAGAAAATTGATGGCTTTTATTTCCTGTACCATAGCTGATTTTGGCTGTTGTGAATCATTTATAATGCCAGAGTTTTCAGCTGAACCGCGAACCTTCATAATTCCAGTCGATCAGTCATTTCATATTCATACTTTCATCCCTTACACGCTTTCAACAGCGAATTATTCGAGCCTGAGGTGCCATAGTTTCCGGATGCCTTTTTATTCATTCTCTCCACTAAAACCGTCATTAATAAAAAAATTCAAGTTTCGAAGGCCTTTAACCTGCGCTCAAAAAACGAGTCTATTTTAAAGGTGAAAAGACTGGTACTTGGGCGACGAAAATGGGTTCCCATAGAGCAATATTTCGGATGAATATTTAACGTTTTTAACAAAAAAATCCTGAAAATATATATTTTAAACGAAGACTCCATTAGCATTGAAGAAAAAACCCAATTGGCTACCGCGTGAATGACGAAATTCACGGGGAAGAGTAAAATATTCAGTCCACTTGAATTATTCAATTAAAATTAGGTAAAATTCCATGGAAAACAATTTAACTGCCTTCAAATCTGCTTTAAATTTTTCGCAATTGTGAAATATTCATTGTACTTTGATGATCTAGCGCGCAGCATTCCATAATTAACGTATTTCCAAAAATTACACAGGTTGTTCAAAAAGTCTCTATTCAGTAGATAAATAAAAATTACAGGTTGGCAACACTGATGTTTACTATTGTCATAACCTCACTTGCAAAAATGGTTCTGTATCTAGGAGAGAGGATTTTTTAGTGGAAAATTGTTTTTAAAATAGTAAACATCCGGGTTGCCAGCCTGTAATTTTTATCTACTGTATAGAGACTTTTTGAACACCCTGCATAAGAAATTTAATAAAAAATACGTAACAAAAAAGTTGAAATATCAAATTAATATTTTTAAGTGTGGTTACACCCCTTCGAATAGACATTTTATCGTTTTTATTTTTCATTAGCTTTATATAATGTGATGACTAAAACATGCTCCATTGTTGTAAATGCAAGTAGTATTTTCAATATTGGGTATAAATAGGCTATTTTCAGTTTTTATTGTCTGAACCACAAAGACAGAAGAGTTCCTTTTAACAAACTATTTTTCTTTAGCCGAGATTTATAGTAAAAACACAGGCATCTTGACACAAAAGAGGGAGTTAATAAATCAATTCAAGACGCATACAATGAAAAAAAATCAAAACTGTGTCTACATATTCATCTTCGAAATTTTTCACTTCAGCTTTCTTAACTGGTGGCTTTCTTAGCAGAATTAAGAGAGAAGATCCGAGCTCTTAATATTTGAGCAATCTCTGGAATGGGGACACAAACTGTTACTTTATCCGTTCGTAGAAAAACACTCAAATATATTAATGATGTGATTACTGACGTCAAGGGAGGCTGAAGGATCAATTAATAAAAAGCAATTGAAACGGTTGAATGGGCCAGAATTTCGACGTCAAAGGCTGTTAATTTATATTCCCATATGTTCGAGCTACATAATTAACAAAATGTGAACCTGAGGATGTAGGTATGAAATTATTGGCTGAAATAGTCTCTTAGGTGCAATAAAACATAGAGGGAACAACGACGTTCTAAACAAAATATCCCACGTCAACGCAAAAGAGATGCTTTTAATGATGCCAATACACACACACACACACATATATACACACACACTAGTAGAGGGTGCTTTCATTCTGCAAGCATTTTTCCCAGTCGATTTTGTCCAAGATCATGTAACCGTGCCATATTTCAAGTCTATAGCTCATTTGGAAGTCCCTTATAATTTTAGTCCTAGTACGGGTCAATAATGGGGCAAAACAATCCCTAAGATTTCGAATTTTTATTATATCGGATTTGTTTCCTTCTGTTGTAACAAAACACTTATAATTCTGCTAAATGTCAAGTTTGTAACTCATTAAGAAATGCCTTATAATTATCACTCTTGTATGGGGAAAAATACCCCCTAAAAATAGGAATTTTTACAATAACTGAATTGTCCTTCGGTTGTGATGCAATTCCTATATTCTTGCCAAATTTCAAGTCTCTAACTCATATGGAGCTGCCTTATTATTTTTATTCTCGTATGGGGCAATAATGGGGTAAAACAGCCCCAAAAATGGGATTATATCAATATTGGATTTCTTTCATTAGTCGTAGTTTAATATTAATGGCATTACAATATAAGCCTCTGATTCCCATTAAAAGATTACCCATATGAAAGCATTAAGCTCGTTGCTAAGGCAGCCGATTGTTGCGCCCAGAAAAATTACCACTTTTTTTGATAAAATTTACGTTAAACACCGATTTACGTGTTTTCCTATGGGTCAAGAAGCCGCCAAAATAGCCTCTCAAAATTGGAATTTCGACAGTTTATTCCTTCGGTTTTTACTAAAAACCTATAATCCTACCAAATTTCAAGTTTCTAGCACATTTGGAAGTGCCTCATAATTTTGTATTCTCCTCTCTCTCTCTCTATATATATATAAAATGTGTAAGAAGCGTCTATATCTAATAGATATGGAAAATGGCACTGAATTTCACGGAGGACCTAGCACTTGGGCGCTTATGCTCAGTAGACTAAAAAGACAATCGAGTAAATTAACAAACTCGGTATGTATATATTTTCGACTGTAAAACACGTCCCTTAGCAGTCCGTATGTTGGGTATGTAACAAAGCGTTCTCATCATCAATGTTTTTTAAAAAATAACGATCAGTTCTAACATATTGCACCTATGCAACCAATCAATTATTGCGACATAAATCTCGTTGAGTTATCTCAACAGAACGATACGTTTAGTGAAGCTCATAAAAAATCAGAAGAAGACGATAAAATCGAAGACGCCCCTTCTTTTTTTACCGCGAAGGAAATGGGAAAGTTGAACGTCACCGTAATTCAAACCGTGAGAAAACACCGTCGAGCATTGTTAAAATTTTGAGTGCGAGTCACAACGCTATTTTCCAAAATATTAATGAAATATAAGCTTGAAGGTTTAACAGCGAAAAACAGTGAGATTACGGCGGCTCATTTTTCATCGGTACGACCTCAGAGTTCACTCTCTTAAAGGACGAGTTATCTCCCGTCATTTGTCTCCTTCTCTTTCGGAGCGCTCACCCTCCGCCTCTCCCCCTTTCTTTCTTTCTCTATCGCAGGAGCATTACTTCCCCTATCTCTCCTGGAAGTGTTCGAGAAAAGAATGGCGATGGATCGTAAAACCAAAGAAAATTTCATCACATCAAATTTCCTACGAGAAAATACAATACGACATTTAACCTTGCTCGCGTTCCTGATGTCAGCGCAACTGTTTATGAAAGAGCCAAGGAAAACCAATTCTAAGCAAAAGTCGTAATAAAAGAGGCAGATTCGTAGACAATAAATAGCAATGGTTCATTATCGAATAACATACAACGGACTGAAATAACAAGATTCCTTTCATAACATATTCCACAAAATAAGGGAGTCATTTAATTAATTCTCATGTATGTGGATGTTACTAAAAATGTTACATACAATGTTTGATTAATTTAATAACAAAACATTAGCCTGAGTGTACGATAATTGTACACATTCAAATTAGAAAGAGGAATTATTGTTCGAAATGATCGAAAACTAATTAAAATTTTAAAAATGAAAAGGCAGGGAAAGAAATAGGATGTTTTTAGTTTCTGCCGATGAAAAAATCAGATTGTAGCTGAAATGAGTCGCAGTCTTCAATGGCGCAAAGACATATTTTGAAGGTTTTGATAGAAACTGCATAACAGTTTTTCTTGTAAGACAAAGCTATTTTAAAATAAGATTTTCCCATGATATGACGGAAAGTATCAATTACCGACACGTTTATAAGAACGTGAACTTTTATTAAAAAATCTCCACCGAGGAATGTCTACTATTTGACAGTAACAGGCGTAACAAAAGCAAGCATTTTTGCGGGAGCAAAGAGGAGAAGAATAATTTACAATATAACCCTGGTAAACGTGGAAGTTCTGGGCTTTCTTGTCAGCAATTTGAACGATGTGCTGAAATGGCCCGAAAATGGATTTCCTTGGAGTAAGCGAGAGCGCAGACGCAGGAGTCAATTCCGTCGCAATATACTCTCTTTCTCTCTCTCTCTCCCTCTTACGAAATGGCCCCATTTGTGCGGGCGATGCTTTCTAGAAGGGCGAAGAAAACAGCAGTAAACGGACCGAGGCCTTTTATCACAAACTATATCTTGAGATGACAGCGTTGTTTTCTCCTAAATATTATTAGAATCTTTGTGGTAAAATAGCGCGAATTATTATGAGGATAACAAAGGGAGAGAGTTTTTTTCTCTCTCTAGATATTTTGATTTTTCCCTGCAACACTAGCATTTGACCCCTCGCCCAATTTCTCAGAAATGACAAAACCACGCCCTGAATAGTGATTTGAAAACTGACTTCATGATCCAATCAAGCTATCAAACGCAAATATTACCACTAATCTTATTTTATTTCTAATACGTTTATCTACACAATGTCACAATCACACAAAGAGACTATTATGATCAATGTCTTCAATGGAGTATTATATGGCTGGCTCACACAAGAAGCGAAATTGTTCACTTTTTTTCTGTACGTCGCAAAATAATGATAAGAAGTAATAAAAGTCTTAACACATTATTATCTCTATAAAGGTTAAAATTATCCGTAAGATAAACAAAAAAAGGATTTAAGAGGTATTTCTTCCCGACTGGATAGGAAAGGTCGAGTTGAAAAACCCTTCGTACAGCTCCTCCGTAAATTGGAAAATGTTACTTTCGCGAAAAATCAGTTACGGGCCAAAAAATTTAAACCGAAGCGAATTTCGACGACGTTTATCGTGAGTTAACTCGGACACAAAATTGAAAAAAAAATCCCATCCAAAATTCGTTTTGCCCTACCAAATGGCGACTCGATTTTAAACCGCGGAATAAACTCTCCTTTCTTTCCTTCCTTTCCAAGGGTTTTTCTCCGAACAGCTTCACATCTAGGCGACAATATTTTCCGCCATGCACACAACCTCGCGGCTTTCTTTTTCTTCGCGTTTTCGGCCGGCTATCACCCTTTCGGAGATTGAAGTTTTCTCATCCCACTCCCCGTCGTTCCTCATCTCGCGCTGCATCGGCCGATCAAATCTCCAGAGTACCGTACGCGGATGAAGCATGGGGCAGGTTTATAGAAGTGTCGCGGAATTAGAAGATGTTTGTCACGTCGGGAAGCAGAAAAACCAACGCCCACGGGTTCTCTCCTCGTAAAAATTGGACCTCACGCGGAAGCTAAAATAATTTTTTTAAAAGGATAAGAAACTTAATGCGATTGGAACAAAAATGAAATTCTTTTCGATGAACGAATCGAGAATGACGCCGTTTGTCTCGGAAATTTATTTCCGTAAAGTGAATGAAAGAGAGGGGTTTTCTCGAGATGAATCTAGCAGGAAACGGGAGCGACTACTAAACAAAGATTGCCCCATAGCTTGCAGGCGATCTGGCCTCTGCGGCGTTACCTACATGACAAGGAAATTGATCAGGAGAAGAGAGAGAGAGAGGGCGGGAGAGGGGAATTTATCGTTGCCGGGAGGTTCGTAAAATAAGCGTTTTTATTCAGGTGCCATGCGACCCCATCCAACAACGCGGAGCGCATCCGACGCGGACTCTATAAATATTTTCGAGTTTGTATTTTCGCCGTCGTCTTATTAAATTCGTGTCAGCGGAGGTGAAAAAAATGTTATGCTCGACTATTCTCGCTACTCCGAAATCTCTTTTTTTCTACTATAAAAGATGGCTCATAATTTGATTCGGTTTTTTTAGGCCGCACTCGGGCACATTTTGTAAAATTTTTACAGCTTTTAGAAAAACGGATTTCGGTTGCAACGAGACTCGTAATATGGAATGTATTTTAAAAGCATGTCGGCAAGCTTTATCTCGATCGTAAAAATTTCGTGTTACATAGATTCGTTTTGCTTAGTTTTCATATACATATTTTGTTTGTTTTCAAAGATAATCGGATTGACGAAACAAGAAAAATCGTCTGATATTGAGACTCGCGTAATTACGAGGAATAAACGGATAGGAATGAATATAAAATGTCCATCTCAGTTTCATCTTAAGTAAATACGCATACAAAAGATAAATATTCTTTCTTTTTTATTTTCGTGAATTATTCAGAATTTAACAATGAAACCCAAATGGCATGAAATGGAGAAATAGATTCAATATTATTCGTTTTCAGAAAATATTATAGGAGTTTTTTAATAATTAAGTCTGGTACACAGGATAATGCGATTAGGTGATACTCTAAATCCATAAGATGCAAACGAGAATCGATTATATTTCATATAAATTTGTCTCCAGAGAATTATAAAGAACGCAGTTTAAAAAAAACTAATTTCGCAATAAAAATAATATGGGTAAGAGAAGGAAACGTAGGAGATCGAAAACTTCAGAAAATTGTTTGCGAGTTGTTTTTGTGAATGTGAATTGACGACAACGGATATGCTTACTTATATATATGGCGAAATTGAGTATAATATCATATTTCAATTCCAGAAAATTTAATCAATTTTTTCATTCTGAGAATAATACAAAAGGTGCCTCACAGGCAGAGTTGTGCGACATTTAAAAATTCTGATATGGCCAACACATGGCTTTCTCCATATTTGGGGTATAGATATTTAAATTATTATGAATAGCATTATAAGACAAAATTATTATTCCGTATCGTAAAAGAATACAGTCTTCCTTATTGCCGTAAATTAGGTATATTTTGAATATATTTACAGAATTCACCGTTAGTGGCGCTGTATACTGAATTACGAATAAATTAAATATCTCCGAAATGGATGGTTCTACAAAAAGTTGTTTCAAACAAAACTTGGAAGAAATATTATTCTCTACAACTTTGGTCCTCACGAAGATGACCAATGACGACGTTTTTAATGAGATATTTGACGGAAACCGAAAAAACCGATTATTTATAAATAATTCCTAAACGGAAAATTGTTTCAAATGAAAGTTTATGGAAATTATATTCTCTATAACCTTTGTATAGAATTGTGTATACAATAATGATGTTTTAATGGAGAAATATCACAAAATCCGAACCGGGTTCAAATAAACCTCGATTTCCGGTTAACCGGTATTGTCCAAAAACTAATTAGTTCTTTGTACTCATGCTAAAGTCTTATATATGAAATTTGGTATTAATATGACAAGTACTTTTTGAGTTAGAGTGCCCACAATCACATACATACATACATACATACATCCATCCATCCATCCACACACACACACACACACACACACACACACACACATTATTCCGAAAACAGTCTAAACGTTTTCTAGGGACCTCAAAACGTGTATTTCCGTTGAAATCTCGAAGTCGATTTTTTTCGTGATCACAATACTTTCCCTATACTACGTATGGAGAAAGTAAAAATAGAAAATAGATTATTTAAGTGTCCATCTTACATTGTACGCAACATTTTTGTCTGTATTCTACGACAGCAATAGATGACAAGTTTTTGAAAACTACTTTCACTCAACCGAGGGGACCAGAGATCATGGAATAGCTAACATTCCTTAAACTAATTGTAAGACGAGACCAAATCGAGGCTGGATACGAGGAAAAGAAAAGACGCCGGTTGACTGGGCGTGGTCATGGTGAGCGGTTTAGCGTGAGAGATATTTGTGGTATGGGTGGGAGAGACGGCGGGTGATGCGTGGGTGGGGCTTTGGAAAAGTAAAGCATATAAAGGACTAATGCACAAAAAAGTTTAATATATAAGCAATTTCCAAGGTAAAATAGAACCGATGTAATACAAAACAAAAGATTTGCATGGGAATATCTGTTAAGATCGATTGCAAAAGACTGCATCTTAAATTCAGATACGTAAATACCCGCGTGTAACGCGCAGGTAGGTTTTCGGCCTCGTATTCTGCGATTTTTTTATGTACCCGCGTATAGCGCGCATATTTTCCTAAAATTTTAGTCTCAGTCACAAATTTATCATTTATCTCATTATTATTATTATGCGTTAAATTGTCAGTATCATTGTGATATGATAAAACAACGAATTAAAACTGACGTCAGAGATGGCTAGGAAAATCGCGGTGCCCGGTGCAAAGTGTGCGCGCGGGGCATCTTAGGCGTCAAAAATTTTTAATAGTAAATTATAATAACTAAAGCAACATCTCTCACTGAGACACATCGATATTTTTTCATAAATGCGTGTACTTTATAAGTACGATAAATATTTCTTAGAGTGCGTGGGGCCTCTTTAAGTGCGGGACCTCAATCGCGCCATATATTTTATTCGCGTAGATTAAAGTTAATATCATATATAATCAAATTCGATTTAACTTAACGTGCTTATTATGGCCAATATGCATATTAAATCCACTTTTCCTATTTTTATCTGGGCAATTCATTTTTTTTTATACCGCGATAAATATGTACCCTCGTATAACACGCATCCCGCTTTTCAGCACCAAAATATCGGGGGAAAAGTGCGCGTTATACGCGGTTATTTACGTGTATAAAATGTTACATCTTTACCAAAAATATTATTCCGTATTCAGAAATTATAAATATTATATCGAGTTAAGCAATTGTTTACATATATATTATAATGCTGGCAGTGACGGTTTAAGGTATCCGAAGGCCCCAGGCGCAAAAAATTCGAGAGGCCCCCAACTGACCGGGGAAGAGGGGGGGGTACTCAATCTACAAAAATTATTACAACTTACGAATGGAAAAAATGTATGCAGCAGGTTAAATAAACGGAATTACAGATATGCATAAATGGAAAATTTAATATTTATTATATAAACTTGCACATATTGAAAAATAAACAAAATTAATTATAACTGTGAGATGTGTTTTCGAATGAAGATAGGGATGTTACATTGTAACAAACCTAAGTAAAAACACGAGATGTGTACGTAAGTAATAGATTATACTGATTGTGAAATATTTTACTAAATAAAATATTGAAAACAATCGAGTTTTGACTGTTTTGAGGCCCCCATGAGTGTCGAGGCCCAAGGCGAGCGCCTCGTGTGCCTGTGCGGCAATCCGCCACTGAATGCCGGAAGTGACACGCATACTGTGCCACCTGGAGTTGAGCCTCGGAATGAGGAAATTGTATAAACCCTCAACATTCGAGGTTTAGAAACGTATGTACACCTATTTTACATTAGCATTATTAATTATTTCTCTTTATAAGAACCCTCATACTCTTCTCGTATGCCGATGCTATATGAAGACATGAAACTCCGCGAACTCCAAGGAAAAATAAGCATCAAATCCCAAAGTTCTGGCGCGCCAGTTGGAAGGCTTGGATTACTGCTGAACTATTTCTTGGCTTTATCAACAATAGATTCGTCGGTAAAGTGGAAAAATAAGCGTAACTGAACCTAGCATTGCAAATCCAGCTGATCTTTAAAAATGCACCAGGTACTCCTAAAAATTTACAGTTGTCCCTAAGTAAAGATAGTCTTTATGCGTTCCAAAAGATTGGATAACGAAAACGTAGTATTATAGTCGTCCTAAGTTAAAATGAATGCTCGATATTGCGGAGAGCAACGCTTCTATGATAGGAAGCCATTTCTGGAAAAAGTATTATATCGCTTGAAGGCATTACAAATGTGAAATATTTCTCAGAAGAAACCAAGCTAGCTGCGTATGGAGGCGACGAATGGCTTGACAGGGTTCCTATAGGAGGAAGAAAAGTTGAAGAGAATTACGAATTGGCAGATATGGGTTCTAACGATCTCCAAGAAAGCGAGGTGGAAGAAATAATGAGAGCATAGGCGAGACATTGTCTCAAGTGAGACAGACTCCTGTACGACGCCACACGTTTATGATCGTCTCCTGAGAACCGAGGTTCAACGGTTTCGTTGAAAGTGGCAGAACACGTCTTATTTTTTCAATTTCTGAGGGAGAAAAGTTTTTATGCATTGGATCGCTTAATGAGGATATATTCAACATCTAAGGTTAAATAAAAACTTGAATGAAATTAACATTGACACACACAGACATACGAATGAAATTCCAATAGCTCGAACAGCGTTGGAAGGCATAACGATACTTTTGAGTTATCAGAACATTTTATCGCGGGTGAATACGGAAAAGAAAAATACATTATCCAAAATGTCAAAGGTTTCCATTACAAGGGAAATTCTGCACTCATGCATAAATGCATATAAATACTTATGTGCGCGCGCACGTATTTGGTTGAGTAAATAATAATGGGATAAGTAATTTATTCAGATACGTAGTAACTACAACATGCGGAGGTAAAATATGCGTCAGGAAGAATCTGGCAGCCTTGGCGAACGAAGCGGAAGGAAATGGAGTGACAGAAAGGGAATATTGTGAGGGTACTGAGCGAGAAATTGCGTCGAGGGCGCTGCGTTATGAGTGAGAGTCAGTTAAACTTCTGCCCAAGTGAGATCGCGATCCTTCTGAGGGAGCGGAGATGAAAATTACGGGTTCGAGAGAGATGGAGAAGAAAAAGTGAGGGGGTGAGGGGTAGAGAGATGGAGAGAAAGGGAGAAAGTCATGTGGTAGGCACTGACGAGGAGAGGAGGATGGGGATGCGTAAAAGATATTGGAGGAGGTCGAGAAGGTTGGAGAGAAAGAAGGATACACTGACGCAGAGATGGAGCACTAAAATACGGCCCATGCCTATGAGGAATAAGTGGTACTCGAAATGTGAGTAAGTTTGAGCATACTTTTATATTTTTTTGTAATTATTGGCTCAATGCATACCTTCCTTTAAACAATGCCTATTTCATATTCGACTTTTCGATTAGAGAAGCGGTTAACAAACTTTTCGGCTCGAGGACTGGTGACCTCACTTTTGCTCTTTTCACGGGCCACATGCAGTCTAAAATAGTTTATGAATAATACGTATAAGTGAAGGGTTAAATTGGCGGTCGACATTATCTGATTAGTTTCAATTTAAAAAATCTATAATGGGTTCTGGACAGTTGTCAAGGAAACTTGATGTTTTTAAAATTTATTATTTTAATTTTACGTTATATTGCTTCCTTATAGTTAAAAACTAATGGCGGGCTGGCCCGCGAGCCGTAGTTTGGACACCACTGGATTATAGGAAGAAGACAAGGGAAGGAAGAGATAAGAATATCAGGCTTAATGTTAACGGTGAAAGATGTACTAAGAAAACATCGAAAGGCTTAAAGAGGCAATTCTGTCCGGACTGTGGATACTGGAAAGGACGATAAGGGAAATGTCTGAGAACACACGAGAGACAAGAGATGCATGTTAAAAAGGGGAAACTGAGAAGAGAAACCAATTTCATAAGCAAGTAGCGTGCTAAAGAGACTATAAACGACGGGATTAAACTGAAAATGGCTGAAAAATATCCCTCCTTCAATGAATTCGACACGCGAAATAACTACCTCCCTACAGAAAAAGGAGAATCGATAACTTTCATTTAAACGGTTGGACGAAATTATTTTACTACATCCGCTGCAATGTCGAGGAAATGGGAGAAGGCGCTTCACCCGCGGAGGTAAAAATTTCATCTACGATTTTAAAAAAATTAGTTCTTAAACATGATTGTCATGGCCTTTTACGAAAAGTTTTTTAAAAAAATTAAGAATGATAACATCAAAAGTCCATGCCCACAACAGTGATTCGAACCCATAATCTTATTATTAGAACTACATATGCTAGCCAGAATAAAACAATAAGGAAGTTCGTTAAAACTATAATAGTTTTTAGTGCGCAGAATAAAGATAAGTATTAGTTTAAGAAGTTTAACAGTGAAACAGGAAGGAATAAGATTTAATTATTTAAGATTAGGGATGGCTGACTCTTTGGTCTTTCGTCGCTCGAGGTCAACTCAATTTAAACGGACCTACCGTGGTAAACTTGTGGGGCTAACTTTTTCTTCGAGAGAACACGAGTCGCCTAGGGAACATTGGCCTTAGAGGTTAATATTTTCGTTTTGTGATAGCAATCGCGATAAAATGCTGTATTCTTTTTCGAACCGTATTCAGAAAAATTGCAAACTTGTGGAAAAACTTTTCCCATATCCCGGAGATTGCCCTTCAGAGCGTAGTAAAACTATAGCTCTCGATATAATTCCTTAGTTGAGGTCATTGTTTCCGCAAAAAGATTCAGGATAGGTGGTTAGCCTTATATTATGTCTTTGGTGGATGTGCGCAGAAGGTGTTCGTGACTTTCAAACATTTAACAGTATCCCCGGTAAAGTTCAATTGACTTTTTTATGCATAAAAACATATTGCAGGCATATTTTCTAAATCCTTAGGAATTTACATGCTTGGAAATGCTTCCTAAAGGCGAATGGTTATTACGGTAGGTGATGCGCTTTTGGTAATAAAATAACCGAGGAACGCCTGGCACTCAGCCTTCTCATCGAAGATTATGAGCGGAGTCTCCCCACGGTACTAGGGAACAATTAGCGATACAACGTTTTAATTGAATATCGCTTCCACGCCTTAAAAGAGGTGTTAGACGGCCTGAAAGCAGCTGGAAGCGCATCGAACACGTTTTTCGCAAAGGATATAGCCCGTGTTAGAGGCTTACTTATCCTATACGAAAAAAAAACCTTATCCGAAAGATAACGTCGTTAACAAATACATGCATGTATCTTATTCATTACCTCAATTCATGACACGCATCAAAAATGCATTCAGAACATCGACAAATGTTGTAATCCAATATCTTTTTATCCAACCAATAAACCCTATATAAATGTCAGTTACAACGAGCCCTCACATTATGAAACATTAATAATTACTTGAATCAGCAAATGTTTAATAGCAATTGACAACAAATAATGCATATTTATATTCGTTAATGATTTATTCATCTGTTTCACAGTCTTCATTCTGGCACGACATATTTAAATACCGCAATATACAAGTCGATTTTTACAACAAAACTCGAATCGGAAAGCTAATTAAAACCAATGGTGCGAGGGAGAAAATCCTGATAACATTCGGCGCGAACAGCTCGCAAATTATTCTCATTCATAATAAATTCACCGAAGCGCGAATAGATAACCGCAGAGTATAAACTAATAAAAAAGGCTACAAATTAATATTACCGCGCGCAGTAATGAACAGAAGCTGCGTGAAAGTGAAAAAAACAACTGATGTTTAAACAGGCGCTTATTAAATAAAGACGCAGACACGCGGAGAAACGCTGCAGCAAAGAGAAAGGTGGCGATGTATTTTAGCGAATCGACGAATGGAATTGACGGGATAGAGGTAGAGGAGGAGTGGAATGGGGAAGAGGGAGGGAGGCTTAAGAGGGGGGAGGGGGAGGCGAGAGAGAGAGAGACGTATGAAGACTTAATGCGAAAGCGTTAGAGGCGAGAAGAGGAGGAGAGAAATAATTCAGAGATCGGGCTCGTGGGAACGATTCGGCGAGGAGCGATGCGTTTAGCGCTCTACTCGTCGCTATATATCCGACGATTAACGCAGGCGTTGTTTCAAGTGACTTAGGGAACGGAAGGAGCCACTTACAGGAGCAGTTAAGTGCCCGAACTCACAGGGGGAAGGAAAAAAACAACATTCAAACGCGTCGAAAATCGGGGGAGAAATTTTCTCGTTGAATCGCATTTAAAAATAATATAAACAAAAAAATAAATTCGAAAGCGAAATAAATTCAAGTGCGCAAACAATCAAAGTACAGGGGAGCTAAATACACCAGAAACTGTATAAAATAATAACATTCAAAATTGATATAAATAAAAATGACATATAGAAAAGTGAAGTGCAATTAGGCATGCAAAAAAGTGAAGAAAAGGTGAGATAAATAGAAAAGACACTATAAAATAAACATACTAGGAGACCGTGTTTCTGTTGAAAATTTTCGAATCTTTTTTTTTTAGTGTTTCACACCTGAAACTGGAGTGTGTCGTTTGGGCGTGCACTCAAATTTATGGAAGCTATTCAGAAAAGGACAAAATATAGGAATTGGCACCATTGACAGTTTATATATGAAAACTCAAAAACAGAAACGAAAGAAATATCCTGCATAAAGATTTTTATATGGTTATTCCGTAGAATACTTCAAGCTGAAATCTGTAGTTTCAATGGAATGCGTAATATTTTTGCATCTCACAAAAAATCACTTCTAGCGCCATCGTTGACGCAGCAAATGTGCTTGGAAAAATTATCTCTTTGCGTCATTGATATATTATTCATGCAAGTAGTATTACAATAGAATTTTTTAAAAATTGTCATCATAGAGATGCTGTTACTGAAACGACCTGTCGGAAAAGCTTTAATATAATTCAAAGACAAGCACGTCATGCGTACGAGATGTATTATCCAAAAATAATTATGACTGAAGAAAATTTATCTCCTTATTCAAGAATTTTTCTTAAATTCAAATCAAATGGGTACAGTAAAATTCCTAAAATTATTTATATAGCTTACCAAGAATCCAAGTGATGAAGAAAACTCCAACTGCCACAAGACTGTTGGGAAAACCAGATGCGCATTTCGACTAAATAAATGGCGTCTTCTGAAATGGCAGAACGAAGGTTAAATCTGAAAACAATATGAAAAAATTTCAATTAAACCACTAAAATTACGTACAAGACAAAAAACAAATTATATAAAATCAGAGCTAAAATTAACTTCAATAAATAGATGTTTATTGTGGTCGAGAGAAAGTTTCACTTCAAATACTAGAAAATTCGCATTAAAGAAAATCAAGTCATAAGTTTTGAATATATTTTTGGGCGAGAAAATGTCATTACGTGTGCACTGTTAAATATTCTTTAGGTCCTTCTAATATTCTCTTGTCCAATATCCAATCCAATCCTCAAAGAGGCGTAAAAACACTAAACCTCACACAGCATTTAGCCGTATTCCATGCCTCTTATGCTAAAAAAAACACTTAAGAACAACGAGACATAATATATGAACAACTATGAAATGATGGCATGGAGAAGAGTGCTGAAAATATAATGGGCGGATCGAGTAAACAATGAAACATAGGAGATAAGTTATACAAATGATTAGAAAAAAGAAAGCGAACTGGACAGGGCATTTCCTGAAAGGAGAGTCAATATTTAAAGATGTGATTGAAGAATAACTTCAAGGAATGAAGAGAAAGAAAAATGTTTCAGCTGATGGAGAATTGAAAAATTGAAGAGAATAATAGGAGAATGTGGAGAACAGAATCAAGGACATGTCTGCGGAGAAAATATATATGATTATGATGCTCTAATACTTACACTTCTACAATGCACGTGAGAAACCGACCTCACAAAATCTCCATTTATGAACGATAATATGAACATTCTAACAAGAAACAAGCAAAAATGATTTGTTCATTGCATTCCCGTACACGAATATCTTAACTTCTGTCTCCATGAAAGCTCTTCGAAGTAGCAACATCACTCGCAATGAACAGAGAGAGAGAGAGAATATTTTTGCATAATTTTCTGGAGAAAAATTCGTAATTCGCACGCAGATCCCTTGGACGAAATGAACGCGAAAGACGTATACTCTAGGCGGCGTGAAATTCCCACTCTTCGTACTCTCTCACTCACTATCTCCACTTTTTAACGAGGCGATGCCGAATGCCAAGGAATTTGGAAGACTTTACGCTGCGGTAGGAGCGTCAACTTGCCTGAATAATAGGAGGGCACTTTGAAGGTTATGAGGAGACCCAGAAGTGAAGGCAAAGTTTTCTCAGGAGGAGTTTCAAGTCTAAAAAAAATTGACAAGCGAAAATGATCTACGAAAGGCAAAGTGCACAGATTATGGAATATGTGAGAACATAAGCATCAAACATGTTACTTTGACTTTAATTTTAGTTATCTATTAAATACTCAAAATTCATATTTCGCTTGAATGGAGAATGAAATCTGGATACGCTTGACTCCAGATGTGTTTCAACCTCGGAGATGCGTTTCCCGTGCCTGCGACACATAATCCTAAGATTGTTCCTCTGCTTTTCGAAAACGTTTTCCATTCATCAACGAGAAACTGATTTAGCTAAATAGTGGATCTGTAAAATATAGCCCTATTACTCGATTTACGTCGTCGTGGAGCATGGGCACCTGTCACGGGCTTAAAAATAACGTAACGCATGTGCCCTCGTGAGCTGCGAACTCAATATATTGTTTATAAAGTAAAAATTTTGAAACAGTCTCGTTTATATTCTCTCACCAATAAAACATGACGTTCTTCGCGATAATTAAAATCGAATCGGAAACTCCGTCTTTTATTTTTTGGAGTCGATGTATTTTAATGGAATACATCGAACTTCCGAGCGAAACAATCACGTGCGCTGTTTCAAAAACGCGAGAAACGAGGACCGTTTCCAAAATACTCCGTTAGCAACGTCGTTGACCTAGAACGCCCCGAAGTGGATAACTGAATTTCAAAAAATTCCCTTTTTCCGTGTAGCGTAGCGAAAGAAAGACTATTTCGTACAAGACTCTGCATACAAAACATCCGATTAACATTTAAATTACTTTAAAAAATCCGTACCAAACAGACCCGCGTTACGTTAAAACGGAAAGAATTCTTCTACTTCTCAGATCTCTTTCAGAAGACGAAATTTTTTCCCCTTACCTCATCCAAAGAGACCGTTCCACCGTGGAGAGGATTAATTGGCCAAATTTCACAATGGCTCAAAAACTTCTGAGGCAGAACAGATAAAAGAAAAAGACAAATACCAGATGGGGGACGCCAATTTTTTTTTTTTTTTAATAAGCCGCAGATACGGATTTGAAGGACCGGGGAGATGCGAAGGTTGGATGAAATCTCATGGAATAAGCGAAGCGAGGAGCGTTCTTCTCTTGCGGAGGAGAGAGGAGTGGGGGGGGAGAGGTGGGGGGAAGGGGGAGATGGAGTGGGGATTTGGAGGAAGCGAGGGAAAAATAAAGGGGAGGGGATCGAGGGACGGGAGGGCGGGAAGAAAAACGGGGAATCAAAGGGAAAGTGGAGAAGAATTGAAATTTCCGGCTTGCATTGGGACAATAATGAGGGAACAAGACCCTTATAGTGGAAGATATAAAGAGGCTTGTGCAGCCAGACGAAACGTAGAATCCATGAGTTTTCGGAATACTACGGAGAAAAATGAAGAATAGAACCTTTTACGATTGTTAATGCTTTAGAATGGGACATTTTTAAGTTCCTCATATTATGTGGCTCGTCTAAGGACGCATGGGTGGAAAAAATGCGTGAATTAATAAATCAGCTCAATGTCAGGATTGACAAAACAAAAACTATCCTAATATTCGTTAATGCAGGAATGCGTCTATTGAGGTACGTTTTCTATCATAGTCTCCATCTTTAAGAAGATGTAATTAGTTTTTTTTTTAAGAAAAGAAATTTTAAAATGGCACGCCTCAGAATAGTTAGGAATTAGTTCAATTCCGCGTACATTTCGTGCGATTGGGAAAAATAATTTAATCAGACCCATTGGAAACAAATTATAAATAATTATTCATCATTTTCGGCCAATTCTCAACAAATACATTAAATCGAAATGTAGAATTTTATCCTCGTATATTCCGACAATACGTACATTGAGTATAACGTAGATATTTCAACAAAACGACCTAATCTCGACTGTGTTAAAATTTTATGCATGCGAGTTGCCCTTCTTTTGAACAAAAGTTTTAAAAACTACCATAAAAAGTGACAAGCATGACTCACGAAGAACAAATGCAACACAGGTTCTTTCTGCCTCGGGGAAGAAACTGGAATTTCAAAACGGGAGGAAAAGGAAATTGTAGCGGTAATTGTATAATTACACCGGGAAAATTTCCGGCATAATTTCGCAATTCGTTAAACCGTAATCGAGGGAAAACTTCCTTTCCATCTCCTGGTTTTTTTTTTAAACTGCGAAATTCTCATCGAGGCGATCCGTGCAAAGTTGTCTAATTTGCATAATGATTGGCGTTAGGGCAAACCTAGCCCTTGATTGAGATCACCGTTGCATGCAGGTCAGGTTCTGCCGCACAGGTGAATCTCAGTGTTTCCATTACTGGCATAAATTGTTGCATAGGTTGACGTAGAACACGATGATTCCCATGCAACAGACGCTATCATTTGGCTTTGACTGTAACCCCTTTTCCTCCTCTCTCTCCCTCCCTCGCCTGCCCACACGTGCGACCCACTTAAGCAACAAGGACTTCGATTCAGCAATTTTTACTCTTTAAAACGAGATCGCCACCGCGATAGAATGCATCTGGTTTGAAAGCGCAATTTTGCTAGGAAAAACAATTTTCGTCTCCTTAATATTAGCCGTCGAACATATGGTGAATTTTCCCTGTGAAATTTTTTGTAATAGAAACAATATGTGCCTATTCTATGAAACGTAAAAGAGAACCTAGACCATTTGCTTGGAAGCGTTCACCGCATATATTTTGGAATTTAAATATCAAGAGACAAAAATCCTCGACCTTTTCTAATTATGGTTTGGAATAGCGATTGACTGGAGGCTGACACTAATGGGTTTGAAAAACCATACATTGATAAATTCTCTAATACTAGAACACAACGTTTTTATATGAGAGAAAATAGAAACGTGGCATGATTAGAAATACTTTTCCTAAAAAAATATCTTTTTGAAATCATCCTCTTCGAATCTGGCAGATATAAGGGGATAAGGGTAGACGTTTTCAAAATCCTTCTTTCTGGCCACATCAGCAAAAGAAGTTTCAACATCTCACTCGCGCTTCACGTTTTTTCAACATTTTCCCCCAAAAATCTGGAAAACTCGCAGTTAACAAAACTTTTCCAATATTATAAGTTATATTTTAGGTCATTTCCAGAGAATTCCCTATTATAATTGTGGGTAGAAAATGTTTTGGAAAAAACCGAAGAAAATAATTTATATCATTCACTCCAACTACTAAAACGCTGGGAAATACGTATAAGAAATATTTTTATAAATGAATGGCTCATATCATATTAGATAAACATGCTATTGATAGTTTTATTCTAATTTGCAATGTTAAAATTATATTCTGAATCCGTTTAACCTGTTCAAATTATCAGAACCTTCTATTGCAATTGGAATTAAGAGGAGGTTGTGCTGATAGAGAATATTAATAAAAAATGAATTTCCCTCTGCGATGGTGTGTCATAAAAGCAAAAAAATCTGAAGTGGGAGGGGATGGAATTCATGAAATGTCAAAATTCAATTTAAAACTTCTTTAATAAAGTTAAACCGTTACAACTACCGCGAAACCTGGTCATCTGATAATAAATTTCATGGAAAATTCACCATAAACAGGAGATGAAACATGTAACACCTTTATAATAATGCAAATAGCCACAAATCCTACATTCACTAAAAAAAACTCCGTCGTTGAATCAAGGAATTTTTTCTATTGTATATTAAACTCAAGGAACATTATTGAAAGGGAGCGAAATATAAATGAAACAGTTTCTATTAAAGTGAACACGGGAACGAATCTGTTTTGAATTTGCGAGGTTAAGAAATAAAATTATCAATAAGCTTTCCGATGAAATCCAAACCGCATTCCGAGTACGCTTTCCGCATCAAACTTCCAATATCAAAATGCAAACAATTACGGACGAAGAATGTCGGTCCGTCAAACGCAAAAGCGATTCGTTTTAATTTCAAACAACAGCTAAAAGCTGCGGATGGAATTCATTAAGCATGCTTTGCCGCCTTCTAACTCAATCACGGTGGTGGCAGATTTTTATATAAATTGATATGTCCAACACCTGACTTTCTCCATACGTAAGTTGTCAACTAAAATCAAATAAATACGGCGATAGGAACAGTTCAACTTACACGCTTCAGCGCTAGCGATTCAATTGCTTTGTAAATTCACATTTGCCATCACTACCACGCGCGCGAGCTGCCCACTAACCGTCAATTTCGGAGAAAATTGAATATCTCTTGAAATATTCCTCATATGAAAACAAGAGTTGTAGAAAAAATAATATCTACAACTTTGTGTGTGTGTGCGTGTGTAGTGTATTTAGTCGAGCCGGTGAAAGACGAAAATGAAAAATTTAATGGTTTTCCGTAAACATCTATTTACACTACATACATAACACTTTAAAAACACACACAACTAATCTTCCTCACTTTCACAATCTGATTCTAAATTTATAATTACTTCAGTATCATTCATATGATCCATTACATTTTCTGTTTCTATATACTTCTCTACTTTCTTCACATGTTCACAAACAAATGAACAAAAACAATAAATAACGAATAGGCAATAACGAAACAATTAAAAGAGCAGTAGAGCGAAGCAGGACGGTTGGCACCGAAAGCACGTAGCGATGGGACTGATTCCCTCACTAACGTTAGTAGTTACCCTCACCCCCGCGCAGTTCGTTTTTCGAGAATGGACTCATCCATACCGAATTCGTGTTTCTGCGCATGGGCCATAAGCTTTCAATAAACCTATATTTCCGTTGAAATCTCGAATTAGAATTTTTTCATGAAAACAGTACTTTCTCTATACTACGTACATGGAGAAAGTAAGAATTGCGGTCTCGTGAACGCGCATGTTTTACTCTTGTTTTCATTTTTCCAGCCGGGATGCGCAAAACCTGGTTTCAATAATTCGTACGATTTTGTGAAAAAAAAAGTCACGATTACAAATACGGACGCGAACGTCCAAGGATCGTAAATAAGAGAAGAATATTTATCGCCGAATACGAAAGCGAAAAAGGCGCCCGAGGTTCATTATACCGATAAATCCATACGATTAATTGGCTACGCTTCGAAATGTAATGGGATTGATTTTAATTGATTTCAAATACGTGACATTTCAGTGGAAAGCCTTTCGCAAAAATAAAAATCTGCCGAAAAGTACGAATTGTATTAGGTATTTAATATGAATAATATTGCGTACTTCCAAGAAGTCACGCCTGATTCGATTAATTATATTTCTATAAACCTTTGAGAATGATAGTCATTTTATAGCAATAATGCTTTAACTTAAAATTTTAAATAAAACCATTAAATGTGTATATAGAGGTTAATTTACAAAATTTGGTTGATGTAGAAATAAGCCGATTTCGTAGATTAAACCTAAAATTTGCAATGCAGGCGGAACTGGATCAGCTGTATATATCAAATGAGTCTCTTAATATGAAATAAGAAACAGCAATAAATAGAATAAACTAACGCCTACCAAGAATTCTTCAACTGCCAGTTCTTCTTGATCAAAAGGCTACAGGCACATCACAAAAGAATACTTTGGTATAAGAAATCACACTTTACCGCAGAAATTAATTGTCAATCACGACGAAGATAACTCACAAACACGAAATTACCGATAAAAATGTACTTACATTAAATTAATCAAGAAGAAAATTAGGCGAAGAAAGCAATAGAATATTCCACCCGATCGTCGGCACGGTTATTATTTTTTTTGAAACGGACACGTAACACACTTCGACATCTCCTGGGAACCATTATTTTAAAATCACTTCTTGCAGCGGAAAAAAATCGAAAAAAACGAAACAATCGCGTAATTCCAAGCACATAATTCCTCCAAGTTCTACTCGGAGAATCCCCAAAAGCTATTAGAGGCTGGAATTATTAGAGAGACGAGGTGATGAGAAGGACGAGTTTTGGGGAAGTGAAAGATGGAAGGCTTTCAGACGATCGCGGAGGTAGGAGGAGGTTATTGAGAGGCGGTCGCGAGGGCGTGTGCGTTACAGGTTGAGCGAACACTGAGGATAAGGAAAAAAGGTAGATGGAGACACAGACCATAGGTCGGCAACTATTCTGAATGGATGTTTTCCTTCTCCGAAGAGTTAAGAGAGAGAGGTGAGAGAAGGAGTCATCGATCGCGAAGCTTTAGACATCGCAAATCCTCATTATCACGAGGTCCCTCAACTTTACACCGCGCCATAACGCCGTCCCCCCCTTTCTTATGAAAAAACCTCAGGGGGGTATGTGGGAGGCGGCTGAAGGCAAACATAGCCATGTAAACGAGGGTAAGGAAGAGGAGGAGGGGCTATGCCGGCGATGAGGTGGAGGAGGAACGAGAGAGAGGCAGAAGCGAAGCGCCGACGCCTTTTAAAGCTCTAAAATTAATTCCCCTGATGAATTAATGCCTCCTCACGGAATCCAAATACAATCGCTATGAACTCCGTCGTCGTAGATTTCATTATTACTTTATTATACGAGGCGAGTTCCTCGAGAAAGAGGAAGATAGAGGAGGGAGTGGTGAAAGAAGGGAGGCGGAGGTAGAAAGGAAAGGAGGGCGGGAGAGAGAGATTGAGAGAGAGAGAGAAAGGGATCGGAGGTGCGGGAGCGAATATGAGCGCGGAAGAGCCAAATTTCGAACTAAGACACGCAAGAACGGTCTCACGGTAGTACACTCTCGCGCTCACGGCTCTCGTTTTTTCTTCCGCTATCCCTATCCATATTGGAGCGGTGCTTTTCGGGCTAATTAGGATCGGTAGGAGCCTATCCTCCTTCTTTTTTTTTTAAGCGAGCGAAAGTGGGATGGTAGGAGCGAGAGATGAGCAAGAGTACTAAATTGAACGAGTCATAAAAATAAATTATGAAGGAGAAATTTACTTTTCTGGGGAGTCACCCGTAAAAAAATATAGGGATGCGCTTAAAAAGTTTTTTTTTTTAACTTTCTTCCGAAATACTTAATCAGCCTCGTATAGCCACGTTCATTCGGCTCGGGCCGGTTTTTTTTTACATTGCGTGGGAAATTAAATTTCGTTCGCAGGAAGTAACGCTAGGGGGAAAAACATAAGCATTGATAAGGTATTAAAAAACAGGAAAAAACGTTATTAACAGGAAAAATAAAACTGAGTGTCCCGTGAGGATAATACAGCCATAAATTTTCGCTGTTAAAAATTCCTAACAGCTTTTGATTAAATTACAGAATTAAAAAAAAAACGACGGTTGCTGCGATTTTACGAATATGATTAGTTAGCCGAAAGGAATATTTTATTTAATAACCGTTTTATTCAACGCAACCCATGAAATATTTATTGGAATAATTGATGTCGATAAAATATGCAAGTGGGCCAGCGCATTAATCAGGATTCACAGTTATCCTCGCAATATATGTCAACAAACTCGACGGGCGTGATTAATAGCTTGAACAATCGATATTAGCGCGAATTATGCAGTTACAACTAGTGCAAAGGGATGACCGGAGACGTCGCCTCGGACTGCAGGGTGATGGCGCGAGTGAAACAGAGAGAAACGGAGGTAGCGGCAGAGAGAGAATGTGACGGAATGAGAGACATAGATACTGAGGGAGGGAGAGGGAGATAGGGAGCTACAGGCAGGGAATGAGGGAGAGGCCGCTCCATTTTCGCTAATTTCTTATGATGAAGACGTGATCTGGATACGAATTCTGCCAGAAGAGGAAGAAGTTAAATCTTTCCCTCGTCTCACCCCAACAGTTTCCGACGGATTCGATAAATAACGGGCGAGATTTAATTAGAATCCCCCTCCCCTCTCCCACGGCGACGTGAGGATGTGTCTACATGCTGACGCACACATGCACGCGCGCGGAAAAGCACACGGGCATGAAATTAAATGAACGCGTTGGATGTTGGGAAATTATGACGTCAGAATACGACAGAAAAAAAATACACACACACACAAATACATATATCTGGCGGCCACTTCCAAGCGCAAGATAGAATTAGAAACAGGGTTATTTAAAGGTTATTTAAATCCGTATACATTACATATACATCATACCTACATGGCAAAAATATTACCTACATAGAAGCTTTTGAATTGATAAAATACAACAAAATATATAGCCGATATTGTGCAGTTTTTATTCGTCAACGACTATATCCTATACACACACACACACAAATATATTATTTTATTTTTCTGTTCACCGAATCTAGCCGGCTGCGCTGACGCAGTTGAACGATGGAACGAAGAATTGAATCGCGCGCAGCGAAACGAAAGATAATAGTAATAAAAAGGGCGAGAAGGGGGAAAAGGTCGTCTTCCGTCGCTTAAGGAAGGGGGATCGATTTTCAACCCGTCCCCTTCTCCATCCATTTCATTTCTTCGATCGTCCCTGAATCGAAGCCGCGAGGCGGAGTGGGACGACGGAGAGAGTCTTGTTCTTTAATTTTAGCGGACGTGGAGCATCCAGTTTTGGATAAAACCCACTCTCTGGAAATACATGGGAAATTTTCTTATTGCGGAAGAATCCCAGAATAGGACATGTTCTCCTTACAGGCGAACTTTGGAGAAAAATGTGGTTACCTCCCACTCAAGCGAAGAGGATCTGAATGGAACGCGTATCCGTATAAGCCTATGGCCAAATGGTATAAAAATCGCGAAATAGTTATCTACTTTTTTATTCGAATATCTGTATGTCGAGTATTTTACTTCATTGGTAGGTTATTTAGTTCTCCTAATCCATCTACATCCAAAGCTTTTCTTTTCAACTTATCACAACTACCCGGGCCTATTCAAAATACTTATCCTCTTCCTTTCGTTTCCTCCCTTTACTCACTTCTATGATATACTTCAACACAAATCGAAGTTTCATTAATATACCAAACAAATATCGATGACAAAGCGTGGGTTAATCTACGAAGGGGAATTGATCATCCAAATTTTAACGGCTAAAAAATGATCGCGAATTCAATATTCAGTTAAAAATCACAAATAATGCAGATCAATATTCATACTAGTAAAAAGAGAGGCAAAAGAACGGAACATAATGCCTGCTGAACTCTTCAAATCTCGCCTGAAAAAATCTGCTTAATTGTGTAATCTCAAAAGTAAACTTCACTGTGAATTAAAGATGATGGAGTTTAAAGGAGCTTGGTAGAGTGAAGTACGAAGGAGACTTAGTGAGCCCAACAACCATTACGCACTTGACCCTTCGTAACTTCTAACTCCACATGATGAGCATAAGTAGATGTTAGTACATATAGCTTTTTATATTCTTCTCTTCTCCATATTACGTTGTTGTAACCTGGCTGATAACCAAATTGTAGCATATATATGAAATGATTAATAAAAACCTCAATATGCATACAAAAAATTTATCAAATTAAACTTAAAAATAAGTGTTCGTAAACGGCAGCATTGAAGAAAACAAACACAAATAAAAAAAATCGCTAGCGTTATCTTCTTCGTTACTTAACTGATATAACCTTTTCTTGTATCCCGATAAACGGTCATAAGGCTAATCTTCAAAACCTAGACCCTATTGCAAGCCGGCTTGCGAGAGGTCACGAAAAGAGCTGAAAAATCCCAGAAAATCAATTACAGAGGAGCTATCTCTACAATTATCTCGACGCCGCCGAAATGATTGAAACTCCACGTCACTATAAAATAAAACAAAAGCGGAAACCCTCTTGAGAGAGAGAGAGCTGAAGGAATGGAAGAAAAGAAATACTTCACTGGAGGCGAGGATATTGCTTCGATCTCCGTAAAGTGACGGGTTATCTGTTCTCCGGATGAAACGCAGACGCTCGAAAAAGATGGATCTCTAACAGCCGACGCGTCTGGATCACGGCGAGGAAAAACCGCGGGCTGTCATCGAACGCACCCAAAATGAATAGGTCCTTCTCCTAAACTTTCGCGTTAATATCTCGCGAGGAACACATTTCGAACGAGTAGTACTCGTTACAATTCCTACACGCCACATATTTTCGGCGCAAATTTTTCCACACTCCGTTACGTTGACCTATTTAAAACTCTTGCTTCTGCTTCGCTAACTCGGTCTTGATCGCGGATCAAGCGGTGCAGACGACCCTTTCTTTCCCTTCCTCCATCCCTCTCGCGTTCCAAAAACCTTTCGACGCCGCCTTTTTTTTCTTTTCCGCCACCTTTTCTCGAGGCGGTGCATGAAGCTTCTGCGTTCTGTCTCGACTGAGACTTCCGCGAAGTTTGCGGGAAATTAAAAAAAAATAAAAAATAGGCCACGCCAAGTCAGCCGAGTCTTTTCCCTTCGGGGCATTATGGAACGTCGAGAAGCAACTACTTCGGCGAAAGTTGAATTTTATTAAACGTATTAAGATGGAGTCAGAATGCGACAGGATCGGGTGACAAATATTATTTAAATTCCTTCGCGAAAGGAGAGGTTTTAGCAGGGTAAAAAGAACGACGGTGAAATGAAATTGATATTTTAACAGTAAAATGAGGACTGAAAGAATCCGACATAAAAGAGAAGAATTGGTTCCCAAATGTCAGCTTATATTCTGAAAAAATTTCTGGTGTAATGGAATGCAGACACCGTTAAAGTAATATTTTCAGGCGTTAATCTGTGGAATGCCTCCAAAGTAAAATCAAATTATAGCTGTGAATTTTCGCTTCACATGACCAAGACTTCGCTTTATTTTAAACCTAGGTCGTATTGTACGTCTTTATTTTCATGGCGAAATTGAGACCAAAAGGTCCCCTCTTCCATTTAACCCTACGTTACATTTAACCCTACATGATAATATGCTCAAATAGTCAAAACAAGATGAAAATAATCGCAATAAAAACAATGACCGAGTGTGAATATACATATTCAGGAAACTTCTAAAAAAAAGAAAAAGACTAGATAATTATAGGAAAAACCTAGGATGTTTACAGCTGTAATCTCTTTGTTTTCACCAACCGCCATTAATTATTGTTAAGAATATCGCTTAAAAGAATTATCGAACTAGATTCATTGTATAATTGATAATCTAGTAAATTACAATAACCACGACGCGACTTAAAGAATTAGATTCGTATTTCGACCACAAGCCAGAATTCCTCAGAGGTGATTTTTGCTTATGACCAAAGACTGGCATAAGTTCACTTTTAATCCGAAATCCACACGTTTTTCTCAATTATTTCTGTAACTGGAGCCACCGTATCAAATTAATTAAATTCTCATTTAAAGTAACCTTGTGGCGAGCGGAAGTGCGTGACACATTTAGCGTCACGGCCAGCGCTAGGATAATCGGTTAAATAACGATTAAAGTAGGTTAAGGTTGCCCGTTCATTCTCCTTTCTCTGAATTTAATCAACTCGAGCACCGAGAACTTCCATTTAACTTTTTCGCAAAGCGCTGGAGACATTTATAGCGAATTGGTAAGGAACTCGGCCAAATCCCATTTTTTTCCTATTTGCACTAAAGAAAATAAATCATTCTTTAGAACTGCCTCAATTCCACCGAAGAAGTCGCAAGAGGACGCCTTTAAATTTCCTTCTGCGAAAATCAGAACATGTCAGCGAACTTACTCCTTAGAGTTTAATGACAGGAGAGCATCAATATCTTTTGGAGGGGGTCGAAGTGTTTGCCCAGCCAAGCAGAACCATCTATCGGTCGAGGACGAACAAACGAAGAGCGATCATCCGGGGTCGTGGAGAACCTATTTCTCTCTCTCTATCTCTCTCTCTTGGGCCAACCCAGAGACAGCAAGGAAGACTAGAAAACCGGAGATAGACGGTGTGAAAAGATGGACGAGAGGGAGAGAGAGAGAGAAAGAGGCATGACGTGAGAGTAGGCAAGACGTCGTTGGCAAGGGTTAGGGTCACGCCTCCGCTCGGTCCTGTACTCAAGGAGCGATTCAAGCGAAAATGTCTCCAGGGAAGCTTGGCTTGGCTCACTCAAAAGTTTCGCGGGAAGAAGAAGAAGAGCCTTCCGAGATGAGTTGAACCATTTAGAGGGAAAGATGCCAGGCGATGATAACGCCATTAGTAGTAGGGTAAATCGGTGAGAGAAAGAACTGACGATTAGGATTAATTTTTACCTCAAAAGGTGATCTTCGGTACTGTCTTAAAAAAAACTAGAAGTGACGCACACGAAAGCCTTTTTATAAGAGACCCACAGTTAAAATTTTAAGCGGACTAATAAAATCTAAAGGGGCAGCACGTCCAATGAATATTTGATTATCCATATTTAATTTAAGTAAACGTGACAAACTCAAAGCGTATAAAATTGTCAAATTAAAATACGAGGCCCTTAAATGTGCGTTTGCCGCATTTCATATGTGCATTTGACGTGAGAAACCTTGTGGTCTATAGCAGGGATTTTCACAGTAGGGGACGGGGATATCCAATGAGCCGCAAAACATTCAAAATGCGTAACCCTCACATTAAAATGTTGTCCGAGAGAAATATGCTATTATATTAAAAGAAATTGAAAAACCCTGGCATATACAAATGCCTTATTTTTCCGATAGGTATATAATTTGTGCAACGCCATATTATCCAACGCCGCCTTTTCGAATAACGCAATGATTCTGGTGTTGCGTATGGAACTACGGTATATAATCCTTATAATAATTACTCTAACGCTGCAGCAGCAGCTATTAATCGTCAAGGTGATTTGCATTTTTGCTGCTTTCGGATAGGATAGGTGTAATGCATAATGAATGCAATTTTAAGTATGACTATTATTTTTCATTTATTCAATGTTAAAAATCTATTAATTCTAAAATCCTATACAATAAACCGCTAATTTTAAAATCTTGCGGGGGTGAGCGAGCGATAATATTCTAACAATGTCTGCTGGCGTTAATACCGACGTTGATCGAAAGATAACAATCGATTACGTCGCAATGGAGTAATAATATAACATTTTATGTCCTTTTAATTTCAACGTCATTGAATAACATCTGTTGTTGCATTTGAACGCAATTCTTGCACTTCCAGCGCGTTCTCGCACTTCTAAAAAATTCTAGCGCATAGATGTCAAAAGGTAATTACATGATTTATTTGTTTTAATATTTTCCGTAAAATTTTGAGGATGTGCTTATATCGCTGTCCCAATACAGAACTACATTTATCGTTTTTTATAAGAGCAGCTACCATGCAGCGCAGCACAGCTGCCTATATTTAGCGGTTTCGCCTCCAAGCCTCCGGGGTTGGGCCCCTAGTAAATCTATATTTTGTTAGCGATAGAATTTGTGGCCCTTTAAATAGAATCCTTTCCTCTTTTGTTCATCGTATTTCCTTAACACTGGATTTCCTTCTTCCTCCATCACTCTCTTTAAATTTTAGTTTCTTCCTCTATCCGCAATCTTTTCCGCCTCGACTTGGAATAGGCAAAGGACGGGCGGATAAGAATCGAAGGATGGCTTTGTCTTACTCTCCTTCCCTTTGCTTTTCTTTCAGGCGAGACAACTTTCGAAATAAGGGCTCTCTCCTAAATGTCTTGCGTCTACAAGAATGATAAGAATCTTTGGAGTGACGTAGCGCAGAGATTTGTCAAATTCCTTGCATCGCGAATTGGATTCCCGCGAAAAGTCTTCCATAGGTTGCGATGACGGAGGTAGCCAATAGATGACAAGAACTTTTCAGAAATTTTCATAAAATACCCAATGCATTCTTCCAACGCATACGCGTCAACCCAATACCAAAATAAATATTATTTTCATTTTATAGAGTCTACGTGATGGCGCTTACATAACGAAAGGTTATCCTGGTTGCATGCGACGGTGATAACGTAATTTAGTAAAAAAAAAATAAGGTTATAAATGAAATACTGTTGCTGACACGAAGAATTCGATCCTACCAATTACAAGTAGGTTCAATGATAACCATGACTATAGCAAATCGAAACAGTGCTCGTGTTTTCAGAGGATTAAGAAAGAAAATACTCATCCCGAACACTGAATGAAGGCGAAGGATATCGAAAAAACTTTAAAATTCACTTTCATCGATCATTGTTAGTTTTTGTTATTCAATTTTTATTATAACTTGACATGTATGTATGTATGCCGTGTTTCAAATCCCAATAACTAATACATTTTGGCAATTCCATGTGAACTAAGAGTATGAAATTTTGACTGTTTGTAGCTTATGGTATAACCCAACGAAAATATTCGATCCCAGGGGATAATTTCCATTTCCCATAAGATAATACGTAAGAAGCCATTTTTACAAGTGAAAGCTTCTATGCTTTTGCAAATTTAAATTGGAAGAAATTGACATACCATCTTCAGACCTGGACTGTTTTAAAGAAAAATGAATAAAGTTTCTTATTCTTATCGTCGATTTCCGCATTCGTTCGAAATCGCTCAAATTATACGCTTGATTAACATATTTTGGAAAAAATCGGCTTTTTAACGGGACGTTGCCTTGACGACCATGACATTATTAAACCTCGAGCTTACATTGTTGTCTTCCTAATCGTAAGAAAATCGTGCTTTGAATGATTTAATACGAGAGAGAGGGGAAAGGAGGGAGAGGGAGGGAGGGAGAGGGATGGTGGGAGAGATGGAGAGAGAGGGATGGTGGGAGAGAGGGAGGGTGAGGGATAGTAAGGGAGAGAGGGAGTTTACCTCCCTTCGTCACTCTTTCAATTCCTTTTGTCTTTTAATAAGATTAAAGACTATAAATAAGATAAAAATTACTTTTATACGTTATACAACTTTTATATTAATGGCACTAAAAACCTAAAATTGAATTAAATAAGAAAACCTTTTTAGGACGGACGGAGACGACACATAAAAACGACAGCTTAAGAATGGAATTGATATAATTTGAGTAATCATGGATTCGTTATAAATATATGACATTTCAATGTTTTAAAAACTATGATACGTTTTAGGGAAATTTATTGTATTAGTTTATGATATTTTAAAGGTAAAGGTACCTGATAACCTTTTAATTAAGTATAAAAAATAGTAAGTAATACTTTTTAATAAAATTAATTCATTATTCATATGTTAATTTTAAATTTTAATATTTCTCATGAAGGACGGATTTTCTGCTAGATCAATGCGGAACATTGATAAGACAGATTTTAAAGCAACATGCCTCCATTTACCTAGCACTCAAGACAAATTGTAACTTTAAAATGATGGGATTATTTTTATAATTTTATGCTTATTTTCGCCTGGTATTTATTATTTAGCGCTATATCTTCCCTGAAAATATCGTCAAGAATTTTAAAACATAAATGTCAAAAATATGCCCGCGTTTATTCTAGGATGGCGAGTCATTTTTTTCTGGAGAAGGATTTCCTGGAATACGATCTTAACCTTTTATTCGCAGTCCGAAGGAATATTCTATCAAAGAAAGGCTCGTCAGTGTTTGCTGAGAAGACAGGGTTATAAACCCATAAAGAATGATATCTCTCCGACAACAATCATAATACTTACAACAATAATTGCATCAAGGACGAATGTGTGCAGAAGATATAGTTTGATTTCTAAAATTCATGCTACTGGGAAATTATGAACGGAAATCGATGAATAATGAGCTAAAATATAAAGGGGTCTTTTCCGATAAGGTTAACCAGATATGGTTTCACGACAAAGCCCAGCCCGGCCAAAAACTGGGCTATGTATACAAATTTTGCAGTGTTTGCAAAACCCCAAGATATTTATGATGCATTGCTTTCAAGGCTTTCCGCCAAAGTTTCACAACCCACCATGAGCGTGCATTGCTCCCACGAATCACGTATTCCGAGATGTGAATAGAACACACGATAACAGAAGTAAATTCACCAATAATAAATGAAAATTAAATATTAAGATTATATATAATAGCATTAAACAAATCCTCACATATTTTCAATGTATACTTTTATGATTAAAGAAAATTAAATATGTATTTTCTCCTTTTAGCCAAGCGACCCACATTATGCCTTACAGTTTACACATAATCTTATAGAAAATTATATTTGAGAGGGAGTTTTGTTATAATTGACGAGATATATTGCTTGTAATATTCAAAAGCATCTCGTAAATTGTTTTTCAAATTCTGAAAATGTACTCACTTTTATATGATTCCCGGAAATGATAATACATTAAATGAGGATTCGAAATATTTACATAAAACAATTTGAGGTATGATAAAACATAATATATTGAGTACGTGTATATATATAAATATATATATATATATATATTTAGGGCAACTAGGTCACTGCCATATCAGTTGTGTCTCTCTTGTGCTGACGAAGGGATCATCCCGAAAGCTCTAACCTCTACAAATGTCTCTCTCCAACACCCCAGCGGCTCTAATTCCGGTAAGTGTTCACTGGGTTTCCTTCAACACCTAATTGCCCTAAATATCCTTACTTACCTTTCCTCTTCCGTAGTATTATATATATATATATATATATATATATATATATATATATATATATATATATATTATCCTATGCTATTAACATATCGCTCTACCGTAGCAACAAAACTCTGACGATCGCGAAGAACCTTAATCGCTTATCCATCGCTAATTTGATAAAAAATGCTTTGGGTGCGATTCGTCTAACATGTAACTATACACTATTAAATTGAGTGAATTGAGATAAAGCGAAAAGAAGATTTCGACAAACCAAAAAGAAGCGTTGAGTTTTCAAATACGAGTGCCCAAATATGGAGTTTTGAAGTGATAAAAACTATGAATTGTTTTCATGCTTGCTTCGTACTTTCTCATATACGAAGTATATTGAGAAAGTATTGTTATCGCGAAAAAAATCGACCTCGATATTTTTACGGAAATACACGTTTTAGGTGTTGCTGAATCCGAACAAGTGGTTTTCGCAATGCCGTCTGTCTGTCTATCTGTCTGTTACTGGCTCTGGAGCCTAAACGGCAGACGTTGAAGAGTAGAAGAATTGATTACAAAAGGAAACTTTTTGAAAAATTCGAAAGCTCCGAATTCGTTGAAGACGTACGCGGCATAGTCGTCCCCATCGGTGTTAGTGAACGTAATGTTAGATCAGAGTACAGGAGAAAATATGTCGAAACAATCGCTAGAACAGAGAAATACTACAGATCCTTTTTCCCAGACGCGATAAGACAGTCCAAGAGAGGAATTAGTTAGAGTTCACTTGGTGTTGTGACACCCCCTGCCAAACGCTTCTAGCGGCTTGCAGGGTATTGATGTAAATGTAAACGATAAAGCGAAAATGAATGGAATCACGTACTTAAGCATTTTATCATACTGAGCAGAGACTATGATGAAATGGTTGACATTGATCAGTAATTAAGGGAAGTTTATTCTACGCGTTTTTAAGAACAATTTGATTTTCTCAAAAACGGCTCTAACGATTTTGATCAAATTTCGTACAGTTACTTGAGTTTACGTCTTCAATAATACTACATAGTTCATGTTTATTCTAGAAAACTTTAACAATAATTTGATTTTCTTAAAATACGAAGTTGCCGCTTCGTTAATATGTGATTCACTTTGGAATACAAGTGGGTATTCTAGCTTTGCACATTCCACGTTCTTCACTACGCCAAAATTTCTCACGCTCATCGCTACTTAACCGCTCAAACACATACACAAAACCGTCCACTAATAGTTTCTCCTTTCCACGGATAGACAGAATAATTTCCATTTTAAGGGATTAGTAAAAGTTAGAAAAACTTTCGGAATGTTATTGTAAAGTGAATAAAAATGTTCACTGAGCAAGTTAGCAAGGATCCACAGACGATATCACACCGTGAATGGGAACTCGGAGGACGGATGTTTACCATACGGTAGCAAAGATAAGACTGCCATAATCATGGTCGATCTTAGGCTATAGCTCGATTGTTTAGCGAAAGGCCGAATTGTCCTACCTTCCATGGTCATCGACACCCTCACGCTCCCATACCCTGTCGCCATGGGGTCCAAACCCCAACCAAATTCACTAATCCTCAAGTCCCTTGGTTCGTTCCACAAATTTGACATTAAGATAATATCTAACGACTTCCAGAAATTCCATGGGGAAATTTACTCATTTGAGAATTCCTATGAATCTTATGAATGCCTAGTGGGAGTAGTTTTATTTTCTAGTTCAGTTCCTCGTGCAGGTGGTCAATAGAGGAGGAAGCTTCTTTGATACTAAGTATAACAACTACTGAAATATATTTTTAAGGAAACCTTTATTTATCATTTTATACATGCAAAATATAATAGTTACAATAATAGTTAATAATTATTTTGATATTTATTAGTCACTTGCTTCAGTGCTATCACTTTCATTCTCCAAATTTATATTAACAAGTATTTCTTCAATTCCGTTCATTACACATTCTCTTTGAATGTACTCATTTTCTGTATTTTTTCTGGCATACTGTTCTCCACTCATTTTCACCTATTAAATTACGTTTCTCCTCCACTAACTCCTGCGTCGTCGCCTGCCATTGTAAAACGATCGAGCTATAACCACGGCAAATTATGCATGAATCTCATCGAGAGAATTTTTTGAAGCCATTAGTGCATCTCAATAAGTCGATTTTTAAAAATAGGGTATCCTCTCAGAAAGAAAAATTTATTCAAATGGTAATTATACAAAAACCTTGTTTTTGTGCCTTTTGATAGGCAAAATCATGCAATAATTTTCAAAAGTTTAAGACAACTTCTCTACATTAATGGCCGCCAGTCAACCATTCCTATGACTGCTGATATCAAGCACGTACACAATATAGGAAGTCTAATTTGGATTATACCCCTAGTTCCATTATAAACTCAAATGATACAGAAAATAATTTCTTCAGAATACGAATAAAATGTACTGAATAGACGCTTTAATAAAGATTTCTAGATCAAAAGAGGAGATAATAATTTGCGTAACAGCACATTTTATAATTATATGCATTTCAAAAATGAATCTAACTCATGATGATCATTCATGCGGGTTGACTTAAAGAATTTAATTTTACAGTCAAGATAACCTAATAAAAAAGAATTTTGGAATATTTAATTGGTTATTCTGAATTTTAGAGTTTCGTTTCTAGTTTAACTCACATTCGTTTACCATAAAAATTCCCTTAAACACTCGACTTACTAAAATTCAAAGACTTTCTCTCAGTTTATCAATACATACTGATGTTTTTCAACTTGGACTCGCTTCTAGAAAAGTAAAAACATTAAACTACTACACACTATACATTTTATATGCTTTGTATATCGTTTGTATTGCAGATAATACCATAGGTAAAAATTACAATTCGGAAGTAAACTTTTATCTATCTTCTCTAAAAATTCAACTCTGGAATGCACTTAAAAACATCCGCCGCAAAAAGTCTCCGCGGCGAAAGTCCTCGCGGCAAGACGGCTGCGGCGAAAGGTCTTCGCGGCTAGACGGCCGCGGCGAGATGGCTGCGTCGAGATGTCGTAGACCCTCTATTACTACATTCTTGCATTACCCTTCTTCTCTCCTATTTCCCATCTTTCTCCCTCTCTCCTCCCACTACATATCCCCCTCTCTCCTGTTTCCCCCTCATTCTCCCCCCTTTCTCATACCTCCCTTTCACCTCTCTTTCCCCCTCACACTCTCCCCTCTCTCCTTCACCCCTCCCTCTCTCGCCCCTCTCCTCTTCCCCTTTCCCTCTCTTCATTTAAACGGCTTACCAAAAACGTTCACTTTACGCTAGTACGCTATATACGATTTTACAACAATAGGACTTCTTTCTTTAACACGATCCAGGTCCGAAGCTCAGATTACAATAGTTCGAATTTATATGAGAAAATGAATAAAAGCCTGCACATCGAAAAGTCGAGTTGGTGCAGACATCCTAAGCCTTTTATAGATACTAGTTGAACCCGCGCTATGTTTGCGCGTTTTTTTTAAATTAATTTATCAAAAATTAAGTACTGTGTAAAAAAACCCGATCTCAATCATTCACATTTAACTATATTGATGCGTTTTCCATGTACATATTGGTAAGGTTCGCGGGTTCGAATCTCGCTGAGGGCACGGCTGTGTTTGCGTATTGACAATTTATTATGCGAAGTCAGTCCGAAATCTACATTTTTAATTTCATATTAGAGAGAAAATTATTGCTACGCAGTAACTGATTCCGAACTTTTTCATTTCCCATAAAATAACACGTAAAAATGGAATTCTCGACCTGCAGATTTTCATTCTTTTTTTAGATTAAAATAATAAAATATTGACCTACAATCTTCGGTTATGAACCATTTTGAATAAAACATTATAAAGTTTCTTATTCTGTTCATCATAATCCGCCTACAGTTCGAAATAGCTCAATTTAAACGTTTAGTGCATGTAATACCGGAATTCAAGTGGAAAATAAAAGGGTAACTGAAATGGTAAGATCAGTTTATATACATGGGTCAAAAACATACGTATGTCCTTATTCTCATCTAATTTGAACTTTATGCGTGAGACTATTTGCGTTAATAAGCATTGTTGATGTATAATATAATGGTTCTACTTAGTAAAATATATGATACCAGCAATCAAACGATGAAATGAAGATTCACCTTCTTTGAATCGATCGTTAGAAACGCTTCCCATACGCTGTTTACTGAATAATTATCCGTAAATATTTGCCCTTCTATGCATACAAAAAATTTGACGTATTCTTTTTAGTAGATAATATTGTCGGACCATGCACTCACCTCGTACGATCATATAACTCAATTCAATTTTTTCCTTTAGAGGTTTCTTTAAGTAAAGGGCTCTGCCCCTGACTGCTGTCCGGTTTAAACCCGTGAGATTGGTGGCAAAAATAGAGCATATCTTTCCAGCTCTGTTTTAGAGCTTGTGTGTTAAGTCTTCTGTCTCTTTTCCACATCCATTCGGGAGAAGAACCCATAAGTCAGTAAGAAATCTGCTTTTTAAGTCATATTAGAGAGGATATTAATGCTACACAGTAATTGATCGCGAACATTTATGTTTATAAATTTCTTTGTTTCTTATTATTGAATAATATGACCTTTCTTTTTATATATAACAATCAATTTATTTTATTTAGAATATCTACGAAGAGACGAAAACCGTGTAACTTTCAATATGTTCAAAAAATTACGTTCTCACAGGTCAAAGGACTAAGTTTTTTCAAGGTCTTCACGTAGGTCTTTCGCGTGCTCCTTGAAATGCATTTACCACGTCTATGGTCAAACCATCGCATTTCACATTCCCCATTTCGGATTTTGCTTCCACCCCATTTGTATTTCCCCCTTTTTTTTACTCACCCCCCCTCAAAAATCCCTCTCTCATTCCTCCTTTTCTGACGGCATGACCCTAGAGGGGGGCGGAGTCGATGGTTGCTCGCAGTGGCACCTCATTGAGTAGCAAAGAAGACTTTCTACGGGAAAGATTGAGCCTTGTGGCCACCAAGCGAAGACGATCGTGTGATTAAATGTGATATCGGCTTAATTATTGTCGCACGGGAGTTTCTAAGTGAATGGTAATGATTTTGGATTCTCCCACATTGCTCTCCATGGAAATCCAAATGATAGGACCGTCTATCAATTGTCCTTTGCCAAGGAAAAACATTCTCAGGATGAAAGGATGAAAAAGCGTTCGTTTGTTAAAAGAGTGGTAACGGGTGCAAGTTTTACAGTTAGTCGGCGTTACTCCAAGATAAAGTGTCGTCTTAATTTGGTGCGTATGCATAATTTAATGTGTCCACGATGGTGCGTATGCGCTCGACAGTAGGACGTGCATCGACACAGCAGCGATGGGCGCACGCCGTCATGGACTCATCAATCCTTCGGACACACCTGTAAAATACGTTGGGTGCGGGTGTTTTCGCCGAGTGCCTTATACTTATGACACGACAAATGGTGAGTTGATAGTTCCCCCAATTCTCTTGTACTCTCGTATCGCCTGAACCAACCTAGGAGAATTATGAAACATTTTAGTTCCTGTAGCATATATGTACTCTGAACCATCCTCTAAAAATTCGCCTCAATCACGCCCTTCAGTCACGGCACGTACACTCACATAAATGCATTGTACTCTAAGGAAGTTATTTTAAAGTGGAACATGCGTTGCTAAATGAATAAATCTTACGTGAATTCAATTACTAATTACCTACCGGATAGTCTTCGAAGGACGGATCAAGTACGATAAATTTATTGCTCTTATGAAAATTTCTACATAGATATTTGAGTCCTCAACCTTTAATTCTTGCAGATGTATTGATCCATAAATATAGTTATGCATTCGTCGTAAAATAACAACATACACTTACGGTTGGTTACACTGCTTTATAATGATATCTTTGAAAACTTTTTCTCGAAAAAGAAATTTTAAAACATTAGTAATTATCCAAGAAATCCTTTTTTATTGAATCAACTGAGAAATATTCCTTTATATCACCGAGAAAGGTCAATCTAAATTATTTAACATTTCGATCCCAGAAATAGCCAGTGATATGGACCGATAGATGGCGTGTTTTTCTACTGTTGCAGTTCTACCTTGGTCGGAGTAGGACGTCTTTTCTTTCCCTCAGTTCGTTAGACACGATCGCGACTTCCAGAAAAATCCGGCGGTGCTCTCAAAGGTCAAATCACCACCACCTAATCCCGAATTAGGTAGCTTTCAACTATTCAATTTCTTAGTTTAGTTACGTTTACCTCTAAAAGTTTAAGTCACTATGTGACGATTTGCTAACCTAGGCTTGGAGAACAGTTGCCCTGGATTCATATTTATTTTCATTTATATGTAACCTTATATTTGCATTTTTTCACACCAAGTAACGCATAGAAATGGAAGTGTTCTGCACTCTTCTCTTTTAGCAACACTAACACTGCAGTCGCCTCTGTTTCTATGTGTTTTCATTCAGTTACAGTTAGGCGCAGAGTGATTAATTACATTTAGAATCAGGTGCATTCTGGTTATTAGCGTAGAATATCTTTACTAATACTAACACACCAGAGTGTACCTGTTTCTAAATTTGCCTCATCAAGGAGTTTTTGAAGTCGTGCATTTTATTGTTCAGTTCTTTAAATTCTGTAGGATGAATCATCGCCTTTCACTGGAGTACGCTTTCCAAGTGTTCGTAATAACAGCGAACGAGGCAAAGATACGACTTCTTCCTAGGGGAAGTCAATACTACGTTTCACTTGGATATGAATTCCGTGTTAGGCCGATGATTCTATCGGTATTAGATTTGAATTTGCAGTTTTACATATTACTACACGGATGCAAAGTGTCCATAGTAGTGTAGTGTAGTTTCTAACCAACTAACCTTGGGCGCTTTGCATCTGTACTTATGTTTTCATTTCTAAATTTTTTAAGTGGTAAATTAAACTTTCAGCCTCTCCGTTAGATTTTTGATTACATAGGTGGGTTTTTCTAAATATATGGGTCCGGGGCAATCTGCTCTCAGAGAGAGACAGTATCGTTTCGACAGTAAGTAGAGATTGCTGGTAGGGACAGTCGGCGAATCGGGATTCGTGGCGGTCAGCCAGTGGACCATTTGTGCTGGCGGAAAACAAGATCGGTAAGTCAACGGAATTTTTCATCCCCTACAACTTACCCTCGAATTGGTTTCATTTTATATTCGTGTTACTATAGGGAATTTATGCAAGGAATCCTACTTCAAAGTATCCGTGTGGATGAGATACGAAAATACACATTGAATATGTATTGTCACTATTTTGCTGAAATCGTGATTCTTCACCATGAAATATTGCTTAAATATTACCTTAATGTGCATTGTTTGAATTTTGTTTTGTTTTCTTCGGGTTTTATTTGTGTAAAGATGCAGCCTGTAACAGAACGTTGATCGCCTTTGTGGATTTGATTTTTTAAATATCCAGCTAAATGTAACAGTGTAAATGAAATCAGTTAAGGACGCGTGTCTGTTCGCATAGAAACGCTCTCCCGAACGTTCCATGAATTTCTTTTCGAATACCAGCTGGTTATTAAACGACGATGGGCATTCAATTTCACGAAATAAAATTAATGGAATGGTTTACAGTGCGCAACTGCGCATCAGCGACGACGCCATGGGACAGACCGCCGACGGGCTGAGCACCGAGGAGCCAAATGCCGACAGCTGCGGCAGCGAGAGACGACTACGAGTGACACGTCGCTGAGGAGCAGCCTGCAGTGACCGTGGATAAGGTATTGCAGGCAAGAGGTGCTTCGGAGGATGAGGTATTTCACCTACGGTGTGGTATTCTGGGTGATTTTTGGTGAGTCGTGTAACGATTTGTTATCGATGTGTTTACGCCTAATTTACTCGCATTTACCTATTGTTTTTTCATGGTATTGAAATGAGGTTTTGTTCGCATAGTGCTTTAAAGACTGACTGTATCTATTCACATGTGTTATCTTATGTTGTTGTATGACTGACAACCCATAGCGCTATGTGGTTTGACAGCACAGGCCTGTGCAGACATGGGACATTGTTTACGATGTCTATCGTCTGACGAGACGAGACGCTTAATGCTTACGACTGATTGGATTATTTGATCGATTTCTAGTGTATTACTGCTGTTTTTTTGGTGTGATTCGACTGCCATATTGAATGAATCGGTGTCTCGTTGTATTTACTTGTTTTGATAATTTGTGTTATTGCCTATTTATTTATAGTCGAATTTATTTATTGGTGTCTTGTAGTAACATTTGTACCTATTAGATTATTTTATGACTATGCTATTTTACTATATCATGTTTTTGTTTACTAGCGACTTGTTTTCATATTTTGTATGTTTGCATATTGATTTGGAATTGCTGTGTGTTAATTTTGGGTTTATTTATTTTATTTCGAGTACTCATATAAGTTTTATATCCATTTTGTGATTGTGCTTAATTAATGATTTATTTTTTAATTCTACGAATCTTTTTAATGTGTTGGTAATTTATTTTTCAGTGATTTAGGGTGAAAAATCTTGATTTCTGTATCATTTAATGCAATGAGTATATGTCATTTCATGTTTTTCGATTATCCTCTTCCAGGAGTTGCATCAATGGAATAGGCCTCGATTATATCGGGGGAAATTGCCATTTAAAAGAAAGGTTAACGAATGGGGTGCTCTACCTCTTGGGTCATTCGGAAACGGGCACAAATTTGAAATCCTCCAGTGACTTGCATCATCAACTAAGAGAGCGTGGTGGAATTCGTACTACTTGAAGACTGGGAACGAGCTCATCTCTCTGGAAAGTGATTTTTTCCAATGTTTTATGAATTTCTTTGAAATCATTGAGGTTATGTATTTCTAATAGCTTGCTGTCATTCGTGAAAAACTAAATTGTATTTTAATCATGTTAAATGCTTAATAAAGATTAAAATGTTATCTTCATTAAATTCATTATTTTAGAATATAGAAATGTCCTTTCACTGACTTAGAGGATGAAGGTAAAAAGGCTACATTAACTTCTGTTCCATTCTTTCACGTCTAATTGCATATTCTGAAACAACATTAAGTGGCATTTTGGGTTTTACTTGTATAGCTTGCAAATTGTAATTACAATGCAGTAGTAAGTAATAGGTCTTACATTTTATTGAAATGAAATTCACTTTCCATCAAAATATTTTTATATTTTTCTCAAAATAAATAAACAACTACCTGTGCCCCACATAACATAAGCTGATCTATCAGGTCTCAAGTGTCTTCATTAAACAATCAGGCATTTTTTTTAACTTACATTTTTTAATCAAAGTTTTCTCTAAAGACAAAACTGCCAATTTCTGGGTTCTTTCCTCGCATTACAGTAAGTGAATCAAACGATCTGACTCTTAATAGAGCAACATATAATTGTCCATGACTAAAAACAGGCTTAGGTAGGTAAAGGCATTTTATCAAATGTTTGGCCTCTTGACTTAATGATTGTTATTGAAAAAGTCAATCATGCAGATAATTGTTTTCATTTGAAACTGAATGGTAAATTTGTATCTGATGGAATGAGTGAGATTCTGGGAATAAGTACCGTGTCTGAGTTTGCTGCACCGAACAATTTTGCTTTGATTATGTGTGTTTGTATCTGAGTGACAGTAAGTCTTTCACCAGTACATAGTCCTCTCAAATGCAATACATTTCTAAGGAACATGATAACGGCTCCTACTTTAAGCTTCAGTTCATGAGGAGGCATTCCGGCTGGAGCTGTACCCACGTAATGTTTACACGGATTTCTTTCAATTAATTTATTAATAATTATGTGAAACAATTAATGGTGCAAATGACATCCCCATAGAAAAATATTCCATTAAAGACGTATTTTACTATATTCTTGCATTATTGATACATCTCCCTCTCTCTCCATATCCCACCTCTCCCCCCTCCCCCTCTTTGTCCCTCCTCTTTCCCCTCTCTCCCTTCCACCTCTTAACTTTCCCCCTCTCTCACCCTGTCATCTTTTCCCTTTACCCTCTATTACTACATTCTTGCATTACCCTTCTTCTCTCCTATTTCCCATCTTCCTCTCTCTCTCCTCCCACTACCTATCCCCCTCTCTCCTGCTTCCCCCTCCTTCTCCCCCCTTTCTCCTACCTCCCTTTCACCTCTCTTTCCCCCTCACACTCTCCCCTCTCTCCTTCACCCCTCCCTCTCTCGCCCCTCTCCTCTTTCCCTTTCCCTCTCTTCATTTAAACGGCTTACCAAAAACGTTCACTTTACGCTAGTACGCTATATACGATTTTACAACAATAGGACTTCTTTCTTTAACACGATCCAGGTCCGAAGCTCAGATTACAATAGTTCGAATTTATATGAGAAAATGAATAAAAGCCTGCACATCGAAAAGTCGAGTTGGTGCAGACATCCTAAGCCTGTTATAGATACTAGTTGAACCCGCGCTATGTTTGCGCGTTTTTTTTTAATTAATTTATCAAAAATTAAGTACTGTGTAAAAAAACCCGATCTCAATCATTCACATTTAACTATATTGATGCGTTTTCCATGTACATATTGGTAAGGTTCGCGGGTTCGAATCTCGCTGAGGGCACGGCTGTGTTTGCGTATTGACAATTTATTATGCGAAGTCAGTCCGAAATCTACATTTTAAATTTCATATTAGAGAGAAAATTATTGCTACGCAGTATCTGATTCCGAACTTTTTCATTTCCCATAAAATAACACGTAAAAATGGAATTCTCGACCTGCAGATTTTCATTCTTTTTTAGATTAAAATAATAAAATATTGACCTACAATCTTCGGTTATGAACCATTTTGAATAAAACATTATAAAGTTTCTTATTCTGTTCATCATAATCCGCCTACAGTTCGAAATAGCTCAATTTAAACGTTTAGTGCATGTAATACCGGAATTCAAGTGGAAAATAAAAGGGTAACTGAAATGGTAAGATCAGTTTATATACATGGGTCAAAAACATACGTATGTCCTTATTCTCATCTAATTTGAACTTTATGCGTGAGACTATTTGCGTTAATAAGCATTGTTGATGTATAATATATGATATATGATACCAGCAATCAAACGATGAAATGAAGATTCACCTTCTTTGAATCGATCGTTAGAAACGCTTCCCATACGCTGTTTACTGAATAATTATCCGTAAATATTTGCCCTTCTATGCATACAAAAAATTTGACGTATTCTTTTTAGTAGATAATATTGTCGGACCATGCACTCACCTCGTACGATCATATAACTCAATTCAATTTTTTCCTTTAGAGGTTTCTTTAAGTAAAGGGCTCTGCCCCTGACTGCTGTCCGGTTTAAACCCGTGAGATTGGTGGCAAAAATAGAGCATATCTTTCCAGCTCTGTTTTAGAGCTTGTGTGTTAAGTCTTCTGTCTCTTTTCCACATCCATTCGGGAGAAGGACCCATAAGTCAGTAAGAAATCTGCTTTTTAAGTCATATTAGAGAGGATATTAATGCTACACAGTAATTGATCGCGAACATTTATGTTTATAAATTTCTTTGTTTCTTATTATTGAATAATATGACCTTTCTTTTTATATATAACAATCAATTTATTTTATTTAGAATATCTACGAAGAGACGAAAACCGTGTAACTTTCAATATGTTCAAAAAATTACGTTCTCACAGGTCACAGGACTAAGTTTTTTCAAGGTCTTCACGTAGGTCTTTCGCGTGCTCCTTGAAATGCATTTACCACGTCTATGGTCAAACCATCGCATTTCACATTCCCCATTTCGGATTTTGCTTCCACCCCATTTGTATTTCCCCCTTTTTTTTACTCACCCCCCCTCAAAAATCCCTCTCTCATTCCTCCTTTTCTGACGGCATGACCCTAGAGGGGGGCGGAGTCGATGGTTGCTCGCAGTGGCACCTCATTGAGTAGCAAAGAAGACTTTCTACGGGAAAGATTGAGCCTTGTGGCCACCAAGCGAAGACGATCGTGTGATTAAATGTGATATCGGCTTAATTATTGTCGCACGGGAGTTTCTAAGTGAATGGTAATGATTTTGGATTCTCCCACATTGCTCTCCATGGAAATCCAAATGATAGGACCGTCTATCAATTGTCGTTTGCCAAGGAAAAACATTCTCAGGATGAAAGGATGAAAAAGCGTTCGTTTGTTAAAAGAGTGGTAACGGGTGCAAGTTTTACAGTTAGTCGGCGTTACTCCAAGATAAAGTGTCGTCTTAATTTGGTGCGTATGCATAATTTAATGTGTCCACGATGGTGCGTATGCGCTCGACAGTAGGACGTGCATCGACACAGCAGCGATGGGCGCACGCCGTCATGGACTCATCAATCCTTCGGACACACCTGTAAAATACGTTGGGTGCGGGTGTTTTCGCCGAGTGCCTTATACTTATGACACGACAAATGGTGAGTTGATAGTTCCCCCAATTCTCTTGTACTCTCGTATCGCCTGAACCAACCTAGGAGAATTATGAAACATTTTAGTTCCTGTAGCATATATGTACTCTGAACCATCCTCTAAAAATTCGCCTCAATCACGCCCTTCAGTCACGGCACGTACACTCACATAAATGCATTGTACTCTAAGGAAGTTATTTTAAAGTGGAACATGCGTTGCTAAATGAATAAATCTTACGTGAATTCAATTACTAATTACCTACCGGATAGTCTTCGAAGGACGGATCAAGTACGATAAATTTATTGCTCTTATGAAAATTTCTACATAGATATTTGAGTCCTCAACCTTTAATTCTTGCAGATGTATTGATCCATAAATATAGTTATGCATTCGTCGTAAAATAACAACATACACTTACGGTTGGTTACACTGCTTTATAATGATATCTTTGAAAACTTTTTCTCGAAAAAGAAATTTTAAAACATTAGTAATTATCCAAGAAATCCTTTTTTATTGAATCAACTGAGAAATATTCCTTTATATCACCGAGAAAGGTCAATCTAAATTATTTAACATTTCGATCCCAGAAATAGCCAGTGATATGGACCGATAGATGGCGTGTTTTTCTACTGTTGCAGTTCTACCTTGGTCGGAGTAGGACGTCTTTTCTTTCCCTCAGTTCGTTAGACACGATCGCGACTTCCAGAAAAATCCGGCGGTGCTCTCAAAGGTCAAATCACCACCACCTAATCCCGAATTAGGTAGCTTTCAACTATTCAATTTCTTAGTTTAGTTACGTTTACCTCTAAAAGTTTAAGTCACTATGTGACGATTTGCTAACCTAGGCTTGGAGAACAGTTGCCCTGGATTCATATTTATTTTCATTTATATGTAACCTTATATTTGCATTTTTTCACACCAAGTAACGCATAGAAATGGAAGTGTTCTGCACTCTTCTCTTTTAGCAACACTAACACTGCAGTCGCCTCTGTTTCTATGTGTTTTCATTCAGTTACAGTTAGGCGCAGAGTTATTAATTACATTTAGAATCAGGTGCATTCTGGTTATTAGCGTAGAATATCTTTACTAATACTAACACACCAGAGTGTACCTGTTTCTAAATTTGCCTCATCAAGGAGTTTTTGAAGTCGTGCATTTTATTGTTCAGTTCTTTAAATTCTGTAGGATGAATCATCGCCTTTCACTGGAGTACGCTTTCCAAGTGTTCGTAATAACAGCGAACGAGGCAAAGATACGACTTCTTCCTAGGGGAAGTCAATACTACGTTTCACTTGGATATGAATTCCGTGTTAGGCCGATGATTCTATCGGTATTAGATTTGAATTTGCAGTTTTACATATTACTACACGGATGCAAAGTGTCCATAGTAGTGTAGTGTAGTTTCTAACCAACTAACCTTGGGCGCTTTGCATCTGTACTTATGTTTTCATTTCTAAATTTTTTAAGTGGTAAATTAAACTTTCAGCCTCTCCGTTAGATTTTTGATTACATAGGTGGGTTTTTCTAAATATATGGGTCCGGGGCAATCTGCTCTCAGAGAGAGACAGTATCGTTTCGACAGTAAGTAGAGATTGCTGGTAGGGACAGTCGGCGAATCGGGATTCGTGGCGGTCAGCCAGTGGACCATTTGTGCTGGCGGAAAACAAGATCGGTAAGTCAACGGAATTTTTCATCCCCTACAACTTACCCTCGAATTGGTTTCATTTTATATTCGTGTTACTATAGGGAATTTATGCAAGGAATCCTACTTCAAAGTATCCGTGTGGATGAGATACGAAAATACACATTGAATATGTATTGTCACTATTTTGCTGAAATCGTGATTCTTCACCATGAAATATTGCTTAAATATTACCTTAATGTGCATTGTTTGAATTTTGTTTTGTTTTCTTCGGGTTTTATTTGTGTAAAGATGCAGCTTGTAACAGAACGTTGATCGCCTTTGTGGATTTGATTTTTTAAATATCCAGCTAAATGTAACAGTGTAAATGAAATCAGTTAAGGACGCGTGTCTGTTCGCATAGAAACGCTCTCCCGAACGTTCCATGAATTTCTTTTCGAATACCAGCTGGTTATTAAACGACGATGGGCATTCAATTTCACGAAATAAAATTAATGGAATGGTTTACAGTGCGCAACTGCGCATCAGCGACGACGCCATGGGACAGACCGCCGACGGGCTGAGCACCGAGGAGCCAAATGCCGACAGCTGCGGCAGCGAGAGACGACTACGAGTGACACGTCGCTGAGGAGCAGCCTGCAGTGACCGTGGATAAGGTATTGCAGGCAAGAGGTGCTTCGGAGGATGAGGTATTTCACCTACGGTGTGGTATTCTGGGTGATTTTTGGTGAGTCGTGTAACGATTTGTTATCGATGTGTTTACGCCTAATTTACTCGCATTTACCTATTGTTTTTTCATGGTATTGAAATGAGGTTTTGTTCGCATAGTGCTTTAAAGACTGACTGTATCTATTCACATGTGTTATCTTATGTTGTTGTATGACTGACAACCCATAGCGCTATGTGGTTTGACAGCACAGGCCTGTGCAGACATGGGACATTGTTTACGATGTCTATCGTCTGACGAGACGAGACGCTTAATGCTTACGACTGATTGGATTATTTGATCGATTTCTAGTGTATTACTGCTGTTTTTTTGGTGTGATTCGACTGCCATATTAAATGAATCGGTGTCTCGTTGTATTTACTTGTTTTGATAATTTGTGTTATTGCCTATTTATTTATAGTCGAATTTATTTATTGGTGTCTTGTAGTAACATTTGTACCTATTAGATTATTTTATGACTATGCTATTTTACTATATCATGTTTTTGTTTACTAGCGACTTGTTTTCATATTTTGTATGTTTGCATATTGATTTGGAATTGCTGTGTGTTAATTTTGGGTTTATTTATTTTATTTCGAGTACTCATATAAGTTTTATATCCATTTTGTGATTGTGCTTAATTAATGATTTATTTTTTAATTCTACGAATCTTTTTAATGTGTTGGTAATTTATTTTTCAGTGATTTAGGGTGAAAAATCTTGATTTCTGTATCATTTAATGCAATGAGTATATGTCATTTCATGTTTTTCGATTATCCTCTTCCAGGAGTTGCATCAATGGAATAGGCCTCGATTATATCGGGGGAAATTGCCATTTAAAAGAAAGGTTAACGAATGGGGTGCTCTACCTCTTGGGTCATTCGGAAACGGGCACAAATTTGAAATCCTCCAGTGACTTGCATCATCAACTAAGAGAGCGTGGTGGAATTCGTACTACTTGAAGACTGGGAACGAGCTCATCTCTCTGGAAAGTGATTTTTTCCAATGTTTTATGAATTTCTTTGAAATCATTGAGGTTATGTATTTCTAATAGCTTGCTGTCATTCGTGAAAAACTAAATTGTATTTTAATCATGTTAAATGCTTAATAAAGATTAAAATGTTATCTTCATTAAATTCATTATTTTAGAATATAGAAATGTCCTTTCACTGACTTAGAGGATGAAGGTAAAAAGGCTACATTAACTTCTGTTCCATTCTTTCACGTCTAATTGCATATTCTGAAACAACATTAAGTGGCATTTTGGGTTTTACTTGTATAGCTTGCAAATTGTAATTACAATGCAGTAGTAAGTAATAGGTCTTACATTTTATTGAAATAAAATTCACTTTCCATCAAAATATTTTAATATTTTTCTCAAAATAAATAAACAACTACCTGTGCCCCACATAACATAAGCTGATCTATCAGGTCTCAAGTGTCTTCATTAAACATTCAGGCATTTTTTTTAACTTACATTTTTTAATCAAAGTTTTCTCTAAAGACAAAACTGCCAATTTCTGGGTTCTTTCCTCGCACTACAGTAAGTGAATCAAACGATCTGACTCTTAATAGAGCAACATATAATTGTCCATGACTAAAAACAGGCTTAGGTAGGTAAAGGCATTTTATCAAATGTTTGGCCTCTTGACTTAATGATTGTTATTGAAAAAACAATCATGCAGATAATTGTTTTCATTTGAAACTGAATGGTAAATTTGTATCTGATGGAATGAGTGAGATTCTGGGAATAAGTACCGTGTCTGAGTTTGCTGCACCGAACAATTTTGCTTTGATTATGTGTGTTTGTATCTGAGTGACAGTAAGTCTTTCACCAGTACATAGTCCTCTCAAATGCAATACATTTCTAAGGAACATGATAACGGCTCCTACTTTAAGCTTCAGTTCATGAGGAGGCATTCCGGCTGGAGCTGTACCCACGTAATGTTTACACGGATTTCTTTCAATTAATTTATTAATAATTATGTGAAACAATTAATGGTGCAAATGACATCCCCATAGAAAAATATTCCATTAAAGACGTATTTTACTATATTCTTGCATTATTGATACATCTCCCTCTCTCTCCATATCCCACCTCTCCCCCCTCCCCCTCTTTGTCCCTCCTCTTTCCCCTCTCTCCCTTCCACCTCTTAACTTTCCCCCTCTCTCACCCTGTCATCTTTTCCCTTTACCCTCTATTACTACATTCTTGCATTACCCTTCTTCTCTCCTATTTCCCATCTTCCTCTCTCTCTCCTCCCACTACCTATCCCCCTCTCTCCTGCTTCCCCCTCCTTCTCCACCCTTTCTCCTACCTCCCTTTCACCTCTCTTTCCCCCTCACACTCTCCCCTCTCTCCTTCACCCCTCCCTCTCTCGCCCCTCTCCTCTTTCCCTTTCCCTCTCTTCATTTAAACGGCTTACCAAAAACGTTCACTTTACGCTAGTACGCTATATACGATTTTACAACAATAGGACTTCTTTCTTTAACACGATCCAGGTCCGAAGCTCAGATTACAATAGTTCGAATTTATATGAGAAAATGAATAAAAGCCTGCACATCGAAAAGTCGAGTTGGTGCAGACATCCTAAGCCTTTTATAGATACTAGTTGAACCCGCGCTATGTTTGCGCGTTTTTTTTTAATTAATTTATCAAAAATTAAGTACTGTGTAAAAAAACCCGATCTCAATCATTCACATTTAACTATATTGATGCGTTTTCCATGTACATATTGGTAAGGTTCGCGGGTTCGAATCTCGCTGAGGGCACGGCTGTGTTTGCGTATTGACAATTTATTATGCGAAGTCAGTCCGAAATCTACATTTTAAATTTCATATTAGAGAGAAAATTATTGCTACGCAGTATCTGATTCCGAACTTTTTCATTTCCCATAAAATAACACGTAAAAATGGAATTCTCGACCTGCAGATTTTCATTCTTTTTTAGATTAAAATAATAAAATATTGACCTACAATCTTCGGTTATGAACCATTTTGAATAAAACATTATAAAGTTTCTTATTCTGTTCATCATAATCCGCCTACAGTTCGAAATAGCTCAATTTAAACGTTTAGTGCATGTAATACCGGAATTCAAGTGGAAAATAAAAGGGTAACTGAAATGGTAAGATCAGTTTATATACATGGGTCAAAAACATACGTATGTCCTTATTCTCATCTAATTTGAACTTTATGCGTGAGACTATTTGCGTTAATAAGCATTGTTGATGTATAATATATGATATATGATACCAGCAATCAAACGATGAAATGAAGATTCACCTTCTTTGAATCGATCGTTAGAAACGCTTCCCATACGCTGTTTACTGAATAATTATCCGTAAATATTTGCCCTTCTATGCATACAAAAAATTTGACGTATTCTTTTTAGTAGATAATATTGTCGGACCATGCACTCACCTCGTACGATCATATAACTCAATTCAATTTTTTCCTTTAGAGGTTTCTTTAAGTAAAGGGCTCTGCCCCTGACTGCTGTCCGGTTTAAACCCGTGAGATTGGTGGCAAAAATAGAGCATATCTTTCCAGCTCTGTTTTAGAGCTTGTGTGTTAAGTCTTCTGTCTCTTTTCCACATCCATTCGGGAGAAGGACCCATAAGTCAGTAAGAAATCTGCTTTTTAAGTCATATTAGAGAGGATATTAATGCTACACAGTAATTGATCGCGAACATTTATGTTTATAAATTTCTTTGTTTCTTATTATTGAATAATATGACCTTTCTTTTTATATATAACAATCAATTTATTTTATTTAGAATATCTACGAAGAGACGAAAACCGTGTAACTTTCAATATGTTCAAAAAATTACGTTCTCACAGGTCACAGGACTAAGTTTTTTCAAGGTCTTCACGTAGGTCTTTCGCGTGCTCCTTGAAATGCATTTACCACGTCTATGGTCAAACCATCGCATTTCACATTCCCCATTTCGGATTTTGCTTCCACCCCATTTGTATTTCCCCCTTTTTTTTACTCACCCCCCCTCAAAAATCCCTCTCTCATTCCTCCTTTTCTGACGGCATGACCCTAGAGGGGGGCGGAGTCGATGGTTGCTCGCAGTGGCACCTCATTGAGTAGCAAAGAAGACTTTCTACGGGAAAGATTGAGCCTTGTGGCCACCAAGCGAAGACGATCGTGTGATTAAATGTGATATCGGCTTAATTATTGTCGCACGGGAGTTTCTAAGTGAATGGTAATGATTTTGGATTCTCCCACATTGCTCTCCATGGAAATCCAAATGATAGGACCGTCTATCAATTGTCCTTTGCCAAGGAAAAACATTCTCAGGATGAAAGGATGAAAAAGCGTTCGTTTGTTAAAAGAGTGGTAACGGGTGCAAGTTTTACAGTTAGTCGGCGTTACTCCAAGATAAAGTGTCGTCTTAATTTGGTGCGTATGCATAATTTAATGTGTCCACGATGGTGCGTATGCGCTCGACAGTAGGACGTGCATCGACACAGCAGCGATGGGCGCACGCCGTCATGGACTCATCAATCCTTCGGACACACCTGTAAAATACGTTGGGTGCGGGTGTTTTCGCCGAGTGCCTTATACTTATGACACGACAAATGGTGAGTTGATAGTTCCCCCAATTCTCTTGTACTCTCGTATCGCCTGAACCAACCTAGGAGAATTATGAAACATTTTAGTTCCTGTAGCATATATGTACTCTGAACCATCCTCTAAAAATTCGCCTCAATCACGCCCTTCAGTCACGGCACGTACACTCACATAAATGCATTGTACTCTAAGGAAGTTATTTTAAAGTGGAACATGCGTTGCTAAATGAATAAATCTTACGTGAATTCAATTACTAATTACCTACCGGATAGTCTTCGAAGGACGGATCAAGTACGATAAATTTATTGCTCTTATGAAAATTTCTACATAGATATTTGAGTCCTCAACCTTTAATTCTTGCAGATGTATTGATCCATAAATATAGTTATGCATTCGTCGTAAAATAACAACATACACTTACGGTTGGTTACACTGCTTTATAATGATATCTTTGAAAACTTTTTCTCGAAAAAGAAATTTTAAAACATTAGTAATTATCCAAGAAATCCTTTTTTATTGAATCAACTGAGAAATATTCCTTTATATCACCGAGAAAGGTCAATCTAAATTATTTAACATTTCGATCCCAGAAATAGCCAGTGATATGGACCGATAGATGGCGTGTTTTTCTACTGTTGCAGTTCTACCTTGGTCGGAGTAGGACGTCTTTTCTTTCCCTCAGTTCGTTAGACACGATCGCGACTTCCAGAAAAATCCGGCGGTGCTCTCAAAGGTCAAATCACCACCACCTAATCCCGAATTAGGTAGCTTTCAACTATTCAATTTCTTAGTTTAGTTACGTTTACCTCTAAAAGTTTAAGTCACTATGTGACGATTTGCTAACCTAGGCTTGGAGAACAGTTGCCCTGGATTCATATTTATTTTCATTTATATGTAACCTTATATTTGCATTTTTTCACACCAAGTAACGCATAGAAATGGAAGTGTTCTGCACTCTTCTCTTTTAGCAACACTAACACTGCAGTCGCCTCTGTTTCTATGTGTTTTCATTCAGTTACAGTTAGGCGCAGAGTTATTAATTACATTTAGAATCAGGTGCATTCTGGTTATTAGCGTAGAATATCTTTACTAATACTAACACACCAGAGTGTACCTGTTTCTAAATTTGCCTCATCAAGGAGTTTTTGAAGTCGTGCATTTTATTGTTCAGTTCTTTAAATTCTGTAGGATGAATCATCGCCTTTCACTGGAGTACGCTTTCCAAGTGTTCGTAATAACAGCGAACGAGGCAAAGATACGACTTCTTCCTAGGGGAAGTCAATACTACGTTTCACTTGGATATGAATTCCGTGTTAGGCCGATGATTCTATCGGTATTAGATTTGAATTTGCAGTTTTACATATTACTACACGGATGCAAAGTGTCCATAGTAGTGTAGTGTAGTTTCTAACCAACTAACCTTGGGCGCTTTGCATCTGTACTTATGTTTTCATTTCTAAATTTTTTAAGTGGTAAATTAAACTTTCAGCCTCTCCGTTAGATTTTTGATTACATAGGTGGGTTTTTCTAAATATATGGGTCCGGGGCAATCTGCTCTCAGAGAGAGACAGTATCGTTTCGACAGTAAGTAGAGATTGCTGGTAGGGACAGTCGGCGAATCGGGATTCGTGGCGGTCAGCCAGTGGACCATTTGTGCTGGCGGAAAACAAGATCGGTAAGTCAACGGAATTTTTCATCCCCTACAACTTACCCTCGAATTGGTTTCATTTTATATTCGTGTTACTATAGGGAATTTATGCAAGGAATCCCACTTCAAAGTATCCGTGTGGATGAGATACGAAAATACACATTGAATATGTATTGTCACTATTTTGCTGAAATCGTGATTCTTCACCATGAAATATTGCTTAAATATTACCTTAATGTGCATTGTTTGAATTTTGTTTTGTTTTCTTCGGGTTTTATTTGTGTAAAGATGCAGCCTGTAACAGAACGTTGATCGCCTTTGTGGATTTGATTTTTTAAATATCCAGCTAAATGTAACAGTGTAAATGAAATCATTTAAGGACGCGTGTCTGTTCGCATAGAAACGCTCTCCCGAACGTTCCATGAATTTCTTTTCGAATACCAGCTGGTTATTAAACGACGATGGGCATTCAATTTCACGAAATAAAATTAATGGAATGGTTTACTGTGCGCAACTGCGCATCAGCGACGACGCCATGGGACAGACCGCCGACGGGCTGAGCACCGAGGAGCCAAATGCCGACAGCTGCGGCAGCGAGAGACGACTACGAGTGACACGTCGCTGAGGAGCAGCCTGCAGTGACCGTGGATAAGGTATTGCAGGCAAGAGGTGCTTCGGAGGATGAGGTATTTCACCTACGGTGTGGTATTCTGGGTGATTTTTGGTGAGTCGTGTAACGATTTGTTATCGATGTGTTTACGCCTAATTTACTCGCATTTACCTATTGTTTTTTCATGGTATTGAAATGAGGTTTTGTTCGCATAGTGCTTTAAAGACTGACTGTATCTATTCACATGTGTTATCTTATGTTGTTGTATGACTGACAACCCATAGCGCTATGTGGTTTGACAGCACAGGCCTGTGCAGACATGGGACATTGTTTACGATGTCTATCGTCTGACGAGACGAGACGCTTAATGCTTACGACTGATTGGATTATTTGATCGATTTCTAGTGTATTACTGCTGTTTTTTTGGTGTGATTCGACTGCCATATTGAATGAATCGGTGTCTCGTTGTATTTACTTGTTTTGATAATTTGTGTTATTGCCTATTTATTTATAGTCGAATTTATTTATTGGTGTCTTGTAGTAACATTTGTACCTATTAGATTATTTTATGACTATGCTATTTTACTATATCATGTTTTTGTTTACTAGCGACTTGTTTTCATATTTTGTATGTTTGCATATTGATTTGGAATTGCTGTGTGTTAATTTTGGGTTTATTTATTTTATTTCGAGTACTCATATAAGTTTTATATCCATTTTGTGATTGTGCTTAATTAATGATTTATTTTTTAATTCTACGAATCTTTTTAATGTGTTGGTAATTTATTTTTCAGTGATTTAGGGTGAAAAATCTTGATTTCTGTATCATTTAATGCAATGAGTATATGTCATTTCATGTTTTTCGATTATCCTCTTCCAGGAGTTGCATCAATGGAATAGGCCTCGATTATATCGGGGGAAATTGCCATTTAAAAGAAAGGTTAACGAATGGGGTGCTCTACCTCTTGGGTCATTCGGAAACGGGCACAAATTTGAAATCCTCCAGTGACTTGCATCATCAACTAAGAGAGCGTGGTGGAATTCGTACTACTTGAAGACTGGGAACGAGCTCATCTCTCTGGAAAGTGATTTTTTCCAATGTTTTATGAATTTCTTTGAAATCATTGAGGTTATGTATTTCTAATAGCTTGCTGTCATTCGTGAAAAACTAAATTGTATTTTAATCATGTTAAATGCTTAATAAAGATTAAAATGTTATCTTCATTAAATTCATTATTTTAGAATATAGAAATGTCCTTTCACTGACTTAGAGGATGAAGGTAAAAAGGCTACATTAACTTCTGTTCCATTCTTTCACGTCTAATTGCATATTCTGAAACAACATTAAGTGGCATTTTGGGTTTTACTTGTATAGCTTGCAAATTGTAATTACAATGCAGTAGTAAGTAATAGGTCTTACATTTTATTGAAATAAAATTCACTTTCCATCAAAATATTTTAATATTTTTCTCAAAATAAATAAACAACTACCTGTGCCCCACATAACATAAGCTGATCTATCAGGTCTCAAGTGTCTTCATTAAACATTCAGGCATTTTTTTTAACTTACATTTTTTAATCAAAGTTTTCTCTAAAGACAAAACTGCCAATTTCTGGGTTCTTTCCTCGCACTACAGTAAGTGAATCAAACGATCTGACTCTTAATAGAGCAACATATAATTGTCCATGACTAAAAACAGGCTTAGGTAGGTAAAGGCATTTTATCAAATGTTTGGCCTCTTGACTTAATGATTGTTATTGAAAAAAACAATCATGCAGATAATTGTTTTCATTTGAAACTGAATGGTAAATTTGTATCTGATGGAATGAGTGAGATTCTGGGAATAAGTACCGTGTCTGAGTTTGCTGCACCGAACAATTTTGCTTTGATTATGTGTGTTTGTATCTGAGTGACAGTAAGTCTTTCACCAGTACATAGTCCTCTCAAATGCAATACATTTCTAAGGAACATGATAACGGCTCCTACTTTAAGCTTCAGTTCATGAGGAGGCATTCCGGCTGGAGCTGTACCCACGTAATGTTTACACGGATTTCTTTCAATTAATTTATTAATAATTATGTGAAACAATTAATGGTGCAAATGACATCCCCATAGAAAAATATTCCATTAAAGACGTATTTTACTATATTCTTGCATTATTGATACATCTCCCTCTCTCTCCATATCCCACCTCTCCCCCCTCCCCCTCTTTGTCCCTCCTCTTTCCCCTCTCTCCCTTCCACCTCTTAACTTTCCCCCTCTCTCACCCTGTCATCTTTTCCCTTTACCCTCTATTACTACATTCTTGCATTACCCTTCTTCTCTCCTATTTCCCATCTTCCTCTCTCTCTCCTCCCACTACCTATCCCCCTCTCTCCTGCTTCCCCCTCCTTCTCCACCCTTTCTCCTACCTCCCTTTCACCTCTCTTTCCCCCTCACACTCTCCCCTCTCTCCTTCACCCCTCCCTCTCTCGCCCCTCTCCTCTTTCCCTTTCCCTCTCTTCATTTAAACGGCTTACCAAAAACGTTCACTTTACGCTAGTACGCTATATACGATTTTACAACAATAGGACTTCTTTCTTTAACACGATCCAGGTCCGAAGCTCAGATTACAATAGTTCGAATTTATATGAGAAAATGAATAAAAGCCTGCACATCGAAAAGTCGAGTTGGTGCAGACATCCTAAGCCTTTTATAGATACTAGTTGAACCCGCGCTATGTTTGCGCGTTTTTTTTTAATTAATTTATCAAAAATTAAGTACTGTGTAAAAAAACCCGATCTCAATCATTCACATTTAACTATATTGATGCGTTTTCCATGTACATATTGGTAAGGTTCGCGGGTTCGAATCTCGCTGAGGGCACGGCTGTGTTTGCGTATTGACAATTTATTATGCGAAGTCAGTCCGAAATCTACATTTTAAATTTCATATTAGAGAGAAAATTATTGCTACGCAGTATCTGATTCCGAACTTTTTCATTTCCCATAAAATAACACGTAAAAATGGAATTCTCGACCTGCAGATTTTCATTCTTTTTTAGATTAAAATAATAAAATATTGACCTACAATCTTCGGTTATGAACCATTTTGAATAAAACATTATAAAGTTTCTTATTCTGTTCATCATAATCCGCCTACAGTTCGAAATAGCTCAATTTAAACGTTTAGTGCATGTAATACCGGAATTCAAGTGGAAAATAAAAGGGTAACTGAAATGGTAAGATCAGTTTATATACATGGGTCAAAAACATACGTATGTCCTTATTCTCATCTAATTTGAACTTTATGCGTGAGACTATTTGCGTTAATAAGCATTGTTGATGTATAATATATGATATATGATACCAGCAATCAAACGATGAAATGAAGATTCACCTTCTTTGAATCGATCGTTAGAAACGCTTCCCATACGCTGTTTACTGAATAATTATCCGTAAATATTTGCCCTTCTATGCATACAAAAAATTTGACGTATTCTTTTTAGTAGATAATATTGTCGGACCATGCACTCACCTCGTACGATCATATAACTCAATTCAATTTTTTCCTTTAGAGGTTTCTTTAAGTAAAGGGCTCTGCCCCTGACTGCTGTCCGGTTTAAACCCGTGAGATTGGTGGCAAAAATAGAGCATATCTTTCCAGCTCTGTTTTAGAGCTTGTGTGTTAAGTCTTCTGTCTCTTTTCCACATCCATTCGGGAGAAGGACCCATAAGTCAGTAAGAAATCTGCTTTTTAAGTCATATTAGAGAGGATATTAATGCTACACAGTAATTGATCGCGAACATTTATGTTTATAAATTTCTTTGTTTCTTATTATTGAATAATATGACCTTTCTTTTTATATATAACAATCAATTTATTTTATTTAGAATATCTACGAAGAGACGAAAACCGTGTAACTTTCAATATGTTCAAAAAATTACGTTCTCACAGGTCACAGGACTAAGTTTTTTCAAGGTCTTCACGTAGGTCTTTCGCGTGCTCCTTGAAATGCATTTACCACGTCTATGGTCAAACCATCGCATTTCACATTCCCCATTTCGGATTTTGCTTCCACCCCATTTGTATTTCCCCCTTTTTTTTACTCACCCCCCCTCAAAAATCCCTCTCTCATTCCTCCTTTTCTGACGGCATGACCCTAGAGGGGGGCGGAGTCGATGGTTGCTCGCAGTGGCACCTCATTGAGTAGCAAAGAAGACTTTCTACGGGAAAGATTGAGCCTTGTGGCCACCAAGCGAAGACGATCGTGTGATTAAATGTGATATCGGCTTAATTATTGTCGCACGGGAGTTTCTAAGTGAATGGTAATGATTTTGGATTCTCCCACATTGCTCTCCATGGAAATCCAAATGATAGGACCGTCTATCAATTGTCGTTTGCCAAGGAAAAACATTCTCAGGATGAAAGGATGAAAAAGCGTTCGTTTGTTAAAAGAGTGGTAACGGGTGCAAGTTTTACAGTTAGTCGGCGTTACTCCAAGATAAAGTGTCGTCTTAATTTGGTGCGTATGCATAATTTAATGTGTCCACGATGGTGCGTATGCGCTCGACAGTAGGACGTGCATCGACACAGCAGCGATGGGCGCACGCCGTCATGGACTCATCAATCCTTCGGACACACCTGTAAAATACGTTGGGTGCGGGTGTTTTCGCCGAGTGCCTTATACTTATGACACGACAAATGGTGAGTTGATAGTTCCCCCAATTCTCTTGTACTCTCGTATCGCCTGAACCAACCTAGGAGAATTATGAAACATTTTAGTTCCTGTAGCATATATGTACTCTGAACCATCCTCTAAAAATTCGCCTCAATCACGCCCTTCAGTCACGGCACGTACACTCACATAAATGCATTGTACTCTAAGGAAGTTATTTTAAAGTGGAACATGCGTTGCTAAATGAATAAATCTTACGTGAATTCAATTACTAATTACCTACCGGATAGTCTTCGAAGGACGGATCAAGTACGATAAATTTATTGCTCTTATGAAAATTTCTACATAGATATTTGAGTCCTCAACCTTTAATTCTTGCAGATGTATTGATCCATAAATATAGTTATGCATTCGTCGTAAAATAACAACATACACTTACGGTTGGTTACACTGCTTTATAATGATATCTTTGAAAACTTTTTCTCGAAAAAGAAATTTTAAAACATTAGTAATTATCCAAGAAATCCTTTTTTATTGAATCAACTGAGAAATATTCCTTTATATCACCGAGAAAGGTCAATCTAAATTATTTAACATTTCGATCCCAGAAATAGCCAGTGATATGGACCGATAGATGGCGTGTTTTTCTACTGTTGCAGTTCTACCTTGGTCGGAGTAGGACGTCTTTTCTTTCCCTCAGTTCGTTAGACACGATCGCGACTTCCAGAAAAATCCGGCGGTGCTCTCAAAGGTCAAATCACCACCACCTAATCCCGAATTAGGTAGCTTTCAACTATTCAATTTCTTAGTTTAGTTACGTTTACCTCTAAAAGTTTAAGTCACTATGTGACGATTTGCTAACCTAGGCTTGGAGAACAGTTGCCCTGGATTCATATTTATTTTCATTTATATGTAACCTTATATTTGCATTTTTTCACACCAAGTAACGCATAGAAATGGAAGTGTTCTGCACTCTTCTCTTTTAGCAACACTAACACTGCAGTCGCCTCTGTTTCTATGTGTTTTCATTCAGTTACAGTTAGGCGCAGAGTTATTAATTACATTTAGAATCAGGTGCATTCTGGTTATTAGCGTAGAATATCTTTACTAATACTAACACACCAGAGTGTACCTGTTTCTAAATTTGCCTCATCAAGGAGTTTTTGAAGTCGTGCATTTTATTGTTCAGTTCTTTAAATTCTGTAGGATGAATCATCGCCTTTCACTGGAGTACGCTTTCCAAGTGTTCGTAATAACAGCGAACGAGGCAAAGATACGACTTCTTCCTAGGGGAAGTCAATACTACGTTTCACTTGGATATGAATTCCGTGTTAGGCCGATGATTCTATCGGTATTAGATTTGAATTTGCAGTTTTACATATTACTACACGGATGCAAAGTGTCCATAGTAGTGTAGTGTAGTTTCTAACCAACTAACCTTGGGCGCTTTGCATCTGTACTTATGTTTTCATTTCTAAATTTTTTAAGTGGTAAATTAAACTTTCAGCCTCTCCGTTAGATTTTTGATTACATAGGTGGGTTTTTCTAAATATATGGGTCCGGGGCAATCTGCTCTCAGAGAGAGACAGTATCGTTTCGACAGTAAGTAGAGATTGCTGGTAGGGACAGTCGGCGAATCGGGATTCGTGGCGGTCAGCCAGTGGACCATTTGTGCTGGCGGAAAACAAGATCGGTAAGTCAACGGAATTTTTCATCCCCTACAACTTACCCTCGAATTGGTTTCATTTTATATTCGTGTTACTATAGGGAATTTATGCAAGGAATCCCACTTCAAAGTATCCGTGTGGATGAGATACGAAAATACACATTGAATATGTATTGTCACTATTTTGCTGAAATCGTGATTCTTCACCATGAAATATTGCTTAAATATTACCTTAATGTGCATTGTTTGAATTTTGTTTTGTTTTCTTCGGGTTTTATTTGTGTAAAGATGCAGCCTGTAACAGAACGTTGATCGCCTTTGTGGATTTGATTTTTTAAATATCCAGCTAAATGTAACAGTGTAAATGAAATCATTTAAGGACGCGTGTCTGTTCGCATAGAAACGCTCTCCCGAACGTTCCATGAATTTCTTTTCGAATACCAGCTGGTTATTAAACGACGATGGGCATTCAATTTCACGAAATAAAATTAATGGAATGGTTTACTGTGCGCAACTGCGCATCAGCGACGACGCCATGGGACAGACCGCCGACGGGCTGAGCACCGAGGAGCCAAATGCCGACAGCTGCGGCAGCGAGAGACGACTACGAGTGACACGTCGCTGAGGAGCAGCCTGCAGTGACCGTGGATAAGGTATTGCAGGCAAGAGGTGCTTCGGAGGATGAGGTATTTCACCTACGGTGTGGTATTCTGGGTGATTTTTGGTGAGTCGTGTAACGATTTGTTATCGATGTGTTTACGCCTAATTTACTCGCATTTACCTATTGTTTTTTCATGGTATTGAAATGAGGTTTTGTTCGCATAGTGCTTTAAAGACTGACTGTATCTATTCACATGTGTTATCTTATGTTGTTGTATGACTGACAACCCATAGCGCTATGTGGTTTGACAGCACAGGCCTGTGCAGACATGGGACATTGTTTACGATGTCTATCGTCTGACGAGACGAGACGCTTAATGCTTACGACTGATTGGATTATTTGATCGATTTCTAGTGTATTACTGCTGTTTTTTTGGTGTGATTCGACTGCCATATTGAATGAATCGGTGTCTCGTTGTATTTACTTGTTTTGATAATTTGTGTTATTGCCTATTTATTTATAGTCGAATTTATTTATTGGTGTCTTGTAGTAACATTTGTACCTATTAGATTATTTTATGACTATGCTATTTTACTATATCATGTTTTTGTTTACTAGCGACTTGTTTTCATATTTTGTATGTTTGCATATTGATTTGGAATTGCTGTGTGTTAATTTTGGGTTTATTTATTTTATTTCGAGTACTCATATAAGTTTTATATCCATTTTGTGATTGTGCTTAATTAATGATTTATTTTTTAATTCTACGAATCTTTTTAATGTGTTGGTAATTTATTTTTCAGTGATTTAGGGTGAAAAATCTTGATTTCTGTATCATTTAATGCAATGAGTATATGTCATTTCATGTTTTTCGATTATCCTCTTCCAGGAGTTGCATCAATGGAATAGGCCTCGATTATATCGGGGGAAATTGCCATTTAAAAGAAAGGTTAACGAATGGGGTGCTCTACCTCTTGGGTCATTCGGAAACGGGCACAAATTTGAAATCCTCCAGTGACTTGCATCATCAACTAAGAGAGCGTGGTGGAATTCGTACTACTTGAAGACTGGGAACGAGCTCATCTCTCTGGAAAGTGATTTTTTCCAATGTTTTATGAATTTCTTTGAAATCATTGAGGTTATGTATTTCTAATAGCTTGCTGTCATTCGTGAAAAACTAAATTGTATTTTAATCATGTTAAATGCTTAATAAAGATTAAAATGTTATCTTCATTAAATTCATTATTTTAGAATATAGAAATGTCCTTTCACTGACTTAGAGGATGAAGGTAAAAAGGCTACATTAACTTCTGTTCCATTCTTTCACGTCTAATTGCATATTCTGAAACAACATTAAGTGGCATTTTGGGTTTTACTTGTATAGCTTGCAAATTGTAATTACAATGCAGTAGTAAGTAATAGGTCTTACATTTTATTGAAATAAAATTCACTTTCCATCAAAATATTTTAATATTTTTCTCAAAATAAATAAACAACTACCTGTGCCCCACATAACATAAGCTGATCTATCAGGTCTCAAGTGTCTTCATTAAACATTCAGGCATTTTTTTTAACTTACATTTTTTAATCAAAGTTTTCTCTAAAGACAAAACTGCCAATTTCTGGGTTCTTTCCTCGCACTACAGTAAGTGAATCAAACGATCTGACTCTTAATAGAGCAACATATAATTGTCCATGACTAAAAACAGGCTTAGGTAGGTAAAGGCATTTTATCAAATGTTTGGCCTCTTGACTTAATGATTGTTATTGAAAAAAACAATCATGCAGATAATTGTTTTCATTTGAAACTGAATGGTAAATTTGTATCTGATGGAATGAGTGAGATTCTGGGAATAAGTACCGTGTCTGAGTTTGCTGCACCGAACAATTTTGCTTTGATTATGTGTGTTTGTATCTGAGTGACAGTAAGTCTTTCACCAGTACATAGTCCTCTCAAATGCAATACATTTCTAAGGAACATGATAACGGCTCCTACTTTAAGCTTCAGTTCATGAGGAGGCATTCCGGCTGGAGCTGTACCCACGTAATGTTTACACGGATTTCTTTCAATTAATTTATTAATAATTATGTGAAACAATTAATGGTGCAAATGACATCCCCATAGAAAAATATTCCATTAAAGACGTATTTTACTATATTCTTGCATTATTGATACATCTCCCTCTCTCTCCATATCCCACCTCTCCCCCCTCCCCCTCTTTGTCCCTCCTCTTTCCCCTCTCTCCCTTCCACCTCTTAACTTTCCCCCTCTCTCACCCTGTCATCTTTTCCCTTTACCCTCTATTACTACATTCTTGCATTACCCTTCTTCTCTCCTATTTCCCATCTTCCTCTCTCTCTCCTCCCACTACCTATCCCCCTCTCTCCTGCTTCCCCCTCCTTCTCCACCCTTTCTCCTACCTCCCTTTCACCTCTCTTTCCCCCTCACACTCTCCCCTCTCTCCTTCACCCCTCCCTCTCTCGCCCCTCTCCTCTTTCCCTTTCCCTCTCTTCATTTAAACGGCTTACCAAAAACGTTCACTTTACGCTAGTACGCTATATACGATTTTACAACAATAGGACTTCTTTCTTTAACACGATCCAGGTCCGAAGCTCAGATTACAATAGTTCGAATTTATATGAGAAAATGAATAAAAGCCTGCACATCGAAAAGTCGAGTTGGTGCAGACATCCTAAGCCTTTTATAGATACTAGTTGAACCCGCGCTATGTTTGCGCGTTTTTTTTTAATTAATTTATCAAAAATTAAGTACTGTGTAAAAAAACCCGATCTCAATCATTCACATTTAACTATATTGATGCGTTTTCCATGTACATATTGGTAAGGTTCGCGGGTTCGAATCTCGCTGAGGGCACGGCTGTGTTTGCGTATTGACAATTTATTATGCGAAGTCAGTCCGAAATCTACATTTTTAATTTCATATTAGAGAGAAAATTATTGCTACGCAGTAACTGATTCCGAACTTTTTCATTTCCCATAAAATAACACGTAAAAATGGAATTCTCGACCTGCAGATTTTCATTCTTTTTTAGATTAAAATAATAAAATATTGACCTACAATCTTCGGTTATGAACCATTTTGAATAAAACATTATAAAGTTTCTTATTCTGTTCATCATAATCCGCCTACAGTTCGAAATAGCTCAATTTAAACGTTTAGTGCATGTAATACCGGAATTCAAGTGGAAAATAAAAGGGTAACTGAAATGGTAAGATCAGTTTATATACATGGGTCAAAAACATACGTATGTCCTTATTCTCATCTAATTTGAACTTTATGCGTGAGACTATTTGCGTTAATAAGCATTGTTGATGTATAATATAATGGTTCTACTTAGTAAAATATATGATACCAGCAATCAAACGATGAAATGAAGATTCACCTTCTTTGAATCGATCGTTAGAAACGCTTCCCATACGCTGTTTACTGAATAATTATCCGTAAATATTTGCCCTTCTATGCATACAAAAAATTTGACGTATTCTTTTTAGTAGATAATATTGTCGGACCATGCACTCACCTCGTACGATCATATAACTCAATTCAATTTTTTCCTTTAGAGGTTTCTTTAAGTAAAGGGCTCTGCCCCTGACTGCTGTCCGGTTTAAACCCGTGAGATTGGTGGCAAAAATAGAGCATATCTTTCCAGCTCTGTTTTAGAGCTTGTGTGTTAAGTCTTCTGTCTCTTTTCCACATCCATTCGGGAGAAGGACCCATAAGTCAGTAAGAAATCTGCTTTTTAAGTCATATTAGAGAGGATATTAATGCTACACAGTAATTGATCGCGAACATTTATGTTTATAAATTTCTTTGTTTCTTATTATTGAATAATATGACCTTTCTTTTTATATATAACAATCAATTTATTTTATTTAGAATATCTACGAAGAGACGAAAACCGTGTAACTTTCAATATGTTCAAAAAATTACGTTCTCACAGGTCACAGGACTAAGTTTTTTCAAGGTCTTCACGTAGGTCTTTCGCGTGCTCCTTGAAATGCATTTACCACGTCTATGGTCAAACCATCGCATTTCACATTCCCCATTTCGGATTTTGCTTCCACCCCATTTGTATTTCCCCCTTTTTTTTACTCACCCCCCCTCAAAAATCCCTCTCTCATTCCTCCTTTTCTGACGGCATGACCCTAGAGGGGGGCGGAGTCGATGGTTGCTCGCAGTGGCACCTCATTGAGTAGCAAAGAAGACTTTCTACGGGAAAGATTGAGCCTTGTGGCCACCAAGCGAAGACGATCGTGTGATTAAATGTGATATCGGCTTAATTATTGTCGCACGGGAGTTTCTAAGTGAATGGTAATGATTTTGGATTCTCCCACATTGCTCTCCATGGAAATCCAAATGATAGGACCGTCTATCAATTGTCGTTTGCCAAGGAAAAACATTCTCAGGATGAAAGGATGAAAAAGCGTTCGTTTGTTAAAAGAGTGGTAACGGGTGCAAGTTTTACAGTTAGTCGGCGTTACTCCAAGATAAAGTGTCGTCTTAATTTGGTGCGTATGCATAATTTAATGTGTCCACGATGGTGCGTATGCGCTCGACAGTAGGACGTGCATCGACACAGCAGCGATGGGCGCACGCCGTCATGGACTCATCAATCCTTCGGACACACCTGTAAAATACGTTGGGTGCGGGTGTTTTCGCCGAGTGCCTTATACTTATGACACGACAAATGGTGAGTTGATAGTTCCCCCAATTCTCTTGTACTCTCGTATCGCCTGAACCAACCTAGGAGAATTATGAAACATTTTAGTTCCTGTAGCATATATGTACTCTGAACCATCCTCTAAAAATTCGCCTCAATCACGCCCTTCAGTCACGGCACGTACACTCACATAAATGCATTGTACTCTAAGGAAGTTATTTTAAAGTGGAACATGCGTTGCTAAATGAATAAATCTTACGTGAATTCAATTACTAATTACCTACCGGATAGTCTTCGAAGGACGGATCAAGTACGATAAATTTATTGCTCTTATGAAAATTTCTACATAGATATTTGAGTCCTCAACCTTTAATTCTTGCAGATGTATTGATCCATAAATATAGTTATGCATTCGTCGTAAAATAACAACATACACTTACGGTTGGTTACACTGCTTTATAATGATATCTTTGAAAACTTTTTCTCGAAAAAGAAATTTTAAAACATTAGTAATTATCCAAGAAATCCTTTTTTATTGAATCAACTGAGAAATATTCCTTTATATCACCGAGAAAGGTCAATCTAAATTATTTAACATTTCGATCCCAGAAATAGCCAGTGATATGGACCGATAGATGGCGTGTTTTTCTACTGTTGCAGTTCTACCTTGGTCGGAGTAGGACGTCTTTTCTTTCCCTCAGTTCGTTAGACACGATCGCGACTTCCAGAAAAATCCGGCGGTGCTCTCAAAGGTCAAATCACCACCACCTAATCCCGAATTAGGTAGCTTTCAACTATTCAATTTCTTAGTTTAGTTACGTTTACCTCTAAAAGTTTAAGTCACTATGTGACGATTTGCTAACCTAGGCTTGGAGAACAGTTGCCCTGGATTCATATTTATTTTCATTTATATGTAACCTTATATTTGCATTTTTTCACACCAAGTAACGCATAGAAATGGAAGTGTTCTGCACTCTTCTCTTTTAGCAACACTAACACTGCAGTCGCCTCTGTTTCTATGTGTTTTCATTCAGTTACAGTTAGGCGCAGAGTTATTAATTACATTTAGAATCAGGTGCATTCTGGTTATTAGCGTAGAATATCTTTACTAATACTAACACACCAGAGTGTACCTGTTTCTAAATTTGCCTCATCAAGGAGTTTTTGAAGTCGTGCATTTTATTGTTCAGTTCTTTAAATTCTGTAGGATGAATCATCGCCTTTCACTGGAGTACGCTTTCCAAGTGTTCGTAATAACAGCGAACGAGGCAAAGATACGACTTCTTCCTAGGGGAAGTCAATACTACGTTTCACTTGGATATGAATTCCGTGTTAGGCCGATGATTCTATCGGTATTAGATTTGAATTTGCAGTTTTACATATTACTACACGGATGCAAAGTGTCCATAGTAGTGTAGTGTAGTTTCTAACCAACTAACCTTGGGCGCTTTGCATCTGTACTTATGTTTTCATTTCTAAATTTTTTAAGTGGTAAATTAAACTTTCAGCCTCTCCGTTAGATTTTTGATTACATAGGTGGGTTTTTCTAAATATATGGGTCCGGGGCAATCTGCTCTCAGAGAGAGACAGTATCGTTTCGACAGTAAGTAGAGATTGCTGGTAGGGACAGTCGGCGAATCGGGATTCGTGGCGGTCAGCCAGTGGACCATTTGTGCTGGCGGAAAACAAGATCGGTAAGTCAACGGAATTTTTCATCCCCTACAACTTACCCTCGAATTGGTTTCATTTTATATTCGTGTTACTATAGGGAATTTATGCAAGGAATCCTACTTCAAAGTATCCGTGTGGATGAGATACGAAAATACACATTGAATATGTATTGTCACTATTTTGCTGAAATCGTGATTCTTCACCATGAAATATTGCTTAAATATTACCTTAATGTGCATTGTTTGAATTTTGTTTTGTTTTCTTCGGGTTTTATTTGTGTAAAGATGCAGCCTGTAACAGAACGTTGATCGCCTTTGTGGATTTGATTTTTTAAATATCCAGCTAAATGTAACAGTGTAAATGAAATCAGTTAAGGACGCGTGTCTGTTCGCATAGAAACGCTCTCCCGAACGTTCCATGAATTTCTTTTCGAATACCAGCTGGTTATTAAACGACGATGGGCATTCAATTTCACGAAATAAAATTAATGGAATGGTTTACAGTGCGCAACTGCGCATCAGCGACGACGCCATGGGACAGACCGCCGACGGGCTGAGCACCGAGGAGCCAAATGCCGACAGCTGCGGCAGCGAGAGACGACTACGAGTGACACGTCGCTGAGGAGCAGCCTGCAGTGACCGTGGATAAGGTATTGCAGGCAAGAGGTGCTTCGGAGGATGAGGTATTTCACCTACGGTGTGGTATTCTGGGTGATTTTTGGTGAGTCGTGTAACGATTTGTTATCGATGTGATTACGCCTAATTTACTCGCATTTACCTATTGTTTTTTCATGGTATTGAAATGAGGTTTTGTTCGCATAGTGCTTTAAAGACTGACTGTATCTATTCACATGTGTTATCTTATGTTGTTGTATGACTGACAACCCATAGCGCTATGTGGTTTGACAGCACAGGCCTGTGCAGACATGGGACATTGTTTACGATGTCTATCGTCTGACGAGACGAGACGCTTAATGCTTACGACTGATTGGATTATTTGATCGATTTCTAGTGTATTACTGCTGTTTTTTTGGTGTGATTCGACTGCCATATTGAATGAATCGGTGTCTCGTTGTATTTACTTGTTTTGATAATTTGTGTTATTGCCTATTTATTTATAGTCGAATTTATTTATTGGTGTCTTGTAGTAACATTTGTACCTATTAGATTATTTTATGACTATGCTATTTTACTATATCATATTTTTGTTTACTAGCGACTTGTTTTCATATTTTGTATGTTTGCATATTGATTTGGAATTGCTGTGTGTTAATTTTGGGTTTATTTATTTTATTTCGAGTACTCATATAAGTTTTATATCCATTTTGTGATTGTGCTTAATTAATGATTTATTTTTTAATTCTACGAATCTTTTTAATGTGTTGGTAATTTATTTTTCAGTGATTTAGGGTGAAAAATCTTGATTTCTGTATCATTTAATGCAATGAGTATATGTCATTTCATGTTTTTCGATTATCCTCTTCCAGGAGTTGCATCAATGGAATAGGCCTCGATTATATCGGGGGAAATTGCCATTTAAAAGAAAGGTTAACGAATGGGGTGCTCTACCTCTTGGGTCATTCGGAAACGGGCACAAATTTGAAATCCTCCAGTGACTTGCATCATCAACTAAGAGAGCGTGGTGGAATTCGTACTACTTGAAGACTGGGAACGAGCTCATCTCTCTGGAAAGTGATTTTTTCCAATGTTTTATGAATTTCTTTGAAATCATTGAGGTTATGTATTTCTAATAGCTTGCTGTCATTCGTGAAAAACTAAATTGTATTTTAATCATGTTAAATGCTTAACAAAGATTAAAATGTTATCTTCATTAAATTCATTATTTTAGAATATAGAAATGTCCTTTCACTGACTTAGAGGATGAAGGTAAAAAGGCTACATTAACTTCTGTTCCATTCTTTCACGTCTAATTGCATATTCTGAAACAACATTAAGTGGCATTTTGGGTTTTACTTGTATAGCTTGCAAATTGTAATTACAATGCAGTAGTAAGTAATAGGTCTTACATTTTATTGAAATAAAATTCACTTTCCATCAAAATATTTTAATATTTTTCTCAAAATAAATAAACAACTACCTGTGCCCCACATAACATAAGCTGATCTATCAGGTCTCAAGTGTCTTCATTAAACATTCAGGCATTTTTTTTAACTTACATTTTTTAATCAAAGTTTTCTCTAAAGACAAAACTGCCAATTTCTGGGTTCTTTCCTCGCACTACAGTAAGTGAATCAAACGATCTGACTCTTAATAGAGCAACATATAATTGTCCATGACTAAAAACAGGCTTAGGTAGGTAAAGGCATTTTATCAAATGTTTGGCCTCTTGACTTAATGATTGTTATTGAAAAAAACAATCATGCAGATAATTGTTTTCATTTGAAACTGAATGGTAAATTTGTATCTGATGGAATGAGTGAGATTCTGGGAATAAGTACCGTGTCTGAGTTTGCTGCACCGAACAATTTTGCTTTGATTATGTGTGTTTGTATCTGAGTGACAGTAAGTCTTTCACCAGTACATAGTCCTCTCAAATGCAATACATTTCTAAGGAACATGATAACGGCTCCTACTTTAAGCTTCAGTTCATGAGGAGGCATTCCGGCTGGAGCTGTACCCACGTAATGTTTACACGGATTTCTTTCAATTAATTTATTAATAATTATGTGAAACAATTAATGGTGCAAATGACATCCCCATAGAAAAATATTCCATTAAAGACGTATTTTACTATATTCTTGCATTATTGATACATCTCCCTCTCTCTCCATATCCCACCTCTCCCCCCTCCCCCTCTTTGTCCCTCCTCTTTCCCCTCTCTCCCTTCCACCTCTTAACTTTCCCCCTCTCTCACCCTGTCATCTTTTCCCTTTACCCTCTATTACTACATTCTTGCATTACCCTTCTTCTCTCCTATTTCCCATCTTCCTCTCTCTCTCCTCCCACTACATATCCCCCTCTCTCCTGTTTCCCCCTCATTCTCCCCCCTTTCTCATACCTCCCTTTCACCTCTCTTTCCCCCTCACACTCTCCCCTCTCTCCTTCACCCCTCCCTCTCTCGCCCCTCTCCTCTTCCCCTTTCCCTCTCTTCATTTAAACGGCTTACCAAAAACGTTCACTTTACGCTAGTACGCTATATACGATTTTACAACAATAGGACTTCTTTCTTTAACACGATCCAGGTCCGAAGCTCAGATTACAATAGTTCGAATTTATATGAGAAAATGAATAAAAGCCTGCACATCGAAAAGTCGAGTTGGTGCAGACATCCTAAGCCTTTTATAGATACTAGTTGAACCCGCGCTATGTTTGCGCGTTTTTTTTTAATTAATTTATCAAAAATTAAGTACTGTGTAAAAAAACCCGATCTCAATCATTCACATTTAACTATATTGATGCGTTTTCCATGTACATATTGGTAAGGTTCGCGGGTTCGAATCTCGCTGAGGGCACGGCTGTGTTTGCGTATTGACAATTTATTATGCGAAGTCAGTCCGAAATCTACATTTTTAATTTCATATTAGAGAGAAAATTATTGCTACGCAGTAACTGATTCCGAACTTTTTCATTTCCCATAAAATAACACGTAAAAATGGAATTCTCGACCTGCAGATTTTCATTCTTTTTTAGATTAAAATAATAAAATATTGACCTACAATCTTCGGTTATGAACCATTTTGAATAAAACATTATAAAGTTTCTTATTCTGTTCATCATAATCCGCCTACAGTTCGAAATAGCTCAATTTAAACGTTTAATGCATGTAATACCGGAATTCAAGTGGAAAATAAAAGGGTAACTGAAATGGTAAGATCAGTTTATATACATGGGTCAAAAACATACGTATGTCCTTATTCTCATCTAATTTGAACTTTATGCGTGAGACTATTTGCGTTAATAAGCATTGTTGATGTATAATATAATGGTTCTACTTAGTAAAATATATGATACCAGCAATCAAACGATGAAATGAAGATTCACCTTCTTTGAATCGATCGTTAGAAACGCTTCCCATACGCTGTTTACTGAATAATTATCCGTAAATATTTGCCCTTCTATGCATACAAAAAATTTTACGTATTCTTTTTAGTAGATAATATTGTCGGACCATGCACTCACCTCGTACGATCATATAACTCAATTCAATTTTTTCCTTTAGAGGTTTCTTTAAGTAAAGGGCTCTGCCCCTGACTGCTGTCCGGTTTAAACCCGTGAGATTGGTGGCAAAAATAGAGCATATCTTTCCAGCTCTGTTTTAGAGCTTGTGTGTTAAGTCTTCTGTCTCTTTTCCACATCCATTCGGGAGAAGGACCCATAAGTCAGTAAGAAATCTGCTTTTTAAGTCATATTAGAGAGGATATTAATGCTACACAGTAATTGATCGCGAACATTTATGTTTATAAATTTCTTTGTTTCTTATTATTGAATAATATGACCTTTCTTTTTATATATAACAATCAATTTATTTTATTTAGAATATCTACGAAGAGACGAAAACCGTGTAACTTTCAATATGTTCAAAAAATTACGTTCTCACAGGTCACAGGACTAAGTTTTTTCAAGGTCTTCACGTAGGTCTTTCGCGTGCTCCTTGAAATGCATTTACCACGTCTATGGTCAAACCATCGCATTTCACATTCCCCATTTCGGATTTTGCTTCCACCCCATTTGTATTTCCCCCTTTTTTTTACTCACCCCCCCTCAAAAATCCCTCTCTCATTCCTCCTTTTCTGACGGCATGACCCTAGAGGGGGGCGGAGTCGATGGTTGCTCGCAGTGGCACCTCATTGAGTAGCAAAGAAGACTTTCTACGGGAAAGATTGAGCCTTGTGGCCACCAAGCGAAGACGATCGTGTGATTAAATGTGATATCGGCTTAATTATTGTCGCACGGGAGTTTCTAAGTGAATGGTAATGATTTTGGATTCTCCCACATTGCTCTCCATGGAAATCCAAATGATAGGACCGTCTATCAATTGTCGTTTGCCAAGGAAAAACATTCTCAGGATGAAAGGATGAAAAAGCGTTCGTTTGTTAAAAGAGTGGTAACGGGTGCAAGTTTTACAGTTAGTCGGCGTTACTCCAAGATAAAGTGTCGTCTTAATTTGGTGCGTATGCATAATTTAATGTGTCCACGATGGTGCGTATGCGCTCGACAGTAGGACGTGCATCGACACAGCAGCGATGGGCGCACGCCGTCATGGACTCATCAATCCTTCGGACACACCTGTAAAATACGTTGGGTGCGGGTGTTTTCGCCGAGTGCCTTATACTTATGACACGACAAATGGTGAGTTGATAGTTCCCCCAATTCTCTTGTACTCTCGTATCGCCTGAACCAACCTAGGAGAATTATGAAACATTTTAGTTCCTGTAGCATATATGTACTCTGAACCATCCTCTAAAAATTCGCCTCAATCACGCCCTTCAGTCACGGCACGTACACTCACATAAATGCATTGTACTCTAAGGAAGTTATTTTAAAGTGGAACATGCGTTGCTAAATGAATAAATCTTACGTGAATTCAATTACTAATTACCTACCGGATAGTCTTCGAAGGACGGATCAAGTACGATAAATTTATTGCTCTTATGAAAATTTCTACATAGATATTTGAGTCCTCAACCTTTAATTCTTGCAGATGTATTGATCCATAAATATAGTTATGCATTCGTCGTAAAATAACAACATACACTTACGGTTGGTTACACTGCTTTATAATGATATCTTTGAAAACTTTTTCTCGAAAAAGAAATTTTAAAACATTAGTAATTATCCAAGAAATCCTTTTTTATTGAATCAACTGAGAAATATTCCTTTATATCACCGAGAAAGGTCAATCTAAATTATTTAACATTTCGATCCCAGAAATAGCCAGTGATATGGACCGATAGATGGCGTGTTTTTCTACTGTTGCAGTTCTACCTTGGTCGGAGTAGGACGTCTTTTCTTTCCCTCAGTTCGTTAGACACGATCGCGACTTCCAGAAAAATCCGGCGGTGCTCTCAAAGGTCAAATCACCACCACCTAATCCCGAATTAGGTAGCTTTCAACTATTCAATTTCTTAGTTTAGTTACGTTTACCTCTAAAAGTTTAAGTCACTATGTGACGATTTGCTAACCTAGGCTTGGAGAACAGTTGCCCTGGATTCATATTTATTTTCATTTATATGTAACCTTATATTTGCATTTTTTCACACCAAGTAACGCATAGAAATGGAAGTGTTCTGCACTCTTCTCTTTTAGCAACACTAACACTGCAGTCGCCTCTGTTTCTATGTGTTTTCATTCAGTTACAGTTAGGCGCAGAGTTATTAATTACATTTAGAATCAGGTGCATTCTGGTTATTAGCGTAGAATATCTTTACTAATACTAACACACCAGAGTGTACCTGTTTCTAAATTTGCCTCATCAAGGAGTTTTTGAAGTCGTGCATTTTATTGTTCAGTTCTTTAAATTCTGTAGGATGAATCATCGCCTTTCACTGGAGTACGCTTACCAAGTGTTCGTAATAACAGCGAACGAGGCAAAGATACGACTTCTTCCTAGGGGAAGTCAATACTACGTTTCACTTGGATATGAATTCCGTGTTAGGCCGATGATTCTATCGGTATTAGATTTGAATTTGCAGTTTTACATATTACTACACGGATGCAAAGTGTCCATAGTAGTGTAGTGTAGTTTCTAACCAACTAACCTTGGGCGCTTTGCATCTGTACTTATGTTTTCATTTCTAAATTTTTTAAGTGGTAAATTAAACTTTCAGCCTCTCCGTTAGATTTTTGATTACATAGGTGGGTTTTTCTAAATATATGGGTCCGGGGCAATCTGCTCTCAGAGAGAGACAGTATCGTTTCGACAGTAAGTAGAGATTGCTGGTAGGGACAGTCGGCGAATCGGGATTCGTGGCGGTCAGCCAGTGGACCATTTGTGCTGGCGGAAAACAAGATCGGTAAGTCAACGGAATTTTTCATCCCCTACAACTTACCCTCGAATTGGTTTCATTTTATATTCGTGTTACTATAGGGAATTTATGCAAGGAATCCCACTTCAAAGTATCCGTGTGGATGAGATACGAAAATACACATTGAATATGTATTGTCACTATTTTGCTGAAATCGTGATTCTTCACCATGAAATATTGCTTAAATATTACCTTAATGTGCATTGTTTGAATTTTGTTTTGTTTTCTTCGGGTTTTATTTGTGTAAAGATGCAGCCTGTAACAGAACGTTGATCGCCTTTGTGGATTTGATTTTTTAAATATCCAGCTAAATGTAACAGTGTAAATGAAATCATTTAAGGACGCGTGTCTGTTCGCATAGAAACGCTCTCCCGAACGTTCCATGAATTTCTTTTCGAATACCAGCTGGTTATTAAACGACGATGGGCATTCAATTTCACGAAATAAAATTAATGGAATGGTTTACTGTGCGCAACTGCGCATCAGCGACGACGCCATGGGACAGACCGCCGACGGGCTGAGCACCGAGGAGCCAAATGCCGACAGCTGCGGCAGCGAGAGACGACTACGAGTGACACGTCGCTGAGGAGCAGCCTGCAGTGACCGTGGATAAGGTATTGCAGGCAAGAGGTGCTTCGGAGGATGAGGTATTTCACCTACGGTGTGGTATTCTGGGTGATTTTTGGTGAGTCGTGTAACGATTTGTTATCGATGTGTTTACGCCTAATTTACTCGCATTTACCTATTGTTTTTTCATGGTATTGAAATGAGGTTTTGTTCGCATAGTGCTTTAAAGACTGACTGTATCTATTCACATGTGTTATCTTATGTTGTTGTATGACTGACAACCCATAGCGCTATGTGGTTTGACAGCACAGGCCTGTGCAGACATGGGACATTGTTTACGATGTCTATCGTCTGACGAGACGAGACGCTTAATGCTTACGACTGATTGGATTATTTGATCGATTTCTAGTGTATTACTGCTGTTTTTTTGGTGTGATTCGACTGCCATATTGAATGAATCGGTGTCTCGTTGTATTTACTTGTTTTGATAATTTGTGTTATTGCCTATTTATTTATAGTCGAATTTATTTATTGGTGTCTTGTAGTAACATTTGTACCTATTAGATTATTTTATGACTATGCTATTTTACTATATCATGTTTTTGTTTACTAGCGACTTGTTTTCATATTTTGTATGTTTGCATATTGATTTGGAATTGCTGTGTGTTAATTTTGGGTTTATTTATTTTATTTCGAGTACTCATATAAGTTTTATATCCATTTTGTGATTGTGCTTAATTAATGATTTATTTTTTAATTCTACGAATCTTTTTAATGTGTTGGTAATTTATTTTTCAGTGATTTAGGGTGAAAAATCTTGATTTCTGTATCATTTAATGCAATGAGTATATGTCATTTCATGTTTTTCGATTATCCTCTTCCAGGAGTTGCATCAATGGAATAGGCCTCGATTATATCGGGGGAAATTGCCATTTAAAAGAAAGGTTAACGAATGGGGTGCTCTACCTCTTGGGTCATTCGGAAACGGGCACAAATTTGAAATCCTCCAGTGACTTGCATCATCAACTAAGAGAGCGTGGTGGAATTCGTACTACTTGAAGACTGGGAACGAGCTCATCTCTCTGGAAAGTGATTTTTTCCAATGTTTTATGAATTTCTTTGAAATCATTGAGGTTATGTATTTCTAATAGCTTGCTGTCATTCGTGAAAAACTAAATTGTATTTTAATCATGTTAAATGCTTAACAAAGATTAAAATGTTATCTTCATTAAATTCATTATTTTAGAATATAGAAATGTCCTTTCACTGACTTAGAGGATGAAGGTAAAAAGGCTACATTAACTTCTGTTCCATTCTTTCACGTCTAATTGCATATTCTGAAACAACATTAAGTGGCATTTTGGGTTTTACTTGTATAGCTTGCAAATTGTAATTACAATGCAGTAGTAAGTAATAGGTCTTACATTTTATTGAAATAAAATTCACTTTCCATCAAAATATTTTAATATTTTTCTCAAAATAAATAAACAACTACCTGTGCCCCACATAACATAAGCTGATCTATCAGGTCTCAAGTGTCTTCATTAAACATTCAGGCATTTTTTTTAACTTACATTTTTTAATCAAAGTTTTCTCTAAAGACAAAACTGCCAATTTCTGGGTTCTTTCCTCGCACTACAGTAAGTGAATCAAACGATCTGACTCTTAATAGAGCAACATATAATTGTCCATGACTAAAAACAGGCTTAGGTAGGTAAAGGCATTTTATCAAATGTTTGGCCTCTTGACTTAATGATTGTTATTGAAAAAAACAATCATGCAGATAATTGTTTTCATTTGAAACTGAATGGTAAATTTGTATCTGATGGAATGAGTGAGATTCTGGGAATAAGTACCGTGTCTGAGTTTGCTGCACCGAACAATTTTGCTTTGATTATGTGTGTTTGTATCTGAGTGACAGTAAGTCTTTCACCAGTACATAGTCCTCTCAAATGCAATACATTTCTAAGGAACATGATAACGGCTCCTACTTTAAGCTTCAGTTCATGAGGAGGCATTCCGGCTGGAGCTGTACCCACGTAATGTTTACACGGATTTCTTTCAATTAATTTATTAATAATTATGTGAAACAATTAATGGTGCAAATGACATCCCCATAGAAAAATATTCCATTAAAGACGTATTTTACTATATTCTTGCATTATTGATACATCTCCCTCTCTCTCCATATCCCACCTCTCCCCCCTCCCCCTCTTTGTCCCTCCTCTTTCCCCTCTCTCCCTTCCACCTCTTAACTTTCCCCCTCTCTCACCCTGTCATCTTTTCCCTTTACCCTCTATTACTACATTCTTGCATTACCCTTCTTCTCTCCTATTTCCCATCTTCCTCTCTCTCTCCTCCCACTACCTATCCCCCTCTCTCCTGCTTCCCCCTCCTTCTCCACCCTTTCTCCTACCTCCCTTTCACCTCTCTTTCCCCCTCACACTCTCCCCTCTCTCCTTCACCCCTCCCTCTCTCGCCCCTCTCCTCTTTCCCTTTCCCTCTCTTCATTTAAACGGCTTACCAAAAACGTTCACTTTACGCTAGTACGCTATATACGATTTTACAACAATAGGACTTCTTTCTTTAACACGATCCAGGTCCGAAGCTCAGATTACAATAGTTCGAATTTATATGAGAAAATGAATAAAAGCCTGCACATCGAAAAGTCGAGTTGGTGCAGACATCCTAAGCCTTTTATAGATACTAGTTGAACCCGCGCTATGTTTGCGCGTTTTTTTTTAATTAATTTATCAAAAATTAAGTACTGTGTAAAAAAACCCGATCTCAATCATTCACATTTAACTATATTGATGCGTTTTCCATGTACATATTGGTAAGGTTCGCGGGTTCGAATCTCGCTGAGGGCACGGCTGTGTTTGCGTATTGACAATTTATTATGCGAAGTCAGTCCGAAATCTACATTTTTAATTTCATATTAGAGAGAAAATTATTGCTACGCAGTAACTGATTCCGAACTTTTTCATTTCCCATAAAATAACACGTAAAAATGGAATTCTCGACCTGCAGATTTTCATTCTTTTTTAGATTAAAATAATAAAATATTGACCTACAATCTTCGGTTATGAACCATTTTGAATAAAACATTATAAAGTTTCTTATTCTGTTCATCATAATCCGCCTACAGTTCGAAATAGCTCAATTTAAACGTTTAGTGCATGTAATACCGGAATTCAAGTGGAAAATAAAAGGGTAACTGAAATGGTAAGATCAGTTTATATACATGGGTCAAAAACATACGTATGTCCTTATTCTCATCTAATTTGAACTTTATGCGTGAGACTATTTGCGTTAATAAGCATTGTTGATGTATAATATAATGGTTCTACTTAGTAAAATATATGATACCAGCAATCAAACGATGAAATGAAGATTCACCTTCTTTGAATCGATCGTTAGAAACGCTTCCCATACGCTGTTTACTGAATAATTATCCGTAAATATTTGCCCTTCTATGCATACAAAAAATTTGACGTATTCTTTTTAGTAGATAATATTGTCGGACCATGCACTCACCTCGTACGATCATATAACTCAATTCAATTTTTTCCTTTAGAGGTTTCTTTAAGTAAAGGGCTCTGCCCCTGACTGCTGTCCGGTTTAAACCCGTGAGATTGGTGGCAAAAATAGAGCATATCTTTCCAGCTCTGTTTTAGAGCTTGTGTGTTAAGTCTTCTGTCTCTTTTCCACATCCATTCGGGAGAAGGACCCATAAGTCAGTAAGAAATCTGCTTTTTAAGTCATATTAGAGAGGATATTAATGCTACACAGTAATTGATCGCGAACATTTATGTTTATAAATTTCTTTGTTTCTTATTATTGAATAATATGACCTTTCTTTTTATATATAACAATCAATTTATTTTATTTAGAATATCTACGAAGAGACGAAAACCGTGTAACTTTCAATATGTTCAAAAAATTACGTTCTCACAGGTCACAGGACTAAGTTTTTTCAAGGTCTTCACGTAGGTCTTTCGCGTGCTCCTTGAAATGCATTTACCACGTCTATGGTCAAACCATCGCATTTCACATTCCCCATTTCGGATTTTGCTTCCACCCCATTTGTATTTCCCCCTTTTTTTTACTCACCCCCCCTCAAAAATCCCTCTCTCATTCCTCCTTTTCTGACGGCATGACCCTAGAGGGGGGCGGAGTCGATGGTTGCTCGCAGTGGCACCTCATTGAGTAGCAAAGAAGACTTTCTACGGGAAAGATTGAGCCTTGTGGCCACCAAGCGAAGACGATCGTGTGATTAAATGTGATATCGGCTTAATTATTGTCGCACGGGAGTTTCTAAGTGAATGGTAATGATTTTGGATTCTCCCACATTGCTCTCCATGGAAATCCAAATGATAGGACCGTCTATCAATTGTCGTTTGCCAAGGAAAAACATTCTCAGGATGAAAGGATGAAAAAGCGTTCGTTTGTTAAAAGAGTGGTAACGGGTGCAAGTTTTACAGTTAGTCGGCGTTACTCCAAGATAAAGTGTCGTCTTAATTCGGTGCGTATGCATAATTTAATGTGTCCACGATGGTGCGTATGCGCTCGACAGTAGGACGTGCATCGACACAGCAGCGATGGGCGCACGCCGTCATGGACTCATCAATCCTTCGGACACACCTGTAAAATACGTTGGGTGCGGGTGTTTTCGCCGAGTGCCTTATACTTATGACACGACAAATGGTGAGTTGATAGTTCCCCCAATTCTCTTGTACTCTCGTATCGCCTGAACCAACCTAGGAGAATTATGAAACATTTTAGTTCCTGTAGCATATATGTACTCTGAACCATCCTCTAAAAATTCGCCTCAATCACGCCCTTCAGTCACGGCACGTACACTCACATAAATGCATTGTACTCTAAGGAAGTTATTTTAAAGTGGAACATGCGTTGCTAAATGAATAAATCTTACGTGAATTCAATTACTAATTACCTACCGGATAGTCTTCGAAGGACGGATCAAGTACGATAAATTTATTGCTCTTATGAAAATTTCTACATAGATATTTGAGTCCTCAACCTTTAATTCTTGCAGATGTATTGATCCATAAATATAGTTATGCATTCGTCGTAAAATAACAACATACACTTACGGTTGGTTACACTGCTTTATAATGATATCTTTGAAAACTTTTTCTCGAAAAAGAAATTTTAAAACATTAGTAATTATCCAAGAAATCCTTTTTTATTGAATCAACTGAGAAATATTCCTTTATATCACCGAGAAAGGTCAATCTAAATTATTTAACATTTCGATCCCAGAAATAGCCAGTGATATGGACCGATAGATGGCGTGTTTTTCTACTGTTGCAGTTCTACCTTGGTCGGAGTAGGACGTCTTTTCTTTCCCTCAGTTCGTTAGACACGATCGCGACTTCCAGAAAAATCCGGCGGTGCTCTCAAAGGTCAAATCACCACCACCTAATCCCGAATTAGGTAGCTTTCAACTATTCAATTTCTTAGTTTAGTTACGTTTACCTCTAAAAGTTTAAGTCACTATGTGACGATTTGCTAACCTAGGCTTGGAGAACAGTTGCCCTGGATTCATATTTATTTTCATTTATATGTAACCTTATATTTGCATTTTTTCACACCAAGTAACGCATAGAAATGGAAGTGTTCTGCACTCTTCTCTTTTAGCAACACTAACACTGCAGTCGCCTCTGTTTCTATGTGTTTTCATTCAGTTACAGTTAGGCGCAGAGTTATTAATTACATTTAGAATCAGGTGCATTCTGGTTATTAGCGTAGAACATCTTTACTAATACTAACACACCAGAGTGTACCTGTTTCTAAATTTGCCTCATCAAGGAGTTTTTGAAGTCGTGCATTTTATTGTTCAGTTCTTTAAATTCTGTAGGATGAATCATCGCCTTTCACTGGAGTACGCTTACCAAGTGTTCGTAATAACAGCGAACGAGGCAAAGATACGACTTCTTCCTAGGGGAAGTCAATACTACGTTTCACTTGGATATGAATTCCGTGTTAGGCCGATGATTCTATCGGTATTAGATTTGAATTTGCAGTTTTACATATTACTACACGGATGCAAAGTGTCCATAGTAGTGTAGTGTAGTTTCTAACCAACTAACCTTGGGCGCTTTGCATCTGTACTTATGTTTTCATTTCTAAATTTTTTAAGTGGTAAATTAAACTTTCAGCCTCTCCGTTAGATTTTTGATTACATAGGTGGGTTTTTCTAAATATATGGGTCCGGGGCAATCTGCTCTCAGAGAGAGACAGTATCGTTTCGACAGTAAGTAGAGATTGCTGGTAGGGACAGTCGGCGAATCGGGATTCGTGGCGGTCAGCCAGTGGACCATTTGTGCTGGCGGAAAACAAGATCGGTAAGTCAACGGAATTTTTCATCCCCTACAACTTACCCTCGAATTGGTTTCATTTTATATTCGTGTTACTATAGGGAATTTATGCAAGGAATCCCACTTCAAAGTATCCGTGTGGATGAGATACGAAAATACACATTGAATATGTATTGTCACTATTTTGCTGAAATCGTGATTCTTCACCATGAAATATTGCTTAAATATTACCTTAATGTGCATTGTTTGAATTTTGTTTTGTTTTCTTCGGGTTTTATTTGTGTAAAGATGCAGCCTGTAACAGAACGTTGATCGCCTTTGTGGATTTGATTTTTTAAATATCCAGCTAAATGTAACAGTGTAAATGAAATCATTTAAGGACGCGTGTCTGTTCGCATAGAAACGCTCTCCCGAACGTTCCATGAATTTCTTTTCGAATACCAGCTGGTTATTAAACGACGATGGGCATTCAATTTCACGAAATAAAATTAATGGAATGGTTTACAGTGCGCAACTGCGCATCAGCGACGACGCCATGGGACAGACCGCCGACGGGCTGAGCACCGAGGAGCCAAATGCCGACAGCTGCGGCAGCGAGAGACGACTACGAGTGACACGTCGTTGAGGAGCAGCCTGCAGTGACCGTGGATAAGGTATTGCAGGCAAGAGGTGCTTCGGAGGATGAGGTATTTCACCTACGGTGTGGTATTCTGGGTGATTTTTGGTGAGTCGTGTAACGATTTGTTATCGATGTGTTTACGCCTAATTTACTCGCATTTACCTATTGTTTTTTCATGGTATTGAAATGAGGTTTTGTTCGCATAGTGCTTTAAAGACTGACTGTATCTATTCACATGTGTTATCTTATGTTGTTGTATGACTGACAACCCATAGCGCTATGTGGTTTGACAGCACAGGCCTGTGCAGACATGGGACATTGTTTACGATGTCTATCGTCTGACGAGACGAGACGCTTAATGCTTACGACTGATTGGATTATTTGATCGATTTCTAGTGTATTACTGCTGTTTTTTTGGTGTGATTCGACTGCCATATTGAATGAGTCGGTGTCTCGTTGTATTTACTTGTTTTGATAATTTGTGTTATTGCCTATTTATTTATAGTCGAATTTATTTATTGGTGTCTTGTAGTAACATTTGTACCTATTAGATTATTTTATGACTATGCTATTTTACTATATCATATTTTTGTTTAATAGCGACTTGTTTTCATATTTTGTATGTTTGCATATGGATTTGGAATTGCCATGTGTTAATTTTGGGTTTATTTATTTTATTTCGAGTACTCATATAATAAGTTTTATATCCATTTTGTGATTGTGCTTAATTAATGATTTATTTTTTAATTCTACGAATCTTTTTAATGTGTTGGTAATTTATTTTTCAGTGATTTAGGGTGAAAAATCTTGATTTCTGTATCATTTAATGCAATGAGTATATGTCATTTCATGTTTTTCGATTATCCTCTTCCAGGAGTTGCATCAATGGAATAGGCCTCGATTATATCGGGGGAAATTGCCATTTAAAAGAAAGGTTAACGAATGGGGTGCTCTACCTCTTGGGTCATTCGGAAACGGGCACAAATTTGAAATCCTCCAGTGACTTGCATCATCAACTAAGAGAGCGTGGTGGAATTCGTACTACTTGAAGACTGGGAACGAGCTCATCTCTCTGGAAAGTGATTTTTTCCAATGTTTTATGAATTTCTTTGAAATCATTGAGGTTATGTATTTCTAATAGCTTGCTGTCATTCGTGAAAAACTAAATTGTATTTTAGTCATGTTAAATGCTTAATAAAGATTAAAATGTTATCTTCATTAAATTCATTATTTTAGAATATAGAAATGTCCTTTCACTGACTTAGAGGATGAAGGTAAAAAGGCTACATTAACTTCTGTTCCATTCTATCACGTCTAATTGCATATTCTGAAACAACATTAAGTGGCATTTTGGGTTTTACTTGTATAGCTTGCAAATTGAAGTTACAATGCAGTAGTAAGTAATAGGTCTTACATTTTATTGAAATGAAATTCACTTTCGATCAAAATATTTTAATATTTTTCTCAAAATAAATAAACAACTACCTGTGCCCCACATAACATAAGCTGATCTATCAGGTCTCAAGTGTCTTCATTAAACATTCAGGCATTTTTTTTAACTTATATTTTTTAATCAAAGTTTTCTCTTAAGACAAAACTGCCAATTTCTGGGTTCTTTCCTCGCACTACAGTAAGTGAATCAAACGATCTGACTCTTAATAGAGCAACATATAATTGTCCATGACTAAAAACAGGCTTAGGTAGGTAAAGGCATTTTATCAAATGTTTGGCCTCTTGACTTAATGATTGTTATTGAAAAAGTCAATCATGCAGATAATTGTTTTCATTTGAAACTGAATGGTAAATTTGTATCTGATGGAATGAGTGAGATTCTGGGAATAAGTACCGTGTCTGAGTTTGCTGCACCGAACAATTTTGCTTTGATTATGTGTGTTTGTATCTGAGTGACAGTAAGTCTTTCACCAGTACATAGTCCTCTCAAATGCAATACATTTCTAAGGAACATGATAACGGCTCCTACTTTAAGCTTCAGTTCATGAGGAGGCATTCCGGCTGGAGCTGTACCCACGTAATGTTTACACGGATTTCTTTCAATTAATTTATTAATAATTATGTGAAACAATTAATGGTGCAAATGACATCCCCATAGAAAAATATTCCATTAAAGACGTATTTTACTATATTCTTGCATTATTGATACATCTCCCTCTCTCTCCATATCCCACCTCTCCCCCCTCCCCCTCTTTGTCCCTCCTCTTTCCCCTCTCTCCCTTCCACCTCTTAACTTTCCCCCTCTCTCACCCTGTCATCTTTTCCCTTTACCCTCTATTACTACATTTTTGCATTACCCTTCTTCTCTCCTATTTCCCATCTTCCTCTCTCTCTCCTCCCACTACCTATCCCCCTCTCTCCCGCTTCCCCCTCCTTCTCCACCCTTTCTCCTACCTCCCTTTCACCTCTCTTTCCCCCTCACACTCTCCCCTCTCTCCTTCACCCCTCCCTCTCTCGCCCCTCTCCTCTTCCCCTTTCCCTCTCTTCATTTAAACGGCTTACCAAAAACGTTCACTTTACGCTAGTACGCTATATACGATTTTACAACAATAGGACTTCTTTCTTTAACACGATCCAGGTCCGAAGCTCAGATTACAATAGTTCGAATTTATATGAGAAAATGAATAAAAACCTGCACATCGATAAGTCGAGTTGGTGCAGACATCCTAAGCCTTTTATAGATACTAGTTGAACCCGCGCTATGTTTGCGCGTTTTTTTTAAATTAATTTATCAAAAATTAAGTACTGTGTAAAAAAACCCGATCTCAATCATTCACATTTAACTATATTGATGCGCTTTCCATGTACATATTGGTAAGGTTCGCGGGTTCGAATCTCGCTGAGGGCACGGCTGTGTTTGCGTATTGACAATTTATTATGCGAAGTCAGTCCGAAATCTACATTTTTAATTTCATATTAGAGAGAAAATTATTGCTACGCAGTAACTGATTCCGAACTTTTTCATTTCCCATAAAATAACACGTAAAAATGGAATTCTCGACCTGCAGATTTTCATTCTTTTTTAGATTAAAATAATAAAATATTGACCTACAATCTTCGGTTATGAACCATTTTGAACAAAACATTATAACGTTTCTTATTCTGTTCATCATAATCCGCCTACAGTTCGAAATAGCTCAATTTAAACGTTTAATGCATGTAATACCGGAATTCAATTGGAAAATAAAAGGGTAACTGAAATGGTAAGATCAGTTTATATACATGGGTCAAAAACATACGTATGTCCTTATTCTCATCTAATTTGAACTTTATGCGTGAGACTATTTGCGTTAATAAGCATTGTTGATGTATAATATAATGGTTCTACTTAGTAAAATATATGATACCAGCAATCAAACGATGAAATGAAGATTCACCTTCTTTGAATCGATCGTTAGAAACGCTTCCCATACGCTGTTTACTGAATAATTATCCGTAAATATTTGCCCTTCTATGCATACAAAAAATTTTACGTATTCTTTTTAGTAGATAATATTGTCGGACCATGCACTCACCTCGTACGATCATATAACTCAATTCAATTTTTTCCTTTAGAGGTTTCTTTAAGTAAAGGGCTCTGCCCCTGACTGCTGTCCGGTTTAAACCCGTGAGATTGGTGGCAAAAATAGAGCATATCTTTCCAGCTCTGTTTTAGAGCTTGTGTGTTAAGTCTTCTGTCTCTTTTCCACATCCATTCGGGAGAAGAACCCATAAGTCAGTAAGAAATCTGCTTTTTAAGTCATATTAGAGAGGATATTAATGCTACACAGTAATTGATCACGAACATTTATGTTTATAAATTTCTTTGTTTCTTATTATTGAATAATATGACCTTTCTTTTTATATATAACAATCAATTTATTTTATTTAGAATATCTACGAAGAGACGAAAACCGTGTAACTTTCAATATGTTCAAAAAATTACGTTCTCACAGGTCACAGGACTAAGTTTTTTCAAGGTCTTCACGTAGGTCTTTCGCGTGCTCCTTGAAATGCATTTACCACGTCTATGGTCAAACCATCGCATTTCACATTCCCCATTTCGGATTTTGCTTCCACCCCATTTGTATTTCCCCCTTTTTTTTACTCACCCCCCCTCAAAAATCCCTCTCTCATTCCTCCTTTTCTGACGGCATGACCCTAGAGGGGGGCGGAGTCGATGGTTGCTCGCAGTGGCACCTCATTGAGTAGCAAAGAAGACTTTCTACGGGAAAGATTGAGCCTTGTGGCCACCAAGCGAAGACGATCGTGTGATTATATGTGATATCGGCTTAATTATTGTCGCACGGGAGTTTCTAAGTGAATGGTAATGATTTTGGATTCTCCCACATTGCTCTCCATGGAAATCCAAATGATAGGACCGTCTATCAATTGTCGTTTGCCAAGGAAAAACATTCTCAGGATGAAAGGATGAAAAAGCGTTCGTTTGTTAAAAGAGTGGTAACGGGTGCAAGTTTTACAGTTAGTCGGCGTTACTCCAAGATAAAGTGTCGTCTTAATTTGGTGCGTCTGCATAATTTAATGTGTCCACGATGGTGCGTATGCGCTCGACAGTAGGACGTGCATCGACACTAGAGCGATGGGCGCACGCCGTCATGGACTCATCAATCCTTCGGACACACCTGTAAAATACGTTGGGTGCGGGTGTTTTCGCCGAGTGCCTTATACTTATGACACGACAAATGGTGAGTTGATAGTTCCCCCAATTCTCTTGTACTCTCGTATCGCCTGAACCAACCTAGGAGAATTATGAAACATTTTAGTTCCTGTAGCATATATGTACTCTGAACCATCCTCTAAAAATTCGCCTCAATCACGCCCTTCAGTCACGGCACGTACACTCACATAAATGCATTGTACTCTAAGGAAGTTATTTTAAAGTGGAACATGCGTTGCTAAATGAATAAATCTTACGTGAATTCAATTACTAATTACCTACCGGATAGTCTTCGAAGGACGGATCAAGTACGATAAATTTATTGCTCTTATGAAAATTTCTACATAGATATTTGAGTCCTCAACCTTTAATTCTTGCAGATGTATTGATCCATAAATATAGTTATGCATTCGTCGTAAAATAACAACATACACTTACGGTTGGTTACACTGCTTTATAATGATATCTTTGAAAACTTTTTCTCGAAAAAGAAATTTTAAAACATTAGTAATTATCCAAGAAATCCTTTTTTATTGAATCAACTGAGAAATATTCCTTTATATCACCGAGAAAGGTCAATCTAAATTATTTAACATTTCGATCCCAGAAATAGCCAGTGATATGGACCGATAGATGGCGTGTTTTTCTACTGTTGCAGTTCTACCTTGGTCGGAGTAGGACGTCTTTTCTTTCCCTCAGTTCGTTAGACACGATCGCGACTTCCAGAAAAATCCGGCGGTGCTCTCAAAGGTCAAATCACCACCACCTAATCCCGAATTAGGTAGCTTTCAACTATTCAATTTCTTAGTTTAGTTACGTTTACCTCTAAAAGTTTAAGTCACTATGTGACGATTTGCTAACCTAGGCTTGGAGAACAGTTGCCCTGGATTCATATTTATTTTCATTTATATGTAACCTTATATTTGCATTTTTTCACACCAAGTAACGCATAGAAATGGAAGTGTTCTGCACTCTTCTCTTTTAGCAACACTAACACTGCAGTCGCCTCTGTTTCTATGTGTTTTCATTCAGTTACAGTTAGGCGCAGAGTTATTAATTACATTTAGAATCAGGTGCATTCTGGTTATTAGCGTAGAATATCTTTACTAATACTAACACACCAGAGTGTACCTGTTTCTAAATTTGCCTCATCAAGGAGTTTTTGAAGTCGTGCATTTTATTGTTCAGTTCTTTAAATTCTGTAGGATGAATCATCGCCTTTCACTGGAGTACGCTTTCCAAGTGTTCGTAATAACAGCGAACGAGGCAAAGATACGACTTCTTCCTAGGGGAAGTCAATACTACGTTTCACTTGGATATGAATTCCGTGTTAGGCCGATGATTCTATCGGTATTAGATTTGAATTTGCAGTTTTACATATTACTACACGGATGCAAAGTGTCCATAGTAGTGTAGTGTAGTTTCTAACCAACTAACCTTGGGCGCTTTGCATCTGTACTTATGTTTTCATTTCTAAATTTTTTAAGTGGTAAATTAAACTTTCAGCCTCTCCGTTAGATTTTTGATTACATAGGTGGGTTTTTCTAAATATATGGGTCCGGGGCAATCTGCTCTCAGAGAGAGACAGTATCGTTTCGACAGTAAGTAGAGATTGCTGGTAGGGACAGTCGGCGAATCGGGATTCGTGGCGGTCAGCCAGTGGACCATTTGTGCTGGCGGAAAACAAGATCGGTAAGTCAACGGAATTTTTCATCCCCTACAACTTACCCTCGAATTGGTTTCATTTTATATTCGTGTTACTATAGGGAATTTATGCAAGGAATCCCACTTCAAAGTATCCGTGTGGATGAGATACGAAAATACACATTGAATATGTATTGTCACTATTTTGCTGAAATCGTGATTCTTCACCATGAAATATTGCTTAAATATTACCTTAATGTGCATTGTTTGAATTTTGTTTTGTTTTCTTCGGGTTTTATTTGTGTAAAGATGCAGCCTGTAACAGAACGTTGATCGCCTTTGTGGATTTGATTTTTTAAATATCCAGCTAAATGTAACAGTGTAAATGAAATCATTTAAGGACGCGTGTCTGTTCGCATAGAAACGCTCTCCCGAACGTTCCATGAATTTCTTTTCGAATACCAGCTGGTTATTAAACGACGATGGGCATTCAATTTCACGAAATAAAATTAATGGAATGGTTTACAGTGCGCAACTGCGCATCAGCGACGACGCCATGGGACAGACCGCCGACGGGCTGAGCACCGAGGAGCCAAATGCCGACAGCTGCGGCAGCGAGAGACGACTACGAGTGACACGTCGCTGAGGAGCAGCCTGCAGTGACCGTGGATAAGGTATTGCAGGCAAGAGGTGCTTCGGAGGATGAGGTATTTCACCTACGGTGTGGTATTCTGGGTGATTTTTGGTGAGTCGTGTAACGATTTGTTATCGATGTGTTTACGCCTAATTTACTCGCATTTACCTATTGTTTTTTCATGGTATTGAAATGAGGTTTTGTTCGCATAGTGCTTTAAAGACTGACTGTATCTATTCACATGTGTTATCTTATGTTGTTGTATGACTGACAACCCATAGCGCTATGTGGTTTGACAGCACAGGCCTGTGCAGACATGGGACATTGTTTACGATGTCTATCGTCTGACGAGACGAGACGCTTAATGCTTACGACTGATTGGATTATTTGATCGATTTCTAGTGTATTACTGCTGTTTTTTTGGTGTGATTCGACTGCCATATTGAATGAGTCGGTGTCTCGTTGTATTTACTTGTTTTGATAATTTGTGTTATTGCCTATTTATTTATAGTCGAATTTATTTATTGGTGTCTTGTAGTAACATTTGTACCTATTAGATTATTTTATGACTATGCTATTTTACTATATCATATTTTTGTTTAATAGCGACTTGTTTTCATATTTTGTATGTTTGCATATGGATTTGGAATTGCCATGTGTTAATTTTGGGTTTATTTATTTTATTTCGAGTACTCATATAAGTTTTATATCCATTTTGTGATTGTGCTTAATTAATGATTTATTTTTTAATTCTACGAATCTTTTTAATGTGTTGGTAATTTATTTTTCAGTGATTTAGGGTGAAAAATCTTGATTTCTGTATCATTTAATGCAATGAGTATATGTCATTTCATGTTTTTCGATTATCCTCTTGCAGGAGGTGCATCAATGGAATAGGCCTCGATTATATCGGGGGAAATTGCCATTTAAAAGAAAGGTTAACGAATGGGGTGCTCTACCTCTTGGGTCATTCGGAAACGGGCACAAATTTGAAATCCTCCAGTGACTTGCATCATCAACTAAGAGAGCGTGGTGGAATTCGTACTACTTGAAGACTGGGAACGAGCTCATCTCTCTGGAAAGTGATTTTTTCCAATGTTTTATGAATTTCTTTGAAATCATTGAGGTTATGTATTTCTAATAGCTTGCTGTCATTCGTGAAAAACTAAATTGTATTTTAGTCATGTTAAATGCTTAATAAAGATTAAAATGTTATCTTCATTAAATTCATTATTTTAGAATATAGAAATGTCCTTTCACTGACTTAGAGGATGAAGGTAAAAAGGCTACATTAACTTCTGTTCCATTCTATCACGTCTAATTGCATATTCTGAAACAACATTAAGTGGCATTTTGGGTTTTACTTGTATAGCTTGCAAATTGAAGTTACAATGCAGTAGTAAGTAATAGGTCTTACATTTTATTGAAATGAAATTCACTTTCGATCAAAATATTTTAATATTTTTCTCAAAATAAATAAACAACTACCTGTGCCCCACATAACATAAGCTGATCTATCAGGTCTCAAGTGTCTTCATTAAACATTCAGGCATTTTTTTTAACTTATATTTTTTAATCAAAGTTTTCTCTTAAGACAAAACTGCCAATTTCTGGGTTCTTTCCTCGCACTACAGTAAGTGAATCAAACGATCTGACTCTTAATAGAGCAACATATAATTGTCCATGACTAAAAACAGGCTTAGGTAGGTAAAGGCATTTTATCAAATGTTTGGCCTCTTGACTTAATGATTGTTATTGAAAAAGTCAATCATGCAGATAATTGTTTTCATTTGAAACTGAATGGTAAATTTGTATCTGATGGAATGAGTGAGATTCTGGGAATAAGTACCGTGTCTGAGTTTGCTGCACCGAACAATTTTGCTTTGATTATGTGTGTTTGTATCTGGGTGACAGTAAGTCTTTCACCAGTACATAGTCCTCTCAAATGCAATACATTTCTAAGGAACATGATAACGGCTCCTACTTTAAGCTTCAGTTCATGAGGAGGCATTCCGGCTGGAGCTGTACCCACGTAATGTTTACACGGATTTCTTTCAATTAATTTATTAATAATTATGTGAAACAATTAATGGTGCAAATGACATCCCCATAGAAAAATATTCCATTAAAGACGTATTTTACTATATTCTTGCATTATTGATACATCTCCCTCTCTCTCCATATCCCACCTCTCCCCCCTCCCCCTCTTTGTCCCTCCTCTTCCCCCTCTCTCCCTTCCACCTCTTAACTTTCCCCCTCTCTCACCCTGTCATCTTTTCCCTTTATCCTCTATTACTACATTCTTGCATTACCCTTCTTCTCTCCTATTTCCCATCTTCCTCTCTCTCTCCTCCCACTACCTATCCCCCTCTCTCCTGCTTCCCCCTCCTTCTCCACCCTTTCTCCTACCTCCCTTTCACCTCTCTTTCCCCCTCACACTCTCCCCTCTCTCCTTCACCCCTCCCTCTCTCGCCCCTCTCCTCTTCCCCTTACCCTCTCTTCATTTAAACGGCTTACCAAAAACGTTCACTTTACGCTAGTACGCTATATACGATTTTACAACAATAGGACTTCTTTCTTTAACACGATCCAGGTCCGAAGCTCAGATTACAATAGTTCGAATTTATATGAGAAAATGAATAAAAGCCTGCACATCGAAAAGTCGAGTTGGTGCAGACATCCTAAGCCTTTTATAGATACTAGTTGAACCCGCGCTATGTTTGCGCGTTTTTTTTAAATTAATTTATCAAAAATTAAGTACTGTGTAAAAAAACCCGATCTCAATCATTCACATTTAACTATATTGATGCGTTTTCCATGTACATATTGGTAAGGTTCGCGGGTTCGAATCTCGCTGAGGGCACGGCTGTGTTTGCGTATTGACAATTTATTATGCGAAGTCAGTCCGAAATCTACATTTTTAATTTCATATTAGAGAGAAAATTATTGCTACGCAGTAACTGATTCCGAACTTTTTCATTTCCCATAAAATAACACGTAAAAATGGAATTCTCGACCTGCAGATTTTCATTCTTTTTTAGATTAAAATAATAAAATATTGACCTACAATCTTCGGTTATGAACCATTTTGAACAAAACATTATAAAGTTTCTTATTCTGTTCATCATAATCCGCCTACAGTTCGAAATAGCTCAATTTAAACGTTTAATGCATGTAATACCGGAATTCAAGTGGAAAATAAAAGGGTAACTGAAATGGTAAGATCAGTTTATATACATGGGTCAAAAACATACGTATGTCCTTATTCTCATCTAATTTGAACTTTATGCGTGAGACTATTTGCGTTAATAAGCATTGTTGATGTATAATATAATGGTTCTACTTAGTAAAATATATGATACCAGCAATCAAACGATGAAATGAAGATTCACCTTCTTTGAATCGATCGTTAGAAACGCTTCCCATACGCTGTTTACTGAATAATTATCCGTAAATATTTGCCCTTCTATGCATACAAAAAATTTGACGTATTCTTTTTAGTAGATAATATTGTCGGACCATGCACTCACCTCGTACGATCATATAACTCAATTCAATTTTTTCCTTTAGAGGTTTCTTTAAGTAAAGGGCTCTGCCCCTGACTGCTGTCCGGTTTAAACCCGTGAGATTGGTGGCAAAAATAGAGCATATCTTTCCAGCTCTGTTTTAGAGCTTGTGTGTTAAGTCTTCTGTCTCTTTTCCACATCCATTCGGGAGAAGAACCCATAAGTCAGTAAGAAATCTGCTTTTTAAGTCATATTAGAGAGGATATTAATGCTACACAGTAATTGATCACGAACATTTATGTTTATAAATTTCTTTGTTTCTTATTATTGAATAATATGACCTTTCTTTTTATATATAACAATCAATTTATTTTATTTAGAATATCTACGAAGAGACGAAAACCGTGTAACTTTCAATATGTTCAAAAAATTACGTTCTCACAGGTCACAGGACTAAGTTTTTTCAAGGTCTTCACGTAGGTCTTTCGCGTGCTCCTTGAAATGCATTTACCACGTCTATGGTCAAACCATCGCATTTCACATTCCCCATTTCGGATTTTGCTTCCACCCCATTTGTATTTCCCCCTTTTTTTTACTCACCCCCCCTCAAAAATCCCTCTCTCATTCCTCCTTTTCTGACGGCATGACCCTAGAGGGGGGCGGAGTCGATGGTTGCTCGCAGTGGCACCTCATTGAGTAGCAAAGAAGACTTTCTACGGGAAAGATTGAGCCTTGTGGCCACCAAGCGAAGACGATCGTGTGATTATATGTGATATCGGCTTAATTATTGTCGCACGGGAGTTTCTAAGTGAATGGTAATGATTTTGGATTCTCCCACATTGCTCTCCATGGAAATCCAAATGATAGGACCGTCTATCAATTGTCGTTTGCCAAGGAAAAACATTCTCAGGATGAAAGGATGAAAAAGCGTTCGTTTGTTAAAAGAGTGGTAACGGGTGCAAGTTTTACAGTTAGTCGGCGTTACTCCAAGATAAAGTGTCGTCTTAATTCGGTGCGTCTGCATAATTTAATGTGTCCACGATGGTGCGTATGCGCTCGACAGTAGGACGTGCATCGACACAGCAGCGATGGGCGCACGCCGTCATGGACTCATCAATCCTTCGGACACACCTGTAAAATACGTTGGGTGCGGGTGTTTTCGCCGAGTGCCTTATACTTATGACACGACAAATGGTGAGTTGATAGTTCCCCCAATTCTCTTGTACTCTCGTATCGCCTGAACCAACCTAGGAGAATTATGAAACATTTTAGTTCCTGTAGCATATATGTACTCTGAACCATCCCCTAAAAATTCGCCTCAATCACGCCCTTCAGTCACGGCACGTACACTCACATAAATGCATTGTACTCTAAGGAAGTTATTTTAAAGTGGAACATGCGTTGCTAAATGAATAAATCTTACGTGAATTCAATTACTAATTACCTACCGGATAGTCTTCGAAGGACGGATCAAGTACGATAAATTTATTGCTCTTATGAAAATTTCTACATAGATATTTGAGTCCTAAACCTTTAATTCTTGCAGATGTATTGATCCATAAATATAGTTATGCATTCGTCGTAAAATAACAACATACACTTACGGTTGGTTACACTGCTTTATAATGATATCTTTGAAAACTTTTTCTCGAAAAAGAAATTTTAAAACATTAGTAATTATCCAAGAAATCCTTTTTTATTGAATCAACTGAGAAATATTCCTTTATATCACCGAGAAAGGTCAATCTAAATTATTTAACATTTCGATCCCAGAAATAGCCAGTGATATGGACCGATAGATGGCGTGTTTTTCTACTGTTGCAGTTCTACCTTGGTCGGAGTAGGACGTCTTTTCTTTCCCTCAGTTCGTTAGACACGATCGCGACTTCCAGAAAAATCCGGCGGTGCTCTCAAAGGTCAAATCACCACCACCTAATCCCGAATTAGGTAGCTTTCAACTATTCAATTTCTTAGTTTAGTTACGTTTACCTCTAAAAGTTTAAGTCACTATGTGACGATTTGCTAACCTAGGCTTGGAGAACAGTTGCCCTGGATTCATATTTATTTTCATTTATATGTAACCTTATATTTGCATTTTTTCACACCAAGTAACGCATAGAAATGGAAGTGTTCTGCACTCTTCTCTTTTAGCAACACTAACACTGCAGTCGCCTCTGTTTCTATGTGTTTTCATTCAGTTACAGTTAGGCGCAGAGTTATTAATTACATTTAGAATCAGGTGCATTCTGGTTATTAGCGTAGAACATCTTTACTAATACTAACACACCAGAGTGTACCTGTTTCTAAATTTGCCTCATCAAGGAGTTTTTGAAGTCGTGAATTTTATTGTTCAGTTCTTTAAATTCTGTAGGATGAATCATCGCCTTTCACTGGAGTACGCTTTCCAAGTGTTCGTAATAACAGCGAACGAGGCAAAGATACGACTTCTTCCTAGGGGAAGTCAATACTACGTTTCACTTGGATATGAATTCCGTGTTAGGCCGATGATTCTATCGGTATTAGATTTGAATTTGCAGTTTTACATATTACTACACGGATGCAAAGTGTCCATAGTAGTGTAGTGTAGTTTCTAACCAACTAACCTTGGGCGCTTTGCATCTGTACTTATGTTTTCATTTCTAAATTTTTTAAGTGGTAAATTAAACTTTCAGCCTCTCCGTTAGATTTTTGATTACATAGGTGGGTTTTTCTAAATATATGGGTCCGGGGCAATCTGCTCTCAGAGAGAGACAGTATCGTTTCGACAGTAAGTAGAGATTGCTGGTAGGGACAGTCGGCGAATCGGGATTCGTGGCGGTCAGCCAGTGGACCATTTGTGCTGGCGGAAAACAAGATCGGTAAGTCAACGGAATTTTTCATCCCCTACAACTTACCCTCGAATTGGTTTCATTTTATATTCGTGTTACTATAGGGAATTTATGCAAGGAATCCCACTTCAAAGTATCCGTGTGGATGAGATACGAAAATAGACATTGAATATGTATTGTCACTATTTTGCTGAAATCGTGATTCTTCACCATGAAATATTGCTTAAATATTACCTTAATGTGCATTGTTTGAATTTTGTTTTGTTTTCTTCGGGTTTTATTTGTGTAAAGATGCAGCCTGTAACAGAACGTTGATCGCCTTTGTGGATTTGATTTTTTAAATATCCAGCTAAATGTAACAGTGTAAATGAAATCATTTAAGGACGCGTGTCTGTTCGCATAGAAACGCTCTCCCGAACGTTCCATGAATTTCTTTTCGAATACCAGCTGGTTATTAAACGACGATGGGCATTCAATTTCACGAAATAAAATTAATGGAATGGTTTACAGTGCGCAACTGCGCATCAGCGACGACGCCATGGGACAGACCGCCGACGGGCTGAGCACCGAGGAGCCAAATGCCGACAGCTGCGGCAGCGAGAGACGACTACGAGTGACACGTCGCTGAGGAGCAGCCTGCAGTGACCGTGGATAAGGTATTGCAGGCAAGAGGTGCTTCGGAGGATGAGGTATTTCACCTACGGTGTGGTATTCTGGGTGATTTTTGGTGAGTCGTGTAACGATTTGTTATCGATGTGTTTACGCCTAATTTACTCGCATTTACCTATTGTTTTTTCATGGTATTGAAATGAGGTTTTGTTCGCATAGTGCTTTAAAGACTGACTGTATCTATTCACATGTGTTATCTTATGTTGTTGTATGACTGACAACCCATAGCGCTATGTGGTTTGACAGCACAGGCCTGTGCAGACATGGGACATTGTTTACGATGTCTATCGTCTGACGAGACGAGACGCTTAATGCTTACGACTGATTGGATTATTTGATCGATTTCTAGTGTATTACTGCTGTTTTTTTGGTGTGATTCGACTGCCATATTGAATGAGTCGGTGTCTCGTTGTATTTACTTGTTTTGATAATTTGTGTTATTGCCTATTTATTTATAGTCGAATTTATTTATTGGTGTCTTGTAGTAACATTTGTACCTATTAGATTATTTTATGACTATGCTATTTTACTATATCATATTTTTGTTTACTAGCGACTTGTTTTCATATTTTGTATGTTTGCATATGGATTTGGAATTGCCATGTGTTAATTTTGGGTTTATTTATTTTATTTCGAGTACTCATATAAGTTTTATATCCATTTTGTGATTGTGCTTAATTAATGATTTATTTTTTAATTCTACGAATCTTTTTAATGTGTTGGTAATTTATTTTTCAGTGATTTAGGGTGAAAAATCTTGATTTCTGTATCATTTAATGCAATGAGTATATGTCATTTCATGTTTTTCGATTATCCTCTTGCAGGAGGTGCATCAATGGAATAGGCCTCGATTATATCGGGGGAAATTGCCATTTAAAAGAAAGGTTAACGAATGGGGTGCTCTACCTCTTGGGTCATTCGGAAACGGGCACAAATTTGAAATCCTCCAGTGACTTGCATCATCAACTAAGAGAGCGTGGTGGAATTCGTACTACTTGAAGACTGGGAACGAGCTCATCTCTCTGGAAAGTGATTTTTTCCAATGTTTTATGAATTTCTTTGAAATCATTGAGGTTATGTATTTCTAATAGCTTGCTGTCATTCGTGAAAAACTAAATTGTATTTTAATCATGTTAAATGCTTAATAAAGATTAAAATGTTATCTTCATTAAATTCATTATTTTAGAATATAGAAATGTCCTTTCACTGACTTAGAGGATGAAGGTAAAAAGGCTACATTAACTTCTGTTCCATTCTTTCACGTCTAATTGCATATTCTGAAACAACATTAAGTGGTATTTTGGGTTTTACTTGTATAGCTTGCAAATTGAAATTACAATGCAGTAGTAAGTAATAGGTCTTACATTTTATTGAAATGAAATTCACTTTCCATCAAAATATTTTAATATTTTTCTCAAAATAAATAAACAACTACCTGTGCCCCACATAACATAAGCTGATCTATCAGGTCTCAAATGTCTTCATTAAACATTCAGGCATTTTTTTTAACTTATATTTTTTAATCAAAGTTTTCTCTTAAGACAAAACTGCCAATTTCTGGGTTCTTTCCTCGCACTACAGTAAGTGAATCAAACGATCTGACTCTTAATAGAGCAACATATAATTGTCCATGACTAAAAACAGGCTTAGGTAGGTAAAGGCATTTTATCAAATGTTTGGCCTCTTGACTTAATGATTGTTATTGAAAAAGTCAATCATGCAGATAATTGTTTTCATTTGAAACTGAATGGTAAATTTGTATCTGATGGAATGAGTGAGATTCTGGGTATAAGTACCGTGTCTGAGTTTGCTGCACCGAACAATTTTGCTTTGATTATGTGTGTTTGTATCTGAGTGACAGTAAGTCTTTCACCAGTACATAGTCCTCTCAAATGCAATACATTTCTAAGGAACATGATAACGGCTCCTACTTTAAGCTTCAGTTCATGAGGAGGCATTCCGGCTGGAGCTGTACCCACGTAATGTTTACACGGATTTCTTTCAATTAATTTATTAATAATTATGTGAAACAATTAATGGTGCAAATGACATCCCCATAGAAAAATATTCCATTAAAGACGTATTTTACTATATTCTTGCATTATTGATACATCTCCCTCTCTCTCCATATCCCACCTCTCCCCCCTCCCCCTCTTTGTCCCTCCTCTTTCCCCTCTCTCCCTTCCACCTCTTAACTTTCCCCCTCTCTCACCCTGTCATCTTTTCCCTTTACCCTCTATTACTACATTCTTGCATTACCCTTCTTCTCTCCTATTTCCCATCTTCCTCTCTCTCTCCTCCCACTACCTATCCCCCTCTCTCCTGCTTCCCCCTCCTTCTCCACCCTTTCTCCTACCTCCCTTTCACCTCTCTTTCCCCCTCACACTCTCCCCTCTCTCCTTCACCCCTCCCTCTCTCGCCCCTCTCCTCTTCCCCTTTCCCTCTCTTCATTTAAACGGCTTACCAAAAACGTTCACTTTACGCTAGTACGCTATATACGATTTTACAACAATAGGACGTCTTTCTTTAACACGATCCAGGTCCGAAGCTCAGATTACAATAGTTCGAATTTATATGAGAAAATGAATAAAAGCCTGCACATCGATAAGTCGAGTTGGTGCAGACATCCTAAGCCTTTTATAGATACTAGTTGAACCCGCGCTATGTTTGCGCGTTTTTTTTAAATTAATTTATCAAAAATTAAGTACCGTGTAAAAAAACCCGATCTCAATCATTCACATTTAACTATATTGATGCGTTTTCCATGTACATATTGGTAAGGTTCGCGGGTTCGAATCTCGCTGAGGGCACGGCTGTGTTTGCGTATTGACAATTTATTATGCGAAGTCAGTCCGAAATCTACATTTTTAATTTCATATTAGAGAGAAAATTATTGCTACGCAGTAACTGATTCCGAACTTTTTCATTTCCCATAAAATAACACGTAAAAATGGAATTCTCGACCTGCAGATTTTCATTCTTTTTTAGATTAAAATAATAAAATATTGACCTACAATCTTCGGTTATGAACCATTTTGAACAAAACATTATAAAGTTTCTTATTCTGTTCATCATAATCCGCCTACAGTTCGAAATAGCTCAATTTAAACGTTTAATGCATGTAATACCGGAATTCAAGTGGAAAATAAAAGGGTAACTGAAATGGTAAGATCAGTTTATATACATGGGTCAAAAACATACGTATGTCCTTATTCTCATCTAATTTGAACTTTATGCGTGAGACTATTTGCGTTAATAAGCATTGTTGATGTATAATATAATGGTTCTACTTAGTAAAATATATGATACCAGCAATCAAACGATGAAATGAAGATTCACCTTCTTTGAATCGATCGTTAGAAACGCTTCCCATACGCTGTTTACTGAATAATTATCCGTAAATATTTGCCCTTCTATGCATACAAAAAATTTTACGTATTCTTTTTAGTAGATAATATTGTCGGACCATGCACTCACCTCGTACGATCATATAACTCAATTCAATTTTTTCCTTTAGAGGTTTCTTTAAGTAAAGGGCTCTGCCCCTGACTGCTGTCCGGTTTAAACCCGTGAGATTGGTGGCAAAAATAGAGCATATCTTTCCAGCTCTGTTTTAGAGCTTGTGTGTTAAGTCTTCTGTCTCTTTTCCACATCCATTCGGGAGAAGAACCCATAAGTCAGTAAGAAATCTGCTTTTTAAGTCATATTAGAGAGGATATTAATGCTACACAGTAATTGATCACGAACATTTATGTTTATAAATTTCTTTGTTTCTTATTATTGAATAATATGACCTTTCTTTTTATATATAACAATCATTTTATTTTATTTAGAATATCTACGAAGAGACGAAAACCGTGTAACTTTCAATATGTTCAAAAAATTACGTTCTCACAGGTCACAGGACTAAGTTTTTTCAAGGTCTTCACGTAGGTCTTTCGCGTGCTCCTTGAAATGCATTTACCACGTCTATGGTCAAACCATCGCATTTCACATTCCCCATTTCGGATTTTGCTTCCACCCCATTTGTATTTCCCCCTTTTTTTTACTCACCCCCCCTCAAAAATCCCTCTCTCATTCCTCCTTTTCTGACGGCATGACCCTAGAGGGGGGCGGAGTCGATGGTTGCTCGCAGTGGCACCTCATTGAGTAGCAAAGAAGACTTTCTACGGGAAAGATTGAGCCTTGTGGCCACCAAGCGAAGACGATCGTGTGATTATATGTGATATCGGCTTAATTATTGTCGCACGGGAGTTTCTAAGTGAATGGTAATGATTTTGGATTCTCCCACATTGCTCTCCATGGAAATCCAAATGATAGGACCGTCTATCAATTGTCGTTTGCCAAGGAAAAACATTCTCAGGATGAAAGGATGAAAAAGCGTTCGTTTGTTAAAAGAGTGGTAACGGGTGCAAGTTTTACAGTTAGTCGGCGTTACTCCAAGATAAAGTGTCGTCTTAATTTGGTGCGTCTGCATAATTTAATGTGTCCACGATGGTGCGTATGCGCTCGACAGTAGGACGTGCATCGACACAGCAGCGATGGGCGCACGCCGTCATGGACTCATCAATCCTTCGGACACACCTGTAAAATACGTTGGGTGCGGGTGTTTTCGCCGAGTGCCTTATACTTATGACACGACAAATGGTGAGTTGATAGTTCCCCCAATTCTCTTGTACTCTCGTATCGCCTGAACCAACCTAGGAGAATTATGAAACATTTTAGTTCCTGTAGCATATATGTACTCTGAACCATCCTCTAAAAATTCGCCTCAATCACGCCCTTCAGTCACGGCACGTACACTCACATAAATGCATTGTACTCTAAGGAAGTTATTTTAAAGTGGAACATGCGTTGCTAAATGAATAAATCTTACGTGAATTCAATTACTAATTACCTACCGGATAGTCTTCGAAGGACGGATCAAGTACGATAAATTTATTGCTCTTATGAAAATTTCTACATAGATATTTGAGTCCTCAACCTTTAATTCTTGCAGATGTATTGATCCATAAATATAGTTATGCATTCGTCGTAAAATAACAACATACACTTACGGTTGGTTACACTGCTTTATAATGATATCTTTGAAAACTTTTTCTCGAAAAAGAAATTTTAAAACATTAGTAATTATCCAAGAAATCCTTTTTTATTGAATCAACTGAGAAATATTCCTTTATATCACCGAGAAAGGTCAATCTAAATTATTTAACATTTCGATCCCAGAAATAGCCAGTGATATGGACCGATAGATGGCGTGTTTTTCTACTGTTGCAGTTCTACCTTGGTCGGAGTAGGACGTCTTTTCTTTCCCTCAGTTCGTTAGACACGATCGCGACTTCCAGAAAAATCCGGCGGTGCTCTCAAAGGTCAAATCACCACCACCTAATCCCGAATTAGGTAGCTTTCAACTATTCAATTGCTTAGTTTAGTTACGTTTACCTCTAAAAGTTTAAGTCACTATGTGACGATTTGCTAACCTAGGTTTGGAGAACAGTTGCCCTGGATTCATATTTATTTTCATTTATATGTAACCTTATATTTGCATTTTTTCACACCAAGTAACGCATAGAAATGGAAGTGTTCTGCACTCTTCTCTTTTAGCAACACTAACACTGCAGTCGCCTCTGTTTCTATGTGTTTTCATTCAGTTACAGTTAGGCGCAGAGTTATTAATTACATTTAGAATCAGGTGCATTCTGGTTATTAGCGTAGTACATCTTTACTAATACTAACACACCAGAGTGTACCTGTTTCTAAATTTGCCTCATCAAGGAGTTTTTGAAGTCGTGCATTTTATTGTTCAGTTCTTTAAATTCTGTAGGATGAATCATCGCCTTTCACTGGAGTACGCTTTCCAAGTGTTCGTAATAACAGCGAACGAGGCAAAGATACGACTTCTTCCTAGGGGAAGTCAATACTACGTTTCACTTGGATATGAATTCCGTGTTAGGCCGATGATTCTATCGGTATTAGATTTGAATTTGCAGTTTTACATATTACTACACGGATGCAAAGTGTCCATAGTAGTGTAGTGTAGTTTCTAACCAACTAACCTTGGGCGCTTTGCATCTGTACTTATGTTTTCATTTCTAAATTTTTTAAGTGGTAAATTAAACTTTCAGCCTCTCCGTTAGATTTTTGATTACATAGGTGGGTTTTTCTAAATATATGGGTCCGGGGCAATCTGCTCTCAGAGAGAGACAGTATCGTTTCGACAGTAAGTAGAGATTGCTGGTAGGGACAGTCGGCGAATCGGGATTCGTGGCGGTCAGCCAGTGGACCATTTGTGCTGGCGGAAAACAAGATCGGTAAGTCAACGGAATTTTTCATCCCCTACAACTTACCCTCGAATTGGTTTCATTTTATATTCGTGTTACTATAGGGAATTTATGCAAGGAATCCCACTTCAAAGTATCCGTGTGGATGAGATACGAAAATAGACATTGAATATGTATTGTCACTATTTTGCTGAAATCGTGATTCTTCACCATGAAATATTGCTTAAATATTACCTTAATGTGCATTGTTTGAATTTTGTTTTGTTTTCTTCGGGTTTTATTTGTGTAAAGATGCAGCCTGTAACAGAACGTTGATCGCCTTTGTGGATTTGATTTTTTAAATATCCAGCTAAATGTAACAGTGTAAATGAAATCATTTAAGGACGCGTGTCTGTTCGCATAGAAACGCTCTCCCGAACGTTCCATGAATTTCTTTTCGAATACCAGCTGGTTATTAAACGACGATGGGCATTCAATTTCACGAAATAAAATTAATGGAATGGTTTACAGTGCGCAACTGCGCATCAGCGACGACGCCATGGGACAGACCGCCGACGGGCTGAGCACCGAGGAGCCAAATGCCGACAGCTGCGGCAGCGAGAGACGACTACGAGTGACACGTCGCTGAGGAGCAGCCTGCAGTGACCGTGGATAAGGTATTGCAGGCAAGAGGTGCTTCGGAGGATGAGGTATTTCACCTACGGTGTGGTATTCTGGGTGATTTTTGGTGAGTCGTGTAACGATTTGTTATCGATGTGTTTACGCCTAATTTACTCGCATTTACCTATTGTTTTTTCATGGTATTGAAATGAGGTTTTGTTCGCATAGTGCTTTAAAGACTGACTGTATCTATTCACATGTGTTATCTTATGTTGTTGTATGACTGACAACCCATAGCGCTATGTGGTTTGACAGCACAGGCCTGTGCAGACATGGACATTGTTTACGATGTCTATCGTCTGACGAGACGAGACGCTTAATGCTTACGACTGATTGGATTATTTGATCGATTTCTAGTGTATTACTGCTGTTTTTTTGGTGTGATTCGACTGCCATATTGAATGAGTCGGTGTCTCGTTGTATTTACTTGTTTTGATAATTTGTGTTATTTCCTATTTATTTATAGTCGAATTTATTTATTGGTGTCTTGTAGTAACATTTGTACCTATTAGATTATTTTATGACTATGCTATTTTACTATATCATATTTTTGTTTACTAGCGACTTGTTTTCATATTTTGTATGTTTGCATATGGATTTGGAATTGCCATGTGTTAATTTTGGGTTTATTTATTTTATTTCGAGTACTCATATAAGTTTTATATCCATTTTGTGATTGTGCTTAATTAATGATTTATTTTTTAATTCTACGAATCTTTTTAATGTGCTGGTAATTTATTTTTCAGTGATTTAGGGTGAAAAATCTTGATTTCTGTATCATTTAATGCAATGAGTATATGTCATTTCATGTTTTTCGATTATCCTCTTGCAGGAGGTGCATCAATGGAATAGGCCTCGATTATATCGGGGGAAATTGCCATTTAAAAGAAAGGTTAACGAATGGGGTGCTCTACCTCTTGGGTCATTCGGAAACGGGCACAAATTTGAAATCCTCCAGTGACTTGCATCATCAACTAAGAGAGCGTGGTGGAATTCGTACTACTTGAAGACTGGGAACGAGCTCATCTCTCTGGAAAGTGATTTTTTCCAATGTTTTATGAATTTCTTTGAAATCATTGAGGTTATGTATTTCTAATAGCTTGTTGTCATTCGTGAAAAACTTAATTGTATTTTAATCATGTTAAATGCTTAATAAAGATTAAAATGTTATCTTCATTAAATTCATTATTTTAGAATATAGAAATGTCCTTTCACTGACTTAGAGGATGAAGGTAAAAAGGCTACATTAACTTCTGTTCCATTCTTTCACGTCTAATTGCATATTCTGAAACAACATTAAGTGGTATTTTGGGTTTTACTTGTATAGCTTGCAAATTGAAATTACAATGCAGTAGTAAGTAATAGGTCTTACATTTTATTGAAATGAAATTCACTTTCCATCAAAATATTTTAATATTTTTCTCAAAATAAATAAACAACTACCTGTGCCCCACATAACATAAGCTGATCTATCAGGTCTCAAATGTCTTCATTAAACATTCAGGCATTTTTTTTAACTTATATTTTTTAATCAAAGTTTTCTCTTAAGACAAAACTGCCAATTTCTGGGTTCTTTCCTCGCACTACAGTAAGTGAATCAAACGATCTGACTCTTAATAGAGCAACATATAATTGTCCATGACTAAAAACAGGCTTAGGTAGGTAAAGGCATTTTATCAAATGTTTGGCCTCTTGACTTAATGATTGTTATTGAAAAAGTCAATCATGCAGATAATTGTTTTCATTTGAAACTGAATGGTAAATTTGTATCTGATGGAATGAGTGAGATTCTGGGAATAAGTACCGTGTCTGAGTTTGCTGCACCGAACAATTTTGCTTTGATTATGTGTGTTTGTATTTGAGTGACAGTAAGTCTTTCACCAGTACATAGTCCTCTCAAATGCAATACATTTCTAAGGAACATGATAACGGCTCCTACTTTAAGCTTCAGTTCATGAGGAGGCATTCCGGCTGGAGCTGTACCCACGTAATGTTTACACGGATTTCTTTCAATTAATTTATTAATAATTATGTGAAACAATTAATGGTGCAAATGACATCCCCATAGAAAAATATTCCATTAAAGACGTATTTTACTATATTCTTGCATTATTGATACATCTCCCTCTCTCTCCATATCCCACCTCTCCCCCCTCCCCCTCTTTGTCCCTCCTCTTTCCCCTCTCTCCCTTCCACCTCTTAACTTTCCCCCTCTCTCACCCTGTCATCTTTTCCCTTTACCCTCTATTACTACATTCTTGCATTACCCTTCTTCTCTCCTATTTCCCATCTTCCTCTCTCTCTCCTCCCACTACCTATCCCCCTCTCTCCTGCTTCCCCCTCCTTCTCCACCCTTTCTCCTACCTCCCTTTCACCTCTCTTTCCCCCTCACACTCTCCCCTCTCTCCTTCACCCCTCCCTCTCTCGCCCCTCTCCTCTTCCCCTTTCCCTCTCTTCATTTAAACGGCTTACCAAAAACGTTCACTTTACGCTAGTACGCTATATACGATTTTACAACAATAGGACGTCTTTCTTTAACACGATCCAGGTCCGAAGCTCAGATTACAATAGTTCGAATTTATATGAGAAAATGAATAAAAGCCTGCACATCGATAAGTCGAGTTGGTGCAGACATCCTAAGCCTTTTATAGATACTAGTTGAACCCGCGCTATGTTTGCGCGTTTTTTTTAAATTAATTTATCAAAAATTAAGTACCGTGTAAAAAAACCCGATCTCAATCATTCACATTTAACTATATTGATGCGTTTTCCATGTACATATTGGTAAGGTTCGCGGGTTCGAATCTCGCTGAGGGCACGGCTGTGTTTGCGTATTGACAATTTATTATGCGAAGTCAGTCCGAAATCTACATTTTTAATTTCATATTAGAGAGAAAATTATTGCTACGCAGTAACTGATTCCGAACTTTTTCATTTCCCATAAAATAACACGTAAAAATGGAATTCTCGACCTGCAGATTTTCATTCTTTTTTAGATTAAAATAATAAAATATTGACCTACAATCTTCGGTTATGAACCATTTTGAACAAAACATTATAAAGTTTCTTATTCTGTTCATCATAATCCGCCTACAGTTCGAAATAGCTCAATTTAAACGTTTAATGCATGTAATACCGGAATTCAAGTGGAAAATAAAAGGGTAACTGAAATGGTAAGATCAGTTTATATACATGGGTCAAAAACATACGTATGTCCTTATTCTCATCTAATTTGAACTTTATGCGTGAGACTATTTGCGTTAATAAGCATTGTTGATGTATAATATAATGGTTCTACTTAGTAAAATATATGATACCAGCAATCAAACGATGAAATGAAGATTCACCTTCTTTGAATCGATCGTTAGAAACGCTTCCCATACGCTGTTTACTGAATAATTATCCGTAAATATTTGCCCTTCTATGCATACAAAAAATTTGACGTATTCTTTTTAGTAGATAATATTGTCGGACCATGCACTCACCTCGTACGATCATATAACTCAATTCAATTTTTTCCTTTAGAGGTTTCTTTAAGTAAAGGGCTCTGCCCCTGACTGCTGTCCGGTTTAAACCCGTGAGATTGGTGGCAAAAATAGAGCATATCTTTCCAGCTCTGTTTTAGAGCTTGTGTGTTAAGTCTTCTGTCTCTTTTCCACATCCATTCGGGAGAAGGACCCATAAGTCAGTAAGAAATCTGCTTTTTAAGTCATATTAGAGAGGATATTAATGCTACACAGTAATTGATCGCGAACATTTATGTTTATAAATTTCTTTGTTTCTTATTATTGAATAATATGACCTTTCTTTTTATATATAACAATCAATTTATTTTATTTAGAATATCTACGAAGAGACGAAAACCGTGTAACTTTCAATATGTTCAAAAAATTACGTTCTCACAGGTCACAGGACTAAGTTTTTTCAAGGTCTTCACGTAGGTCTTTCGCGTGCTCCTTGAAATGCATTTACCACGTCTATGGTCAAACCATCGCATTTCACATTCCCCATTTCGGATTTTGCTTCCACCCCATTTGTATTTCCCCCTTTTTTTTACTCACCCCCCCTCAAAAATCCCTCTCTCATTCCTCCTTTTCTGACGGCATGACCCTAGAGGGGGGCGGAGTCGATGGTTGCTCGCAGTGGCACCTCATTGAGTAGCAAAGAAGACTTTCTACGGGAAAGATTGAGCCTTGTGGCCACCAAGCGAAGACGATCGTGTGATTATATGTGATATCGGCTTAATTATTGTCGCACGGGAGTTTCTAAGTGAATGGTAATGATTTTGGATTCTCCCACATTGCTCTCCATGGAAATCCAAATGATAGGACCGTCTATCAATTGTCGTTTGCCAAGGAAAAACATTCTCAGGATGAAAGGATGAAAAAGCGTTCGTTTGTTAAAAGAGTGGTAACGGGTGCAAGTTTTACAGTTAGTCGGCGTTACTCCAAGATAAAGTGTCGTCTTAATTCGGTGCGTCTGCATAATTTAATGTGTCCACGATGGTGCGTATGCGCTCGACAGTAGGACGTGCATCGACACAGCAGCGATGGGCGCACGCCGTCATGGACTCATCAATCCTTCGGACACACCTGTAAAATACGTTGGGTGCGGGTGTTTTCGCCGAGTGCCTTATACTTATGACACGACAAATGGTGAGTTGATAGTTCCCCCAATTCTCTTGTACTCTCGTATCGCCTGAACCAACCTAGGAGAATTATGAAACATTTTAGTTCCTGTAGCATATATGTACTCTGAACCATCCCCTAAAAATTCGCCTCAATCACGCCCTTCAGTCACGGCACGTACACTCACATAAATGCATTGTACTCTAAGGAAGTTATTTTAAAGTGGAACATGCGTTGCTAAATGAATAAATCTTACGTGAATTCAATTACTAATTACCTACCGGATAGTCTTCGAAGGACGGATCAAGTACGATAAATTTATTGCTCTTATGAAAATTTCTACATAGATATTTGAGTCCTAAACCTTTAATTCTTGCAGATGTATTGATCCATAAATATAGTTATGCATTCGTCGTAAAATAACAACATACACTTACGGTTGGTTACACTGCTTTATAATGATATCTTTGAAAACTTTTTCTCGAAAAAGAAATTTTAAAACATTAGTAATTATCCAAGAAATCCTTTTTTATTGAATCAACTGAGAAATATTCCTTTATATCACCGAGAAAGGTCAATCTAAATTATTTAACATTTCGATCCCAGAAATAGCCAGTGATATGGACCGATAGATGGCGTGTTTTTCTACTGTTGCAGTTCTACCTTGGTCGGAGTAGGACGTCTTTTCTTTCCCTCAGTTCGTTAGACACGATCGCGACTTCCAGAAAAATCCGGCGGTGCTCTCAAAGGTCAAATCACCACCACCTAATCCCGAATTAGGTAGCTTTCAACTATTCAATTTCTTAGTTTAGTTACGTTTACCTCTAAAAGTTTAAGTCACTATGTGACGATTTGCTAACCTAGGCTTGGAGAACAGTTGCCCTGGATTCATATTTATTTTCATTTATATGTAACCTTATATTTGCATTTTTTCACACCAAGTAACGCATAGAAATGGAAGTGTTCTGCACTCTTCTCTTTTAGCAACACTAACACTGCAGTCGCCTCTGTTTCTATGTGTTTTCATTCAGTTACAGTTAGGCGCAGAGTTATTAATTACATTTAGAATCAGGTGCATTCTGGTTATTAGCGTAGAACATCTTTACTAATACTAACACACCAGAGTGTACCTGTTTCTAAATTTGCCTCATCAAGGAGTTTTTGAAGTCGTGAATTTTATTGTTCAGTTCTTTAAATTCTGTAGGATGAATCATCGCCTTTCACTGGAGTACGCTTTCCAAGTGTTCGTAATAACAGCGAACGAGGCAAAGATACGACTTCTTCCTAGGGGAAGTCAATACTACGTTTCACTTGGATATGAATTCCGTGTTAGGCCGATGATTCTATCGGTATTAGATTTGAATTTGCAGTTTTACATATTACTACACGGATGCAAAGTGTCCATAGTAGTGTAGTGTAGTTTCTAACCAACTAACCTTGGGCGCTTTGCATCTGTACTTATGTTTTCATTTCTAAATTTTTTAAGTGGTAAATTAAACTTTCAGCCTCTCCGTTAGATTTTTGATTACATAGGTGGGTTTTTCTAAATATATGGGTCCGGGGCAATCTGCTCTCAGAGAGAGACAGTATCGTTTCGACAGTAAGTAGAGATTGCTGGTAGGGACAGTCGGCGAATCGGGATTCGTGGCGGTCAGCCAGTGGACCATTTGTGCTGGCGGAAAACAAGATCGGTAAGTCAACGGAATTTTTCATCCCCTACAACTTACCCTCGAATTGGTTTCATTTTATATTCGTGTTACTATAGGGAATTTATGCAAGGAATCCCACTTCAAAGTATCCGTGTGGATGAGATACGAAAATAGACATTGAATATGTATTGTCACTATTTTGCTGAAATCGTGATTCTTCACCATGAAATATTGCTTAAATATTACCTTAATGTGCATTGTTTGAATTTTGTTTTGTTTTCTTCGGGTTTTATTTGTGTAAAGATGCAGCCTGTAACAGAACGTTGATCGCCTTTGTGGATTTGATTTTTTAAATATCCAGCTAAATGTAACAGTGTAAATGAAATCATTTAAGGACGCGTGTCTGTTCGCATAGAAACGCTCTCCCGAACGTTCCATGAATTTCTTTTCGAATACCAGCTGGTTATTAAACGACGATGGGCATTCAATTTCACGAAATAAAATTAATGGAATGGTTTACAGTGCGCAACTGCGCATCAGCGACGACGCCATGGGACAGACCGCCGACGGGCTGAGCACCGAGGAGCCAAATGCCGACAGCTGCGGCAGCGAGAGACGACTACGAGTGACACGTCGCTGAGGAGCAGCCTGCAGTGACCGTGGATAAGGTATTGCAGGCAAGAGGTGCTTCGGAGGATGAGGTATTTCACCTACGGTGTGGTATTCTGGGTGATTTTTGGTGAGTCGTGTAACGATTTGTTATCGATGTGTTTACGCCTAATTTACTCGCATTTACCTATTGTTTTTTCATGGTATTGAAATGAGGTTTTGTTCGCATAGTGCTTTAAAGACTGACTGTATCTATTCACATGTGTTATCTTATGTTGTTGTATGACTGACAACCCATAGCGCTATGTGGTTTGACAGCACAGGCCTGTGCAGACATGGGACATTGTTTACGATGTCTATCGTCTGACGAGACGAGACGCTTAATGCTTACGACTGATTGGATTATTTGATCGATTTCTAGTGTATTACTGCTGTTTTTTTGGTGTGATTCGACTGCCATATTGAATGAGTCGGTGTCTCGTTGTATTTACTTGTTTTGATAATTTGTGTTATTGCCTATTTATTTATAGTCGAATTTATTTATTGGTGTCTTGTAGTAACATTTGTACCTATTAGATTATTTTATGACTATGCTATTTTACTATATCATATTTTTGTTTACTAGCGACTTGTTTTCATATTTTGTATGTTTGCATATGGATTTGGAATTGCCATGTGTTAATTTTGGGTTTATTTATTTTATTTCGAGTACTCATATAAGTTTTATATCCATTTTGTGATTGTGCTTAATTAATGATTTATTTTTTAATTCTACGAATCTTTTTAATGTGTTGGTAATTTATTTTTCAGTGATTTAGGGTGAAAAATCTTGATTTCTGTATCATTTAATGCAATGAGTATATGTCATTTCATGTTTTTCGATTATCCTCTTGCAGGAGGTGCATCAATGGAATAGGCCTCGATTATATCGGGGGAAATTGCCATTTAAAAGAAAGGTTAACGAATGGGGTGCTCTACCTCTTGGGTCATTCGGAAACGGGCACAAATTTGAAATCCTCCAGTGACTTGCATCATCAACTAAGAGAGCGTGGTGGAATTCGTACTACTTGAAGACTGGGAACGAGCTCATCTCTCTGGAAAGTGATTTTTTCCAATGTTTTATGAATTTCTTTGAAATCATTGAGGTTATGTATTTCTAATAGCTTGTTGTCATTCGTGAAAAACTTAATTGTATTTTAATCATGTTAAATGCTTAATAAAGATTAAAATGTTATCTTCATTAAATTCATTATTTTAGAATATAGAAATGTCCTTTCACTGACTTAGAGGATGAAGGTAAAAAGGCTACATTAACTTCTGTTCCATTCTTTCACGTCTAATTGCATATTCTGAAACAACATTAAGTGGTATTTTGGGTTTTACTTGTATAGCTTGCAAATTGAAATTACAATGCAGTAGTAAGTAATAGGTCTTACATTTTATTGAAATGAAATTCACTTTCCATCAAAATATTTTAATATTTTTCTCAAAATAAATAAACAACTACCTGTGCCCCACATAACATAAGCTGATCTATCAGGTCTCAAATGTCTTCATTAAACATTCAGGCATTTTTTTTAACTTATATTTTTTAATCAAAGTTTTCTCTTAAGACAAAACTGCCAATTTCTGGGTTCTTTCCTCGCACTACAGTAAGTGAATCAAACGATCTGACTCTTAATAGAGCAACATATAATTGTCCATGACTAAAAACAGGCTTAGGTAGGTAAAGGCATTTTATCAAATGTTTGGCCTCTTGACTTAATGATTGTTATTGAAAAAGTCAATCATGCAGATAATTGTTTTCATTTGAAACTGAATGGTAAATTTGTATCTGATGGAATGAGTGAGATTCTGGGAATAAGTACCGTGTCTGAGTTTGCTGCACCGAACAATTTTGCTTTGATTATGTGTGTTTGTATTTGAGTGACAGTAAGTCTTTCACCAGTACATAGTCCTCTCAAATGCAATACATTTCTAAGGAACATGATAACGGCTCCTACTTTAAGCTTCAGTTCATGAGGAGGCATTCCGGCTGGAGCTGTACCCACGTAATGTTTACACGGATTTCTTTCAATTAATTTATTAATAATTATGTGAAACAATTAATGGTGCAAATGACATCCCCATAGAAAAATATTCCATTAAAGACGTATTTTACTATATTCTTGCATTATTGATACATCTCCCTCTCTCTCCATATCCCACCTCTCCCCCCTCCCCCTCTTTGTCCCTCCTCTTTCCCCTCTCTCCCTTCCACCTCTTAACTTTCCCCCTCTCTCACCCTGTCATCTTTTCCCTTTACCCTCTATTACTACATTCTTGCATTACCCTTCTTCTCTCCTATTTCCCATCTTCCTCTCTCTCTCCTCCCACTACCTATCCCCCTCTCTCCTGCTTCCCCCTCCTTCTCCACCCTTTCTCCTACCTCCCTTTCACCTCTCTTTCCCCCTCACACTCTCCCCTCTCTCCTTCACCCCTCCCTCTCTCGCCCCTCTCCTCTTCCCCTTTCCCTCTCTTCATTTAAACGGCTTACCAAAAACGTTCACTTTACGCTAGTACGCTATATACGATTTTACAACAATAGGACGTCTTTCTTTAACACGATCCAGGTCCGAAGCTCAGATTACAATAGTTCGAATTTATATGAGAAAATGAATAAAAGCCTGCACATCGATAAGTCGAGTTGGTGCAGACATCCTAAGCCTTTTATAGATACTAGTTGAACCCGCGCTATGTTTGCGCGTTTTTTTTAAATTAATTTATCAAAAATTAAGTACCGTGTAAAAAAACCCGATCTCAATCATTCACATTTAACTATATTGATGCGTTTTCCATGTACATATTGGTAAGGTTCGCGGGTTCGAATCTCGCTGAGGGCACGGCTGTGTTTGCGTATTGACAATTTATTATGCGAAGTCAGTCCGAAATCTACATTTTTAATTTCATATTAGAGAGAAAATTATTGCTACGCAGTAACTGATTCCGAACTTTTTCATTTCCCATAAAATAACACGTAAAAATGGAATTCTCGACCTGCAGATTTTCATTCTTTTTTAGATTAAAATAATAAAATATTGACCTACAATCTTCGGTTATGAACCATTTTGAACAAAACATTATAAAGTTTCTTATTCTGTTCATCATAATCCGCCTACAGTTCGAAATAGCTCAATTTAAACGTTTAATGCATGTAATACCGGAATTCAAGTGGAAAATAAAAGGGTAACTGAAATGGTAAGATCAGTTTATATACATGGGTCAAAAACATACGTATGTCCTTATTCTCATCTAATTTGAACTTTATGCGTGAGACTATTTGCGTTAATAAGCATTGTTGATGTATAATATAATGGTTCTACTTAGTAAAATATATGATACCAGCAATCAAACGATGAAATGAAGATTCACCTTCTTTGAATCGATCGTTAGAAACGCTTCCCATACGCTGTTTACTGAATAATTATCCGTAAATATTTGCCCTTCTATGCATACAAAAAATTTGACGTATTCTTTTTAGTAGATAATATTGTCGGACCATGCACTCACCTCGTACGATCATATAACTCAATTCAATTTTTTCCTTTAGAGGTTTCTTTAAGTAAAGGGCTCTGCCCCTGACTGCTGTCCGGTTTAAACCCGTGAGATTGGTGGCAAAAATAGAGCATATCTTTCCAGCTCTGTTTTAGAGCTTGTGTGTTAAGTCTTCTGTCTCTTTTCCACATCCATTCGGGAGAAGGACCCATAAGTCAGTAAGAAATCTGCTTTTTAAGTCATATTAGAGAGGATATTAATGCTACACAGTAATTGATCGCGAACATTTATGTTTATAAATTTCTTTGTTTCTTATTATTGAATAATATGACCTTTCTTTTTATATATAACAATCAATTTATTTTATTTAGAATATCTACGAAGAGACGAAAACCGTGTAACTTTCAATATGTTCAAAAAATTACGTTCTCACAGGTCACAGGACTAAGTTTTTTCAAGGTCTTCACGTAGGTCTTTCGCGTGCTCCTTGAAATGCATTTACCACGTCTATGGTCAAACCATCGCATTTCACATTCCCCATTTCGGATTTTGCTTCCACCCCATTTGTATTTCCCCCTTTTTTTTACTCACCCCCCCTCAAAAATCCCTCTCTCATTCCTCCTTTTCTGACGGCATGACCCTAGAGGGGGGCGGAGTCGATGGTTGCTCGCAGTGGCACCTCATTGAGTAGCAAAGAAGACTTTCTACGGGAAAGATTGAGCCTTGTGGCCACCAAGCGAAGACGATCGTGTGATTATATGTGATATCGGCTTAATTATTGTCGCACGGGAGTTTCTAAGTGAATGGTAATGATTTTGGATTCTCCCACATTGCTCTCCATGGAAATCCAAATGATAGGACCGTCTATCAATTGTCGTTTGCCAAGGAAAAACATTCTCAGGATGAAAGGATGAAAAAGCGTTCGTTTGTTAAAAGAGTGGTAACGGGTGCAAGTTTTACAGTTAGTCGGCGTTACTCCAAGATAAAGTGTCGTCTTAATTCGGTGCGTCTGCATAATTTAATGTGTCCACGATGGTGCGTATGCGCTCGACAGTAGGACGTGCATCGACACAGCAGCGATGGGCGCACGCCGTCATGGACTCATCAATCCTTCGGACACACCTGTAAAATACGTTGGGTGCGGGTGTTTTCGCCGAGTGCCTTATACTTATGACACGACAAATGGTGAGTTGATAGTTCCCCCAATTCTCTTGTACTCTCGTATCGCCTGAACCAACCTAGGAGAATTATGAAACATTTTAGTTCCTGTAGCATATATGTACTCTGAACCATCCCCTAAAAATTCGCCTCAATCACGCCCTTCAGTCACGGCACGTACACTCACATAAATGCATTGTACTCTAAGGAAGTTATTTTAAAGTGGAACATGCGTTGCTAAATGAATAAATCTTACGTGAATTCAATTACTAATTACCTACCGGATAGTCTTCGAAGGACGGATCAAGTACGATAAATTTATTGCTCTTATGAAAATTTCTACATAGATATTTGAGTCCTAAACCTTTAATTCTTGCAGATGTATTGATCCATAAATATAGTTATGCATTCGTCGTAAAATAACAACATACACTTACGGTTGGTTACACTGCTTTATAATGATATCTTTGAAAACTTTTTCTCGAAAAAGAAATTTTAAAACATTAGTAATTATCCAAGAAATCCTTTTTTATTGAATCAACTGAGAAATATTCCTTTATATCACCGAGAAAGGTCAATCTAAATTATTTAACATTTCGATCCCAGAAATAGCCAGTGATATGGACCGATAGATGGCGTGTTTTTCTACTGTTGCAGTTCTACCTTGGTCGGAGTAGGACGTCTTTTCTTTCCCTCAGTTCGTTAGACACGATCGCGACTTCCAGAAAAATCCGGCGGTGCTCTCAAAGGTCAAATCACCACCACCTAATCCCGAATTAGGTAGCTTTCAACTATTCAATTTCTTAGTTTAGTTACGTTTACCTCTAAAAGTTTAAGTCACTATGTGACGATTTGCTAACCTAGGCTTGGAGAACAGTTGCCCTGGATTCATATTTATTTTCATTTATATGTAACCTTATATTTGCATTTTTTCACACCAAGTAACGCATAGAAATGGAAGTGTTCTGCACTCTTCTCTTTTAGCAACACTAACACTGCAGTCGCCTCTGTTTCTATGTGTTTTCATTCAGTTACAGTTAGGCGCAGAGTTATTAATTACATTTAGAATCAGGTGCATTCTGGTTATTAGCGTAGTACATCTTTACTAATACTAACACACCAGAGTGTACCTGTTTCTAAATTTGCCTCATCAAGGAGTTTTTGAAGTCGTGAATTTTATTGTTCAGTTCTTTAAATTCTGTAGGATGAATCATCGCCTTTCACTGGAGTACGCTTTCCAAGTGTTCGTAATAACAGCGAACGAGGCAAAGATACGACTTCTTCCTAGGGGAAGTCAATACTACGTTTCACTTGGATATGAATTCCGTGTTAGGCCGATGATTCTATCGGTATTAGATTTGAATTTGCAGTTTTACATATTACTACACGGATGCAAAGTGTCCATAGTAGTGTAGTGTAGTTTCTAACCAACTAACCTTGGGCGCTTTGCATCTGTACTTATGTTTTCATTTCTAAATTTTTTAAGTGGTAAATTAAACTTTCAGCCTCTCCGTTAGATTTTTGATTACATAGGTGGGTTTTTCTAAATATATGGGTCCGGGGCAATCTGCTCTCAGAGAGAGACAGTATCGTTTCGACAGTAAGTAGAGATTGCTGGTAGGGACAGTCGGCGAATCGGGATTCGTGGCGGTCAGCCAGTGGACCATTTGTGCTGGCGGAAAACAAGATCGGTAAGTCAACGGAATTTTTCATCCCCTACAACTTACCCTCGAATTGGTTTCATTTTATATTCGTGTTACTATAGGGAATTTATGCAAGGAATCCCACTTCAAAGTATCCGTGTGGATGAGATACGAAAATAGACATTGAATATGTATTGTCACTATTTTGCTGAAATCGTGATTCTTCACCATGAAATATTGCTTAAATATTACCTTAATGTGCATTGTTTGAATTTTGTTTTGTTTTCTTCGGGTTTTATTTGTGTAAAGATGCAGCCTGTAACAGAACGTTGATCGCCTTTGTGGATTTGATTTTTTAAATATCCAGCTAAATGTAACAGTGTAAATGAAATCATTTAAGGACGCGTGTCTGTTCGCATAGAAACGCTCTCCCGAACGTTCCATGAATTTCTTTTCGAATACCAGCTGGTTATTAAACGACGATGGGCATTCAATTTCACGAAATAAAATTAATGGAATGGTTTACAGTGCGCAACTGCGCATCAGCGACGACGCCATGGGACAGACCGCCGACGGGCTGAGCACCGAGGAGCCAAATGCCGACAGCTGCGGCAGCGAGAGACGACTACGAGTGACACGTCGCTGAGGAGCAGCCTGCAGTGACCGTGGATAAGGTATTGCAGGCAAGAGGTGCTTCGGAGGATGAGGTATTTCACCTACGGTGTGGTATTCTGGGTGATTTTTGGTGAGTCGTGTAACGATTTGTTATCGATGTGTTTACGCCTAATTTACTCGCATTTACCTATTGTTTTTTCATGGTATTGAAATGAGGTTTTGTTCGCATAGTGCTTTAAAGACTGACTGTATCTATTCACATGTGTTATCTTATGTTGTTGTATGACTGACAACCCATAGCGCTATGTGGTTTGACAGCACAGGCCTGTGCAGACATGGGACATTGTTTACGATGTCTATCGTCTGACGAGACGAGACGCTTAATGCTTACGACTGATTGGATTATTTGATCGATTTCTAGTGTATTACTGCTGTTTTTTTGGTGTGATTCGACTGCCATATTGAATGAGTCGGTGTCTCGTTGTATTTACTTGTTTTGATAATTTGTGTTATTGCCTATTTATTTATAGTCGAATTTATTTATTGGTGTCTTGTAGTAACATTTGTACCTATTAGATTATTTTATGACTATGCTATTTTACTATATCATATTTTTGTTTACTAGCGACTTGTTTTCATATTTTGTATGTTTGCATATGGATTTGGAATTGCCATGTGTTAATTTTGGGTTTATTTATTTTATTTCGAGTACTCATATAAGTTTTATATCCATTTTGTGATTGTGCTTAATTAATGATTTATTTTTTAATTCTACGAATCTTTTTAATGTGTTGGTAATTTATTTTTCAGTGATTTAGGGTGAAAAATCTTGATTTCTGTATCATTTAATGCAATGAGTATATGTCATTTCATGTTTTTCGATTATCCTCTTGCAGGAGGTGCATCAATGGAATAGGCCTCGATTATATCGGGGGAAATTGCCATTTAAAAGAAAGGTTAACGAATGGGGTGCTCTACCTCTTGGGTCATTCGGAAACGGGCACAAATTTGAAATCCTCCAGTGACTTGCATCATCAACTAAGAGAGCGTGGTGGAATTCGTACTACTTGAAGACTGGGAACGAGCTCATCTCTCTGGAAAGTGATTTTTTCCAATGTTTTATGAATTTCTTTGAAATCATTGAGGTTATGTATTTCTAATAGCTTGCTGTCATTCGTGAAAAACTAAATTGTATTTTAATCATGTTAAATGCTTAATAAAGATTAAAATGTTATCTTCATTAAATTCATTATTTTAGAATATAGAAATGTCCTTTCACTGACTTAGAGGATGAAGGTAAAAAGGCTACATTAACTTCTGTTCCATTCTTTCACGTCTAATTGCATATTCTGAAACAACATTAAGTGGTATTTTGGGTTTTACTTGTATAGCTTGCAAATTGAAATTACAATGCAGTAGTAAGTAATAGGTCTTACATTTTATTGAAATGAAATTCACTTTCCATCAAAATATTTTAATATTTTTCTCAAAATAAATAAACAACTACCTGTGCCCCACATAACATAAGCTGATCTATCAGGTCTCAAATGTCTTCATTAAACATTCAGGCATTTTTTTTAACTTATATTTTTTAATCAAAGTTTTCTCTTAAGACAAAACTGCCAATTTCTGGGTTCTTTCCTCGCACTACAGTAAGTGAATCAAACGATCTGACTCTTAATAGAGCAACATATAATTGTCCATGACTAAAAACAGGCTTAGGTAGGTAAAGGCATTTTATCAAATGTTTGGCCTCTTGACTTAATGATTGTTATTGAAAAAGTCAATCATGCAGATAATTGTTTTCATTTGAAACTGAATGGTAAATTTGTATCTGATGGAATGAGTGAGATTCTGGGAATAAGTACCGTGTCTGAGTTTGCTGCACCGAACAATTTTGCTTTGATTATGTGTGTTTGTATCTGAGTGACAGTAAGTCTTTCACCAGTACATAGTCCTCTCAAATGCAATACATTTCTAAGGAACATGATAACGGCTCCTACTTTAAGCTTCAGTTCATGAGGAGGCATTCCGGCTGGAGCTGTACCCACGTAATGTTTACACGGATTTCTTTCAATTAATTTATTAATAATTATGTGAAACAATTAATGGTGCAAATGACATCCCCATAGAAAAATATTCCATTAAAGACGTATTTTACTATATTCTTGCATTATTGATACATCTCCCTCTCTCTCCATATCCCACCTCTCCCCCCTCCCCCTCTTTGTCCCTCCTCTTTCCCCTCTCTCCCTTCCACCTCTTAACTTTCCCCCTCTCTCACCCTGTCATCTTTTCCCTTTACCCTCTATTACTACATTCTTGCATTACCCTTCTTCTCTCCTATTTCCCATCTTCCTCTCTCTCTCCTCCCACTACCTATCCCCCTCTCTCCTGCTTCCCCCTCCTTCTCCACCCTTTCTCCTACCTCCCTTTCACCTCTCTTTCCCCCTCACACTCTCCCCTCTCTCCTTCACCCCTCCCTCTCTCGCCCCTCTCCTCTTCCCCTTTCCCTCTCTTCATTTAAACGGCTTACCAAAAACGTTCACTTTACGCTAGTACGCTATATACGATTTTACAACAATAGGACGTCTTTCTTTAACACGATCCAGGTCCGAAGCTCAGATTACAATAGTTCGAATTTATATGAGAAAATGAATAAAAGCCTGCACATCGATAAGTCGAGTTGGTGCAGACATCCTAAGCCTTTTATAGATACTAGTTGAACCCGCGCTATGTTTGCGCGTTTTTTTTAAATTAATTTATCAAAAATTAAGTACCGTGTAAAAAAACCCGATCTCAATCATTCACATTTAACTATATTGATGCGTTTTCCATGTACATATTGGTAAGGTTCGCGGGTTCGAATCTCGCTGAGGGCACGGCTGTGTTTGCGTATTGACAATTTATTATGCGAAGTCAGTCCGAAATCTACATTTTTAATTTCATATTAGAGAGAAAATTATTGCTACGCAGTAACTGATTCCGAACTTTTTCATTTCCCATAAAATAACACGTAAAAATGGAATTCTCGACCTGCAGATTTTCATTCTTTTTTAGATTAAAATAATAAAATATTGACCTACAATCTTCGGTTATGAACCATTTTGAACAAAACATTATAAAGTTTCTTATTCTGTTCATCATAATCCGCCTACAGTTCGAAATAGCTCAATTTAAACGTTTAATGCATGTAATACCGGAATTCAAGTGGAAAATAAAAGGGTAACTGAAATGGTAAGATCAGTTTATATACATGGGTCAAAAACATACGTATGTCCTTATTCTCATCTAATTTGAACTTTATGCGTGAGACTATTTGCGTTAATAAGCATTGTTGATGTATAATATAATGGTTCTACTTAGTAAAATATATGATACCAGCAATCAAACGATGAAATGAAGATTCACCTTCTTTGAATCGATCGTTAGAAACGCTTCCCATACGCTGTTTACTGAATAATTATCCGTAAATATTTGCCCTTCTATGCATACAAAAAATTTGACGTATTCTTTTTAGTAGATAATATTGTCGGACCATGCACTCACCTCGTACGATCATATAACTCAATTCAATTTTTTCCTTTAGAGGTTTCTTTAAGTAAAGGGCTCTGCCCCTGACTGCTGTCCGGTTTAAACCCGTGAGATTGGTGGCAAAAATAGAGCATATCTTTCCAGCTCTGTTTTAGAGCTTGTGTGTTAAGTCTTCTGTCTCTTTTCCACATCCATTCGGGAGAAGAACCCATAAGTCAGTAAGAAATCTGCTTTTTAAGTCATATTAGAGAGGATATTAATGCTACACAGTAATTGATCACGAACATTTATGTTTATAAATTTCTTTGTTTCTTATTATTGAATAATATGACCTTTCTTTTTATATATAACAATCAATTTATTTTATTTAGAATATCTACGAAGAGACGAAAACCGTGTAACTTTCAATATGTTCAAAAAATTACGTTCTCACAGGTCACAGGACTAAGTTTTTTCAAGGTCTTCACGTAGGTCTTTCGCGTGCTCCTTGAAATGCATTTACCACGTCTATGGTCAAACCATCGCATTTCACATTCCCCATTTCGGATTTTGCTTCCACCCCATTTGTATTTCCCCCTTTTTTTTACTCACCCCCCCTCAAAAATCCCTCTCTCATTCCTCCTTTTCTGACGGCATGACCCTAGAGGGGGGCGGAGTCGATGGTTGCTCGCAGTGGCACCTCATTGAGTAGCAAAGAAGACTTTCTACGGGAAAGATTGAGCCTTGTGGCCACCAAGCGAAGACGATCGTGTGATTATATGTGATATCGGCTTAATTATTGTCGCACGGGAGTTTCTAAGTGAATGGTAATGATTTTGGATTCTCCCACATTGCTCTCCATGGAAATCCAAATGATAGGACCGTCTATCAATTGTCGTTTGCCAAGGAAAAACATTCTCAGGATGAAAGGATGAAAAAGCGTTCGTTTGTTAAAAGAGTGGTAACGGGTGCAAGTTTTACAGTTAGTCGGCGTTACTCCAAGATAAAGTGTCGTCTTAATTTGGTGCGTCTGCATAATTTAATGTGTCCACGATGGTGCGTATGCGCTCGACAGTAGGACGTGCATCGACACAGCAGCGATGGGCGCACGCCGTCATGGACTCATCAATCCTTCGGACACACCTGTAAAATACGTTGGGTGCGGGTGTTTTCGCCGAGTGCCTTATACTTATGACACGACAAATGGTGAGTTGATAGTTCCCCCAATTCTCTTGTACTCTCGTATCGCCTGAACCAACCTAGGAGAATTATGAAACATTTTAGTTCCTGTAGCATATATGTACTCTGAACCATCCCCTAAAAATTCGCCTCAATCACGCCCTTCAGTCACGGCACGTACACTCACATAAATGCATTGTACTCTAAGGAAGTTATTTTAAAGTGGAACATGCGTTGCTAAATGAATAAATCTTACGTGAATTCAATTACTAATTACCTACCGGATAGTCTTCGAAGGACGGATCAAGTACGATAAATTTATTGCTCTTATGAAAATTTCTACATAGATATTTGAGTCCTAAACCTTTAATTCTTGCAGATGTATTGATCCATAAATATAGTTATGCATTCGTCGTAAAATAACAACATACACTTACGGTTGGTTACACTGCTTTATAATGATATCTTTGAAAACTTTTTCTCGAAAAAGAAATTTTAAAACATTAGTAATTATCCAAGAAATCCTTTTTTATTGAATCAACTGAGAAATATTCTTTTATATCACCGAGAAAGGTCAATCTAAATTATTTAACATTTCGATCCCAGAAATAGCCAGTGATATGGACCGATAGATGGCGTGTTTTTCTACTGTTGCAGTTCTACCTTGGTCGGAGTAGGACGTCTTTTCTTTCCCTCAGTTCGTTAGACACGATCGCGACTTCCAGAAAAATCCGGCGGTGCTCTCAAAGGTCAAATCACCACCACCTAATCCCGAATTAGGTAGCTTTCAACTATTCAATTTCTTAGTTTAGTTACGTTTACCTCTAAAAGTTTAAGTCACTATGTGACGATTTGCTAACCTAGGCTTGGAGAACAGTTGCCCTGGATTCATATTTATTTTCATTTATATGTAACCTTATATTTGCATTTTTTCACACCAAGTAACGCATAGAAATGGAAGTGTTCTGCACTCTTCTCTTTTAGCAACACTAACACTGCAGTCGCCTCTGTTTCTATGTGTTTTCATTCAGTTACAGTTAGGCGCAGAGTTATTAATTACATTTAGAATCAGGTGCATTCTGGTTATTAGCGTAGTACATCTTTACTAATACTAACACACCAGAGTGTACCTGTTTCTAAATTTGCCTCATCAAGGAGTTTTTGAAGTCGTGAATTTTATTGTTCAGTTCTTTAAATTCTGTAGGATGAATCATCGCCTTTCACTGGAGTACGCTTTCCAAGTGTTCGTAATAACAGCGAACGAGGCAAAGATACGACTTCTTCCTAGGGGAAGTCAATACTACGTTTCACTTGGATATGAATTCCGTGTTAGGCCGATGATTCTATCGGTATTAGATTTGAATTTGCAGTTTTACATATTACTACACGGATGCAAAGTGTCCATAGTAGTGTAGTGTAGTTTCTAACCAACTAACCTTGGGCGCTTTGCATCTGTACTTATGTTTTCATTTCTAAATTTTTTAAGTGGTAAATTAAACTTTCAGCCTCTCCGTTAGATTTTTGATTACATAGGTGGGTTTTTCTAAATATATGGGTCCGGGGCAATCTGCTCTCAGAGAGAGACAGTATCGTTTCGACAGTAAGTAGAGATTGCTGGTAGGGACAGTCGGCGAATCGGGATTCGTGGCGGTCAGCCAGTGGACCATTTGTGCTGGCGGAAAACAAGATCGGTAAGTCAACGGAATTTTTCATCCCCTACAACTTACCCTCGAATTGGTTTCATTTTATATTCGTGTTACTATAGGGAATTTATGCAAGGAATCCCACTTCAAAGTATCCGTGTGGATGAGATACGAAAATACACATTGAATATGTATTGTCACTATTTTGCTGAAATCGTGATTCTTCACCATGAAATATTGCTTAAATATTACCTTAATGTGCATTGTTTGAATTTTGTTTTGTTTTCTTCGGGTTTTATTTGTGTAAAGATGCAGCCTGTAACAGAACGTTGATCGCCTTTGTGGATTTGATTTTTTAAATATCCAGCTAAATGTAACAGTGTAAATGAAATCATTTAAGGACGCGTGTCTGTTCGCATAGAAACGCTCTCCCGAACGTTCCATGAATTTCTTTTCGAATACCAGCTGGTTATTAAACGACGATGGGCATTCAATTTCACGAAATAAAATTAATGGAATGGTTTACAGTGCGCAACTGCGCATCAGCGACGACGCCATGGGACAGACCGCCGACGGGCTGAGCACCGAGGAGCCAAATGCCGACAGCTGCGGCAGCGAGAGACGACTACGAGTGACACGTCGCTGAGGAGCAGCCTGCAGTGACCGTGGATAAGGTATTGCAGGCAAGAGGTGCTTCGGAGGATGAGGTATTTCACCTACGGTGTGGTATTCTGGGTGATTTTTGGTGAGTCGTGTAACGATTTGTTATCGATGTGTTTACGCCTAATTTACTCGCATTTACCTATTGTTTTTTCATGGTATTGAAATGAGGTTTTGTTCGCATAGTGCTTTAAAGACTGACTGTATCTATTCACATGTGTTATCTTATGTTGTTGTATGACTGACAACCCATAGCGCTATGTGGTTTGACAGCACAGGCCTGTGCAGACATGGGACATTGTTTACGATGTCTATCGTCTGACGAGACGAGACGCTTAATGCTTACGACTGATTGGATTATTTGATCGATTTCTAGTGTATTACTGCTGTTTTTTTGGTGTGATTCGACTGCCATATTGAATGAGTCGGTGTCTCGTTGTATTTACTTGTTTTGATAATTTGTGTTATTGCCTATTTATTTATAGTCGAATTTATTTATTGGTGTCTTGTAGTAACATTTGTACCTATTAGATTATTTTATGACTATGCTATTTTACTATATCATATTTTTGTTTACTAGCGACTTGTTTTCATATTTTGTATGTTTGCATATGGATTTGGAATTGCCATGTGTTAATTTTGGGTTTATTTATTTTATTTCGAGTACTCATATAATAAGTTTTATATCCATTTTGTGATTGTGCTTAATTAATGATTTATTTTTTAATTCTACGAATCTTTTTAATGTGTTGGTAATTTATTTTTCAGTGATTTAGGGTGAAAAATCTTGATTTCTGTATCATTTAATGCAATGAGTATATGTCATTTCATGTTTTTCGATTATCCTCTTGCAGGAGGTGCATCAATGGAATAGGCCTCGATTATATCGGGGGAAATTGCCATTTAAAAGAAAGGTTAACGAATGGGGTGCTCTACCTCTTGGGTCATTCGGAAACGGGCACAAATTTGAAATCCTCCAGTGACTTGCATCATCAACTAAGAGAGCGTGGTGGAATTCGTACTACTTGAAGACTGGGAACGAGCTCATCTCTCTGGAAAGTGATTTTTTCCAATGTTTTATGAATTTCTTTGAAATCATTGAGGTTATGTATTTCTAATAGCTTGCTGTCATTCGTGAAAAACTAAATTGTATTTTAATCATGTTAAATGCTTAATAAAGATTAAAATGTTATCTTCATTAAATTCATTATTTTAGAATATAGAAATGTCCTTTCACTGACTTAGAGGATGAAGGTAAAAAGGCTACATTAACTTCTGTTCCATTCTTTCACGTCTAATTGCATATTCTGAAACAACATTAAGTGGTATTTTGGGTTTTACTTGTATAGCTTGCAAATTGAAATTACAATGCAGTAGTAAGTAATAGGTCTTACATTTTATTGAAATGAAATTCACTTTCCATCAAAATATTTTAATATTTTTCTCAAAATAAATAAACAACTACCTGTGCCCCACATAACATAAGCTGATCTATCAGGTCTCAAATGTCTTCATTAAACATTCAGGCATTTTTTTTAACTTATATTTTTTAATCAAAGTTTTCTCTTAAGACAAAACTGCCAATTTCTGGGTTCTTTCCTCGCACTACAGTAAGTGAATCAAACGATCTGACTCTTAATAGAGCAACATATAATTGTCCATGACTAAAAACAGGCTTAGGTAGGTAAAGGCATTTTATCAAATGTTTGGCCTCTTGACTTAATGATTGTTATTGAAAAAGTCAATCATGCAGATAATTGTTTTCATTTGAAACTGAATGGTAAATTTGTATCTGATGGAATGAGTGAGATTCTGGGAATAAGTACCGTGTCTGAGTTTGCTGCACCGAACAATTTTGCTTTGATTATGTGTGTTTGTATCTGAGTGACAGTAAGTCTTTCACCAGTACATAGTCCTCTCAAATGCAATACATTTCTAAGGAACATGATAACGGCTCCTACTTTAAGCTTCAGTTCATGAGGAGGCATTCCGGCTGGAGCTGTACCCACGTAATGTTTACACGGATTTCTTTCAATTAATTTATTAATAATTATGTGAAACAATTAATGGTGCAAATGACATCCCCATAGAAAAATATTCCATTAAAGACGTATTTTACTATATTCTTGCATTATTGATACATCTCCCTCTCTCTCCATATCCCACCTCTCCCCCCTCCCCCTCTTTGTCCCTCCTCTTTCCCCTCTCTCCCTTCCACCTCTTAACTTTCCCCCTCTCTCACCCTGTCATCTTTTCCCTTTACCCTCTATTACTACATTCTTGCATTACCCTTCTTCTCTCCTATTTCCCATCTTCCTCTCTCTCTCCTCCCACTACCTATCCCCCTCTCTCCTGCTTCCCCCTCCTTCTCTACCCTTTCTCCTACCTCCCTTTCACCTCTCTTTCCCCCTCACACTCTCCCCTCTCTCCTTCACCCCTCCCTCTCTCGCCCCTCTCCTCTTCCCCTTTCCCTCTCTTCATTTAAACGGCTTACCAAAAACGTTCACTTTACGCTAGTACGCTATATACGATTTTACAACAATAGGACTTCTTTCTTTAACACGATCCAGGTCCGAAGCTCAGATTACAATAGTTCGAATTTATATGAGAAAATGAATAAAAGCCTGCACATCGATAAGTCGAGTTGGTGCAGACATCCTAAGCCTTTTATAGATACTAGTTGAACCCGCGCTATGTTTGCGCGTTTTTTTTAAATTAATTTATCAAAAATTAAGTACTGTGTAAAAAAACCCGATCTCAATCATTCACATTTAACTATATTGATGCGTTTTCCATGTACATATTGGTAAGGTTCGCGGGTTCGAATCTCGCTGAGGGCACGGCTGTGTTTGCGTATTGACAATTTATTATGCGAAGTCAGTCCGAAATCTACATTTTTAATTTCATATTAGAGAGAAAATTATTGCTACGCAGTAACTGATTCCGAACTTTTTCATTTCCCATAAAATAACACGTAAAAATGGAATTCTCGACCTGCAGATTTTCATTCTTTTTTAGATTAAAATAATAAAATATTGACCTACAATCTTCGGTTATGAACCATTTTGAACAAAACATTATAAAGTTTCTTATTCTGTTCATCATAATCCGCCTACAGTTCGAAATAGCTCAATTTAAACGTTTAATGCATGTAATACCGGAATTCAAGTGGAAAATAAAAGGGTAACTGAAATGGTAAGATCAGTTTATATACATGGGTCAAAAACATACGTATGTCCTTATTCTCATCTAATTTGAACTTTATGCGTGAGACTATTTGCGTTAATAAGCATTGTTGATGTATAATATAATGGTTCTACTTAGTAAAATATATGATACCAGCAATCAAACGATGAAATGAAGATTCACCTTCTTTGAATCGATCGTTAGAAACGCTTCCCATACGCTGTTTACTGAATAATTATCCGTAAATATTTGCCCTTCTATGCATACAAAAAATTTGACGTATTCTTTTTAGTAGATAATATTGTCGGACCATGCACTCACCTCGTACGATCATATAACTCAATTCAATTTTTTCCTTTAGAGGTTTCTTTAAGTAAAGGGCTCTGCCCCTGACTGCTGTCCGGTTTAAACCCGTGAGATTGGTGGCAAAAATAGAGCATATCTTTCCAGCTCTGTTTTAGAGCTTGTGTGTTAAGTCTTCTGTCTCTTTTCCACATCCATTCGGGAGAAGAACCCATAAGTCAGTAAGAAATCTGCTTTTTAAGTCATATTAGAGAGGATATTAATGCTACACAGTAATTGATCACGAACATTTATGTTTATAAATTTCTTTGTTTCTTATTATTGAATAATATGACCTTTCTTTTTATATATAACAATCAATTTATTTTATTTAGAATATCTACGAAGAGACGAAAACCGTGTAACTTTCAATATGTTCAAAAAATTACGTTCTCACAGGTCACAGGACTAAGTTTTTTCAAGGTCTTCACGTAGGTCTTTCGCGTGCTCCTTGAAATGCATTTACCACGTCTATGGTCAAACCATCGCATTTCACATTCCCCATTTCGGATTTTGCTTCCACCCCATTTGTATTTCCCCCTTTTTTTTACTCACCCCCCCTCAAAAATCCCTCTCTCATTCCTCCTTTTCTGACGGCATGACCCTAGAGGGGGGCGGAGTCGATGGTTGCTCGCAGTGGCACCTCATTGAGTAGCAAAGAAGACTTTCTACGGGAAAGATTGAGCCTTGTGGCCACCAAGCGAAGACGATCGTGTGATTATATGTGATATCGGCTTAATTATTGTCGCACGGGAGTTTCTAAGTGAATGGTAATGATTTTGGATTCTCCCACATTGCTCTCCATGGAAATCCAAATGATAGGACCGTCTATCAATTGTCGTTTGCCAAGGAAAAACATTCTCAGGATGAAAGGATGAAAAAGCGTTCGTTTGTTAAAAGAGTGGTAACGGGTGCAAGTTTTACAGTTAGTCGGCGTTACTCCAAGATAAAGTGTCGTCTTAATTTGGTGCGTCTGCATAATTTAATGTGTCCACGATGGTGCGTATGCGCTCGACAGTAGGACGTGCATCGACACAGCAGCGATGGGCGCACGCCGTCATGGACTCATCAATCCTTCGGACACACCTGTAAAATACGTTGGGTGCGGGTGTTTTCGCCGAGTGCCTTATACTTATGACACGACAAATGGTGAGTTGATAGTTCCCCCAATTCTCTTGTACTCTCGTATCGCCTGAACCAACCTAGGAGAATTATGAAACATTTTAGTTCCTGTAGCATATATGTACTCTGAACCATCCCCTAAAAATTCGCCTCAATCACGCCCTTCAGTCACGGCACGTACACTCACATAAATGCATTGTACTCTAAGGAAGTTATTTTAAAGTGGAACATGCGTTGCTAAATGAATAAATCTTACGTGAATTCAATTACTAATTACCTACCGGATAGTCTTCGAAGGACGGATCAAGTACGATAAATTTATTGCTCTTATGAAAATTTCTACATAGATATTTGAGTCCTAAACCTTTAATTCTTGCAGATGTATTGATCCATAAATATAGTTATGCATTCGTCGTAAAATAACAACATACACTTACGGTTGGTTACACTGCTTTATAATGATATCTTTGAAAACTTTTTCTCGAAAAAGAAATTTTAAAACATTAGTAATTATCCAAGAAATCCTTTTTTATTGAATCAACTGAGAAATATTCTTTTATATCACCGAGAAAGGTCAATCTAAATTATTTAACATTTCGATCCCAGAAATAGCCAGTGATATGGACCGATAGATGGCGTGTTTTTCTACTGTTGCAGTTCTACCTTGGTCGGAGTAGGACGTCTTTTCTTTCCCTCAGTTCGTTAGACACGATCGCGACTTCCAGAAAAATCCGGCGGTGCTCTCAAAGGTCAAATCACCACCACCTAATCCCGAATTAGGTAGCTTTCAACTATTCAATTTCTTAGTTTAGTTACGTTTACCTCTAAAAGTTTAAGTCACTATGTGACGATTTGCTAACCTAGGCTTGGAGAACAGTTGCCCTGGATTCATATTTATTTTCATTTATATGTAACCTTATATTTGCATTTTTTCACACCAAGTAACGCATAGAAATGGAAGTGTTCTGCACTCTTCTCTTTTAGCAACACTAACACTGCAGTCGCCTCTGTTTCTATGTGTTTTCATTCAGTTACAGTTAGGCGCAGAGTTATTAATTACATTTAGAATCAGGTGCATTCTGGTTATTAGCGTAGTACATCTTTACTAATACTAACACACCAGAGTGTACCTGTTTCTAAATTTGCCTCATCAAGGAGTTTTTGAAGTCGTGAATTTTATTGTTCAGTTCTTTAAATTCTGTAGGATGAATCATCGCCTTTCACTGGAGTACGCTTTCCAAGTGTTCGTAATAACAGCGAACGAGGCAAAGATACGACTTCTTCCTAGGGGAAGTCAATACTACGTTTCACTTGGATATGAATTCCGTGTTAGGCCGATGATTCTATCGGTATTAGATTTGAATTTGCAGTTTTACATATTACTACACGGATGCAAAGTGTCCATAGTAGTGTAGTGTAGTTTCTAACCAACTAACCTTGGGCGCTTTGCATCTGTACTTATGTTTTCATTTCTAAATTTTTTAAGTGGTAAATTAAACTTTCAGCCTCTCCGTTAGATTTTTGATTACATAGGTGGGTTTTTCTAAATATATGGGTCCGGGGCAATCTGCTCTCAGAGAGAGACAGTATCGTTTCGACAGTAAGTAGAGATTGCTGGTAGGGACAGTCGGCGAATCGGGATTCGTGGCGGTCAGCCAGTGGACCATTTGTGCTGGCGGAAAACAAGATCGGTAAGTCAACGGAATTTTTCATCCCCTACAACTTACCCTCGAATTGGTTTCATTTTATATTCGTGTTACTATAGGGAATTTATGCAAGGAATCCCACTTCAAAGTATCCGTGTGGATGAGATACGAAAATAGACATTGAATATGTATTGTCACTATTTTGCTGAAATCGTGATTCTTCACCATGAAATATTGCTTAAATATTACCTTAATGTGCATTGTTTGAATTTTGTTTTGTTTTCTTCGGGTTTTATTTGTGTAAAGATGCAGCCTGTAACAGAACGTTGATCGCCTTTGTGGATTTGATTTTTTAAATATCCAGCTAAATGTAACAGTGTAAATGAAATCATTTAAGGACGCGTGTCTGTTCGCATAGAAACGCTCTCCCGAACGTTCCATGAATTTCTTTTCGAATACCAGCTGGTTATTAAACGACGATGGGCATTCAATTTCACGAAATAAAATTAATGGAATGGTTTACAGTGCGCAACTGCGCATCAGCGACGACGCCATGGGACAGACCGCCGACGGGCTGAGCACCGAGGAGCCAAATGCCGACAGCTGCGGCAGCGAGAGACGACTACGAGTGACACGTCGCTGAGGAGCAGCCTGCAGTGACCGTGGATAAGGTATTGCAGGCAAGAGGTGCTTCGGAGGATGAGGTATTTCACCTACGGTGTGGTATTCTGGGTGATTTTTGGTGAGTCGTGTAACGATTTGTTATCGATGTGTTTACGCCTAATTTACTCGCATTTACCTATTGTTTTTTCATGGTATTGAAATGAGGTTTTGTTCGCATAGTGCTTTAAAGACTGACTGTATCTATTCACATGTGTTATCTTATGTTGTTGTATGACTGACAACCCATAGCGCTATGTGGTTTGACAGCACAGGCCTGTGCAGACATGGACATTGTTTACGATGTCTATCGTCTGACGAGACGAGACGCTTAATGCTTACGACTGATTGGATTATTTGATCGATTTCTAGTGTATTACTGCTGTTTTTTTGGTGTGATTCGACTGCCATATTGAATGAGTCGGTGTCTCGTTGTATTTACTTGTTTTGATAATTTGTGTTATTGCCTATTTATTTATAGTCGAATTTATTTATTGGTGTCTTGTAGTAACATTTGTACCTATTAGATTATTTTATGACTATGCTATTTTACTATATCATATTTTTGTTTACTAGCGACTTGTTTTCATATTTTGTATGTTTGCATATGGATTTGGAATTGCCATGTGTTAATTTTGGGTTTATTTATTTTATTTCGAGTACTCATATAAGTTTTATATCCATTTTGTGATTGTGCTTAATTAATGATTTATTTTTTAATTCTACGAATCTTTTTAATGTGTTGGTAATTTATTTTTCAGTGATTTAGGGTGAAAAATCTTGATTTCTGTATCATTTAATGCAATGAGTATATGTCATTTCATGTTTTTCGATTATCCTCTTGCAGGAGGTGCATCAATGGAATAGGCCTCGATTATATCGGGGGAAATTGCCATTTAAAAGAAAGGTTAACGAATGGGGTGCTCTACCTCTTGGGTCATTCGGAAACGGGCACAAATTTGAAATCCTCCAGTGACTTGCATCATCAACTAAGAGAGCGTGGTGGAATTCGTACTACTTGAAGACTGGGAACGAGCTCATCTCTCTGGAAAGTGATTTTTTCCAATGTTTTATGAATTTCTTTGAAATCATTGAGGTTATGTATTTCTAATAGCTTGCTGTCATTCGTGAAAAACTAAATTGTATTTTAATCATGTTAAATGCTTAATAAAGATTAAAATGTTATCTTCATTAAATTCATTATTTTAGAATATAGAAATGTCCTTTCACTGACTTAGAGGATGAAGGTAAAAAGGCTACATTAACTTCTGTTCCATTCTTTCACGTCTAATTGCATATTCTGAAACAACATTAAGTGGTATTTTGGGTTTTACTTGTATAGCTTGCAAATTGAAATTACAATGCAGTAGTAAGTAATAGGTCTTACATTTTATTGAAATGAAATTCACTTTCCATCAAAATATTTTAATATTTTTCTCAAAATAAATAAACAACTACCTGTGCCCCACATAACATAAGCTGATCTATCAGGTCTCAAATGTCTTCATTAAACATTCAGGCATTTTTTTTAACTTATATTTTTTAATCAAAGTTTTCTCTTAAGACAAAACTGCCAATTTCTGGGTTCTTTCCTCGCACTACAGTAAGTGAATCAAACGATCTGACTCTTAATAGAGCAACATATAATTGTCCATGACTAAAAACAGGCTTAGGTAGGTAAAGGCATTTTATCAAATGTTTGGCCTCTTGACTTAATGATTGTTATTGAAAAAGTCAATCATGCAGATAATTGTTTTCATTTGAAACTGAATGGTAAATTTGTATCTGATGGAATGAGTGAGATTCTGGGAATAAGTACCGTGTCTGAGTTTGCTGCACCGAACAATTTTGCTTTGATTATGTGTGTTTGTATCTGAGTGACAGTAAGTCTTTCACCAGTACATAGTCCTCTCAAATGCAATACATTTCTAAGGTACATGATAACGGCTCCTACTTTAAGCTTCAGTTCATGAGGAGGCATTCCGGCTGGAGCTGTACCCACGTAATGTTTACACGGATTTCTTTCAATTAATTTATTAATAATTATGTGAAACAATTAATGGTGCAAATGACATCCCCATAGAAAAATATTCCATTAAAGACGTATTTTACTATATTCTTGCATTATTGATACATCTCCCTCTCTCTCCATATCCCACCTCTCCCCCCTCCCCCTCTTTGTCCCTCCTCTTTCCCCTCTCTCCCTTCCACCTCTTAACTTTCCCCCTCTCTCACCCTGTCATCTTTTCCCTTTACCCTCTATTACTACATTCTTGCATTACCCTTCTTCTCTCCTATTTCCCATCTTCCTCTCTCTCTCCTCCCACTACCTATCCCCCTCTCTCCTGCTTCCCCCTCCTTCTCTACCCTTTCTCCTACCTCCCTTTCACCTCTCTTTCCCCCTCACACTCTCCCCTCTCTCCTTCACCCCTCCCTCTCTCGCCCCTCTCCTCTTCCCCTTTCCCTCTCTTCATTTAAACGGCTTACCAAAAACGTTCACTTTACGCTAGTACGCTATATACGATTTTACAACAATAGGACTTCTTTCTTTAACACGATCCAGGTCCGAAGCTCAGATTACAATAGTTCGAATTTATATGAGAAAATGAATAAAAGCCTGCACATCGATAAGTCGAGTTGGTGCAGACATCCTAAGCCTTTTATAGATACTAGTTGAACCCGCGCTATGTTTGCGCGTTTTTTTTAAATTAATTTATCAAAAATTAAGTACTGTGTAAAAAAACCCGATCTCAATCATTCACATTTAACTATATTGATGCGTTTTCCATGTACATATTGGTAAGGTTCGCGGGTTCGAATCTCGCTGAGGGCACGGCTGTGTTTGCGTATTGACAATTTATTATGCGAAGTCAGTCCGAAATCTACATTTTTAATTTCATATTAGAGAGAAAATTATTGCTACGCAGTAACTGATTCCGAACTTTTTCATTTCCCATAAAATAACACGTAAAAATGGAATTCTCGACCTGCAGATTTTCATTCTTTTTTAGATTAAAATAATAAAATATTGACCTACAATCTTCGGTTATGAACCATTTTGAACAAAACATTATAAAGTTTCTTATTCTGTTCATCATAATCCGCCTACAGTTCGAAATAGCTCAATTTAAACGTTTAATGCATGTAATACCGGAATTCAAGTGGAAAATAAAAGGGTAACTGAAATGGTAAGATCAGTTTATATACATGGGTCAAAAACATACGTATGTCCTTATTCTCATCTAATTTGAACTTTATGCGTGAGACTATTTGCGTTAATAAGCATTGTTGATGTATAATATAATGGTTCTACTTAGTAAAATATATGATACCAGCAATCAAACGATGAAATGAAGATTCACCTTCTTTGAATCGATCGTTAGAAACGCTTCCCATACGCTGTTTACTGAATAATTATCCGTAAATATTTGCCCTTCTATGCATACAAAAAATTTGACGTATTCTTTTTAGTAGATAATATTGTCGGACCATGCACTCACCTCGTACGATCATATAACTCAATTCAATTTTTTCCTTTAGAGGTTTCTTTAAGTAAAGGGCTCTGCCCCTGACTGCTGTCCGGTTTAAACCCGTGAGATTGGTGGCAAAAATAGAGCATATCTTTCCAGCTCTGTTTTAGAGCTTGTGTGTTAAGTCTTCTGTCTCTTTTCCACATCCATTCGGGAGAAGAACCCATAAGTCAGTAAGAAATCTGCTTTTTAAGTCATATTAGAGAGGATATTAATGCTACACAGTAATTGATCACGAACATTTATGTTTATAAATTTCTTTGTTTCTTATTATTGAATAATATGACCTTTCTTTTTATATATAACAATCAATTTATTTTATTTAGAATATCTACGAAGAGACGAAAACCGTGTAACTTTCAATATGTTCAAAAAATTACGTTCTCACAGGTCACAGGACTAAGTTTTTTCAAGGTCTTCACGTAGGTCTTTCGCGTGCTCCTTGAAATGCATTTACCACGTCTATGGTCAAACCATCGCATTTCACATTCCCCATTTCGGATTTTGCTTCCACCCCATTTGTATTTCCCCCTTTTTTTTACTCACCCCCCCTCAAAAATCCCTCTCTCATTCCTCCTTTTCTGACGGCATGACCCTAGAGGGGGGCGGAGTCGATGGTTGCTCGCAGTGGCACCTCATTGAGTAGCAAAGAAGACTTTCTACGGGAAAGATTGAGCCTTGTGGCCACCAAGCGAAGACGATCGTGTGATTATATGTGATATCGGCTTAATTATTGTCGCACGGGAGTTTCTAAGTGAATGGTAATGATTTTGGATTCTCCCACATTGCTCTCCATGGAAATCCAAATGATAGGACCGTCTATCAATTGTCGTTTGCCAAGGAAAAACATTCTCAGGATGAAAGGATGAAAAAGCGTTCGTTTGTTAAAAGAGTGGTAACGGGTGCAAGTTTTACAGTTAGTCGGCGTTACTCCAAGATAAAGTGTCGTCTTAATTTGGTGCGTCTGCATAATTTAATGTGTCCACGATGGTGCGTATGCGCTCGACAGTAGGACGTGCATCGACACAGCAGCGATGGGCGCACGCCGTCATGGACTCATCAATCCTTCGGACAAACCTGTAAAATACGTTGGGTGCGGGTGTTTTCGCCGAGTGCCTTATACTTATGACACGACAAATGGTGAGTTGATAGTTCCCCCAATTCTCTTGTACTCTCGTATCGCCTGAACCAACCTAGGAGAATTATGAAACATTTTAGTTCCTGTAGCATATATGTACTCTGAACCATCCCCTAAAAATTCGCCTCAATCACGCCCTTCAGTCACGGCACGTACACTCACATAAATGCATTGTACTCTAAGGAAGTTATTTTAAAGTGGAACATGCGTTGCTAAATGAATAAATCTTACGTGAATTCAATTACTAATTACCTACCGGATAGTCTTCGAAGGACGGATCAAGTACGATAAATTTATTGCTCTTATGAAAATTTCTACATAGATATTTGAGTCCTAAACCTTTAATTCTTGCAGATGTATTGATCCATAAATATAGTTATGCATTCGTCGTAAAATAACAACATACACTTACGGTTGGTTACACTGCTTTATAATGATATCTTTGAAAACTTTTTCTCGAAAAAGAAATTTTAAAACATCAGTAATTATCCAAGAAATCCTTTTTTATTGAATCAACTGAGAAATATTCCTTTATATCACCGAGAAAGGTCAATCTAAATTATTTAACATTTCGATCCCAGAAATAGCCAGTGATATGGACCGATAGATGGCGTGTTTTTCTACTGTTGCAGTTCTACCTTGGTCGGAGTAGGACGTCTTTTCTTTCCCTCAGTTCGTTAGACACGATCGCGACTTCCAGAAAAATCCGGCGGTGCTCTCAAAGGTCAAATCACCACCACCTAATCCCGAATTAGGTAGCTTTCAACTATTCAATTTCTTAGTTTAGTTACGTTTACCTCTAAAAGTTTAAGTCACTATGTGACGATTTGCTAACCTAGGCTTGGAGAACAGTTGCCCTGGATTCATATTTATTTTCATTTATATGTAACCTTATATTTGCATTTTTTCACACCAAGTAACGCATAGAAATGGAAGTGTTCTGCACTCTTCTCTTTTAGCAACACTAACACTGCAGTCGCCTCTGTTTCTATGTGTTTTCATTCAGTTACAGTTAGGCGCAGAGTTATTAATTACATTTAGAATCAGGTGCATTCTGGTTATTAGCGTAGAACATCTTTACTAATACTAACACACCAGAGTGTACCTGTTTCTAAATTTGCCTCATCAAGGAGTTTTTGAAGTCGTGAATTTTATTGTTCAGTTCTTTAAATTCTGTAGGATGAATCATCGCCTTTCACTGGAGTACGCTTTCCAAGTGTTCGTAATAACAGCGAACGAGGCAAAGATACGACTTCTTCCTAGGGGAAGTCAATACTACGTTTCACTTGGATATGAATTCCGTGTTAGGCCGATGATTCTATCGGTATTAGATTTGAATTTGCAGTTTTACATATTACTACACGGATGCAAAGTGTCCATAGTAGTGTAGTGTAGTTTCTAACCAACTAACCTTGGGCGCTTTGCATCTGTACTTATGTTTTCATTTCTAAATTTTTTAAGTGGTAAATTAAACTTTCAGCCTCTCCGTTAGATTTTTGATTACATAGGTGGGTTTTTCTAAATATATGGGTCCGGGGCAATCTGCTCTCAGAGAGAGACAGTATCGTTTCGACAGTAAGTAGAGATTGCTGGTAGGGACAGTCGGCGAATCGGGATTCGTGGCGGTCAGCCAGTGGACCATTTGTGCTGGCGGAAAACAAGATCGGTAAGTCAACGGAATTTTTCATCCCCTACAACTTACCCTCGAATTGGTTTCATTTTATATTCGTGTTACTATAGGGAATTTATGCAAGGAATCCCACTTCAAAGTATCCGTGTGGATGAGATACGAAAATACACATTGAATATGTATTGTCACTATTTTGCTGAAATCGTGATTCTTCACCATGAAATATTGCTTAAATATTACCTTAATGTGCATTGTTTGAATTTTGTTTTGTTTTCTTCGGGTTTTATTTGTGTAAAGATGCAGCCTGTAACAGAACGTTGATCGCCTTTGTGGATTTGATTTTTTAAATATCCAGCTAAATGTAACAGTGTAAATGAAATCATTTAAGGACGCGTGTCTGTTCGCATAGAAACGCTCTCCCGAACGTTCCATGAATTTCTTTTCGAATACCAGCTGGTTATTAAACGACGATGGGCATTCAATTTCACGAAATAAAATTAATGGAATGGTTTACAGTGCGCAACTGCGCATCAGCGACGACGCCATGGGACAGACCGCCGACGGGCTGAGCACCGAGGAGCCAAATGCCGACAGCTGCGGCAGCGAGAGACGACTACGAGTGACACGTCGCTGAGGAGCAGCCTGCAGTGACCGTGGATAAGGTATTGCAGGCAAGAGGTGCTTCGGAGGATGAGGTATTTCACCTACGGTGTGGTATTCTGGGTGATTTTTGGTGAGTCGTGTAACGATTTGTTATCGATGTGTTTACGCCTAATTTACTCGCATTTACCTATTGTTTTTTCATGGTATTGAAATGAGGTTTTGTTCGCATAGTGCTTTAAAGACTGACTGTATCTATTCACATGTGTTATCTTATGTTGTTGTATGACTGACAACCCATAGCGCTATGTGGTTTGACAGCACAGGCCTGTGCAGACATGGGACATTGTTTACGATGTCTATCGTCTGACGAGACGAGACGCTTAATGCTTACGACTGATTGGATTATTTGATCGATTTCTAGTGTATTACTGCTGTTTTTTTGGTGTGATTCGACTGCCATATTGAATGAGTCGGTGTCTCGTTGTATTTACTTGTTTTGATAATTTGTGTTATTGCCTATTTATTTATAGTCGAATTTATTTATTGGTGTCTTGTAGTAACATTTGTACCTATTAGATTATTTTATGACTATGCTATTTTACTATATCATATTTTTGTTTACTAGCGACTTGTTTTCATATTTTGTATGTTTGCATATGGATTTGGAATTGCCATGTGTTAATTTTGGGTTTATTTATTTTATTTCGAGTACTCATATAAGTTTTATATCCATTTTGTGATTGTGCTTAATTAATGATTTATTTTTTAATTCTACGAATCTTTTTAATGTGTTGGTAATTTATTTTTCAGTGATTTAGGGTGAAAAATCTTGATTTCTGTATCATTTAATGCAATGAGTATATGTCATTTCATGTTTTTCGATTATCCTCTTGCAGGAGGTGCATCAATGGAATAGGCCTCGATTATATCGGGGGAAATTGCCATTTAAAAGAAAGGTTAACGAATGGGGTGCTCTACCTCTTGGGTCATTCGGAAACGGGCACAAATTTGAAATCCTCCAGTGACTTGCATCATCAACTAAGAGAGCGTGGTGGAATTCGTACTACTTGAAGACTGGGAACGAGCTCATCTCTCTGGAAAGTGATTTTTTCCAATGTTTTATGAATTTCTTTGAAATCATTGAGGTTATGTATTTCTAATAGCTTGCTGTCATTCGTGAAAAACTAAATTGTATTTTAATCATGTTAAATGCTTAATAAAGATTAAAATGTTATCTTCATTAAATTCATTATTTTAGAATATAGAAATGTCCTTTCACTGACTTAGAGGATGAAGGTAAAAAGGCTACATTAACTTCTGTTCCATTCTTTCACGTCTAATTGCATATTCTGAAACAACATTAAGTGGTATTTTGGGTTTTACTTGTATAGCTTGCAAATTGAAATTACAATGCAGTAGTAAGTAATAGGTCTTACATTTTATTGAAATGAAATTCACTTTCCATCAAAATATTTTAATATTTTTCTCAAAATAAATAAACAACTACCTGTGCCCCACATAACATAAGCTGATCTATCAGGTCTCAAATGTCTTCATTAAACATTCAGGCATTTTTTTAACTTATATTTTTTAATCAAAGTTTTCTCTTAAGACAAAACTGCCAATTTCTGGGTTCTTTCCTCGCACTACAGTAAGTGAATCAAACGATCTGACTCTTAATAGAGCAACATATAATTGTCCATGACTAAAAACAGGCTTAGGTAGGTAAAGGCATTTTATCAAATGTTTGGCCTCTTGACTTAATGATTGTTATTGAAAAAGTCAATCATGCAGATAATTGTTTTCATTTGAAACTGAATGGTAAATTTGTATCTGATGGAATGAGTGAGATTCTGGGAATAAGTACCGTGTCTGAGTTTGCTGCACCGAACAATTTTGCTTTGATTATGTGTGTTTGTATCTGAGTGACAGTAAGTCTTTCACCAGTACATAGTCCTCTCAAATGCAATACATTTCTAAGGAACATGATAACGGCTCCTACTTTAAGCTTCAGTTCATGAGGAGGCATTCCGGCTGGAGCTGTACCCACGTAATGTTTACACGGATTTCTTTCAATTAATTTATTAATAATTATGTGAAACAATTAATGGTGCAAATGACATCCCCATAGAAAAATATTCCATTAAAGACGTATTTTACTATATTCTTGCATTATTGATACATCTCCCTCTCTCTCCATATCCCACCTCTCCCCCCTCCCCCTCTTTGTCCCTCCTCTTTCCCCTCTCTCCCTTCCACCTCTTAACTTTCCCCCTCTCTCACCCTGTCATCTTTTCCCTTTACCCTCTATTACTACATTCTTGCATTACCCTTCTTCTCTCCTATTTCCCATCTTCCTCTCTCTCTCCTCCCACTACCTATCCCCCTCTCTCCTGCTTCCCCCTCCTTCTCTACCCTTTCTCCTACCTCCCTTTCACCTCTCTTTCCCCCTCACACTCTCCCCTCTCTCCTTCACCCCTCCCTCTCTCGCCCCTCTCCTCTTCCCCTTTCCCTCTCTTCATTTAAACGGCTTACCAAAAACGTTCACTTTACGCTAGTACGCTATATACGATTTTACAACAATAGGACGTCTTTCTTTAACACGATCCAGGTCCGAAGCTCAGATTACAATAGTTCGAATTTATATGAGAAAATGAATAAAAGCCTGCACATCGATAAGTCGAGTTGGTGCAGACATCCTAAGCCTTTTATAGATACTAGTTGAACCCGCGCTATGTTTGCGCGTTTTTTTTAAATTAATTTATCAAAAATTAAGTACTGTGTAAAAAAACCCGATCTCAATCATTCACATTTAACTATATTGATGCGTTTTCCATGTACATATTGGTAAGGTTCGCGGGTTCGAATCTCGCTGAGGGCACGGCTGTGTTTGCGTATTGACAATTTATTATGCGAAGTCAGTCCGAAATCTACATTTTTAATTTCATATTAGAGAGAAAATTATTGCTACGCAGTAACTGATTCCGAACTTTTTCATTTCCCATAAAATAACACGTAAAAATGGAATTCTCGACCTGCAGATTTTCATTCTTTTTTAGATTAAAATAATAAAATATTGACCTACAATCTTCGGTTATGAACCATTTTGAACAAAACATTATAAAGTTTCTTATTCTGTTCATCATAATCCGCCTACAGTTCGAAATAGCTCAATTTAAACGTTTAATGCATGTAATACCGGAATTCAAGTGGAAAATAAAAGGGTAACTGAAATGGTAAGATCAGTTTATATACATGGGTCAAAAACATACGTATGTCCTTATTCTCATCTAATTTGAACTTTATGCGTGAGACTATTTGCGTTAATAAGCATTGTTGATGTATAATATAATGGTTCTACTTAGTAAAATATATGATACCAGCAATCAAACGATGAAATGAAGATTCACCTTCTTTGAATCGATCGTTAGAAACGCTTCCCATACGCTGTTTACTGAATAATTATCCGTAAATATTTGCCCTTCTATGCATACAAAAAATTTGACGTATTCTTTTTAGTAGATAATATTGTCGGACCATGCACTCACCTCGTACGATCATATAACTCAATTCAATTTTTTCCTTTAGAGGTTTCTTTAAGTAAAGGGCTCTGCCCCTGACTGCTGTCCGGTTTAAACCCGTGAGATTGGTGGCAAAAATAGAGCATATCTTTCCAGCTCTGTTTTAGAGCTTGTGTGTTAAGTCTTCTGTCTCTTTTCCACATCCATTCGGGAGAAGAACCCATAAGTCAGTAAGAAATCTGCTTTTTAAGTCATATTAGAGAGGATATTAATGCTACACAGTAATTGATCGCGAACATTTATGTTTATAAATTTCTTTGTTTCTTATTATTGAATAATATGACCTTTCTTTTTATATATAACAATCAATTTATTTTATTTAGAATATCTACGAAGAGACGAAAACCGTGTAACTTTCAATATGTTCAAAAAATTACGTTCTCACAGGTCACAGGACTAAGTTTTTTCAAGGTCTTCACGTAGGTCTTTCGCGTGCTCCTTGAAATGCATTTACCACGTCTATGGTCAAACCATCGCATTTCACATTCCCCATTTCGGATTTTGCTTCCACCCCATTTGTATTTCCCCCTTTTTTTTACTCACCCCCCCTCAAAAATCCCTCTCTCATTCCTCCTTTTCTGACGGCATGACCCTAGAGGGGGGCGGAGTCGATGGTTGCTCGCAGTGGCACCTCATTGAGTAGCAAAGAAGACTTTCTACGGGAAAGATTGAGCCTTGTGGCCACCAAGCGAAGACGATCGTGTGATTATATGTGATATCGGCTTAATTATTGTCGCACGGGAGTTTCTAAGTGAATGGTAATGATTTTGGATTCTCCCACATTGCTCTCCATGGAAATCCAAATGATAGGACCGTCTATCAATTGTCGTTTGCCAAGGAAAAACATTCTCAGGATGAAAGGATGAAAAAGCGTTCGTTTGTTAAAAGAGTGGTAACGGGTGCAAGTTTTACAGTTAGTCGGCGTTACTCCAAGATAAAGTGTCGTCTTAATTTGGTGCGTCTGCATAATTTAATGTGTCCACGATGGTGCGTATGCGCTCGACAGTAGGACGTGCATCGACACAGCAGCGATGGGCGCACGCCGTCATGGACTCATCAATCCTTCGGACACACCTGTAAAATACGTTGGGTGCGGGTGTTTTCGCCGAGTGCCTTATACTTATGACACGACAAATGGTGAGTTGATAGTTCCCCCAATTCTCTTGTACTCTCGTATCGCCTGAACCAACCTAGGAGAATTATGAAACATTTTAGTTCCTGTAGCATATATGTACTCTGAACCATCCCCTAAAAATTCGCCTCAATCACGCCCTTCAGTCACGGCACGTACACTCACATAAATGCATTGTACTCTAAGGAAGTTATTTTAAAGTGGAACATGCGTTGCTAAATGAATAAATCTTACGTGAATTCAATTACTAATTACCTACCGGATAGTCTTCGAAGGACGGATCAAGTACGATAAATTTATTGCTCTTATGAAAATTTCTACATAGATATTTGAGTCCTAAACCTTTAATTCTTGCAGATGTATTGATCCATAAATATAGTTATGCATTCGTCGTAAAATAACAACATACACTTACGGTTGGTTACACTGCTTTATAATGATATCTTTGAAAACTTTTTCTCGAAAAAGAAATTTTAAAACATTAGTAATTATCCAAGAAATCCTTTTTTATTGAATCAACTGAGAAATATTCCTTTATATCACCGAGAAAGGTCAATCTAAATTATTTAACATTTCGATCCCAGAAATAGCCAGTGATATGGACCGATAGATGGCGTGTTTTTCTACTGTTGCAGTTCTACCTTGGTCGGAGTAGGACGTCTTTTCTTTCCCTCAGTTCGTTAGACACGATCGCGACTTCCAGAAAAATCCGGCGGTGCTCTCAAAGGTCAAATCACCACCACCTAATCCCGAATTAGGTAGCTTTCAACTATTCAATTTCTTAGTTTAGTTACGTTTACCTCTAAAAGTTTAAGTCACTATGTGACGATTTGCTAACCTAGGCTTGGAGAACAGTTGCCCTGGATTCATATTTATTTTCATTTATATGTAACCTTATATTTGCATTTTTTCACACCAAGTAACGCATAGAAATGGAAGTGTTCTGCACTCTTCTCTTTTAGCAACACTAACACTGCAGTCGCCTCTGTTTCTATGTGTTTTCATTCAGTTACAGTTAGGCGCAGAGTTATTAATTACATTTAGAATCAGGTGCATTCTGGTTATTAGCGTAGAACATCTTTACTAATACTAACACACCAGAGTGTACCTGTTTCTAAATTTGCCTCATCAAGGAGTTTTTGAAGTCGTGAATTTTATTGTTCAGTTCTTTAAATTCTGTAGGATGAATCATCGCCTTTCACTGGAGTACGCTTTCCAAGTGTTCGTAATAACAGCGAACGAGGCAAAGATACGACTTCTTCCTAGGGGAAGTCAATACTACGTTTCACTTGGATATGAATTCCGTGTTAGGCCGATGATTCTATCGGTATTAGATTTGAATTTGCAGTTTTACATATTACTACACGGATGCAAAGTGTCCATAGTAGTGTAGTGTAGTTTCTAACCAACTAACCTTGGGCGCTTTGCATCTGTACTTATGTTTTCATTTCTAAATTTTTTAAGTGGTAAATTAAACTTTCAGCCTCTCCGTTAGATTTTTGATTACATAGGTGGGTTTTTCTAAATATATGGGTCCGGGGCAATCTGCTCTCAGAGAGAGACAGTATCGTTTCGACAGTAAGTAGAGATTGCTGGTAGGGACAGTCGGCGAATCGGGATTCGTGGCGGTCAGCCAGTGGACCATTTGTGCTGGCGGAAAACAAGATCGGTAAGTCAACGGAATTTTTCATCCCCTACAACTTACCCTCGAATTGGTTTCATTTTATATTCGTGTTACTATAGGGAATTTATGCAAGGAATCCCACTTCAAAGTATCCGTGTGGATGAGATACGAAAATAGACATTGAATATGTATTGTCACTATTTTGCTGAAATCGTGATTCTTCACCATGAAATATTGCTTAAATATTACCTTAATGTGCATTGTTTGAATTTTGTTTTGTTTTCTTCGGGTTTTATTTGTGTAAAGATGCAGCCTGTAACAGAACGTTGATCGCCTTTGTGGATTTGATTTTTTAAATATCCAGCTAAATGTAACAGTGTAAATGAAATCATTTAAGGACGCGTGTCTGTTCGCATAGAAACGCTCTCCCGAACGTTCCATGAATTTCTTTTCGAATACCAGCTGGTTATTAAACGACGATGGGCATTCAATTTCACGAAATAAAATTAATGGAATGGTTTACAGTGCGCAACTGCGCATCAGCGACGACGCCATGGGACAGACCGCCGACGGGCTGAGCACCGAGGAGCCAAATGCCGACAGCTGCGGCAGCGAGAGACGACTACGAGTGACACGTCGCTGAGGAGCAGCCTGCAGTGACCGTGGATAAGGTATTGCAGGCAAGAGGTGCTTCGGAGGATGAGGTATTTCACCTACGGTGTGGTATTCTGGGTGATTTTTGGTGAGTCGTGTAACGATTTGTTATCGATGTGTTTACGCCTAATTCACTCGCATTTACCTATTGTTTTTTCATGGTATTGAAATGAGGTTTTGTTCGCATAGTGCTTTAAAGACTGACTGTATCTATTCACATGTGTTATCTTATGTTGTTGTATGACTGACAACCCATAGCGCTATGTGGTTTGACAGCACAGGCCTGTGCAGACATGGGACATTGTTTACGATGTCTATCGTCTGACGAGACGAGACGCTTAATGCTTACGACTGATTGGATTATTTGATCGATTTCTAGTGTATTACTGCTGTTTTTTTGGTGTGATTCGACTGCCATATTGAATGAGTCGGTGTCTCGTTGTATTTACTTGTTTTGATAATTTGTGTTATTGCCTATTTATTTATAGTCGAATTTATTTATTGGTGTCTTGTAGTAACATTTGTACCTATTAGATTATTTTATGACTATGCTATTTTACTATATCATATTTTTGTTTACTAGCGACTTGTTTTCATATTTTGTATGTTTGCATATGGATTTGGAATTGCCATGTGTTAATTTTGGGTTTATTTATTTTATTTCGAGTACTCATATAAGTTTTATATCCATTTTGTGATTGTGCTTAATTAATGATTTATTTTTTAATTCTACGAATCTTTTTAATGTGTTGGTAATTTATTTTTCAGTGATTTAGGGTGAAAAATCTTGATTTCTGTATCATTTAATGCAATGAGTATATGTCATTTCATGTTTTTCGATTATCCTCTTGCAGGAGTTGCATCAATGGAATAGGCCTCGATTATATCGGGGGAAATTGCCATTTAAAAGAAAGGTTAACGAATGGGGTGCTCTACCTCTTGGGTCATTCGGAAACGGGCACAAATTTGAAATCCTCCAGTGACTTGCATCATCAACTAAGAGAGCGTGGTGGAATTCGTACTACTTGAAGACTGGGAACGAGCTCATCTCTCTGGAAAGTGATTTTTTCCAATGTTTTATGAATTTCTTTGAAATCATTGAGGTTATGTATTTCTAATAGCTTGCTGTCATTCGTGAAAAACTAAATTGTATTTTAATCATGTTAAATGCTTAATAAAGATTAAAATGTTATCTTCATTAAATTCATTATTTTAGAATATAGAAATGTCCTTTCACTGACTTAGAGGATGAAGGTAAAAAGGCTACATTAACTTCTGTTCCATTCTTTCACGTCTAATTGCATATTCTGAAACAACATTAAGTGGTATTTTGGGTTTTACTTGTATAGCTTGCAAATTGAAATTACAATGCAGTAGTAAGTAATAGGTCTTACATTTTATTGAAATGAAATTCACTTTCCATCAAAATATTTTAATATTTTTCTCAAAATAAATAAACAACTACCTGTGCCCCACATAACATAAGCTGATCTATCAGGTCTCAAATGTCTTCATTAAACATTCAGGCATTTTTTTTAACTTATATTTTTTAATCAAAGTTTTCTCTTAAGACAAAACTGCCAATTTCTGGGTTCTTTCCTCGCACTACAGTAAGTGAATCAAACGATCTGACTCTTAATAGAGCAACATATAATTGTCCATGACTAAAAACAGGCTTAGGTAGGTAAAGACATTTTATCAAATGTTTGGCCTCTTGACTTAATGATTGTTATTGAAAAAGTCAATCATGCAGATAATTGTTTTCATTTGAAACTGAATGGTAAATTTGTATCTGATGGAATGAGTGAGATTCTGGGAATAAGTACCGTGTCTGAGTTTGCTGCACCGAACAATTTTGCTTTGATTATGTGTGTTTGTATCTGAGTGACAGTAAGTCTTTCACCAGTACATAGTCCTCTCAAATGCAATACATTTCTAAGGAACATGATAACGGCTCCTACTTTAAGCTTCAGTTCATGAGGAGGCATTCCGGCTGGAGCTGTACCCACGTAATGTTTACACGGATTTCTTTCAATTAATTTATTAATAATTATGTGAAACAATTAATGGTGCAAATGACATCCCCATAGAAAAATATTCCATTAAAGACGTATTTTACTATATTCTTGCATTATTGATACATCTCCCTCTCTCTCCATATCCCACCTCTCCCCCCTCCCCCTCTTTGTCCCTCCTCTTTCCCCTCTCTCCCTTCCACCTCTTAACTTTCCCCCTCTCTCACCCTGTCATCTTTTCCCTTTACCCTCTATTACTACATTCTTGCATTACCCTTCTTCTCTCCTATTTCCCATCTTCCTCTCTCTCTCCTCCCACTACCTATCCCCCTCTCTCCTGCTTCCCCCTCCTTCTCTACCCTTTCTCCTACCTCCCTTTCACCTCTCTTTCCCCCTCACACTCTCCCCTCTCTCCTTCACCCCTCCCTCTCTCGCCCCTCTCCTCTTCCCCTTTCCCTCTCTTCATTTAAACGGCTTACCAAAAACGTTCACTTTACGCTAGTACGCTATATACGATTTTACAACAATAGGACGTCTTTCTTTAACACGATCCAGGTCCGAAGCTCAGATTACAATAGTTCGAATTTATATGAGAAAATGAATAAAAGCCTGCACATCGATAAGTCGAGTTGGTGCAGACATCCTAAGCCTTTTATAGATACTAGTTGAACCCGCGCTATGTTTGCGCGTTTTTTTAAAATTAATTTATCAAAAATTAAGTACCGTGTAAAAAAACCCGATCTCAATCATTCACATTTAACTATATTGATGCGTTTTCCATGTACATATTGGTAAGGTTCGCGGGTTCGAATCTCGCTGAGGGCACGGCTGTGTTTGCGTATTGACAATTTATTATGCGAAGTCAGTCCGAAATCTACATTTTTAATTTCATATTAGAGAGAAAATTATTGCTACGCAGTAACTGATTCCGAACTTTTTCATTTCCCATAAAATAACACGTAAAAATGGAATTCTCGACCTGCAGATTTTCATTCTTTTTTAGATTAAAATAATAAAATATTGACCTACAATCTTCGGTTATGAACCATTTTGAACAAAACATTATAAAGTTTCTTATTCTGTTCATCATAATCCGCCTACAGTTCGAAATAGCTCAATTTAAACGTTTAATGCATGTAATACCGGAATTCAAGTGGAAAATAAAAGGGTAACTGAAATGGTAAGATCAGTTTATATACATGGGTCAAAAACATACGTATGTCCTTATTCTCATCTAATTTGAACTTTATGCGTGAGACTATTTGCGTTAATAAGCATTGTTGATGTATAATATAATGGTTCTACTTAGTAAAATATATGATACCAGCAATCAAACGATGAAATGAAGATTCACCTTCTTTGAATCGATCGTTAGAAACGCTTCCCATACGCTGTTTACTGAATAATTATCCGTAAATATTTGCCCTTCTATGCATACAAAAAATTTGACGTATTCTTTTTAGTAGATAATATTGTCGGACCATGCACTCACCTCGTACGATCATATAACTCAATTCAATTTTTTCCTTTAGAGGTTTCTTTAAGTAAAGGGCTCTGCCCCTGACTGCTGTCCGGTTTAAACCCGTGAGATTGGTGGCAAAAATAGAGCATATCTTTCCAGCTCTGTTTTAGAGCTTGTGTGTTAAGTCTTCTGTCTCTTTTCCACATCCATTCGGGAGAAGAACCCATAAGTCAGTAAGAAATCTGCTTTTTAAGTCATATTAGAGAGGATATTAATGCTACACAGTAATTGATCACGAACATTTATGTTTATAAATTTCTTTGTTTCTTATTGTTGAATAATATGACCTTTCTTTTTATATATAACAATCAATTTATTTTATTTAGAATATCTACGAAGAGACGAAAACCGTGTAACTTTCAATATGTTCAAAAAATTACGTTCTCACAGGTCACAGGACTAAGTTTTTTCAAGGTCTTCACGTAGGTCTTTCGCGTGCTCCTTGAAATGCATTTACCACGTCTATGGTCAAACCATCGCATTTCACATTCCCCATTTCGGATTTTGCTTCCACCCCATTTGTATTTCCCCCTTTTTTTTACTCACCCCCCCTCAAAAATCCCTCTCTCATTCCTCCTTTTCTGACGGCATGACCCTAGAGGGGGGCGGAGTCGATGGTTGCTCGCAGTGGCACCTCATTGAGTAGCAAAGAAGACTTTCTACGGGAAAGATTGAGCCTTGTGGCCACCAAGCGAAGACGATCGTGTGATTATATGTGATATCGGCTTAATTATTGTCGCACGGGAGTTTCTAAGTGAATGGTAATGATTTTGGATTCTCCCACATTGCTCTCCATGGAAATCCAAATGATAGGACCGTCTATCAATTGTCGTTTGCCAAGGAAAAACATTCTCAGGATGAAAGGATGAAAAAGCGTTCGTTTGTTAAAAGAGTGGTAACGGGTGCAAGTTTTACAGTTAGTCGGCGTTACTCCAAGATAAAGTGTCGTCTTAATTTGGTGCGTCTGCATAATTTAATGTGTCCACGATGGTGCGTATGCGCTCGACAGTAGGACGTGCATCGACACAGCAGCGATGGGCGCACGCCGTCATGGACTCATCAATCCTTCGGACACACCTGTAAAATACGTTGGGTGCGGGTGTTTTCGCCGAGTGCCTTATACTTATGACACGACAAATGGTGAGTTGATAGTTCCCCCAATTCTCTTGTACTCTCGTATCGCCTGAACCAACCTAGGAGAATTATGAAACATTTTAGTTCCTGTAGCATATATGTACTCTGAACCATCCCCTAAAAATTCGCCTCAATCACGCCCTTCAGTCACGGCACGTACACTCACATAAATGCATTGTACTCTAAGGAAGTTATTTTAAAGTGGAACATGCGTTGCTAAATGAATAAATCTTACGTGAATTCAATTACTAATTACCTACCGGATAGTCTTCGAAGGACGGATCAAGTACGATAAATTTATTGCTCTTATGAAAATTTCTACATAGATATTTGAGTCCTAAACCTTTAATTCTTGCAGATGTATTGATCCATAAATATAGTTATGCATTCGTCGTAAAATAACAACATACACTTACGGTTGGTTACACTGCTTTATAATGATATCTTTGAAAACTTTTTCTCGAAAAAGAAATTTTAAAACATTAGTAATTATCCAAGAAATCCTTTTTTATTGAATCAACTGAGAAATATTCCTTTATATCACCGAGAAAGGTCAATCTAAATTATTTAACATTTCGATCCCAGAAATAGCCAGTGATATGGACCGATAGATGGCGTGTTTTTCTACTGTTGCAGTTCTACCTTGGTCGGAGTAGGACGTCTTTTCTTTCCCTCAGTTCGTTAGACACGATCGCGACTTCCAGAAAAATCCGGCGGTGCTCTCAAAGGTCAAATCACCACCACCTAATCCCGAATTAGGTAGCTTTCAACTATTCAATTTCTTAGTTTAGTTACGTTTACCTCTAAAAGTTTAAGTCACTATGTGACGATTTGCTAACCTAGGCTTGGAGAACAGTTGCCCTGGATTCATATTTATTTTCATTTATATGTAACCTTATATTTGCATTTTTTCACACCAAGTAACGCATAGAAATGGAAGTGTTCTGCACTCTTCTCTTTTAGCAACACTAACACTGCAGTCGCCTCTGTTTCTATGTGTTTTCATTCAGTTACAGTTAGGCGCAGAGTTATTAATTACATTTAGAATCAGGTGCATTCTGGTTATTAGCGTAGAACATCTTTACTAATACTAACACACCAGAGTGTACCTGTTTCTAAATTTGCCTCATCAAGGAGTTTTTGAAGTCGTGAATTTTATTGTTCAGTTCTTTAAATTCTGTAGGATGAATCATCGCCTTTCACTGGAGTACGCTTTCCAAGTGTTCGTAATAACAGCGAACGAGGCAAAGATACGACTTCTTCCTAGGGGAAGTCAATACTACGTTTCACTTGGATATGAATTCCGTGTTAGGCCGATGATTCTATCGGTATTAGATTTGAATTTGCAGTTTTACATATTACTACACGGATGCAAAGTGTCCATAGTAGTGTAGTGTAGTTTCTAACCAACTAACCTTGGGCGCTTTGCATCTGTACTTATGTTTTCATTTCTAAATTTTTTAAGTGGTAAATTAAACTTTCAGCCTCTCCGTTAGATTTTTGATTACATAGGTGGGTTTTTCTAAATATATGGGTCCGGGGCAATCTGCTCTCAGAGAGAGACAGTATCGTTTCGACAGTAAGTAGAGATTGCTGGTAGGGACAGTCGGCGAATCGGGATTCGTGGCGGTCAGCCAGTGGACCATTTGTGCTGGCGGAAAACAAGATCGGTAAGTCAACGGAATTTTTCATCCCCTACAACTTACCCTCGAATTGGTTTCATTTTATATTCGTGTTACTATAGGGAATTTATGCAAGGAATCCCACTTCAAAGTATCCGTGTGGATGAGATACGAAAATACACATTGAATATGTATTGTCACTATTTTGCTGAAATCGTGATTCTTCACCATGAAATATTGCTTAAATATTACCTTAATGTGCATTGTTTGAATTTTGTTTTGTTTTCTTCGGGTTTTATTTGTGTAAAGATGCAGCCTGTAACAGAACGTTGATCGCCTTTGTGGATTTGATTTTTTAAATATCCAGCTAAATGTAACAGTGTAAATGAAATCATTTAAGGACGCGTGTCTGTTCGCATAGAAACGCTCTCCCGAACGTTCCATGAATTTCTTTTCGAATACCAGCTGGTTATTAAACGACGATGGGCATTCAATTTCACGAAATAAAATTAATGGAATGGTTTACAGTGCGCAACTGCGCATCAGCGACGACGCCATGGGACAGACCGCCGACGGGCTGAGCACCGAGGAGCCAAATGCCGACAGCTGCGGCAGCGAGAGACGACTACGAGTGACACGTCGCTGAGGAGCAGCCTGCAGTGACCGTGGATAAGGTATTGCAGGCAAGAGGTGCTTCGGAGGATGAGGTATTTCACCTACGGTGTGGTATTCTGGGTGATTTTTGGTGAGTCGTGTAACGATTTGTTATCGATGTGTTTACGCCTAATTTACTCGCATTTACCTATTGTTTTTTCATGGTATTGAAATGAGGTTTTGTTCGCATAGTGCTTTAAAGACTGACTGTATCTATTCACATGTGTTATCTTATGTTGTTGTATGACTGACAACCCATAGCGCTATGTGGTTTGACAGCACAGGCCTGTGCAGACATGGGACATTGTTTACGATGTCTATCGTCTGACGAGACGAGACGCTTAATGCTTACGACTGATTGGATTATTTGATCGATTTCTAGTGTATTACTGCTGTTTTTTTGGTGTGATTCGACTGCCATATTGAATGAGTCGGTGTCTCGTTGTATTTACTTGTTTTGATAATTTGTGTTATTGCCTATTTATTTATAGTCGAATTTATTTATTGGTGTCTTGTAGTAACATTTGTACCTATTAGATTATTTTATGACTATGCTATTTTACTATATCATATTTTTGTTTACTAGCGACTTGTTTTCATATTTTGTATGTTTGCATATGGATTTGGAATTGCCATGTGTTAATTTTGGGTTTATTTATTTTATTTCGAGTACTCATATAAGTTTTATATCCATTTTGTGATTGTGCTTAATTAATGATTTATTTTTTAATTCTACGAATCTTTTTAATGTGTTGGTAATTTATTTTTCAGTGATTTAGGGTGAAAAATCTTGATTTCTGTATCATTTAATGCAATGAGTATATGTCATTTCATGTTTTTCGATTATCCTCTTGCAGGAGGTGCATCAATGGAATAGGCCTCGATTATATCGGGGGAAATTGCCATTTAAAAGAAAGGTTAACGAATGGGGTGCTCTACCTCTTGGGTCATTCGGAAACGGGCACAAATTTGAAATCCTCCAGTGACTTGCATCATCAACTAAGAGAGCGTGGTGGAATTCGTACTACTTGAAGACTGGGAACGAGCTCATCTCTCTGGAAAGTGATTTTTTCCAATGTTTTATGAATTTCTTTGAAATCATTGAGGTTATGTATTTCTAATAGCTTGTTGTCATTCGTGAAAAACTAAATTGTATTTTAATCATGTTAAATGCTTAATAAAGATTAAAATGTTATCTTCATTAAATTCATTATTTTAGAATATAGAAATGTCCTTTCACTGACTTAGAGGATGAAGGTAAAAAGGCTACATTAACTTCTGTTCCATTCTTTCACGTCTAATTGCATATTCTGAAACAACATTAAGTGGTATTTTGGGTTTTACTTGTATAGCTTGCAAATTGAAATTACAATGCAGTAGTAAGTAATAGGTCTTACATTTTATTGAAATGAAATTCACTTTCCATCAAAATATTTTAATATTTTTCTCAAAATAAATAAACAACTACCTGTGCCCCACATAACATAAGCTGATCTATCAGGTCTCAAATGTCTTCATTAAACATTCAGGCATTTTTTTTAACTTATATTTTTTAATCAAAGTTTTCTCTTAAGACAAAACTGCCAATTTCTGGGTTCTTTCCTCGCACTACAGTAAGTGAATCAAACGATCTGACTCTTAATATAGCAACATATAATTGTCCATGACTAAAAACAGGCTTAGGTAGGTAAAGGCATTTTATCAAATGTTTGGTCTCTTGACTTAATGATTGTTATTGAAAAAGTCAATCATGCAGATAATTGTTTTCATTTGAAACTGATGGTAAATTTGTATCTGATGGAATGAGTGAGATTCTGGGAATAAGTACCGTGTCTGAGTTTGCTGCACCGAACAATTTTGCTTTGATTATGTGTGTTTGTATCTGAGTGACAGTTTCCTCTTTTGTTCATCTATTTCCTTAACACTGGATTTCCTTCTTCCTCCATCACTCTCTTTAAATTTTAGTTTCTTCCTCTATCCGCAATCTTTTCCGCCTCGATTTGGAATAGGCAAAGGACGGGCGGATAAGAATCGAAGGATGGCTTTGTCTTACTCTCCTTCCCTTTGCTTTTCTTTCAGGCGAGACAACTTTCGAAATAAGGGCTCTCTCCTAAATGTCTAAATGATAAGAATCTTTGGAGTGACGTAGCGCAGAGATTTGTCAAATTCCTTGCATCGCGAATTGGATTCCCGCGAAAAGTCTTCCATAGGTTGCGATGACGGAGGTAGCCAATAGATGACAAGAACTTTTCAGAAATTTTCATAAAATACCCAATGAATTCTTCCAACGCATACGCGTCAACCCAATACCAAAATAAATATTACAGTAAAACTCGTTTATAACGATCACGCCTAAAACGAAATCTCGGCTATAACGAAGAAATGTCTCGGTCCCTTGAACTTCTCCATAAGGGCATTGGTTAAATTTCTCGGATATAACGAACACGCATTTTACGAATTCTCGGCTGTAACGAACAAATGTTTGGTCCCGTGGCAAAAAATGCCCCGTATATAACGAATTTTGGCGAGCAGAGCGATAAGTAATGAATAGTTTCCGCCCGTTTACCGCGCACTTGTTCGCAGAGGTCACCTTCCTCCATCTACCCCTTCCATACGAATTTCCACGCTCCCTTTGTTTTTAAATTGATATTAAAAATGTGAAATGTTTATGTAAATTAATGACCATAATAATAATATTAATTGACCATTTAAAAAATCGTACGTAATAGCAGTCGAACATTTTACATGCCGCGAAGTTGATAAGCATCTCTCTGCATATGTAAGTTCGGTATTGAAGTCGACTCACTGCAAATACAGTAAAAGCTGTGTTATTCGGCTATCTTGGGGATTGTGGAAAGCCGATTAGGAGAAATATCCGGTTAGGTGAGCGTTTTTCGATTTTGACATCGCAAATTTAGCAATAACCAAACAAAATTGGGCTTAGGTTTACTATCGTACTCCCCAAACATAACTACATGGGGTTTGCATTTTCCATTTTAATTCTTCCACACGTAGTTAGATATAGACATTATTTACCCATTTTTATTTAATACGTTGCTACGCTTACATGCAAATCAAAAAGACTATTGAAAAGTTTAGGGCGTCCAGGAAGTTTGGGGGATTACGGCAGTGAACCTGTTCCCAAAATTGAATTTATTGGATTATATCTTTCTTATTTATCTTTATTTACTCTATTAGAAAAGGAGAAATTATTTAATTCTTCAGAACATTTCTGTGAAAACCAGTCATATAATATTTTATCCAGTTCCTCAATTTTTGGCTTATGAAACGTATGATGTTTATTAATTGATTTACTCGTCTCAGAAGATGACACGAATTTCATTAATTTAGCCTTATGAGCCTTGATGTCGTAGAGTGTGGAAGACCGATGTTGAATTCTTTTGCTATGGCTGCTCTATTTTTTCCTTTTTCAATTCATTTGATCAGCTCCAGCTTTTGTGTTAGCGTTAAACCAACCTTTTCTCTCCTGTTCCTTGCTTTTAGGTATTTATTTTGATGCCATATTCAATGGATGGGTAATTTTTAAAATAATAAAAAGCGATAAAACTGTAAATTGTAGAAGTACACCAAAACATTTAGACAATGCAAATGGCTTACGTAACCAAAAACGCCATGTTTACTCGGCAGCCACAGAAGTATACGGAGTAAAAAGGTAATATATACATCTTATATTTTAAGAAATTTTAAAGTGGAAGTTGTGGTATTACACTTATACTATTCACACAAAAATTCATAAAAAAAGAAAAAGAAATACAAAATGAATTGTATTTGTGTAATTGCCGGTATCTAAGGCTGGCCGGTTCTAAATAACCGGAGAGCACAGCTTTTACTGTATGTGTATACGTGTTATATGGGATGTATAGGCCAAAAACCATGTTTCTCGTATATAACGTAGTCACGCTTATAACGAAGAAATGAGTCGGTCCCCTCAAATTCGTAATAAACGAGTTTTACTGTATTTTCATTTTATAGAGTCTACGTGATGGCGCTTACATAACGAAAGGTTATCCTGGTTGCATGCGACGGTGATAACGTAATTTAGTAAAAAAAAAATAAGGTTGTAAATGAAATACTGTTGCTGACACGAAGAATTCGATCCTACCAATTACAAGTAGGTTCAATGATAACCATGACTATAGCAAATCGACACAGTGCTCGTGTTTTCAGAGGATTAAGAAAGAAAATACTCATCCCGAACACTGAATGAAGGCGAAGGATATCGAAAAAACTTTAAAATTCACTTTCATCGATCATTGTTAGTTTTTTTTATTCAACTTTTATTATAACTTGACATGTATGTATGTATGCCGTGTTTCAAATCCCAATAACTAATACATTTTGGCAATTCCATGTGAACTAAGAGTATGAAATTATGACTGTTTGTAGCTTATGGTATAACCCAACGAAAATATTCGATCCCAGGGGATAATTTCCATTTCCCATAAGATAATACGTAAGAAGCCATTTTTACAAGTGAAAGCTTCTATGCTTTTGCAAATTTAAATTGGAAGAAATTGACATACCATCTTCAGACCTGGACTGTTTTAAAGAAAAATGAATAAAGTTTCTTATTCTTATCGTCGATTTCCGCATTCGTTCGAAATCGCTCAAATTATACGCTTGATTAACATATTTTGGAAAAAATCGGCTTTTTAACGGGACGTTGCCTTGACGACCATGACATTATTAAACCTCGAGCTTACATTGTTGTCTTCCTAATCGTAAGAAAATCGTGCTTTGAATGATTTAATACGAGAGAGAGGGGAAAGGAGGGAGAGGGAGGGAGGGAGAGGGATGGTGGGAGAGATGGAGAGGGATGGTGGGAGAGAGGGAGGGAGAGGGATGGTGGGAGAGAGGGAGGGAGAGGGATGGTGGGAGGGAGGGAGGGTGAGGGATAGTAAGGGAGAGAGGGAGTTTACCTCCCTTCGTCACTCTTTCAATTCCTTTTGTCTTTTAATAAGACTAAAAACAAAAATAAATAAGATAAAAATTACTTTTCTACGTTATACAACTTTTATATTAATGGCACTAAAAACATAAAATTGAATTAAATAAGAAAACCTTTTTAGGACGGACGGAGACGACACATAAAAACGACAGCTTAAGAATGGAATTGATATAATTTGAGTAATCATGGATTCGTTATAAATATATGACATTTCAATGTTTTAAAAACTATGATACGTTTTAGGGAAATTTATTGTATTAGTTTATGATATTTTAAAGGTAAAGGTACCTGATAACCTTTTAATTAAGTATAAAAAATAGTAAGTAATACTTTTTAATAAAATTAATTCATTATTCATATGTTAATTTTAAATTTTAATATTTCTCATGAAGGACGGATTTTCTGCTAGATCAATGCGGAACATTGATAAGACAGATTTTAAAGCAACATGCCTCCATTTACCTAGCACTCAAGACAAATTGTAACTTTAAAATGATGGGATTATTTTAATAATTTTATGCTTATTTTCGCCTGGTATTTATTATTTAGCGCTATATCTTCCCTGAAAATATCGTCAAGAATTTTAAAACAAAAATGTCAAAAATATGCCCGCGTTTATTCTAGGATGGCGAGTCATTTTTTCTGGAGAAGGATTTCCTGGAATACAATCTTAACTTTTTATTCGCAGTCCGAAGGAATATTCTATCAAAGAAAGGCTCGTCAGTGTTTGCTGAGAAGACAGGGTTATAAACCCATAAAGAATGATATCTCTCCGACAACAATAATAATACTTACAACAATAATTGCATCAAGGACGAATGTGTGCAGAAGATATAGTTTGATTTCTAAAATTCATGCTACTGGGAAATTATGATCGGAAATCGATGAATAATGAGCTAAAATATAAAGGGGTCTTTTCCGATAAGGTTAACCAGATATGGTTTCACGACAAAGCCCAGCCCGGCCAAAAACTGGGCTATGTATACAAATTTTGCAGTGTTTGCAAAACCCCAAGATATTTATGATGCATTGCTTTCAAGGCTTTCCGCCAAAGTTTCACAACCCACCATGAGCGTGCATTGCTCCCACGAATCACGTATTCCGAGATGTGAATAGAACACACGATAACAGAAGTAAATTCACCAATAATAAATGAAAATTAAATATTAAGATTATATATAATAGAATTAAACAAATCCTCACATATTTTCAATGTATACTTTTATGATTAAAGAAAATTAAATATGTATTTTCTCCTTTTAGCCAAGCGACCCACATTATGCCTTACAGTTTACACATGATCTTATAGAAAATTATATTTGAGAGGGAGTTTTGTTATAATTGACGAGATATATTGCTTGTAATATTCAAAAGCATCTCGTAAATTGTTTTTCAAATTCTGAAAATGTACTCACTTTTATATGATTCCCGGAAATGATAATACATTAAATGAGGATTCGAAATATTTACATAAAACAATTTGAGGTATGATAAAACATAATATATTGAGTACGTGTGTATATATATATATATATATATATATATATATATATATATATATATATATATATATATATTTAGGGCAACTAGGTCACTGCCATATCAGTTGTGTCTCTCTTGTGCTGACGAAGGGATCATCCCGAAAGCTCTAACCTCTACAAATGCCTCTCTCCAACACCCCAGCGGCTCTACTTCCGGAAAGTGTTCACTGGGTTTCCTTCAACACCTAATTGCCCTAAATATCCTTACTTACCTTTCCTCTTCCGTAGTATTTATATATATATATATATATTATCCTATGCTATTAACATATCGCTCTACCGTAGCAACAAAACTCTGACGATCGCGAAGAACCTTAATCGCTTATCCATCGCTAATTTGATAAAAAATGCTTTGGGTGCGATTCGTCTAACATGTAACTATACACTATTAAATTGAGTGAATTGAGATAAAGCGAAAAGAAGATTTCGACAAACCAAAAAGAAGCGTTGAGTTTTCAAATACGAGTGCCCAAATATGGAGTTTTGAAGTGATAAAAACTATGAATTGTTTTCATGCTTGCTTCGTACTTTCTCATATACGAAGTATATTGAGAATGTATTGTTATCGCGAAAAAAATCGACCTCGATATTTTTACGGAAGTACGCGTTTTAGGTGTTGCTGAATCCGAACAAGTGGTTTTCGCAATGCCGTCTGTCTGTTACTGGCTGTTACTGGCTCTGGAGCCTAAACGGCAGACGTTGAAGAGTAGAAGAATTGATTACAAAAGGAAACTTTTTGAAAAATTCGAAAGCTCCGAATTCGTTGAAGACGTACGCGGCATAGTCGTCCCCATCGGTGTTAGTGAACGTAATGTTAGATCAGAGTACAGGAGAAAATATGTCGAAACAATCGCTAGAACAGAGAAATACTACAGATCCTTTTTCCCAGACGCGATAAGACAGTCCAAGAGAGGAATTAGTTAGAGTTCACTTGGTGTTGTGACACCCCCTGCCAAACGCTTCTAGCGGCTTGCAGGGTATTGATGTAAATGTAAACGATAAAGCGAAAATGAATGGAATCACGTACTTAAGCATTTTATCATACTGAGCAGAGACTATGATGAAATGGTTGACATTGATCAGTAATTAAGGGAAGTTTATTCTACGCGTTTTTAAGAACAATTTGATTTTCTCAAAAACGGCTCTAACGATTTTGATCAAATTTCGTACAGTTACTTGAGTTTACGTCTTCAATAATACTACATAGTTCATGTTTATTCTAGAAAACTTTAACAATAATTTGATTTCCTTAAAATACGAAGTTGCCGCTTCGTTAATATGTGATTCACTTTGGAATACAAGTGGGTATTCTAGCTTTGCACATTCCACGTTCTTCACAACGCCAAAATTTCTCACGCTCATCGCTACTTAACCGCTCAAACACATACACAAAACCGTCCACTAATAGTTTCTCCTTTCCACGGATAGACAGAATAATTTCCATTTTAAGGGATTAGTAAAAGTTAGAAAAACTTTCGGAATGTTATTGTAAAGTGAATAAAAATGTTCACTGAGCAAGTTAGCAAGGATCCACAGACGATATCACACCGTGAATGGGAACTCGGAGGACGGATGTTTACCATACGGTAGCAAAGATAAGACTGCCATAATCATGGTCGATCTTAGGCTATAGCTCGATTGTTTAGCGAAAGGCCGAATTGTCCTACCTTCCATGGTCATCGATACCCTCACGCTCCCATACCCTGTCGCCATGGGGTCCAAACCTCAACCAAATTCACTAATCCTCAAGTCCCTTGGTTCGTTCCACAAATTTGACATTAAGATAATATCTAACGACTTCCAGAAATTCCATGGGGAAATTTACTCATTTGAGAATTCCTTGAATCTTATGAATGCCTAGTGGGAGTAGTTTTATTTTCTAGTTCAGTTCCTCGTGCAGGTGGTCAATAGAGGAGGAAGCTTCTTTGATACTAAGTATAACAACTACTGAAATATATTTTTAAGGAAACCTTTATTTATCATTTTATACATGCAAAATATAATAGTTACAATAATAGTTAATAATTATTTTGATATTTATTAGTCACTTGCTTCAGTGCTATCACTTTCATTCTCCAAATTTATATTAACAAGTATTTCTTCAATTCCGTTCATTACACATTCTCTTTGAATGTACTCATTTTCTGTATTTTTTCTGGCATACTGTTCTCCACTCATTTTCACCTATTAAATTACGTTTCTCCTCCACTAACTCCTGCGTCGTCGCCTGCCATTGTAAAACGATCGAGCTATAACCACGGCAAATTATGCATGAATCTCATCGAGAGAATTTTTTGAAGCCATTAGTGCATCTCAATAAGTCGATTTTTAAAAATAGGGTATCCTCTCAGAAAGAAAAATTTATTCAAATGGTAATTACACAAAAACCTTGTTTTTGTGCTTTTTGATAGGCAAAATCATGCAATAATTTTCAAAAGTTTAAGACAACTTCTCTACATTAATGGCCGCCAGTCAACCATTCCTATGACTGCTGATATCAAGCACGTACACAATATAGGAAGTCTAATTTGGATTATACCCCTAGTTCCATTATAAACTCAAATGATACAGAAAATAATTTCTTCAGAATACGAATAAAATGTACTGAATAGACGCTTTAATAAAGTTTTCTAGATCAAAAGAGGAGATAAAAATTTGCGTAACAGCACATTTTATAATTATATGCATTTCAAAAATGAATCTAACTCATGATGATCATTCATGCGGGTTGACTTAAAGAATTTAATTTTACAGTCAAGATAACCTAATAAAAAAGAATTTCGGAATATTTAATTGGTTATTCTGAATTTTAGAGTTTCGTTTCTAGTTTAACTCACATTCGTTTACCATAAAAATTCCCTTAAACACTCGACTTACTAAAATTCAAAGACTTTCTCTCAGTTTATCAATACATACTGATGTTTTTCAACTTGGACTCGCTTCTAGAAAAGTAAAAACATTAAACTACTACACACTATACATTTTATATGCTTTGTATATCGTTTGTATTGCAGATAATACCATAGGTAAAAATTACAATTCGGAAGTAAACTTTTATCTATCTTCTCTAAAAATTCAACTCTGGAATGCACTTAAAAACATCCGCCGCAAAAAGTCTCGCGGCGAGACGGCTGCGGCGAAAGGTCTCGCGGCGAGACGGCTGCGGCGAAAGGTCTTCGCGGCGAGACGGCCGCGGGGAGATGGCTGCGTCGAGATGTCCTAGACCCTCCCGAAAGCTCTAACCTCTACAAATGTGTCTCTCCCACACCCCAGCGGCTCTCCTTCCGGTAAGTGTTCACTGGGTTTACTTCAACACTTCTTTGTCCTAAATATCCTCATTTAACTTTCCCCTTCCGTAGTATATATATATATATATGACGAAATGATTTCTTATCACGACTAATAATTGAAAAGATATATAATATATTTTTGGAAAGTAATTGCATTAATACTCTTCAAACAAAATTGTGTACGTTTTGAACAAGAGGCGAATCAGCGTAATTATTTTTCTATCGACATGTCAATGATTATAGGACGGAATTCCACCACTTTTTCGCTAGGTCATTAACACCTAAGATAAGTTTATATTGCTGCTGTCAGGAAATTTATTATGGCCCGAGTTTTCTTTTCTTCTATGTCTCACTTTAAAGATGTGAGAAAAAGCCAAAACTTTACTTGCGAATGTACATTTAACCGAAGCAGTATTAAATGAAGATATAGACATGAATGAGGGACACATTCTATTTGAAAAATACCTGAAGAGTTTTAAACAGTTGGGAATCTATTTAATAATGTAAATTACTGCCAAGAGCAAAAGGATTTTTCCGATCCACCCTCCTGAGGGTGATTTAAATGATTCTTCCTCTCAAGCGTATCAGCGAGGAGAATAAAACAATAAAGCTTTAAAATGCTTGGTACGATTTACATAATTAATTAATGATTGGCGCAATTTAACACTCCATCTATTAATTAATATCCATTCGGCAAAAATAATCACATTAAAAATCTCTGTTATTTAGTATGCAGTTGGACGGAAAGGTTATTTTATTTCAATTGGATTTTTAATTTCTACGTCCGCTGAGATTTTGAAATTACTCGAAAAGGAAAATAATTATCATTGTTTCATTATCATGCATACACGATGAATGCTACATGACGAAAATGAAAATGCATTTGGAGCACACACATCAAACACCGCTGATTTAAAAAGCAAAGTATAATTAAATACAATAAATAAATTGTAGTGTCCAACACATGACTTTCTCCATATTTGGAGTATAGATATTTAAATTATTATGAATAGGATTATAAGGCAAAATTATTATTCCGAATCGTAAAGGAATACAGTCGTTCTTATTGCCGTAAATTATATTTGGAATATGTTTACAGAATTCACAGCTACATGGTGGTGGCGCTGTATACTGGAAATTACGAATAAGTTAAATATCTCCGAAATGGATGGTTCTACGAAAATTTGTTTCAAACAAAACTCGGAAGAAATATTATTCTCTCCAATCTTGGCCCTCACGAAGATTACCAATAACGACGTTTTTAAGATATTTGACGGAAACCGAAAAAACCGATTATTTTTAAATCATTCCTAAACAATAACTGCTATGGAAAATTGTTTCAAATGAAAGTTGTAGGAAATTATATTTTCTACATTTTTTGTAATAGTCAATGTACACAATAATGATGTATTATCGGAGAAATATCGCAAAAACCGAATCGGGTTAAAATAAACCTCGACCTCCGGTTAACCGGTATTGTCCAAAAACTAATGTTCTTTGTACTCATGCTAAAGTCTTATATATGAAATTTGGTATTAATAAGACAAGTACTTTTTAAGTTATAGCGCCCACAATCACATACATCCACACACACAGACATCATTCCGAAAATAGTCTAAACGTGTTCTAGGGACCTCTAAACGTGTATTTCCGTTGAAATCTCGAAATCGATTTTTTTCGTGATCACAATACTTTCCCTATACCAAGTATGGAGAAAGTAAAAAGTTCATATGGACAGAGGCCTGGAAACGCTTCCCTTCCGAGTTACAGCCCCTTTTCTTCACCCAGTCTCGGCATCAGCAGCAATTTTCTTGGAACCATTGGGCCACTGAATTGGGAATTAACTGATTGGACCATTTTTCCTGCCACCTACGTTCAATGGCCAAAAATACAGATATTTCTTGGAGGAGGAGCTACCTGCATTGCTAGAAAAGGTTCAATTGGAAAGACGCCGTCAAATGTGGTTCATGCATGATGAAGCTCCAGCACATTTCAGTCTCAATGCTCGAGAATTTCTCGACAATACGTACCCTGACCGTTGGATTGGTGGAGGAGGACCAACTGTATGGCCTGCACGCTCTCCTGATTTAAATCCCCTGGATTTCTTCTTACGGGGACACCTCAAGCCTCTGGTTTATAGCACCCCAGTTCCTAATGCACAAGTTCTCCGAGACCGTATTGCGGATACTTTTCAAACAATTCGGAACACTCCCAGAATTTTCAAACATGTTCGACAATCCATGATAAGACGCTCTGAGGCGTGTATTGCTGCTAAAGGAGGCCATTTTCAATTCGAACACTTGTTCTGATGTAGATGTAAAGGAAAGTCCTTAACTTGTAATACTTGTAATTTCACATGTTAAAGGTTCACTTAAATGTGCATTAAAAAACATTTCTCCAAAATTCATCATCAGTCATTAAAAACATGTATGCAGGAATTTCCGGACCTATGTCCATAAGACCTTGAAAGGCGTTCTTACCTTCACTTTATCGATAAGAAAAACCGGAATAAAGTGTTAAGTGGTGTAGTCAGGTTTTTATACCGATTTCATTGACCTTTCTAATTATTAAAATATTTTCTTTTTTCATTTTCTCCATTTGAGTTACATTGGGATGAGTGCAGCTTATTTTTCATTTGAATTTTAAAATTACTTAGAAACATGGTATGAACTTGTTCTATGAAGAAAAGAACAATGTTTATTTTTATTGAAGGCAGAAACTGAATCCTGATTGAATTGGCGTAAAAATGCGTTTAGAATCAGAAAAATACGTGATTTTATCAGCTTTATGAAAATGCCAATTATAAGCTACCATGACAACGCCTATTGTCCGAAGTTGAAAGCCCAATGCACTTATACGAGAAAAATTTTAACGTAATATTGTTTTCCAATTTCTGTGTGCGATTTTGCTTTGCTTACATGACAACCTAATATTTGTTGATTTAAATTGAAATATTACTAATAAATAGCTTTTAATGATATTTTCGTGTGGCGTAGAGTTCTCCAAAGCAAGCTGTTTTTAAAACTACGTACGTAGCTTAAATAATTAGGCGTAGATTCTCCAAAAATTTAGATTGGATAAATAGTTTGTTTCCAAAGCATTGATGGGTACTTACGTATTATCACCAGGACCTTACTTTGGTATTATCTTATTTACGTATTATCCCCATGCCATACAAATATTAACAGAATAACAACGCATTGTTGGATTTACGATATTTTATTTTCAAAACATTAACAGAAACTGATTGGCCGGTCTCGACATTTACAAACCCAATCACCGGACAACGGGGAGGGATACTTTGGTTCCGGGTGAGGCGAAGGGCGCAGTAGCGCCCGGAGACGGCTACCCATTAAAACAAAGCGAGCCGAAGGCTCGTCAATATATTCTTCCATTTTTCGCTTTGCTTTAATGGGTAGTCGTCTCCGGGCGCTGCCGCGCCCTTCGCCTCGCCCGGAACCAAAGTATCCCTCCCCGTTGTCCAGTGATTGGGTTTGTAAATGTCGAGACAGACCAATCAGTTTCTGTTAACGTATACGTAAGTATAGCATGGGGATAATACCAGGTCCTGCGAAGGGTCCTGGAGATAATACGTAAGTACCCATTGTTCATACAAACAATTTTCTCGTAACAGAACTCATGAATGAGAGAATCGAGCTAATTGTCAAAAGATAATATTCACTCTGTGATTCTTAAATGTTCTCTATTTACTTTTTTGTCTTTAGTTAAATTACTTAATTTCATTTGTTCCTTTGTTCATCCACTTTCTGTTGATTATTGTGTTCTTGCTGGTTTTACTTTTAGTTTTCGTTTCGAAGATATCGTCACCAAACTTCGCATAGGTATATAATTTTACCCTGCGGGTAACATAGGCTATAACACGATAAATAATTTGGGAGACGGAGACCTTAATTCAATAATTATTTTCCCTGAAGTTTACACGTAATGGAGAAAGTGTATTATACCCCCCCCCCCCCCTTCAAAATGGCGGCACTAGATAACATATATTACTTGGAAATATCATGTCAACCATAAATACGACATTGTAGTGGTTGTTATTCAGGTAAGTGTAATTATTTTTTAATTCATTCTATATAACTTTGAAAGGATATATTGGCGAGCCTTCGGCTCGCTTTGTCTTAATGGGTAATCGTCTCCGGGCTCTACCGCGCCCTTCGCCTCGCTGGAACGAAACTAACCCTCCCCGTTGTCCGGAGATAGGGTTGGTAAATGTAGCGACAGGCCAATAAGTCATGGGTTTGTTCGAATTTCTGGGTCTCCGAATGTTTTCAATGATATTGTGATCAATCAAGAATTGCAAACACTTTTCTTCATTACCGAACGTAAACATAAATTCCTCAAGAGTTGGAATCATGTTGGAACGGTAAATTATCATCGACTGTTAAACTAACGAATGAAATAAAAATGTAAACAACAACATAGTAACTGAAGAAAGGAAAACACGAAATCATAAACAAAAACATAGAAACCTTGTGGGGGGATATCATACACTTTGGCCAACGTAATTTTCGATTTTTCACAATGTAAGATTTTCTTCATTCATCTAAATAGGTAAATGTGGAGCGGTTTTCTTCATTTTTTATTTATTTGACGGTTAAAACTGTGTACTATGTTATTCTTGCGATGTTTACATGTTACACGGTCGAAGTTTTAGATTCACTAAATCCGTTGAAATTCAACGGGCACTCCTGCTAGTTATAATATATAATATAAAAGAATTCTTCCTCGTCTGGCCTGCGTAAATTTCTGTCCAAACGGGTTGGAATTAATTGGCAGGGGCTCTCCGCGTGGAAATGAATATTCGGCGGTCCTTATTCACCAACATCGAACCTGTGGCCGCGACCCATTGAAAACACCGACCGAATTTATCATAATTTTTCCATTCAACTCTGAAAAATAAAAAAATTAAATATCCCCATCGAGACAATGTATTTAGAAAAATGAATGGGATTTTTCATTTGCCTCTTTCAGTGGGAACAGCTGACTATGAAATGAAGAGCTAATTAGCATGCGCACGCATTTTAATTATGAACACTCCCACATGAGGTGGACTTTCATCCAATTTTCGTCAATATATACCGGTAATGAAAAACGCGGTTAATGTTAAATGCAGCTATATTATCGTAAACTCCGTTTAAATATAAGGTATATTAACAAACCGTTGCTAAAATATAAAATATTTTTGATTTTGATTTGTAATGCTTCCTGAATTATTTTGGCGAATGACCATATCGTTTGTTTTCGCAAAAACTTTTCATTTCTGATCTATAGACCCATAATAACGTCAAAGAGGCATTTCAACATTCAATTCAAAATTTTTCTACCTTGTGCCAAATCCCTCCGATGAACCTTCCAAAAAACCTTCCCTTAATGTTCTCATCACTATCCCCTTTCCAAAAACACAGATCCCTACTTTCTCGATTCCTCCTTGACCAATCCCTAGCAACCTTTCTCTTCAAAAAACGTCCCAGTCAATCTCAAACTTCATCCATTTCTTCTCCATAGTTTTAATTACAATGGTCGAACAACACTTTCCCTTATAAAATTACCTGCTTCAGAATTGCCTTCATTCTAGGTCAACTTATTTTATTTCGAAGGTTGATAGCAAAACCTATCATCCCCGACGCATAGCCACATGTGGCTAGCCCATCTTTATTGACTGGCTCGCAAGCACACTCTATGATTTGAATTTTCAACAAACGAATTTTGCATAGAACCATTTGTGCGACAGAGGAGTCACATCTATGCAGACATTAAATTCGGCCCTTTAGATCGCGTTCGATCGATCCACACCTTGATTTTCTCTTGATAATTGCCATGTTTCGGAATATGAAAAACTAGCGAATAATTTTCAATACGAAACGTTGGATTGGATTTGCAAAACCACCAATTCTTTTGTCAACGTTAAATTTCACCGTATTTCTAAAAACCTACCTAAAACTTGTTTTATAACTAATGTTTTAGAATAATTTGGTATAAGCCCATCATTACAGTTCCGGTTTCTTTTAACAAAACGAAATTTTAACCGATCGGTATTGAGTGTCGGATAGGGAAAGAAATCTATATTGCCGTATGGCTCGTTACAGATAACCTATTTTCCCGCATACATCCCAGAACCGATTCAATCAGATTTTCCGACGCACTGGGAAGATTCTAGAATCAGCGGAATGTAAATCTTAGTCGGTATACTCTTTCGTTTCATCCAAAGAAACAGGTATGATGAGATCCAGGACCTTCCTTCTCAAACGCATCGAAGCAACCCCCTTCCTCCTCCATCGTATAACGGAAGGATTCGCCCTCTCATCAAGAGGACTCTGCTGCACTCGGAGAAAGAGAGGAAAAAACGCAACCTTTAAAGGGTGAATCGGACGCAGAGATTCTCCGTCTGACTCCAGCGAAGGAGAAGAAGGGTACGAGCCGTTCGGATCAAACTCTTTTTTTTTTGAGCGACAGAATCATTAAGGTGTTCCCCGGAAAAGAAAAAAACAACTCGAGAAAGTCAATACAAAAAAAAGGTCACAAAGTAGAATCTCCTTTCCCCCTCGCCAAGATTCCACGACTACCATCCGTCCATCCTCAAATTAATCGTTCCTACGTAACAAATGAACCGAATAGATTCATTTTGTCGACGCAGCGCCCTAAAATTCTGGTTAAAAACAAGAATTAATTCACTTTATGAATACATATGTATATATAATAATAACTTATAATTTATTAAATCAAGGAATTTAAAATTTCCACTCGAATATTTGTTCATCCTTTGTGTCTTCCTTTTGCTAGCGATACAACATTGGGAGATGATTATGATAGATGCAATTTTCGAGAACAATGCTTCAGAATTAAATTTTAATTTTCTCGGATAAGAGAAAGAATAAGTACCTATGGCAAAATGAATTATTTTAAAATTGCCTTTAAACGTTAAAACGGTTTAATTCCTCGCATAATAATGAAGTTTGCAATTAGCGGTAGTTAAAGCGATGACTGTAACTTCGACATCTGCAAAATGGTTGGTACAAGCAGACACGACTGTAGATTATCTAAAGAAGTATCGGTTAATCACCACTGAAGACAGCTCTCTTGTCGCAAAAGTGAGTAGGTACTTCTCTGATTTCGTCAAGCGTTTCGTGACTATTGGAGTTTCCATCATCATTATTTGAGCACCAGCTAAAAGATGATTTTGATATTTTATCTTTCAATACGCCGATGTTACCTTTTTAACTTCAATCTATGCTACTTGCTAAAAACTATCAATTCAGAAGAATTTTATGGAAGGATTTAATTTCAAGTTAAGCTTTGTAATATGGCCAATAATTTCTGATTCCAACACGAGTCAAACCGAAAAAATATTTTTAAAACAAAGAAGTTTTTGCTCCACTGATGCGCCGTTTATTCGATATAAGCGAAATGCAGTAAACCCTTCTCCAACACGGTTTTACCCAACGCAGATTTGATTATACATGGTTAAATATAGGTGACACTTTTTTACCTAACAGGCATTCTGCGTATATCTTAGCCTAATAAAACACGATATTTTTTCACTAGGCATTTAAATTTGCGAAACGGGATCTTGCACTTAACACTCGCGTTGCGCAAGGGACTACGTTCCACGATCCTAAAATTACTTTACCACAATTATTGATACCACAGAGGACATGTAATTAATTAAAAATGTTATACACACAAATTCAAATAATTTTATCTTTATCGATTAAAATATGTACTTGACAATATCAGAAAATTAAATAAACCTATACTAATTCATTGAACAATTAAAAGGTGATAATTATTTTTTAATAGTTCAATTAATAGTTAAATAAATATTGAAAATTTTTCATTAACACAATAAATTAATGCATGAAATTTTTAGATCAAGTAATAACCCAAATAATCATGTGTGAAGAAATAATTTCGCAGCGAAATTGAAAACCGACAAACAAGATTACATAGTTATTATTAAACTGAGTTCGCATTTGAAATAAATGTCCAAGGATAAAATCTGTTGACTATGCATACATATTGACAAATCCAACATTATCTTGAAATTTCTGATAAACTAGAACATTTTTGAAAACTGAATAGCAACTATATTGGTGTCCTAAGCGATTTTTTGTTTTTTTAAATAATTTCGTCGAATTAATAAAAACAGAACAAATACATCAAGCTTTTAGTACAAAAACTTAATGTTTTAGACATTCGTTCAAGATATAAAACATAAATACAAAGAAGGGTCTCTAACTGTAGTAACTATAAAAAAATCAGAAATACATTTCTAATTTGGATTAATGCAAACGATACGAGTTTTCCGAAAGACTTTTCTTTAACTTATCGTGTGATTTTGAGTAATAAAATCGCAACTGAACTGTAACAGAATAATTATAAGATAATTGGAGTTTATCGATCAGTCCTACTCATTGACACTGCTGAGTATTATCAGATTGCTTGTGGTTATGGAACGGAAAGGATCGTGAATATTCCAAAAATCATTGTAATAAAACTAAAAATAGACAAAATTATAATCCTAAAATTATATTTCTGGGAGTAAGATAGTAATGACTTCCAACATTTGTCTTCCTAAAATGTTGGATGTTAGTGATTGCGTAAACAAACCAGGATTGTTCTCCTTCCTTGCTTCTGATTCCTGAGATTTATCAGCTAACTAGCGATAAAGAAATTGGGGCAGAGCAACAGAGGTTAAAAATAATTTTGACCTACTTATTCATTGTTTCGCCAAGTCAGTTTTAAATAATACAAATAGCTTACTTACTTCGCAGAAATAATTTAACCACTTCATTAAATTATCGGACAATTATAAAATATACTCAAGGTTTTCGAAATTTTTAAGTATTGTGCAAAGAAAATATACGCGATTCCATGATTAATTTTTTTTATAAAGTATATATATAATAGCCTTTTGACGCATATATTTTCAATAAATTGGCGATTGCTCGGGTAGTTTTAGAAGAAAATACTCCTTTTAGTGGTTTTGAGAAAAAAGATATAATTATGATCTAAGAATAATATTCCGACTATTTTAAATATGTATAATTAGAATAAAATCCGTAAAAATATTTTATAGCATTTTGACCGCAATAAATTTCAATATTGAACGCTGGATCCGTCGCTTTAACACGTTCTGTTGTCTTTTCACTTAATCAAATTTCATCTCACGGAGAAATTTCCAGTCTGTTTCGTAAATAAAAAAAAATATTCATTCAAATTCATTTCGAGGGAGAGCAATTACACTATTTCTCGAATTAAATTAGATATATTTAAATATATATCGCCCTTTGTTCGCTAATTATAACGGATATTTATTATTATCGTTTACTAACACGGAACGAATTAAATTTCTCGCCATGCCAGAGGAACCCAAGCCCCTCGAGGGGCAGCTACATGCCATACCAATTAAAAGACAACCAAATACATTAATTGGCACGGCGGACTTTATTTTTTTACGCATACATGTCCACATGTAAACAACTCACCATAAAAATGCAAATGGACTTCGTACAAGCCACAACAAAGAACCGCGATTGGTTACTTGTTAAATGTAAACCGAAACAAGACTGAAAGAAGTATTGGGTTGGATATAAAACATTGTTACATATTAGACAATCGGTCTGACAATTTTCGCAATATTAACTTCAGCTTTCGCCTCGGATATTCTCTATCGTGGTCGTCATATCAAAGTGCAGCCATTCCTAATCGTTAAAACCTAATTTTCTCTACCGCCGCAATTGTTATTTGCATAACTTCACCGCTATATTTTGCCGTGAGCGTAAACTTCGAATGACTTAATTCGAATTTCTTCGAATAATTTATCTAGCACTATTATGGAATCAATCATCGCTCGACTTTTGTTCTTCAAACACATCTTTCCATTGGCACTGCCCCATGCACTTGGACCTGTTTCGTTCTGAATCTTCTTTTACATCAATCTATCATCGCCATCAGCATATATTTGGGCACCTCTTCGATAATTTTGCAAAGTCCTTCTCTAATGAATCACCTCGCTTAAATTGATAGATTACTTCTCTAGTGTTCCATCACGAAGACCTACTACTGCTTAATAACTTTTCCGATTCACTGGAGAATTATCGAACTCATCTTATGGATGAAATTTTTCAAAAATAAACATCAAAGCAGCAAAAACTCACCGAAAGAAGATTCTTTTTTTAGAACCTCTTTTCGGTGAAGCACCACTGATGAAGGCAGCATTTTAACGGACATGCGCATGTGGGTTTTCATAATTTTTCATGATTATCGAAGATACCTAGGATGAGTGCTTATTTTTCAATTTCTGATACTTAAGTGCTCATCCATGAGCTTTTCCTATATCAACGTTGACAAAAGTTCCAATTTCAAAGAGAATTTCTAAAGAAATACACAATATTCCTCCCCAATAATCGAAACGATTGTTCAATTTTTCCCTTTTGATATTTTTTCATGGATTTTTTTGTGGCTTCCTTCCAAAGTAAACATGTAATCACTTTCGTATTTTTCCTCTCCAAGCAATGCTTTCCAAAACGAGAGAGATGACAGGAATACGGCGAAAGAAAAGATAAAAATAATTTATCAAGAATAACGTAAGAGTAAAGTTAATAAATAACCATAGAAAACGGAAGAGCAGAAAATGAACTACACGGCAATGATCCGTGAAAACGAGTCACACTTGAGTAAAAGCATAGAACGGAATAAAGAAGAACGGAACGATTCAAGAGAGCAAGAAAATATCGATTGAAATCGGATTTATACGCATGTGGAACGACCGATCTCAGAAATTGAATGCACGAAGAAAGTACGTTCATAAACGCTCTATATCGCCGCTATTCCCGTAGCACCACTGGTGTAGTGGTATCATGCAAGATTCCCATTCTTGCGACCCGGGTTCGATTCCCGGGTGGTGCACAAATTTTTTCCGCGCCGTTCCGGGCGTAGAAAAGTTATTTTGTCATATATACATAATGCGTATTTGTTTGACTTGATTATGTGTTTTCCTAAACATGATAGTAGCTATGCTAGCTTTAATCAAACATCAGACCAAGGGCCGGCAACGTTTTTCTGTTGCGTACCACTCTTTATCAATACTCGTAATCCGTGACCCTTCGCGTGTGCCACCCTTAAATTCCTTTTGTCCGTGACGTTTGCAAAAAGCGGCTCTTATATTATAAGTAATCCTGAATACGTCGTATCAATAAAATTGAAATAAAGGTGAAATTATTTTTAAAATACATATTTTTCGCAATTATTGCATATGCATATCTCATTGTTTCAAAATTTAGCCATACGCCAGCGAATCCACTATGCTTACCATAAAGTAATTAACGAAAGAGAGATAATAAAATGGTCCATGAATCAATTTCGATAATTAAGAGTTCGGCCATTACGAACATCTATTTTTCTTCGAAACCAATTAAATATCATCATCCCTTAGCAACGCGCGCTAATAAATTAAGCTATATGTGCGCGCATATACCGAAGGAATGCGAAGCGTTGAAACATCTCTGTGCAATAACGCGACACGAGATACAAGCCCTGTGAGGATGAAAGTGGGTCAAGCGAAAACATTGAAAAGCCTTCAAGTTCAAAATATATGGCCGTACATCGTAAAATTCTCTCGCTGCGTAGATTTATCTTATGTTTTAAAAAATCTACTACACAGGAAATATTCCGGAATGATTTAAACCATACTAAATTTAATTTATCGATACCTTTTGCTGCTGAGAAACAAAGGTATAGGTCAGTTATGTTGTTATTCCTAGAGAATTTATACGGAATCTATGTAGATTACACGAAGAGCAAATTTTTTTATACCCAAACATACATGAATATTTGCAACGTTAAATGGATTTGGAATGTATTTTTTTCTGGAATTTCGGAAGGATACTTAAAAGAAGCATCATACCAACGTTTTTTTTAAAGTTGGATTAAAATTTATAATTTTCATCACAGTTCCTTGGCTCGTGTTATTTGCACGAGACAGAATCGATTTAAAATTAATGCACTTAAATTACTCTACGAACTAATCGCATATATTTAATACCACTGACTAACATGCAGGCACTTATGCAAATACTTTTTTAGCATAATCGTAAAATGGTTCATTATATCCATATTATTCAGCTATTATATATAATAATGACGAACATCACCTCGTCCGTGGGATAATTCCAATTTCGCGAGGTTCTCCAAATCGCGTCTCTGATAAGCATTTAAATGACTGAATTACAATTGCACTTACTGTACATATTCCAGATTAAAAGGCTTTATCAAATTTAACACACTTAAATTGCATCACACTTTAACTATCCAAATTAAACTGATAAAGCATTTTCTCTATTTAACACTTACAATTAGTCAATCTTCCTCAATACTGGAATGCCGTTGGTTATGCAATGCCAAATGGACCCCACGTTGGGAAACCAATTTAAATAATACAAACATAGGCGAGTATTTAATAGTAACTAGCTCAGTATGTCACAGACTGAGATGGGTGTGTCTAAAATCTATGGGAAGGTAGAATGTCGAAAGTGTCGTTTAAAGTGGCAAGCGTTAGTTTGCATTACAAACGCTCAATTGCTAATGTGCTACAATACAGCGTCCCAGACAAACAGAAATTCTTGAACTTTATATTTGAAAAATGATACTCCAAGTTTATTCTTCGTAAATTAATACAACTTTGCCGAGGATATTAAAGATAAATCTTTATCGATGCTGTCCAAGCATTAATAAGTCGCCCGCTCCTCTTATTTATTATTACCAAGACATAAAGAGTTTCTCTGCCTTTAGCATTGTGTCCTCTTGTGAGAGTTAGCAAGAAAAAATATATTTATCCCCCCGCGTTCCGCCATCTAGCAAATAATTTGGATCCTAATGAGCGTGACTTAATGCACGCGCTTGTCTCATTTCAGCTGTTTGTATTCACTTTCACTCTCAACAACGACTCAAAAACCCTTCCTCCATTTTTTTACACGCCTTTCTACTTCCCCTTTCATTCTTCTCTGTCCTCGGAGCTCATTAACTTCCAAAAAAAAGACACCCATAACCCTCCCCTCCCCATCCCCCCCGCTGTTCCTTTCGAAATATATTTCTGCCACGTGCTTTGAGCTCAACCCACCAAAACGAACATGTGCGAATAAATAATTTCTCCGGCGCCCTTTCTCGATGATTGTGCCGGAGCGGGAACTGCATAGGCGTGAAATGCTGTCATTTCAACGTTATTTTCGATTGCTTTGTTCAGGCCTAGAATTTCCATTATATTAAAGAACGCCTTCACAGAGCAGAGGTATTCAAAGTGTGGTACCAATACCCAAAGTGGTGCCAACAAAATCTCGGTGTGATCTTAATTACCTCATACGCCACAATCCCTCATCCACTTCACCTTCACTTTCACTAAATTTCTTAAATAAACTATTCGGAATGATTTTTTTATTGCGTTTTTCAGGGAAATTTCATTTCTTACGACAGAATATGGGGGTACAAAATACTTTATGAAACTGTCCAATGGATATATGCAAAAACAGTTTGAATAGTACTGTGATAAGAGGATCCATAATTAAGAGCAATAATCTATTTTTATAATTTTTGCTTCGTTTAATAAATAAAAAACGATCTAAAACTTAAAATATTAAACAAAATATTAACACTTTTACGTTTAAGGTTGACTCAAAAAGTACTCAGCTAAATGAGGTAAAACGGTGGGTTATGCGGGATAGAAAAGCAATGTTATTGAACATTTTACATTAAAACTACTTTAATGACGGATCGTTTAACATTATACCACCGTTTATTCAAAGTGTTCCAGAAATACGTAAATGCGAGTCAAAACAGCCTAGTAATGTGGATGAGTTCAAATTCGACAAGAGTGAGCGCAGTAGCGTGGATTGTTGAATCTGAGAACGCTTATTTTTTAATTACACACCGATAATTTAGGAGCAACTGGAATGAAGTTGAATAGATTCTTATAGTCTGTTCACTTTCTTAAGTCTCTTGACCTTCATACAGCAAGTAGCCAATCAAGAACGTTTCCCCTTCCATCGCCCCTCACAACTTTCGCGCGGGAGGACAGATACCCAATCACGAACAGCTACAGCAAGGAAACGGCGCGCCGCGGCGGTAGAAATGCCAACGCATGCCGATGTGAACGCTTCGAGAGCAAGAGTACCACTGAGTTCCCCCCACTACCTTTCCATACGAACCGTCTCCTATTGGCTGCTGCTAAGTCTTCAAGGTCAAGAGACTTTAGATAGTGAACAGACTATAAATTAAACATATACCTTATTTTTTTGTCACATGCACATTCAAATCCTTTGTCCGCGTCTGTTTCTATTAATTTCCTAATGTAAATTAATTATGACCTAACTTTAGGGTTTGAGACAAATACAGCTATGAACTTTGTAGTATACTAACAGTTCTGTAATGCTGGAAAATCCCAGAGCTCCTATTCCGAATTACGCAAGTAAAAATTAATTCAGTTAATAACCACAGAAAGGACAAATTCCTCCTAAACGTCTATCGTTCCTCTGCTCATATGTTTGAAATTACTCGACCATTTGGAAAACTGCACAAAATATTTTTTTAATATATACGAATTAAATCTAAAAAGCTCGGATAACAATTTTTTATTTTTGGTTAGAAGCAATGAGAATACAGAGCCCAAAAGCTGAAATTTGATTTTTGGTATACAAGAAATGCAACTTAAAAATACATTTTAATTCTCAATTCAAAATAATTAATGACACACAAAAATAATTTATTTTATCGGTTTGCACTATGACACAAGTATTTCCAATAGAAGACAGAAATGAAGTATCCAATTTTGTAAAACTAGTACGAAACGCAACTTGGGATTTAAAGCTCTGCCTTAGTCATGGTGGAAGGAAGTGTAAAATCAGAAATGAAAGGAATATCCTGCGAAAAAAATTTTAAGTGGTAGCCATACTTAAAAGAGAGAAATAGTTTTCGTAAAATGACAATTATAAAGACATAAATAATTTTTTTGCGATTAAGTGACGATTGCCACTAAAGACTCCAACGAAAATTATCTCCAATTCAAACTGTGAAATTAGTGCTTGTTCAGAACGTTGAAGCGGAAATAAATTCCTCATTTATAGCCAAATTCACCGCTTTGAAAGGAAAACGAATTTTTCTTGACGAGTAGACAATTTGTCAATTTTTCTTCGACTATAGCTAATGATCATCGTTCGGTTGCGAGGAAATCGTAAAAACTACTTATACTGGTTATAAGGTTAGTGTGACTGTTTTTTATTCTTTCTCCTAGAAATTAAAGATGACTTTACGCTTTAATTTCACATCGGAATATCTTTTTTAAATGAAAGAATCCTTTGTGTTTTTCAAACAGAATATTTCACGACATTAAAAGCAAAATGTGACAATAATTTCCTTTAACTAATCTTTAGAGAACAGAGACTGCTCAAAATCTCGTAAAAAAACAGCCACTCGAAACAAACACGTCCCACATATAAAACTTAAAAAAACAATGAAAGCGTTTAAAAAATAATCTCCACGCGCTCCCGTTATATCCGCTTCATTACGAATGCAGTTCAGAAATACTTCTCAAATTATTTAGAGCAACGCTCGCTCGAACGTGGAAGAGACGTTACTGCAGAGGTCGGATATCACCAAAGGGCTAATGAAAGACTAAAGCGGATAACGCCATTAAGGGCCACAGGCGGGTAAGAGAGAAAGGGAGAAAGAGAGAGAGAACGCTTATCCTCTCTTCCCTCCGGCAAACGCATAGCGCGGCACGAGCGAATGCGAGTACTTCCACGACCCAGAGAGGCCCTTTATTATTTTGCACGCGCGAGATTATAAGCCGTAAGCATTACCTCCACCCTTTAACACACGATCCACGCCGAAAACAATAAAACTCAAAAGCGTATTTATTTTACGCGAGGTTCATGAAGCGACGCCGAAAGAAAAAACACAGATAAATCGATTTATCTTCTATATAAACCCAGTCCTGAGGATCCCCATATCTCTGTCCAGTTCCTCATTCTATTCTTACTGCTTATTCCCCCTCCCTCCCAACTCACCGCAATATATATATATATACACACACACACATACATATATATACACACACACACACACTTATATAGAGATGTACGCGCTTTCAGAGTTCTCCAAAAACTTTATTTCTCCTCGTACGTTAGATTTGTTTCTTTCTCTCTCTCTCTCTCTCTCTCTCTTGGCGGATAAAAAAGCCGGAGACGGATGACGAAGTGTCGAGCGCAGTTTGGGAAGAGTTCGATGAGTTATAACGAATAGACGGAAGGGATTAAAGATAGACGTGGTCTGTTTTGATAGATGAGAGTCTTAAAAGGAGAAAATTCGACGGGGGGGAAAAAAGAGACGGAGAGACCCCGGTGTTTGGAAGTAAAGAGTAATCACTCGGAATCATCTTCGAGCGAGCTCTTAAGGAAAGAAGTAACTACCTAATGATTCTTTCTCCTAACGATCGCTCCCAAAGGCCGAAAAGAGGTTTCGTTTAAAAGAGAATTTTACAATGTATTTCTCAGCGGCGCGCCGCGGCGTTTTAAAACCGAAGCGTTAAATCTTCTCTGGAACTTCAACGTTAATTCTAAAAAAAAATGAGGAACTTCGGAAGCGTAAAAATAATAGCGGAAACTCCCTGAAGCATGACGTAAAATTTAAACGCTGCCGACATAAAACTAAATTGTACCCTTCCGTGACAGGAACGTCGAAGATTAAATCGAAACTATTTTTTAAAAAAAGACGGTAAACAGTAGTAAAGTCATCGTCTTTCAGTTCAGTTAAGCCTTCCTGACTTTAATACCAAGACAGTACTTGAAATAGCCGTGGCTTAACAATAAAAATATATCATTTTACGGGGATACTCAAACTCGTTACAAATACCATTTGCTTCGCCGAAGGCACAACCAAGCACAAAAAAAAAAGGACGCCCGAATTTTCGGTCGCCATAGGCATTCCCCGAACGAGTTTCTCCTTCGACCTCACCGATCCCTACGTGCGCATTCAAATTTCCACTTGGGAGGGGAAACAAACAACATCGTGGGCAACAAAACGCGACCCCGTCTGCGCATGTTGATTTCATACCAAAACGCAAACGAATTTGGCGGCGCGAGGCAGTGCAATCTTAGCATTGCGACTGCGCCAACCTGGACAGAACCTAAACGGAAGTGACGTAGACGGGAGAGAAGGGGAGGACGGCCGGGGGAGGGGTCGAAGAGGGAGGCGCGGAGGAGGAGCAGAAGGGGGCGGAGGGGAAGAAAGAGGGGGTTGTGTGTTTCGGGAGCCGGGATGTGGCCACCGCCAGTCTCTCTCTCGGGGCGGCCACGTGACTATGAACCCGACGCTTCCCTGCCTCTCCGGTCTACGCCGGTTTCCTAACAGCTCCGGGGACATCGACTCCGGCGCCCGGAAACTAGGACCGTTAAACGTCGGTCGTTTCTGCGGCGAATCCCGGAATGTCGTTTGATGTGTAAATCCACCCGATAACGACTAGGACCTGAAGTCAAGTTCCACGAAGAAGTGCGGTTCAAAAGAAAAGTAACAAACAAACTGACCGAAGGTAAAAAAAAAAAAGTTGCTTCGCGTCGGCCGGCCGTCTCAGTCTCAGTAACAAACGTCATCTTTCCGCCCACGACCGCCCCTTTAACAAAAAAACTTCGTTCCGCCAACCGGGCCGAAAAAAAAAGTTCTTCACGACACTTTGGATCGACGTCATTCTGTCACGAGGAGAGATAAACAAGGGAGAGAGATAGGAAAAAAACTGCGGTCTTTTCTTCTTCGTTTCTCCGCCTTCCTTTCGTCACTACCGAACAACATCATCTAAACCGTCGACAAACCTACCTCTACTTCCTCTCTCTCTCTCCGTCTTTCTTCGCCCGTCTCCATGCCAACCCATTAGTGAACCAAGTGAGAGGAGTACATATCTTTCGGTGAATCTGGAACCGCCAATCACACATCGATTGGACAACGCCACGACGACGACTCGACGCACGTCACACATAAACATTTAAGTGGGCCACGCGCGGTGTGTTTGTGTGTGTGCGTGTCTGAGGATTTTTGTGACTCCTTTACCTCTCTTCCTCCCTCCAACTCTCTCTCTCTCTCTCTCTCTTGCTCGATCTATCCATCTCTCTCTATCCGTTTCGATCTTTCGCCGAAGAAAACTAACTCGTAAAAAACTATATACTTACTCTTCGTCTTCGGGGTTGCTAAGGTGAAAGACACGAGTGGATTGTGCTTGTCGAAAATTCTACAAAAATTCTACGCAAGGAAACTTTTGTGAAAGCCCATGTAAAGAAAAAATGTAAAAGAGAAGACGGGAGGAAACAAAAGGCGTACGGACGGCCCTTTGACTGCAGCAAAGAAGAAAACGCGACTTTTGTTCCTTTTTATAGCTGTGTGGAAAGTGAAACAATTGTGAGAAAAAAACGGTGAATCGATCGTTCTTATATAAGTATTGGCAGTTTAGAAAAAAAAATATTAATCGATTGTTCTGGACGAGAAACCGGATCCAGATGGTGTGAAGGGATAGGTTTTTGGTGTCGTGAAATAATAGATTGGACGGCTAGAAGAGAACTCATCAGGAATTACATATCAAAGTAAGTCGAACTAATTCACTGTTAACATTTTAATCTACCCAAGTATTTGTGACAGGACGAATAAAAGGGTTAAAATCGACCAATTATTGGTAAACCTCTCGATAATTTGATATTATTTTTAATTTAAAAGATTTCCGTTGAAAAGGAATAATTCCATATTTTGTGGACGAATACTACCAAAAAGGAAAGCCTACACTTGCTAAAATTAGAGATAATGTAATTTACAATTTGCTTCTAAAAACTGCGGACATGAGACAAAATTTTCACATTGAATTGGGTAAGTGCTAACATAGTTGAAGTGCTTTCTGCTTTATAAAATAATGTTGAGGAAATTTCCACTCAAAGTGAATATAAATTATACTTAAACGCTTGTAACAAGTTAACGCGATAAAATCTAATTCGTGTAATAAAGGAAGATTAAAACTACCAACTTTAACTTAAATATTTTGGCAACGGTTTAGCAGGAACTCTTAAGAGTGATGGTATGCGTGAATATCCCGTTGAAAAAATATACCTAATATGCTACATACCACGATTAATAACGAAGTAATAACAACCTAATTTTTGTGTTGGGCAAAAACTATTCACACGAAATAGGTATAAAAATAACTTGAAATTCTCCTTCAAGTCTGATTTGGAAAATGAACTTTCTCGACAAAGTGACGTTTAAAGTTTTTATGGTCTATCTTAAAAATCATTCTTTTTTATTATTGATTTTCGCTGAATAAATGGGAAGAATTATCTTCAGCAAAATCTTAAAAAACCTATTAAAAATGACAAAAACTTTGTTTGAAAGCATTCACACTTTTTCATCTCTGGATGTTCATGAACGACATGTACCTAGACCATATTTTTAAAATCTATATCCCATCCTAGTACCTCAGCCCGTATAATTTGTGAAATTATATTTAAAGAGAAAAACTCTAGGGAATTGAGGTTGAAATTAAACGAGCAGTTTTTACTTGCAAGACACAACGTGAAATTTTAAGGAATTTTCATCAAGAAATTTTTTAGACAAAGTTTTAAACTTTATGACGGCCCCAACCCAAGAATATTTTCAAGTAAACGTCAACTTCCCCTACTTATGACCACTGCGATAATTCCTCCGCCCTCTTTAATTTAATTCAATATTATGGCCGCAGGTCGGTCGTTTCCTAGAAACGACGATAAAAACTCGCCCGAATAAAAAAATAAAAAACAACAACTTTGACAGGAGGTGAAGGAAATAGGATTAACAATAGGCGTTGGTTTATTCCTCGCATGACTAGTGCTACTCCCCTGCTTTACTACCTATTGGAAGCGATGGGGAAAAAGATAGTAGATAAATTTTACGACCTCCGGCGAAAAAAAAAATACTTCCGAATTTATACGCCCAACATCACCGCCGAAAAAAAAATGTCGTCGCGAAGAAAAAACAATTTTCCTCGCGGTAAATCGCAAAAAGGCGGAGCGAGTCGGTTTATGCCACAAAGCTTTGTTTTTTTTCCTTTCTTTCTTTCTCTTTCTCTCTCTATTTTCCTCACCTATAACAGGAAACTGGTAACATTCTCGCATCAATCGCCTCCTTCCGCGCGGATATTACGGCATGATGCGTACCCGAGGAAAAGGCATGTCGAGACGATTTTCTATTTTTATTTCGCTCCTTCCCGTAAGAACTTACGAGGGCTCCTTCATTTCTCTCTCTCTCTTTCTTTCTCATGACAACCTTAGGCTCTTTCCCTCACTTTTTTCCTGCAGACAGGAGAGAGAGAGGAAAAGAGGCACTGATATGGGTGGACGTAGGAAGCAAAGTCATATTTGCACTAGGTGAAAGGTGTTGATAGTTGCGCGCGGTAAAAGAGTGAACGGGGTTGGATTGCGTGGGAAGAAAAAGAAGACAGAGAGGGGCAAAGGGTTTTCGAGACGTAGGAAGTGAAGAGAGAGAACAAAGAAGGAAGAGAGAAAAAAGGGGAAGGAGACCCTCTTTCACTCCACACGAACGGGATTTGCTCGGAGGGAAAAAAGTGGTGAGGAGTTTTGGAGTCGGAAATCCTCGAAACGACGACCGATTGATCCTCGGGAAAGGGAAAGGATAGAGGAGGGAATACAGCATATAAGGACTAACCGAGCCAACTTAAAACTCGTAGTCCGCATGAAGATGACGCCTTTCAGTCCTTACCTGATAGAGACCCGCTCCCTAGATTTTTCTAATGTACACAACTATATTTTCCCCCTCCCTCTTTCTATACACTCACACAACTATATATATATATATATAAGAGATTGCAACTAGTAGTTGAGAGCGACAGGAGGGAGCCAGTGGACACACTTGGTGTTGTGGACGTCCATGGCGATAGAGGAAGGCTTTTTCTTGGAGCTTTCGGGCATCCGCACTTCTTCGGCACAAGAGTATAACTAAAACTAAGTGTCTCACTGGGGGTAGAGATGATGGGAAGAGGAGATGGGGTTCATGGAAAGGAGGCTAGGGTATTTGAGGTGGGGGTGTTAGCAGAGGTATAGACCGGGAAAGGAAAGAGAGCGGAGGATTTCTATGTGGGCCAATTCCCATTGGCGGAGTTGAGATGCGGGAGAGTCTTTTGGGAGAGCCCGGATTGTTTTGACTGTAAAACATCTATTGAAGAGTAGGGAGTGGCTTACCGCATGGTCGGCCACTGAAAGGGGGAGTTTATGAGCGACACTGTCCCTATGTCCGTTCATGCGGGTGTTGAAGGGTGTGGTGGTAAGGCCCACGTAAAGCGCCGGACATTTTGTGCAGTTTAATAAATAGATTATATTTCTGGAGTTGCAGGTTCCGTGGGACGTAATTGTGTAGGTGATGTCTGTTATCGGGCTGGTGAAAGAGGAGGAAGTCTCTATGATGGGGCAAGTGAGGCACTGTGGTATTTCGCATGGGAAAGACCCTGCGGGGGGTGGTGTTGGACCTGTGGGGAGTTCTTTGCGCCATATATATACTGTAACTTGGGTATGGCGAAGGTAGAATTTGCCATGAGCGCCGCTTGCAAAAAGCGCCAAACATTCCCGCAAAAAGTGCGAAAAGTTAATTTTATTGCGTGTTATTTCAATACGCAAACATTGATTTACGTATAATAAAAACGCTATTATTATGTATTAAAATGAAGAAAAAATTATATCCTACATAAATAAGGCGTTCCCGATAGCGACCCGCCCACAAATATAGAGACTACGAATTTTTTAAAATTTACTCATATTACTATACTTTTACATCCTATAAAAAAAGAAAAGGATCGGTTCCTAACTTATGACGGGCGACGGGTTTATTAAGAACGATGAAATATAAAACTGACGAATTCGTACATTTATTTCGAGGAATAAAAATAACGCTTTCCACCTCCCCCTTTCCTATCTCGGAACGAATGAGATATAAAACGATTTACGACGAGTGGGAAAAAAACTCATTTAATCCCATAATTCCAAGCGCGCAACATGTCCCGGTGATGACAAGCGACGAGGCTTGGAGGGGTCCGAGTAAAAATTGCGTCGCTCGGAAATCCGGGCGTGAAAGAAACGATCGAGGCATGCGATAAGGGTGGACTAGATGGACAAAAGGAAAGAGAGACAGTGGGGAATGGTAATGAATTAATCTTCGATGGAGGATAATCTGCGAAGAGAGTTCGTTTTTTTAATGAACGAAAAGATTAAATCGGACGCAGGAAATCCGAAACGGAATATGAGTTGACGCAAGCGATACCGCGAGGTATTAATTAGCGCTTTTGATTATCCGATTTAATTCCGATCGGATTTATTTTATTTTTAACTCTCTTTTTAACGTTTCCGTTAATACAAAAAAAAAGAAATCCATCCCGTTGTCAGCGAGAAACAGGAGCTCTCTCTCTCGCTCTGGTGAATTTGCTCGCGCGGAAACAAATGCGATGCGTTTCGCGTCCACCTTATCGGTTATATAACTCGCACGCGATATTGCGGTTTTCCTCGTGACCGCGCTCTCGCACGCGAATCATTATCCGGAAAAACCGAGTTCCTGCTTGACAGCCAGGCTCAGGCCGAATCGGAGAGAGAGAGAGACAAAAGGGAGACGCTATTTTTTTATTGCTCGAAAAGAAAGGAAGAGGATGCAGAGCGACTCGAATAACGGATTATTTTTGATTGATCACCCACCAGAGGGCGCGGTGGGATGAATCGCGCGACACACAAAAGATTGATGCTTCGTTCATTTTCGACGTTATCGCCGTCGCCTGTTTTTTTTTTTCCTTTTTCGAAAAGGAAAGAAAAACGAAAAACGTTGTTAAATTAGTTAAGGGGTGGGATCGCGAATCGGAGCCATCATTTCGATGGGGAATTCCTCACAGAAACGTGCGGAATCGTTGGCAGTTATTTTTTATGCGGTGCAGAGACTGCGTGTTTTGAGGTCCTGGCTCACACCGCACGCGAACTTTTATTTTTTTTTACAAAACGAGTTGACCTTCAAATTAACGTGGTAAGCGGCGGTGACTAACATAAGTATTTCTTTGTTTTTTTCGTTATTATAAAAGCCCCGGTAACCCCGACCTCGTCTCGGCGGTGGCGTCAGGAGACGCCGAAGGCAAATTAAAAACATTTTTTTTTTTAATTCGCGTTTTTCGTTGCGAAGCCGTAAAATTTTCCGTCGTTATGCAACTCTATCTGCATTTTTCCGCCAAAGTACGCGTCCTCCGATCGGTAAAAAATAAATAAACGCACTTCCTTCATTGCCTTTTCGGCGAAGATTCGAGTTGAAACCGGATCGATCGGGTGATAACTCATCCCAAAAGACGGTTCTCGGATATACGTACATCGATTCCGACGGAAGACCTTATAGGAACGAACTTTTATAAAATAAAATCAACTTCGACGTCTTTCGTAAAACAAGGGAGAGACAAAAATGTTGGGAGGTTCCCCTCGTGACGAGAAGCATCGCGAGATTGTCGTTCGGTTCTTCTTTTTTTTTTAAATCCTAGTTAGAATTTAAGGGAATCCGATACTTCCTTGGCGTGGTAACCGATATTGAACATCTGCAGGAGAAACGCGTTTTTTTATTTTTAAAAGACTCGATTGTTCCCTCCTTAGGAGGAGAGAAAATTTCGGATAATTTCGACGATAATATTGTCGATCCGCGTTGGAGGTCGAAAATGTTCTCCTCCGAGATGCTAATATAAAAAAAGGCATCGCTAACGCTTACTGCGCCGTGTTTCACGACAAAAAATCGTCCCTTTGGCTCGAAGTGTTACGCTCTAACGCATTCTTTGTGTTCTTTAGGGAATCTGAAGAGATGAGTTTTCGTTTACTTCTCGAAATTTTCAATAACTAAGGATTGAAAGGTATTGACAAGAAATTAAGATCAAATAATAATAATTTTAAGAATTAACCCACGATTGCCGTCGAGAAACTTGGAAAAGAGAGTTTGAAATTTCACTCACCGTGCGACGATATACGTGCACGCTAGGATTGCTGATCCGTCTCCATAATAAGATAGCGGCTCTTGAGGCTCAGGAATTGGTTTATACCGTGTCCCTCGTACGCATGGCAACTATATCCCTCGCATCCTGAAAAAAGACATTACCTCAATCAAACAAATCGTTATATGACACACAGACACAAACACACACAAAGATACAAATAGCTAGATATAATCATATCGTAACGTCACGATAATAGAGTGACTTCGCATATCATAACTCTAATTTTAGAATTCTCTCAAAAGCGGTGAGAGAGGTGGAATAGAAGTGATCGTTATTAGTTCAAATTGCCAAGTATTGCTCAAGAACGCGTCAAAATGCAATACTTGCATTCCGAAAAGATATGCAGAAATTCATCGTTTGTCAGCAGATAGCTGTTGTCCCCGTAGCACAAAATTGATTGAACAAGAAAGGAAGGAGATATTTTCAGTCGCAATGGATTTTTCAGATAACCTTTTTATAAAAAACGACTTAAGATGGGACCGATGTATAAAAATATATAGAAACAGAACGATAGTTAAAGAACGCGAAAATGAACATTCGATAATCGAAAGTGGAATCTCAAAACGATATCAAGCGGCGAAAAATGACTGCCTGTTCGTTCTTTTGCGTTAGTAATCTTTTTCTAAAGGGGACGCCACATGTTACTCTGCGAAAAAGTGGACTTCTCTTTGTTTTGTATCAATTACCGGACCAAAACCTCAGCGTGCACGTAAAATATTTCCTCTTTCTCCTGGCAGTGGAGCATTCAATTGAAACGGGAACTTTTATTTCAAGCAATTTGAAATTGGCGCGGTGTCTGTCAGAATTGATAAATCTAAAAACTGGATCTCAACTTTGAAATGAATTCAGTTAAAAATTAATATTGGCGAGGCGGTCATGATGTAGAGACTATCGTTTTAAATACACCATTGGAATAGTAAAATATAGAAAAAACCGCCTTCTAATCTCATAACAAAATTATATAGTAGGTATGCAAACTATCCTTGAATTTTAGGAAATTTTAGCTGAATTACCTTTGAGCGTGATTCAAAACGTGTTTTAAGCTTATCAAAGAAATTATTTATTCCATCATCTTCTCCGACATTTTGCAAAATCAAGTTCTTCCATTTACATGAAGAATATTATCAATACCAGTCATTTATTCTTGGGCTATAATCCAATTAATATTAATAAAAATATCGTGAGAATAAATGTTCAGTGAACAGAAACATTCAATTCACTATTAAGCAAAAAATTAATCATCGAGTTATGCATAAAATTATAACTATTAGCAAATACATACCTAGCTGGTATAATTAAAAAGTGTAGCCATTAACGTCTACGTAGATAAGATTTCAATTACGAAGTAGACATCCTCGGTGCTAATTTACTTATCTTTGATTCCAATGAAGGGTGGGCGAATGAAATTTAATTCTGTCAAGTTTACAGTTATTACGCAGAAATTACTTTCAGCGTGCTCATACATTGAACCGATACGGTTCTGCGTAGGGCCATTTTTTAGACAAACGCTTGATTATGTCGCTTGCTGAGTATTTCTAATATTAAGGGCTCTTGCCCTGGACCTTGGCTTTCCTCACCTATCATTTTCAAACCAATTTATCACGAGTTTAATAAATATTTAACATATATAATACATTTGCGTTACATTTTTTACACTTATGCATAAAACGAGTTCGTGTATTTTCTTCAATGAATACGATATTTCGCGGAATAGGATTGTGACGTCATTATATGTTTATGTCGTTGGGATGAATCCACGAAATTATTATTTAGTCTATTGATTCCCAATAAAAGTACTACATCAATGTAATATAAATTACTAGTAGAGAAACCGTTCTTCGACCGGAGTATTTATGATTAACATCTTGAAAAGTTTCCTTAGGTAGGTAACAATAATCTTTTATGACATCGAAGGCGTAAATTTATCTTCTTCGTACACCGTAATTTTATAAAACACACTGAAACCTCTTTTACAATATTTCCTCGTAGGCTATATTTACGATATTGCTATTTGACTAAAGAATATACAAATTATTTCGGTTACTGACTCTTGCACATGCTATGTAAAACTGATGATGTGAAAAGCTGTGTGCAAATAAGCAGACCCTGACAACTTTTAGTTACTGACTTTGTGCCTTATTAATACTCATTTCAACACAAACCTTTACTCGAAATTGAAGACATTTGAATTTAAAAGGGCCTCTATCAATTATAGGGATACGTGGAATAAAAACAATCCCTTTGCGCATCCTGTCATCATAGCGGACCAAAAGGGGGATGCGAGGCATCAGGCCCCCGAATAATGCGCCCCAGAGTTCTCAATTATTCAAGTATCGAGCGTAAATTTTGCAAAAACGTTTACTAAAAATCACTTTCAAACTGATTTCCAATAAGGAAACACTCCGTAAAAGTTATAATATTAAACTGGGTCTCCATAAATCATTTGTTATTACTATAAAATTTATATTTAATATTAATATCGTAGAGCCCCAAGTGACATTCGGATCCGGGGCCCCTTCAGTACTTGGCCGACTCTGCCTGTCAAAATAACTGCTTCGATAAAAATGGGATTTAAAGTTTGAATCTGCAAACGGGTCCCATTACAAAGTTTTGGAGAATGCAAATTCTACAGCAATATAATTGGTGCACCAACCTTTAACACCAATTTAGGAGGCATCGCTGGAGGGTTTTGTGAACGATTGGGTTGCTATGAGAACGAAAATATTTAGAATAAAGAAATAAAATTTTGTGGTAAAAAGCTTAATTTTACATAATTTTGAAATTTTACGGTAATAAAATGAAACCTCATTCGTTTCTCCGTTCCTGGGTTCAAGCCCCGGGTTTATACAATGATTATAATTAATTAAAAAATTTTATCCAATTACCTATCATCATGCCAAATTTCATGTCCGTAGCCCTTCTTGTACATTAGGTTTGACACAATCCTCCTATATCGTCATATGTAAGAAATAGCTACTTCTAATAGACAAAAATCAGCTTATCTAGTTTTGCGCAAGTAACTCCGTGAAAAACAAGGCTTACAAAGACTACTTTGTTTGATAATTTTGTTGTTTGCCCAACGGTTTGGACGAAAATTTTCCCATGATAGGATATGTACAGTCATATCTTAAACTAAGCATAATTGAGTACTTAATAGGCAATTTACTACATGATCACAGTTTTCGACGAAGTCCTTTGTTCTCCCGGTACTGATCGATTCTGACTAAAGTTAAAACTGACTCAAACAATTTCCGTATCCCGAAAGTCTCCGCTAAAATTCTAAATTTATGAAAATATAAACCCTGGATTAACCCAATGTGGATAAATGATCTACAAGTAAGTGAAACTAAAGTAAACTATAAATAAATAAGATATCAAAGCAATAAATATTTTAAAATATTAGGTAAAGTTTTGTTCTATACTAGTTAGTTATAGATCGAATATTTAAAATTCAGAAGTAGTTAGCAATATATCCACAAAAATATTGATTTCAGCCAAGCCTAAGTTCCTTCATAAGAGAAAAATAACATGCTAAGTCACCGAAATACCATTTTAAATTATATTTGTGGTTTCGCATAACATATTTTTAAAAATAGGGAAAAGTGGTGAATATTATCATATCTTTCTAATGTAAAGTATCAGTAAAAAGTGTCTCGGGTGTTTTACAAAATTTAATAAATGTCTCATAATATGTACGGAATATTCCGAAAACCAATAAAAATTAACAATGATGTCATTCCTTCTTTTTCTATTTCAAAATTTATATTTGGTCTTCAATTTATTATATTTGAATTTCAACTAGTAATCCATATACAATTTTACGCTTGATGTGTATCAATCAACAGAATATTTATTTATGTTTATGATTAATTTACTTTACTGGCGAAAGACAAAGTAAACATTGACGCACTAGTGGCATGAGTAATATTTACATTATCGAGTGGTAGAATTGTTAACCTGATTTTCCCGGTCTATCGAAACTCAAAAGCTGCATTTACATTAGCCGTTCTCGAAATATGGGAAGTCGTCAATATTCTTAAATTAATCTACTCTTTAAAAAATAAATAAATGGTGATGGTACAGTGGCGGATCCAGGGTGGGGGGGGGAGGGCAATCGCTCCCCCTTTGGATATTCTTTAGGGGTAGCTAAAGGAGAAGCTGAGAGGGTTGTCACGCTGCATGAGATTTTCCCCACTAGGCTTCATTATCGGTACAAACGAACCGTTCCATTATGTTACATCGCTTAATAATTGTTAAAAAATAAGTAATAAACTAATTGGAAGAAATTCATTAGAACAAGAAGTGCTAGAAGGAAAATTGGATGGAAAAAGAGAAAGTTAGGATAGATGGCATGAAAGGGAAAGAGAGCCATCAAGACACGAAGAAGACTGCGGAAAATAGAAGTGGAGAACTAGGTTTCACCACGAATAATCACGGACCTGTCTACGGACAGACTACCTCTGATTATGAAGTAATAAAATATAATAAAAAGATATCAAAATATATTCAGTAATATACCTAGATTTTTCAAACCCTTAATAATTTAGGCTATAACTAACATTTACAACTTGATTAACGAGAACAAATCGTAATGATTTCAAAAGAATATCATTTGAATAGATAGCAAAAGGATGTATGAATGTCAAAAAAGCCGATTTAATTTAACAAAAGCCCGACTTTAACTCTACGAATATCTCATAAAACCGAGTAAAACTATGCGTCAGGAGTTTATAGCTAGAGAACGAGAAAACGTGTGAACTTGACCGGAAATCATACCCGAGTCTTCCATTTACCGAGCGGATGCTTGAACCAGCTAAGCTATCCAACCAGTAAAATTCTACGTTCTCAAATTAGGGTATTTCCGGCATGGAAGGGCCTAGTATGTAGTAAACCTTACAACCTTCAACGTCCTTATTGAATCGCAACGACCTTACCCACAAATCGGTGAGATTATTGAATTTTTAATTGATTCTCAGAAATGTACATACAAAACTTCATACCTACATTGCACCTTATACGAGAGGTGTTTGGGTCTAATGTGTGCATCGCCACACAAGGGACATGGTGCCCAACTAAAGATAAGACTAGTGGAGCGAATGGACTGAAAGTTAACATTATCTAGAAAAAGGTCAGGGAAGAGCTTCAGAACAAATCACATAAGGCGCTATTTATCCCCGACTGCTACCTTTCCGTCGGAGTTAATAACAGCAGAGTCGGTGTATTGTTGGTTGCCTACATATGTGCAGCATGTACTTTTACGTGATTTCTTCCGATTACTCCTCAGCAGATGATCCTAGATCCACCAAATTTGTATGAGATATAGCTCTAAGATAGAGAAATCTATCCTGGAATTTTAGTTTCTACCTTACTTATTTTGTACACGGATAGATGGACGAATAGGTGGAATACTACATAAGTGATTATTTTAGAAAAAAGCCATTTTTTAAATAAGCATATACGAATCAAATACAACATAACGATGGAAGTTTTTATGTCTCTGATGCTATGTTCCAACGCTGTTAGTGATCGAAGAAACTCGAACGCAATAAAAGACGAAGATACTATAATAAAATCAATAGTTCTCGAGAGAAACTCCCTATTTCATTCTTTTCCTGGACCGACTGGTGGCGATGAGGGGTATTTTTTTTCATGAGATCAGCGTGTGTGTGAAGGGTGGCGAAATGCTACCGAGATTTCTTCTTATGAGAATCCACGTAACTTCATACTTTATAAATAAATAAACACGTCCAACAACATAAACGATTTTTTTTACTTAATGATAGTATATTATGTCGAATTTTAAAATTAAAACAAAGGTGAAAGTCTTGTTTTGATGGTGTTTATTCAAGCCATCACGAAATCCTTTCTTTTCTGCGTCCAACAGCTAACCTCCAACAGATGAGGAATTCCATCAAGCACCTTGGGAAGCCTTTTGGCAGCGACGCTCTAAATGGCTTACGTGAGAGGATTTTTCAGTTCGTTAATGTTATTTGTAATTGGAGAAGAAGAAAGGGCGAAAGGATCCAGCACTGTTACGTCAATTAGAAAGGCTATTCCAGAGAAAATTTACAGCGAAGTTAAATTACGGAGACGTCGCAGCAGATTTTATAGACATAATGAAAATGAGATATTAGTAAATAAAATCTAACGCTCGTATGTCCAAGTGTTAATGAGAGTGCGAACACATTTACAAAAAATGATACTTTAACTGAAATAATCACGGCGTCTTTTACTTGGACTGATAGATCGATAAGTACAAGGTAAATAAACATGAATGTCTTTTAGACCCGAGGCTAAATATTCATTTAAGGTTGAAAAATTAGATATTCGAAATTTTTATCTCAACTTATCGTTTGGATTAGTGCTTGATAATGAGTGTTTATGCGCACGTAAACAGAGGGTTAAAATAAGATAATGATACCTAAATAAAGACGAGGCAGAAGCACAAAAAAATCATAACTTGGAAAAAATTAAAAATTACGATACCATGGCGTGTATTAATCCATTAATGCACAGAGAATTAAAAGGTGTGTGTGTATACATTTGTGTGTATACATGTAAATCAATATTTGTTAGGCAGTTTTCAATCAAATTTCCAATGTGGTCACGTAATTATTATTTTAATCTTTAAACGAAAATCATAAAATTTGCTCCAAGATAACGACCATCTTGAAACACTAATTATCAATAAAATCCAAGGAATTTGGCTGAACTTTATGGTAATTGATACACATATTAACAAAGAAAAATAACTTAGTTAAACTCCACATTTTTATTTATTTCTCGACCGATTTCGCTAAATAACTAGAACCTGACGATGCTAGTTATTTAGCGAAACCAACCGTGAAATAAAAAAATTTTCCAATTTAACTGTCATTTTTCTTCGTTAACTAAATATCAATGTACATGGTTTTTACATCCTTATCCGTTTTGCATGATTGAAAAGCGAGCAATAAATCAACAAAGATTGTCGTTTCATTTACGAGGAATAATAGTAAAGTTGACAAATTCAGCTTCTCTGCGCGGTTTAGGGATCAGACTGTTTCCTTCAGTCGCGGAAAACGCAGAATTATCAAAATAAAAGACTTTTAGACGCGCTCTTTCGAAATTGCTCTAGCGGAAAATAATTCGTCAGCCTCAATATTCAGACAAGAGAACGAAGACGCGGTGGCAACAACATCTTTTGTCATGGCTGAAGGGCATCCAAACTTGAGCCTTCCCCCGGCCCCCTCCCTCCCAACCCTCCTCGCCCCTAGAAACTTATAATACCAAACTAAACACCAACAAGTTTTCCATCAGCAACAGCAGAAGCAGCTGCCATCTCCCTTTTGCACCATTATAAGAGCGACTACAACCGACAATGCTAAAGAGAAATTTGCACACCAAAAGCTTTTGAGGGCGATAAAAGCCGCGAATTCGAAATTAGTCCCACCGCACTCGTTATCCATTCAAAAGGATTTTCCTTCCAAAAGCAGCGATCTTCGCGGTTCATCCGAAAGCCGAAATTCTAAGCCCCTTTAGCAGTTGTGTTGACCCCCTCTTCTCGCGTGCACGCTCTCTCTCTCTCCTCCTCATATCTCTCTCTCTCTCTCTCTCTCTCTCTCTCTCTCTCTCTCTCTCTCTCTTCCTCTTCCTTATCTCTCCTTCCTCCTATCTTGGCTTCCCACTTAGCGATTCTCTCTCCCACTCGCTTTATCTATTTTTCGACGCAACACTCCCTTCATCATCCCCTTTATCGACTGACATCCTAAACTCTCAACCCTCTCACTCCCGTCCATTTCCCAGCTTCTCCCGCTGCATAGACATATCTCTTTCTTTTCCCCTCTCCTTTCCCTATCCCTCATCCATTTCCCTATTTCTCTCTTCGGTTCCAAAGGTACTCAAATGGGTGCGGAGGCGTAGCCTTGGAGAACCCCAACCGCCACTCGAACCATCTCCTTGCAATCCTCCTTTTCCTCATCTCCCTTCTCCACTCCTCTCTAGCTCTCCAATTTCACATTTCCCTTTTAAGAAACACACACACTCTCTCCAATATCAACCCATTTCTCCCCCATCTTTCTTTCCCACATAACTTTCCGTCTCCCTAGTAGGGAAAGAGCACACTTTCTCTACTGTCTCTTATTCGCATCTTTTCTCTCCATTTTCTCTCTCTCTCTCTCCCCCCCTCCCTCCCGCCCCTCTTTCGACTCCTCCTAATCAAGCTTCCCTTCTCTTTTCTTCCATTCTCTCTCTCCGCCCTCCCCACCTCCTCCTTCGCTCATCACATCATTCTGTCGCCTCTCCTCATACCTCCCTCACTCTTTCCCCCTCCCTCATTCTCCTTATTCCCCCTCCCCCCCTCCCCTCTCTATCTCTTTCTCACCATCTTCCCCTCAACCTCTTCTGCCGAACTGCACGGAATCCAGTGGTCTCTTTGAGGAAACCAAAGGAGAAAGAGATAGAACGACATTGAGTGGCGTCCTTCCTTTATAACCCACTTTGCTCTCTCTCTCTCTCCGAGGAGCAGAAGGTGCAATTGGGAGCACAGTCTGAGGAGACCGAGGAGAAAATGAGCGGAGAGAAGAGAGAGAGAGAGAGAGAAAGGCTTTGGGAAAAGAGGATGAAAGCTAGATGAAGAGACCGAGGGGAGAAAAGGAAACGACGAAAGATAATTCAAGAAAAATGAGGAGAGGGAGTGAGATGGGGAATGTGAAAAAGACGAAAAAGAAGATTAAGCAGAGTGAAAAGAGGAGAGTTTAAAGAATAAAGTGTAAAATGAGTAAGGGGGAAGTAGAGAGGAAGGACATGGAGATTTAGGAAAAGAGGCAGGAAAAAGAAAGATGAAATGCAGAGAGACAAGGGAAGGAAGGAAGGAAGGGAAAGGTGAGAGAAGGATAAGTGTAGATAAATAAAGCGAGAAGAGAGAGGAAATCAAAGAAAAATGGAGACGAAAAGAGAAAAAGTATGTCAGATACAAAGGAGGAAACGAAGAATAAGAAAGTACACAGTAGGAAGAATATGCGTACGGGGTTGTTAAGAATGCAGTAAAAGAATAACAGGAAAGGTATTAGAAGTGGCACGAGAAAAACCAATGAAAAAATGAAGAATATAAGGGAGGGGATTGAGATGAAAAGGCTGCAGGATAAATAAGACAAGAGGTATGGATAAAGGATGGAACTGGGAAGAAGGAGAACAGAGGTGAAAATGAAAGGAGAAAAACACACGACGGAAAACACGCGAAAGGAAAAACACGATACAAAGAGGGGATTACAGAGAAGAATAAAGATACCGAAAGAAGAGTAGGAGAGAGCGTAGGAGAGAAAGGGAGGTCTTGGGAAGAGAACAAAGAGGAATAGGATGAGGAAAATGGATCGCAGGGAAGCGATGTTTCTCTCACACCGGGTGGATGGAGGAATGTGTCTTAGCGTGCGTGGGTGCGGACGTGTGTGCGTGCGCGCGCGCGCTGAGTTCGAAAGCCGTTGCTGTTGACGTGGCGGCTCGTTCCCAAATGCCATTCGAAGCGGAGTGAAGGAGGCACCTTCCAAACGCTATGGTTTTCGTCCCCAAGTGCTGTTTCAAAGAAATATCCTTATTTCTTCCTCCGTCCATCTGCTAGTACGTGTAAGGTGCAGCGGTTATTCTCCTTTTAACGGCGGGACATCATCAGGAAACCATTTCCAAATGTGTGTATGCATATCCTTAAGGAAAAGGAAAGGTAATTACAAAGGTGGGTGGCAACAAGGTGTTGGAGGAAGCCCAATGGACACTTAACAAAACTGGAGAGCCGCTGAGGGTGCTGAAGGTACACAAAAAACAGAAACACACGAAAAACACCACAAATTTGAAAGCTTTTCGGGCCGAAGTCCATCGTCAGCAACGGATAGAAAAGTGCTGTTTGAAATGATGCACTGGGTAGGGATATAAGAGGGGGATGCAAGGAGTTTGAGGATAGGCGGGGAGGGGGAATGACCAATAAGGCTAGCGGAACTGAGATCAGGGGGGGCGGGGGGGGGGGGGGGAAAGAGTCAAGTAGGTGTATATGGGCTAATTCCCACTGTCGAAGTAGGGGGGGTGGGGGTGTCATCCGGTAGGGCGCGGATAATCCTTAAAGCAATTATTAAAAGTTACCTTGTGTAAGTTAGCGTGAGAGGCCACCGGAAGGGGAAGTTTGAGATTTACGCTGTTCCGGTAGCCGTTCATTCTGATGTTGAGGGGGTTACTGATGAGACCAACGTAGAAAGCGGGACATTGGGTGCAGGTGAGGAGGTAGATAACATTCCTCGTGGTGCAGTTACTTCTGGAGGTGATGTTGGTGGAGGGGCTGGAGAAGGTAAATGAGGGTGGGTGGACGGGGCATGTGAGGAGCGGGGTTTGCCGCAGAGTTGAGATCCTGCAGCAGATGGAGGAGTGGGACTGGGTAGTTTTTTTTTCCGCAGGATATTTCCCAAATTGGGAGAACGGCGGAAGGAAAGAATGGGGGAGTTAATGAAGGGAGACTGGTGAGAGGTGGAAGTAAGAATTGCGTGGGCAGCATGGAGGATTTCTTTGAGGACCTCATGGATATCGGGGTGGAAGAGGGTAGTAAGGATGAGTGAAGGGGTAATATCAGGAATAGGGGTAGTGAGAGGGTGGTGTCTATTGGTTGCGGGTGTGACTGCCCTCCTGATCTGGTCACGGATCAGGCCCGGTGGGTAACCGCGTTTAAGATGAGCATCTTCGCGGATGGAGTAATATTGAGAAAGAGACCTCCCATCTGAGCAAATCCTCCATCACAGGCGGGCTAAGGCATAGGGGATAGAGGTTTTAGTGTGTAAAGGATGGCAGCTATTGAAGTGGAGATATTGGAGGCTATTGGTGGGCTTCATGTAGACACCCGTGCGGAATTTTCCGTCTTGAATAGAGAGGTCGACGTCCAGGAGGGTGATGTTAGAGATGGAAGTATTGTGGGTGAAGGAAAGCGTGGGGTGAGAGGAGAGGCGTGACAAAAAGGATTGGAGGGAGTCAGGTCCGTTGGTCCATATGAGAAAGATATCGTCAATATATCTCAGCCACAATAGTGGTCTGAGAGGTACGTTGAGGAATTGTGTGTGTGTGTGTGTATTGTGTGTGTATATATGTGTGTGTGTATATATATATATAATATACACATGTATAAACGTATATATTTAAGTCTCCAGAGAGATTACTTATCTATCCTATTAAATGCAAAATGGAAGAGTTCGTGACGGGAATTACAGCAAACGGTCGTCGACGGAAAGGATTCCCTTCCTCCGTGGGAATACGATCTACGTTAGGTGAATAAATTTTTTACATGCGAGAGCGACGTTTTTAAATTAATGATTAACGGTAAATCGAGTTCCCTACTTCTCCTGTCGAAATGGGGAAAAAACGTTCGGAAGTCACAATGTGAATCGACATGTGCGAATGTACGCGGTAGAGAATTTTCTCGGCCACGTTTTCGAAAATGAATTTACCGGATATTTTTTCTTTTGGTCCGAAATGCCGGATTTCAAAATAAATCCGTTGGTTTTTGATAGTTAATGGTTAGCAGCGCTGCGCTTTTAAAATTTGTCATACGTCAGCAATAGAATCGCAATATTTCCGATGCTTTCCAGTTTCGTGTTTTCTTTTCATCGATGACACGATAAAATGGTTTACAGAGAAAATTGTTTACGGCTCGAAAGTTTAAGATCTCATATTGAATCTCCTATCAAAATCAGAGTAAATGCTTGTGTCAAGCGATTATTCATGTCCCAGACGACGACGCCATGACAATAAATGAAATTGCAAATGCAAATTTAGTCAACAGTTGCAATTCGGTGACGATGTGGATTGAGTGCTATAACAAAAGCCTTTGATACGAATCTATAATGTTTTTTCCATATCCCGTGTGTTTTTTCCATATCCATTGACGCATTATCAAAACGAAGTAAAGAAAGAGAATATGATTAACTAAAAATATCATTCCGCTGTACAGCATTTCAAACGAAAATGCAAAACACACAAATATGTTTAAATATGATCTTTTTCATTAATTGAACTCATTTTTATGGCGTGCTGAAATAGCGTAATGGGCATTCACGAGTGATGCAGTTTTTAAACAATATGGCTGTATCGCGTATATTTTAGATAAATGTCTTCCGCATATATATATATATATGTGTGTGTGTGTGTGTGTGTGTGTGTGTGCGCGCGCGTGCGTGTGTGTGTGTATGTATGTATGTATGTATATAAATACTTGCGAAAGAAAAAAGGTGAATGAGGATATTTAGGGCAACTAGGTGCTGAAGGAAACCCAGTGAGCACTAACGGAAGGAGAGCTGCTGGGGTGTCTGAAAGAGACATTTGTAGACTTTGGAGCTTTCGGGATGATCCCGTCGTCTTTACAAGAGAGACACAACTCATATATATATATATATGGAGAACCAAGTTTAACCTAGAATAATCACGGACCTGTCAACGGACAGACTACCTATGATGATGATATAAAGGTGGCAACAAGGTGTTGGAGGGAGCCCAGTGGACACTTACCTAAATTGCAGAGCCGCTGGCGGTGCTTAAGAAACATGAAAAGCACAAAAACACGAAAAAGACAAAGGGAAGCTTTCGGTCTGACGCCCTTCCTCAGCGACGGAGAGACATGTACTGTTTGAAGTAGTACTTGTCATCCCGGGATCCCGCTTCCACAGGATCACGGGGAAAATCGATTTCCCGTTTACCCGGAAATCCATTGAATATCCCGGGAATTCCCGGTATATCATAAAGAGTGGCTATGCGGTCCCTAAAGCGACGACAAAAAAACTGTTTCCGAATGGCTTACTTTCATTTCGAACGAAATAATGAGGAAGAGGGGCAGTCTCAATAGCTTGTGCTTGAAGGTCACAGCGATGTACAACACTTTTAGTTTCATCAACACATTTGAAACTAGCGTAACGTTATCCTATGTTCCCAGGCCACTTCTCTCCTATCCACAATAAACATTAGCTTCTATCGAAGGAATCGTAGTATAGCGCCTCCAATGAATTCTAGAAGGCAGAAACCAGAAAGATTAACCCATTAATTGCCACGGACCCCATTTGGGGATCACATAGTTTTTATATAATTTTGTACTTAAGCGTATTACATTGTCTCTATACATATCAAATTAATCTCAGCTCATTGCACGCTAAGCTTTCGAGAAAAAACGTTTTGAAATTGATAGCGTGAGCTCAGTGCCTGTTTGGAAGTGGAAGATGCTTCATGTAAAAAAAATAATTGAACTAGTCGAGAAGAAACTTGCAGAATTTGAGTTATGTTTGAAGAAGCACGTGATAGCTTGTGTCACAGACGGAGCAAGTGTTATGATAAAATTTGGTAGATTAAGTGATGTTGAACATCGGTTGTGTTTTGCACATGGTCTCCATTTAGCTGTTTGTGATGTTCTGTAGAACAGGAAACTTCATTCAAGTCCTATGACTTAAGTAGAAAAAAATGTGAGGAAGGAGAAAGTTCGGACGAAGACCCTTCTGAAGATGCCGGGTTTTCAACTACTGTAGAAATTTCAAATTTCTACGCAGATGATTCTTGGAAAAATATTGAACACACAGATAGCTGCGAAAATGGTGTGAGCATTTCCAGCACAATTGAAAAAGTGCGAAAATTTTGTAAAAATGCTGAAATTATGTTTTTTCGGGTTATCCCACGTAAATTTTCTGCGCAGAAAATTTACGCGGGATAACCCGAAAAAATGTATAATTTCAGCATGATAAGCACCCGCGAAAGCTTCAACCAATTTGTGAAAATGTTTCGCAAATCGTCAGTAAAGAATGAATTATTGCAAAAATACGTAAGAACTGAGCATTACGGCGAGCTTCAACTGAAAACTGATTCGAGGAAAATGTGGAATACATTGCTTGACAAGCTAGAGAGATTTGTTTCGTTAAGAATATGCATTTCTAAGGCACTGTTTGTATTTTCCATTGCCATCTGAATCAATCCTACAATCTACTGCCGAGAAGTTAATCTTCAACCTTTTCAGAAGCAGTGAACCAGGGGGAGAGAATATTTCACCAAATCTCGCCAAATATGCAATTCAAACTCGTCAAATTCCTCGTATGACTTCATTGCCACAAAAATAATTGTCATTTGTTGAGAAATTAGATACCGTCGCTGAAAGAGTAATCGATAAACCAGAGACTAGCCATAGCTCCTATGAGAGTAGCATTTCTAAGGAGATGGATGTGTTCAAATCAACAGGTAAACGGATGGCTAACTTAAACCACCTTTTTGATTCTCTCTTAACCATCCCTCCTACGTCATTCGAAGCGGATACCGGGGTGGAAGAGGGTAGTAAGGATGCGTGAAGGGGTAAAATCAGGAATGGAGGGAGTGAGACGGTGGTGCCTATTGGTTGCGGATGTGATTGCCCTCCTGATCTGGTCACGGATCAGGCCCGGCGGGCAACCACGTTTTAGAAGGGCATCTTCGAGGATGGAGTAACATATTGAAAGAGACCTCCTATCTGAGCAAATGTTCCATCCTAGGCGGGCTAGGGCATGTGGAATAGAGGTTTTAGTGTGTATGGGATGGCAGCTTTCAAAGTGAAGGTATTGAAGGCTATTGGCGGGTAAAGTGATATATATATATATAATCATAGGTAGTCTGTCCGTTGACAGGTTCGTGATTATTCTAGGTTAAACTTGGTTCTCCATATACTCCTATTTTCCGCAAAATAATATTATATATATATATATATATATATATATATATATATATATATATATATATACACACACACACAATTGCGGAAGTGTAAAGGTAAATAAGGATATTTAGGGCAAAGGGATGTTGAAGCACTTATCGGAAGGAGAGCCGCTGGGGTGGCGGAGAATTTATAGACGTTATATGGGAGCTTTCGGAATGATCCCTTAGTCAGCACAAGAGAGACAGTTGTGTGTATGTATATATATATATATCTCACTTTATCTTTATTTCTCGATAAAAATTCTCTATGCGATACGCTGTTCGCGTCTCTCGCCACCACGCATCCAGCAAACTTCCGATACTCTTTTTTATCGATTTCGACAAAAACTGGAGAAGACGTGACATGGTTTTCAATTTCGAACTCCCTGATGTAATATCCGGTTGTCTATTGATAACTCGTACAAAGAGCGTAAATTTTTGCGAACAAATACGCAAATTACACCATATCCTTAAATTTGAGACGCGAGTATAAAAAGAAATATTTGATCTATGTAAGGATGCATTTGTGCTTTATGTATATGTGTGTGTGTGTATATATATATATATATATATATATACATACATACATGCATACACACATACTTGAGAATATATGAAGCCTCCAATCATTCTCAATGCATCTCCTTCCCTCTTGTAGTTTTTCCTTGTATTGGATTAACTAGAAGTTGGAGTTTTTTTTATTACTGTTAAATGACATAACAGAAGAATCTCAATTTCCTTAATGCCATTTTCAATTAAAGCAACTTTTATTTATTCATTCGCCATCACCCGTTTTACGTTAATCGTTCATATTTACCCATATATCCCGAGCGCTGCTATTATTTTTGTTTTTTTCTTATGTAGGAATGAACAAAGTATCACTGACCAATCACAGCAACTTCGAAACCCATTTTCTCAGCTTTTTCATATTTTTATTACAAGAGATGTATCAAAATTCATAATTGATTTTTGTTTAGTATTTATTGATCCCACACAACATTTTTCTATATATCTGAGCATCAGGATTCCCATACCTTCAAACGCTATACTTTATGGAGAATCATCTGGCTCTCTGTTTTTTATTATTTTTTGTAATTGTTTTATATAAGCTTTATTCTAATACAGCATTCAATATATTTAGCAGCCATTCTACACGTGAAACGATTGTCTATCTGAAACCATACTCCTCCTCGTACATTATTCTTCCATCTTCACTCCAATGAACTCTATACTGCTGTTATGTGGTGATAGAAAAAATAAAACAAAATATACATTGTTAAGGAAAACAGTGCATCTTCTATTTACTTTCACACTTGGATTACATTTATGTACCAGAGAATATCTATATTACTTGTATGCTTTGAAAAATTTCCCAAGACAAATTGAAACTTCAATTAATTTTTCATAATATAATCCACCAAAAACTTTATTATCAATGAAATAAAAAAACAAATGTATGTTCGTATTTATAAGCCCAACATCTCATGAAGGGATTTAATGAAATTATTCCGTAGATATTTCGTAACCTTATTACCGAAATGATATTCTCAACCTCAATTTAAACCATTTCTCTGTTAGGGATATTGTCTCTCCATTTCCCGATTTAATAAATGAGAGAAGGCATCTACGTTTGAGCATTCGAACTGTCTGGATGTTTCACATTAATCACATCACCCTTTCCTACTACGTTAATTTTCGAACGCATTGTTTTTAACGGACCATTTCGCTTTTTAAATTGGATTCTGGAGTTATAGCAGTCATTTTTTAATAGTAAAAAAAGATTCCTTTTTGTTATTTTCAACCGGGCTCTTTTATTTAGTAGAGAATCGGGCTTTTAACGAAAAATTTTCATTTCGCCCTTCAGCCACGAGGGTCCATCTCGGATGTCTACACTCTCCTCTCCATCCCAACGGACAACGGAATTTCCGAATATCCTATTTTCTCCTATCCGATGCTTATTTTTTACGATTGGTATCTCTCACGGAGCAAGGTCAGCACTGGACGAAGGGAGAAGTGAAAAAATAACCGCCTTTCACGAAAGGATGAGACGAAAAGACAGGTCGAGGCGTATAAAAAAGTAAGGTATTACATGAAACGAGGAAACGTACGTATGACATATATTTATCCGTACATAAATATGTGTATGTATGTACATGTGTAAACATACATAGTAAAACATGTATCACCAGAATTAACTGGAGACGAATCTAGTTTGGATTATCGATTTATTCGAAAAATCGAACAAAAATAGAATAGACTGCAAAGATTTACGCACATAAAAACTATCAAGTGTCTGTCTGTTTGCCACGTTATATGCACCAGCGGCAGAATAAGATATAGAGGTATATTACATCGCAATCGCAGAAAGAGAAAGAAAGAATGGGAGGCAGAGTGGAAAATAATAGAGGGAGAGAAAGAACGTGGGAGAATGGGAAGAGGTTTAATTTAATTAAGTAGTCATGCATATCCATCATTTTTGACGGGCAGGTACCTATTTAGTTATATCGGATTTCCGTAAATGTGCGTTTACAGATATTCTAACAATAAGCACAGGTGAAATAAAAGTTATTTTTAATTCGTGTTAAACACGATCGTACTTTTTCGCTGCTTAATCCTGTAGTCGTGTAAGACGACGTTAGGTTAATTGAAGTTTCGGATAACTGGAGTTCGAAGAGCTAGCGCCCTCCTTTGACACAAACACACACAGTCACATGTGTATGCATTGAGGCTATTGGCGAGTTTAGAAACACGCTTACGCCAAAGCATGCGATTTCCAGGTCACGCGCCGTAATGTGTGTGTAATGCAAGGAGGAAAAGCAGGCGAGAGAGAGAGAGAGATAGTGGGTGGGTGGGTTTTCTGTACGTTGAGGCGTGGAGGAAGGCGCGGTATGGGATGAGGGTTGGTCGGAATTTACGGAAAAAAGAGAACTGATCCATAGAGAGAGAGAGAGAGAGAAAGAGATAGGGAGGAAGAAACGGATGAAAATGAGAGAACCCGAAGACGAAGGAGAAAACAAAAGAGCAAAAAAAAAAACGTCGCTCGCGAACTCCCCTCGCGTGTATCTCTCGAACGCTATTGTCCCAACTCACTAACAAACGCCACCACCTTCCACGGAGGGAAAAAAAATATATAAACTCGTCGACTGTTAGTTTCTTTTTCATTTTCCAAACCTCCTTTATTATTTCACGAGGGATAAAAGGGATATCCTTCCTCCGTCGTCCCTTTTTCCCATCGGGAAGTAGTACTAGTCACGAGTCTTCTCTTCTCTCTAGACCTCGATAGTGAGAGGGTGGGAGACAGAGAGAGAGAGAGATAGGCCTCGAAGTCACGAAAGGGATTGACGAGACAGGGAGAGGCAGATATACTGACGTGTAACGGGGCTGGCTGAGAAAAGCGAAGGGATAAAGTCAAAGAAGAGAGAAAGAGAAAGAATTGATGAGAGTGAGGATACATATATAAAGCAAGAGGAAAGGAGGCGATAGGGGGCGTTGAGGGTGAAAGGCGTGATGTGAAAGACAGGAGTAAGGAAAAAGTATGAGGGGGTGGATGGGGAAGGAGGAGAGCGAAGGGATAATTGGAGAAGTATAAGGGTTTCGCGGAGGTTAGAGGGGAGTGGGAGAAAGGGGTATAAAAGAAGGTGTGGGTGTGGGAGGGGGAAGGAGGGAGGGAGGGGGGGGGAAGGGAGAGGGAGTCGGAAGCGAGATGGATGGATTAAGAGAAGGTACAAGAGGGATATTTCGGGTACGGCTGGATATGGAGGCGTATGAAGGGGGAAAGGTTTGTTCCTAAAGGGAGGGATTCTTCCCCTCCTCTCGCGTTGGCCAGGCTCTCTTCCCCTTCGTTAGAAGGAAGGAAGGGAGTGTGTAAGGGAGAGGAGACGAAAAGGGGTCACACCTGAAGATAAACTTTGTCGGCCGCAGTTGTGGTTGGGACATAAGGAAGCCTAACCTAACATTCGTAAGTTTTTAAGAGAAGGGACTTATTCGATATAGGATAGTTTCTCGAAGTTTTCGTAAGTAGTTTAAATTCCATGAGATCTTCCTGAAAAATACATTTGCGGGATTGCTCGGCACAAAATGGGTCCGAGGTAATGACGTATTGAGAAACTATGCCGACTTGGTGGATTTCGTGCGGAAGACGGTAACTTGTAGTTAATACGATTGGGAAGCGTTGTTACGAATAGGAAGCGTTCGGTCTATTAAGGCACTGGCGAATAGAGTTAAGACGTGGGTGGTAGTAAAAAAAATATATGAATACTTACGTAATTTATTTGATGCGCACGGTTAGTATCTTTTATGTCGAATAGAAAATTCGATATTATCGCAGTGTGTTTCACATTCCACATTCTATTTAAAGGATATCTATCAAGTTCACCTAATAGCTAAAATGAATTTGACAAACTCTCTCTGCAATATCCAAAAAAATACAGAAAAATCATACGTCCAATTCGGATCAAAGACACTGTCATCAATTTAGAATCTACCGTTGGTGATACAACTACTGATGACGAGTGATTTGTAGCTAATTTTTCAATTTTTTCTCAGTCTTTTTATGTTTAATGGAAAGAAATGGTTTGACTATGTCACCTGTAAGCCGCTCAAAATCGCTTGTATCGATTAGAGCACCAGTATTGGTTAATATCAGAATTTCACTTTAATTGCTAATAATTGCACATCTTAATCTCTCGCGGGCTTTAGATTTTGTAACTTTTCCAAAACTTCCAAATTATTACTCTTTGGAGTAGATTATTTCATGCAGGTCGTCAACATTCGGAACGAATTTAGTAAACGAGTAAAGGAGCGATGCCAAATGAATTAAAAATTAAAATCTTCCGAGGTCAAAATAACTCAAAAATTTAACAAATTTCAATAAAGAGATATTTTCTTTGGAAAAAATCTACAACAATTCTAAATATGCCAACAGTAGGTTTATTTGTTTTAGAAGATTCTTAAATTGAGATTATCGTTTCATTTTGAGATTTTGGCTATTAACAACAGGCGTAAATGCATGAAAGGAGTCTTTGGAATAATTTATGTTAAACTTATTGTATCTTAGTATAGTTATTATAATTTCCCAAAGAAACAGAGGTTAACGTACGTGCTAGAATATTTATTTGCCAGCCTAAAGTGGTATATTCCTAATTACACTTCAAGTTTACTCCTATAGATATTGAAGTACGTATTTGGATAGCACTCCACTCAGTTCTGTAATAATGAACGATATTTCTACGTCGTAGACTAAAGTTCGTGAGTGTTTCAAAAATTGAATTTCTATTTCCATTATAGGTGTATACTTACTTATACTTACTTACTGCTCACGAAGATTAACTTTTTTAAGCATCTCGGTGAAAACTTGATAAATATACTTTTTAATTCTATAAGCCCTTCTCCAAGAGAAGCTGATAACTTCTTTGTACATTAAATGAAACATCTAGAACGATATAAATCGACTCGTTTTTTTTTTCAGAGAGAGCACTACGTAACCTAATCCTACATCGAAGGAAAACGAAGTTTCTTTCCAGAGCTGAGCAAAGAAGGAGTGGGTTTTTCGAATAATAAGAAGACCCCCTACAGATAATTTTCCTCTTTCTGAGGGCATTTTTGGATGGAGGAAGAACTTTTCTCCGTGATTTGCATTAATTTCAGAGGATTTGAAACTCCTCCCATAAACAATAAGCCAGTATAATATCTTCCCGGAAAATAGTGTATTTCATTCCAACGGGATAAGTACAGAGGGAAAGAGCGATAAAAAAATCAAGGGAGACGTGAAATACAACCTAGCGTCGGGTAATGCATGCACGCTGATTATTAAAAGTGCGTGACGTCAACAAAAATACATAAAGATGATGTGTATGAAAAAAAAACAAACTGCAAAATGAAAGAGAAGAAATGAGAATGAAAATTTTCGCATGGTGAAGCTAGAGTAAAAGGGGGGGGGGAGAGTTTTGGGTCGATATTCTGGCAACTTTATTGTCAGAAACTTTTCTTTCGAGGTCATTGGATTGAAAAAATGGTTTTAGAGTAATTGCGTTTAAAACGATATCCCAGTTATGCATTTACAGCAACATCTCAAGTTTTATGCTTATATCAATATTATAATTTTCTTTCTATTTTCAGAGGATGCATAGATATAACACAAACATACCAAATAAGGCCATTGCGTCCTCGATTGAGATCAGGAAGCGACTATGTTAGCAAGCTATATCTTTCACCAAATAGCTTACATTCAGGATAAAAATAATACATACAAATTATGGAAAAATATGATACAGACGATAAGCTTGCGCTAAAATCGAACATTTCCAGGAGAAATGTTATAATAACGAACAAAATAATGATGCAATATAATTGCTAATAACATTCAATTATTGTTGTAATAGATGAAAAGTAATTGTTTTATAAAACATCCATCACAGAAATCGATACGGATATACTCATTCGATATATACAAAAAATAATCAAAATTATGATTTTTGCGCAAATCAAAAGCGTATTATTTATTGATAAATGGCGATATTAATAGGTTTGACAAAAAATATTTTTTACTTATTCTATTGTAACAATGTGATTACTTATACTATGTTCCAGATTGTATCCTTATCCATATTTAAAATGTAAAATGAAATATATTAAGACGTAATACCATACCAAATTAATCTCACTGAAATTTACATGGAATTCACATCGAGACGAAACAGCAATATTAAAAATATAAAAATGATTTTATACTTCGAATTTACGATAGCTCATAATTACACGCGGCAAAAGTTTTTGCAACATGGAATAATGGAGAATTCCATTAAAATTACATTTTTAAAGGATGTCAAAAATTTCAAAATTTCAATACTATTACTACCGTTTCTTAAAAATGCTATAGTAAAACTGAAAATACGCCATCAGCTGGTATATTTGACTTAATAAATTCTAATGGGAAGTTTTTATGGTTAAAACCCAGTGTTGGAAATATCAAGTACGGCGAACGGAGACTAAAAGCACAGCGTGTGGTGCAAAAGAGTAATGGAATAAATGAATAATCTATATAGATTTAACAGGAAAATAAATCTGTCACAAACGGACAACTCCCGAAGCAATAAATAATCCACAACTGCCTCACAAACTCAAAGCTAATTTATTAATGGCGGCCCCCTTAAGGTTTAAAACCATAACAAACTCATAGTAGGATTTGGCACCCGTCATTCCTTTATCGAGCGATTGTTAACAGACAACGAGCCGTAAAATTTTAAGCTCTTAAAAATCTTGAAATTTAATTTCGTCAAAAATTCCTTTCGCCCGTGAATCCTAGTCCTCTCACCCGTTCCCCGATACATAAAAATAAAAATCGAAAATGTCGACGTCCCGCATATGGAGGATCCTGATGGATCAAATTAATTCCGACCGTTATATCTCTTCGATTAAAGCAGAGAGGAAAAAAAAGAATATCGTACCGGAAGTTCACGCATTGTCACTCTGTCGTCGGCGATGACGATTCCCAAAAGGGGCGACTTCCGTCGCTCACTGCAAACGCTGTGGACAAAGGGGTTCCTCCTCTCGCCCCAACGACCGATGTCCGGTCTCACCGACCCACCAGCCCCATCCCCAAAACTCTTCCCACTTCTCCCTCCATTTCAACCTTTATCCTACTCCTCCCACTTACCCACCATGCCAGACTCCATCCGCCCACCCGCATCCCTCCCACTCCTCCCCCAAACTATCGCATCCAGGTCTCTTAACCCCGCCTCTCCACTTTTGCAGCCTCGTTCTCCCAGACCGTTCGTAGCCCTACGTTAATTGAGAGATAGTGCTCGGACAAAAAGCAAAGTAGGTGGCTCGTACACTCCTCCAAATGCCATTATCCGTCTACATCTCCCCTTCTCTCTTATATTTGTACTAGCGTAATGCCTGTTGAAATATCAACGGAAGAATTATAGATAGATGGGGATAGGTTACTATTATTTTCAATTAAAATAATTAATATCACACTTTTACATATGAAATATTTTGTCATATACAACATTTCTAGTGAATATTCTGTTGTTGACGGCCAATATTTAGTTAAACTTAAAAAAGTTGCCTCTCTTTCCCTCCCTCTCACACCCTCTCTCCCCATCCCTCTCGCTCCCCCTCTACATCTCTCTCCCCACTCTCTCTCGTGTTAAAAGCATTCGTAGCACGCTTATACCCATAAGGATTGAATTAACAATATGATATAGAGGTTTAAAAATGGAATTGGTAGCAAGGCAACAACCCGTTAAAATGGCAAGATTTCCTCAAACTGTGCGAATTAAACGTTTACTTTGAGAAATTTCGTACTGTAGGCGGAAAAAGATGAACAGAATAAGAAACTTTACAATATTTTCTTCAAAATGGTTCATATCCAAAGAGTGTGGGCCAAATCAGTCCTCTCTGCGGGGATGCAAACATAGCTTTTTGGGGACGCCAAGTTGGCACTTTTTCAAATTGTACCATGTTCAGAGCCGATTTTCTTCCACGTGAGATGCCTCTGAACCTTTGTACTGCGTGATCTAACAGTTCCCCGGCTCTCGTTTTCGGTAATATGTGTGTCGGCCCTTTCAAAAATTTCCCGGCACGTCTGTGAGACCGGAAAAATAGAGAAATCTCGAATTTTTTACCAGGATTTCAAAGGTGGCTAAGCGGTGTCTTTTTGCGTCTCAGACCCCTAAACCTATATATGCACTTGTAGTGGCATCCTTATCGAATAAAAAGACATCAAATTTATATCTGTGCGATGGAGAGAGGGCGACACGAGTACATTTCCCGGAGGTCGACACAGCGCATGGGAGCACAGTTGCGGAGAGGGAGGGGCGTCGTAGGGGGAAACCCTTGCGCATTTTGGGAAGGTAGTCAGATGTACTAACGATCCTAAAAATTTGGTTCGATTCGAAGGATCCATCACTTACTGAGTCTGGACATTTAGCATCAATGACCCATATATGTTTTATGATATTTATATTAGGGGGCTCGCCCTCCCCCCCAGTTGATCGCTGTTTCTTCGTTCCTACGATGTACCTTTTGTATTTAGATTAGTTTAACGGGAATATGTTTTGAATATGAGTTTAATGAATGTATTTTATAAGCAGTGTATGATTGGTTTTTATGTTTAAGTTTTTTGTTGTGTTTGGTTTTTAGTAATAAATTAAGAAATTTGTTGAATAGCTCGATAATAAATAAAATTAGCAGGCTGAAATTCCCGGAGATTAAAAATGGCTGAGGTATAGAGCGTTAAAGAGAGAGAGAGAAAGAGAGAAAGAGAGAGAGAGAGAGAACCAGAAATAGGATTTTAGTAATACACATGAAAAATATAAATAACATGAATACTGCGTTCGATTTATTTGCATTAAATTCATATCTTCGGTCATTTCCAGCAAGTTCTAATCTTATTTTCGACCTTTAAGCTTTTATTTAAGTGTATATGCACGGTAATTACCGAGGACGACAATATCGGTAACCATGGAATCCTATTAATGAAATGTTAAATAATTTAGCAAAACTCGAGAATAAATCAGCGAATTCGAATGAGATTGAATATTCGACGGTAAGAATAAGAATCCTCATTCTTACCGTGATTCGTGACGACAACTTAATTTTAAGATATTTTAAAGAGTAAAAGAATGAAAGCCTTCAAACCAAAATGGTGAATTTTACGTGCTGTCTTATGGGAAACGACATTCAACCTCTGGAGTCGAACCCGTGACGTTTTTCGAAATTTTTTAGTCAGAACGTAAAGATTAATCAACACTGAAATCCTGAGAAATTTCAGGCTACTAAGTTTATTTCTAATCGAGATATTCACAAAATTAGAGCGTTACGCATCATGATGACCATTACGATTTTATAATATAGAGAGATATGTCCGCATATCTCTCTATTTCTGCACTTTCGCTCCGAGAGTGAATTATTCGCGAATGACTATGTATTAAGTTCCGGTTTAACTACGTTGGATGACCAAATTGAAAACGAAAAAAGAGGAGTAGACCGCCCAGCGGTCATCCCGGAGGCCGGTAGTTGCCCTACAACGATCCGGCCGTAAAGATGAATTAATTCGCCGTACCTGCGTGAAATAGGATGCGAAGGAACATTCGATTCCTAGAAGCGGGATGGTCGCTTTGCGCCATTGAGCGGGAGGTTTTCTGGGGGGGGGGGGGAGAGGTAAATTGTCGGCGGCGGAATACGGTCGCTCTGAACGACAAAAGGGGAATCCCTTTTGAGAGTTATCTGATTCCCGTTGAACGTTAGAGATCGAACGACATCAGAATTTTAGTTTAATTTCGCTCTCGTGCACCGAGCCGATTTTTTTATGCAGCTTCTTTCAAAATGACTGCCGCCTTTCTTTGATCGTTTTCATCACAAAAGTAAGTCGATGACGTGTTTGCGTCATTTATGGAGGAGTATATGCTGCTTCAAATAAAAAAGTGAGCGGATGTGATAACTTCATCTTTCACTGCGTGAAAGAAATGAAAAATCGTATACTGAAATAAATTATGTATAGAGATAATACAAAAATGAATAATCGATAGCACCTTACAACTTCAATACGATTAACGATAAAAGCAATTTATTGAATCGCGAAAAAGTTAAGTGTTAGTGACCGTCCTCACTGTATCTTTAGTGTTGAATATGGACGAAACCCCACGGAAAACGTCTTCTTTTTTTTTAGCTTGTAGGTATGCACATCTAGGTTAACAAATGTTTCATACATAAAAGATTTTCACTCTGATTGTGCTGTTTCCGGTTGAATAAGGTAATAATTTGAATCTATGGGACGAATGTTGACATTTGCAGGTGCTACTTTAACGGTGGATAATTCCTCATAGTAAGAGTCATCATTCTATTGTCATCAAAATGATAAAGAAAATTAATGAACACACGACCACACACCCACATAAATACGGGTTTTTGTGAACCTTAAATATAACAGAAGGATAAAGACATAAACATGTCCAAAAGTCTAACGACTCTTCAGTATCATTGGTAATTTTTTTATTCTAATGTTTTATTGTTTGTTCATTTTGTCATATCTGGGATTTAAGCTTAAAATTTAAAGTTGACATAATTTTGGAGCAAGTTTTCGCAAAATGGAAGTAAAAAGGAAAAAATTTAAAAACTGTATTGAAAATTGATATAAAAGAGCACACAATAAAATGGTTACGGTGTAAAAATTATCGGGAGACAGAAAAGTAAACACCAAAAAAAATAATGAAATTTTGGTGATTCTATAATATTCCTTCTACAACTTATTGAAAGGATAGGATGGTAATGGGCGTTAATTTTACATTTTCGTTCACATATTTACATTCTGTAATACCATTTTCGCGACGCACAAGGAAAGGATCCCAGTCAAGAATTAATTCCAGCCAGGATTCAGGCCAACGCACGCAGGTATTCGTTGATTTAAAAAATCGCGCGGGGAAACGAGCCTACCTGGGGAGTTATTAACCCAGTAGGACAGAACTGGTCATATGTTACAATTAAAATCCGCGCGTGTCACTTGGGTAGTGTTTCCTGTCATTCTTCGTGCGAATCTAGCGCCATAAGGGAGCGTTTATGGACCAGAGTCCATACGATTTTTGTCCTCACTGACGCCATTCCATTTACGTTACATGACTCACATTAACCCTGTCGTTCGCTTGTTTTCAATCTGGCTACTATGGCAACAAAATACAAGTGCAGTTGTTTGGCGTATCGTTACTCGCAACATTTATTCTATGAATTTAATAGCTAACTTTGGCTTGATTCTATGTTGACGTCTCTTAAATTGATTTGGATACATTTTAACTACGTATATTCATTAGAGTTAAAATTAGACAATTTTAATAGAGTAAATAAAAAAATGTGTGGAATTCCAAATGAAATTTATTTCAACTTCGATATAAAACCGTTGTGAACTCAAATTTCCTTTTGCTACGAATGACAAAGTTTTTCTTTGACAAGCAATCTTTTAATTACAATACGCGTGTATTTATTAAGTTTTCTTGGTTAATGTTTTCTTCCTCTTTGGCTTCGGTTAACATACGAGATTCAATTTCACGCTTATGAGTTTCAATTTTCGATAAATGTAATATTCCAAAACTGACTCGATTATATCAAATTTTCCACATTAAATTCACCGCAGTCTTATATGGTTTCGAACACAAAGAAACCGTGTATGCGTGCGCGAGTGTTTATATACACTAGTATACTCGTTATGCCCGTCAAAAATGACGGGAGGAAAGATACGATTGTTCAAACTATTTAGGGAGATCATATTAACATCAGAAACAGAAACTGTCTTGAAAACCGTTCTCCGTCCCTCCCTCCCTCACCTCTCTCTCTCTCTCTCCCTCCCCCCCTCCCCCTCCTCCCCTCTCTCTCCCTCAATCTCGTATTAAAAGCATTCAAAGCACGTTTATACCCATAAGGATTGAAATAACAATATGATATCGAGATCTAACAATGGAATAGATAGGCAAGGTAACATCCCATTAAAAACGGCAAGATTTCCTCAAACTGTGTTAACTAAACGTTTAAATTGAGCGATTTTGAAGTGTAGGCGGAAAAAAGATTAAAAGAATAAGACACTTTATAATGTTTTCTTCAAAATGGTTTACATCCGAAGATTGTAGGTCAATTCTTTCTAATTTTAATCTAAACAAGTAAGGAAAGTGTACATTTTCCATTTCCCATAAAATAACACGTAAAAATGGAATTCTCGACCTGCAGGCTTCCATTCCTTTCGAGATAAAAATAATAAAGTATTGACCTACAATCTTCGGTTGTGAAACATTTTTAATAAAACATTAAAAAGTTTCTCATTCTGTTCATCATTTTCCGCTTACAGTTCCAAATAGATCAATTTAAACGTTTAATGCATGTAATACTGGAATTCAAGTGGAAAATAAAAGGGTAATTGAAATGGTAAGATCAGTTTATACAGGAATGTAAACAGTGGATTAGACAACTCCATAGAGGTATATTTTTCCATTTGTAGAGAAGAGAAGATAACCAATTAATGTGTCAAAAAATACCGTATGTCCTTATTGTCATCTAATTTGAAATTTATGCGTGAGACTATTTGCGTTAATAAGCTATATAGATGTATAATATAATGGTTCTACGTACTAAAATGTAAGATTCCAGCATTCAAACGATGAAATGAAGATTCACCTGCTTTGAATTAATCGTTAGAAACGCTTCCCATACTCAGTTAACTGAATAATTATCCGTAAATATTTACTTTTCTATGTATACTAAAGTTTGAAGTATTCTTTTTAGTAACTAATATTATCGGACTATGCACTCAAGTCGTATGATCATATAGTTCAATTAAATTCCTTCCGCTAGAGGTTTCTTTAAGTAAAGGGGCTATGCCACTTACCGCTGTCCGGTTTACACCGGTGAGATTGGTGGCAAAAATAGAGCATAGGTACCTTTCTAGCTCTGTTTAAGAGCTTGTGTGATAAGTCTTCCGTCTCTTTTCCACATCCATTCGGGAGAATAACCCATAAGTCGGTCAGAAATCTGCATTTTAAGTCATATTAGAGAGGATATTAATGCTACACAGTAATTGATCATGAACATTTATGTTTATAATTTTCTTTGTTTCTTATTATTGAATAATATGTCCTTTCTTTTTTATATAAGAATAAATGCAACCGGTTAATTTGATTATCAATGAAGAGAAGATAACCATGTAATGTGTTAAAAAATAACGTATGTCCCTATTCTCATTTAATTTTAAATTTAGGCGCGAGTCTATTTGCGTTAATAAACATTATAGAAGTATAATATAATGGTTCTACTTACAAAGAGGATTCTAGCATTCAAAGGATGAAAGGAAGATTGGGAAGATTCAACTGCTTTGATTAAATCGTTATAAACGCTTCCTATACGAAGTCAACAGAATAATTACCCGTAAATATTTATGTTGCTATACATCATTAATTTCGATGCTTAAACAAAAGTGCGAAGCGAATAACGCTTTCATTTCACCTATTTGATAGTTTAATTGGTATTAATTGAATTGGAAGCAACAATGACGGTCGCCTTAGCAACGTCCGGAAAGAGTACGAAATATCCGTAAAAATTCGAAAACAATTGCGTATTTCTGAAAATCTCCACCGTATAACATGTAAACATTGCAAGAATAAGATAGTATAGAGTTTTAGCAGTCGGATAAAGTAAAAACGAAGAAAATCGGTCCATATTTACGTATTTTAACGAATTAAGGGATTGTACTCTGAAAACTCGAAAATCCTGTGTAAACTTATAGGAACATGAAAATGAGAATAGTTCTCTAAGGACCTCCTATCTTGTAGAAACAAAACGCAGTTTACCGCATATCTCTAGGAGGAACGGCTTCTGAGATACAGAGGGGGACGGACGGACGGACACTTCCAAAATTATATATAGGATATTGCACGCACACGTGAGGAAATTAAACGTTTGCTTGTGAGATTGTTTATGTTAGCAACAATGAAGAAGTAACCATACAGGAAATTTTCTAAGTTCAACTCGAATTAAGACATTCTCATTTGATTTTATCGATAACGGCTACTCCTACTATAAAAATGTATAGGAAAGGAAATACTCTCCTATACTAGTTCTACAGCTTTTATTAAAAAATATTTTGATATGAGGAATAATTTACGAGATATGGCGAAAATTTAATTTTTTGTCCCCAGTAAAGTGGTACCCCTGATTGGCGTACGTGATTCATTTATGCGATTTTCTTATTATATTTTACTGAAAGTCCTTAATATCAAATTTCATGAAAATCCGTTTGGTAGAAGCCGAGAACGAACATGTGGGCGGACGGACGGACAGACGGACCTACCGACGATGATAGGCGCTCACACTGGAAGCGAAACGCGCCTAAAAAGAATGGAAGCCTGCACGTCGAAATGTCCATTTTTACGTGTTACCTTATGGGAAATGGAAATTATCCCCTGGAGTCGAACCCGGATCTTTGTTCTCGAGTTCGATACATTAAAACGTTTTTTTATTATATCATAATGCTATCCTGAAAATTTCATCAAATTCGGTTGAGTCGTTTGCGAGATACTAAGCTTCAAAAAGCATTAAACACAACGTTTGCTAATGCTTCTATTTATATGATAGCTCTTCTGCTTCGAATGAATTCTGAGTGCCATAAAATCATCGGACATTGCTTAAGAGCTTGCTTTATGTAGGCATTCTTAATTAAAATTACTTGAACTCGATTCGACGTGAAATATTATCACTATAAACATTAGAGCCTTTGAAAATATAGAAATTCGTTTAAAATTATATTTTTAATTACGCCATGAGAAACGAGAAAAACGACGGAGAGTTATCAACTCATCCTGATTTAATGTACGGGGAAAATCATCTAAAGACTACAAGTACACTTCAGACGCTTAACGTTATTCAAATGCGAAATATCTTTGAAGATTCCCGACAGAAAACTAACATTTTGCGATGGTAATCGCGCTTTTACTAATCCATATGTATAGTATGACGAAACTAAAACCATTTCATTTATTAGTTTTGAGATTTTTAAATATTCTTTATATTAATTAAAAGTGTTTCAGCTTATGCTCGAATTACTCCGTTATGATATACACCCGACACCACGGCTGTATAAAGTAATGTTACTTTAGGTACATTAAAAATTTGTGTTTTTGTATCAGCTGAAGTTTTTCTATGACGATCGTAAAATTTGATCCATAAATGTTTCTCTTAGAAACAAGTTTCGTTACTAATAATTTCATCCCTTACACAGGATGTGTTGTTAAAACGAGATTGCCTCACCAAATTTAATCTACTTGCTGCACACAAACTTGTTAAGAACTGTGCTGGTTTTCTTAAAGCCTGTATGTTGCTCACTATAGCAAGTTCTAAAGAGTAACGCGTATTTATGCAGAGCCGGTGGCGACAAAAATGATTTTATCTTCGAAACAAATATAAAAAGCCTCAAGCGATTCCGACTTCCGTTTATATTTAGCAGTTTCTAAGAGGTAAAATCACATATACATACATAATCACTTATACACAAGGATATCAAGAAGATTGGTTTACCAGTCTTCTTGATATCCTTGTTTAATACGTATGCGATAACATTGAGGCAGGTATAATAAAACACTGTAATCTCTGAACATTTTCTATTTTAATGTCTTATGCTTCTTAAGGTTGCTCATGAACGTTTCATGAAACGCAAGTAACTTTAGCGGTAATTGGACTATCAGTTAACCTTTGTTTTTTCAGAAACATTGGCACGGTGGAGTGTGCTCCGGAAAATATTTGAACGTCAACGTATAGAAATCAACGTTTCGATTCAATATTTATCAATGCATCTAATCGGGGATACGTTTCTCAAAGTCTTTTGACATTTCTATATGTAGACTCGCCCAGGTGTCAATGTCTAATGCACGGATTTTTGTTGAAAATCTATAAAAAGGGAAGGAAAAGTTTCGTTCTGATTCAATAGAAAATGAGGTGAAATTATTATAATTTACTATCGCTAAGAAAAGTATACGTTTCATAGATAAGACCCCAAAATTGCGAGATAATATTGCAAAGAGCATAGGTCTGTCGTGGTGGCAAAGAAATGTTTGACAAGAGAATTTCTATAATAAAAGCGGAAAGGGAATGGATGGCGTGGAACTAACACAGAAGATAGAGGGAATACAAGGGTTGAGGAATCCAATTTTGCAATTTTCACGGTTGTATGCTTCCTTCAAGCCACTTCCACGAATTTCTTGAAGTCCACCTCTGGTATAAGCTTGGGTTTCCCGTTTCGTTATTTGATGTCACTCGAGATCATTCAGCTATTTCCGAAATCTTTGATCTGATTTTCATATATAAATAAGTAGGGCTCCTTTATACTTCCACGACTCTACTCTTTCTATTTCAGTCACAAAAATTAACTAATGCTTCGGTGGCAAATCGCACCACTACCTCTATTTGCGCTTATCCGTCGAATGTGTTAGGAGAATTGACGGTCAGGATCCTATATTTACTCTAGAGCGTTCAATAATAAACTGCTTTCCTTCTAACAAGGTAAGGTCTCGGAATTAAACACCGACTTCGGAACTAAACTTTGTTACACTGTAAAGAAACGAAAAAAGGTGATACCCGTTTCGCCAATTTTCTGTCAAACTCATATTTCTCGAGTTACGAATTTTTAAGTATGAATTTTTTCGTCCCGAATTCGGTGTTTTGAGTCCAAGACCTTGCATTGTAATTCAAAATGAGATTCATGTATGAATGCAAAAATTCTGACCGTGTAAAGCTCATATATGCCTTTGCTAAATGAGTATGCCCATTGTAATGACTTTCCCTAAATGTAACCATATTCGGAAAAGACAAACCCAATGAATTGAATGAATAGCAGAGTGTCATACAACGAGGCTCATGAAAAAAGTCACTGCGTTTACGTCATATATTTACCAATCTGCAGCAGTTATAAAATCTGGAGAAAATATACGATTTATTTTCAGATACGGTTAAGGTCTTGAATTCGGCGAGAGCGAAGTGAAAAGGGTAGACAACACGTGCTCCAGGGGAAAACCAATAATAAAACCAATATATATATATATATATATATTCCTAACTTAAAAATAAAACACTCGAAGAATATCGCGACGAAAAAGAATTCCATCGGATTCGATATGACCTCACTTGAAATAAACGACGGTGAATTATAAAGTTATACAATATTTTCTGTTACTGATAGACCGTAAAAATAAAAAGGTTTGAAGGTAAGAGATCCGATAAATTAAAATTTCGGTCGCGTATAGCAGTTTGCGAAGACGTAGGAAAGCGTTTAGGCCGATTGGTAATCCATAGTTTACGAAGAGGGAATGGGTGGGAAAATGGGCGACGACGTGTCGATGGCTGCGGATGTTGGAAGTTAGGAGGGAGAGCAGAGGAGAGGGAGAAAGGGGGACTCGAGGGGAAGAAAAAGGAGGAAGAACTGACGGGAAGGAAGGAAGTGGATGGGATGGGAAGTGACGGGAAAGGAAAAAGTGACGAGAGTATACTACAGAGCTGTATAGGGTGTAAAGTCGGAAGGAGCCAGAAAGAAAGAAAAAGTAAAAGAAAAACTAGATAATATAAGCGTTATTTATTCCGGCGAAATAATTCACATATTTACATCTGTATGGAATTTTCGGTATTGAATTTTTATTCTTGACAATTCTTATTTTTTCGTCGACTAACTCCCCATGCAGAGGTTGCATCGAGCTTTGGAATTTTGCTTTAAAAATAAAAATATGTTAGTTCAGCTTATGGCTCGCAGTAAATATATACATGATATATCGTATTTACTTTCCCCTTCATACCCTATCCTAATATTAAAGTTGTTTGGTTTCCTCGCGTGATTTATCCATATTCAACACGCCTTGTACTCGTATAAATATCTGTCACGTCGATAAATAAAAAACAAATCTTAAATATAAGTTTGCGAAGAAATGTAGTTAACGCTTTCTTCTCTTTCGCAAATCTACTGTGTTATTTGTGTAGATAACATCATTTACAAGCTCTAATGAAAAATTATCGACATATTTTTCCGACTATTACGTGAACAAACTACATTGAAATATTCGATACATAAATCATTAATTTCACCTTTTATATTTAAGATTGTATCTAAAAAATAAAATGACGAAATACGCATAGAATAAAAACAACGCACTATCAATACAAAAACGTGGAAGTTCTCACGGGTTTCAAAAATTATTTTAAGGGACGTTTAGCCGATTTGAATTGATCGCTTTGGGCACAAGGCTATTTCCCATGAAATCCAAACAATGGCTCAGGTAAAATATTGATATTCGTTCATTTACGTTGCCATAATTGTCTATAGGAAAACTTTAATATCAAATGCCTCATATGGTCATTTGTCAAATTATAATCCATTTATGTTTTATAGATTATCATTTGCTCAAATAATTCAGTAACCATTTGTAAATTTACAGAATATTACGTTAAATTCGCGATGAGATAGCACCGCATATCTGCCAGTAAAATCGCAAGGTGCTGTTTTATAACGTGAAGCAAAAACGAGCAATTACAACTGCATTAACCTCTAGCTATTGATATTGAAATAAGATTAAATATTCAAGATTTCTCACTAGATAACATTTTTTCGTGTAAAAATGACCAACGGAGGAGGAACTTACTTTTTTATTTTCACCCGATTACGAGACGACCCTTGCCATAAGAAATGCTTGAAAAAAACACCCAGCCGTTTATAGGGTAAATACGTTATTTTTTTGCGGCTTCACGAAAATGCTCGGGTGATTTATTCCTTTGCTTTTCTCCTCGAGTTTCGAACATCCTCCTTGGTGAAGGCGAACTTTCGTCCCGCCTCTTGCAGTTGTTCTGATGGTGTTCGTCTCAGCTCCCAGGCATAAATTTTAAGTTAAAGCGTCGTTGAGAGCAATGCGTGTTGATGGAACCTATCTACCCAGCAAAGATCCCGCATAATTATGGTGGCAATCTAGTTAACTTAGGCAATAAGTAAACAAGACGGTCCGCTTTGATGTCAGTTCACATTTCGGTTGCGAAACACGATATTCTGGAGATTTTCCGCAAGTAAGCTATCATCGCCTGAGGGATTTGGTTTATTTTCGACATTACGTCATGTGCTCGTCGTGTTTACAGTGGCGGAGATAGGAGAGGCTTGCATAAAATTTCGTTAAGTATATTTTTGCTAAAATAATTTGCGAGGCACCCTCCAAAATTCTCAAAGAGCATGCTGATGTAAAGAGGAACCACGGGGAAGAAGATTCCAGGTTGAAAAATTCATTCAGGCGTGTATGAGCTTAAGCACAGGAAAAGATGTTCCTATAAGTAGGTAGTTGCCGAAAACGAGAGCGGCAGACATTCGTGTCCTCGTGAAAAGAGCCCGTATCAAAGGTAGATATTCTGCCAAAATTTCTCAAAATGAATTCGTTCTAGATTCACTAGTAGATAGCCTACGTAAAGAAAAAAAATCCCCTTTACAATCTGAAGCATTATATAATGCGCGTGATAATAGCTCGATATTCAATGAATTTATTGTACCAGTAAATTTTATTTTTGTGCACACACCTTCATACTCATAATCGCTACTGATTACGAGGTGATAATTTTCATGCCCTAAAACGATTATATGAAACATTGATCGTTTCGATCGCATTGTCATCTATGGCCCATTCTATCAAAACGAAACTGCTATTCAACAGCGTCAACAATATCATTTTACGGACGCTACCATAAAAAATAAAGCATTAATATGCGGTTTTAATTTTTTTATTAGTTGGAAATTAGAACATGATCGTTTATTCACAAATAAATTATTTAGACTTTTACATTAAAATTTTCACCCATCGATCTCTTTGCATAAAAACTAACTGAAGGGTAAAATAGCCTAAATATCTTGAACGCCATGAAAGAGCGTCCAAAAATGCTTATTAAACGGTCTGACGACCATCACGCGATATAACTGTCCAAATCCCGATACCGTCACACACGTCATAGCAAAATAAACCATGGAATTGGAATTTATTGCGCCGATAAATTAAAATGCGTGAAGTCGTAATTACTTTCTGGGCGTTGAATACGTGAACCGAAACCTTCCACGGATCGACGTTACGTTTGATGTAAATTGGTTTTCCGATCATCGGCTTATTATGCTCCGAGGTCATCTCCCTTGCAGTAACTCTCGAGTGGGGTAAATTTGAAACTGCGCCACTTTAATTTCATTCTATAGGATTGAGAGATTGATTTACAATGATTTTAGCGGTGATCTCAATCGTTTGGAAGAGGCCCCTCTTTTAGCACATTACGAAATAATGCGTATTTAACACGATAATACGTATAAATATATGTATATAAGCTTTAATTAATGCACAATGTTCGATGAATTTTTCTAAAAGTTCCACTTTAAATTAAAATATCTAAGTTGAAACATTTATTTCCAGATCTGTATGAATAATTTCAAAAACAAATATCAACTAGCTTAACAGCGATAGATTAGGTATCTACAACAGCTATAAAAAGATTGGGAAAAATAGCTGCGAATTACGGTAACAATGCATCCGTTATCAGTGACGATTCAAAGATAGTACATTATACTACAGCTATCTATTTCTAATATCGAATAGATCCTAGCGACAAGGCGAGCTCAATAATTCTTTCATTAACAAAACTGTGGAAAACAGAGTATTGTGATCACGAAAAAAATCGACTTCGAGATTTCAACGGAAATACGCGTTTTGAGGTCCCTAGAACACGTTTAGACTATTTTCGGAATGATGTCTGTGTGTGCGTCTGTGTATGTGACTGTGGTCGCTCTAACTCAATAAGTACTTGCCATATCCTTACCAAACTTCATATATAACACTTTAGCATGAGCACAAAGAAATGATTCGTTTTTGGACAATAACGGGTAACCAGAAGTCGAGGTTTATTCGAAACCCGATTCGGTTTTTGCGATATTTCTCCGTTAAAACATCATTATTAGATATACAATTCTATACAAAAGTTATAGAGAATGTAATTTCCTACAACTTTCATTTGAAACAATTTTCTATTTAGTTATTGTTTAGGAGTTATTTATAAATAAGCGGGTTTTCGGTTTTCTCCTTATTGGTAATCTTCGTGAGGACCAAAGTTGTAGAGAATAACATTTCTTCCAAGTTTTGTTTGAAAAAAATTTTCGTAGAACCATCCATTTCGGAGATATTTTGCTTTTTCTTAATACCAGTATACAGCGCCAGCACCATGTAGCAGTGAATTCTGTAAACATTCAAAATATACGTAATTTACGGCAATAAGGACGACTGTATTCTTTTACGATACGAAATAATAATTTTGCCTCATTATGCTATTCATAATAATTTTAATATCTATACCCCAAATATGGAGAAAGTCATGTATTGGCCACATCAGATTTTTTCTTTTAAGCGTGTCTTGTACTTGAAAATTAAAATTGCACGGTGTCGGGAACGATAAAATTCCGTTACTTATCCGAACGAATATGACCTCCTAGATGAAAATGAAGAACTGCCAAACCCGACTTCACGTTTGTTGCAAAAACTCTACTGGCTTTTCTAAAAGCTTTCCATTTTTTACAGAGCTGAATGATTTACAAATAAGAAACTCACCCGATGTCTCTCTATTGCGTTTCTAGGATTGGACCGAAAGTCTGTTTTTTATTGGTACCAGCGATATTAATGGCAGGATCTCCGTCCAATTACGTTATTGTTTTCCAATTTCGCGAAGTGAGAATTTTCAACGTGCCATATTTTTTTCCGAAACCGATTGACCCGATCGCTTTTGCCTCTGGGATTCGAGGGGGATGAGGTGGGAGGAAGGAGAAATGGCGGCAAAGTGTTGGCGAATTAATGGAACTTTTCCCGGAGGGGTGAAATACTTGGCTCGGACCATGGAAGTTCGCGGTCGAGGTATATATAGGTCACGTGAATTATTCGCAAACTGTTATAGTTTCCAGAAATAAAAGAATTTATCTGAAAGAATGGGGCGACATAGTGGTTTAGGATCACGTAGCCCAATCGAGTTTTATTTTAGCGGGCACCTAATAGATGGTGGATGTAAATACCTCCGTTCGACACGTATATTCCTATCATCCGTAATAAAGTACAAGCATTAACATCGGAAACACTACTTTCGTTACCAAAAGTATTATCACTTAATCATGTACGAAGCATAGTAGATGGCTGTGTTATAGATTAGACGTGCTACTTACTAGTGCAGTGTTTTCCAAACTTTTTTTGGAGTCGAAAACCTAAACCACGTACCAAAATTAACAAGACATTCCTTATACTCCATTTTTTGATATTTTGTACATGTGTAAGATTGCAAGTTAAGAAGTTTTAAAAAAGTTTTCAATTCATGTAAGAGAGGAAACCGACAGGGTATATAATAGTGTATGACGAGTTTGCAATCCCAAGCTGATTAAAGAGCGGCAGGCTAACTTGTTATAATATAAAGTATATATTGTAACCGGGTTGTGTTTTATTTGATTCTATGTTTAGTGTTATTGTTACCTACAATCATATCTATATAAATATTTTTTTTCAGTTTTCATTCGTTTTTACCGGAAGAATTAAATTTTATACTAAAATTTTCTTGTACACATTCTGAGTACAACTCGCGACACAACTCATTGCCGGTGGCGACAGGCTAATGTGCCGCGATACACAATTTGGTTATCACTGAACTAACGCATTCAGGCAATTTTCGAGCTGCTTTAAGGAGTACAAAGTTTTAAATATCGTTATTGCTGCGATCATTCATATAACAAACTCTTCCGCATCAGTTAAGTTGTCCCGTTTCCCGTCGAAGATTAATATCCCATTCCGTTTTCATTATCACGCAATTTCATCGGGTTCATCGTCCTGATAATAGCTGGGGTTACGGTCAAAACAGCTTGCCGTTTTGAAAAAAATAGGCCGTCGCCGCTTTATCTCAAAGGTGAAGGCAGATAAAATGAAATACACCAATTCCTGGGACGAGAACCTGTCGTTCTCATACATATTTAGATAATAAAATTTCAGCATTTGCGACATAGGTTTGTTATTTACATGATAAAGATATTTCTTACCATATTTTTTTGTAAGTAGCATTAATACACAATCTAATGTGCGTTTGACCTGACAAAAACACATCTATCGCCAATTTTATGACATTTTCTTTGTTTAACAATTTTCAGGGGCAGAACACGTTAACCGGAAAGTGAACATCACTATTGGGCGTTTCATGATAGCGTGCATATTTTCAAATAAACACATTTACCAGAGTGAAAGGAGAACTCAAATCATTATCAATTATCCTTTTTCGGCTATACTTATATTTGCACATTATCAGCTCTGTACTATAAAAAAGGCCACTCGATATAATTGAATGCCCGTTTAAAACTCTCCACATCTTCAGCTTTGATCAAAATCCTGTTCATCAACAAGCTATCGTTACGTTTCCCTCTAATTCCTACATATTTTCATCTGCACTGCCGTAATAATTATGACTATTCAAATCGAACGAGTTGGGCGCGTATTTGGGTGTGAATTAATATGGGTAAGTAATATATATGGGTCATTTAGGAAATAAATTATGAAATATTATGACACTAACTCTTCGATTTATAAATCATAATTAGATTGTGGAAATTATTCATTTATGCAGTTCAGAATTAATTGATAAATATTACACACAACGATAAAGCAAAGTAGTTTTTTCTTTCTCGTTTGGTCAATAATCATCCATTCCAATTTAGGCATCAAAAGTAAACTAATGTCACCCTTAAACTCATTTATATTTAGAAATGTGCATATAAAAAACATTACAAGCAATAGATTTGCGAATAAATATTTACTTTGCTTTGCAAGGTCAATAAATCGTAAATTTTCCGACTATTGACATCTTAGTTACATACCCCTAATTCTATTGTTTATTTAATACTGCTCCATTATGGAATTAACGGCGTAGTTATTACGAAAGAATCCCATTTGATATGAAAATTTGCGATGTATTTCAGTTATATTTCCAAACCTAAGACATAAATAATCATTTAAAACGATGCATATAAGTCATGCTCAGGGGCGGGATCAGCCCTTAGGCATAGGACAGCCGACATCTTAAATAACGTCTGTATGTCCCAATTCTTTATTCAAAGTAGTGTAAAGGTTAAATAAAGTAGGAAATACTGATGTAATATAATGTTTGAAAATGCCAGTGCCGTCAGTTCTGACTTAAGAGTTGACACCGTAGCGGCTGCAGGGCCACTTGTTCAGATAAGACGGCGCCGTATCTGATGATGTAAAGGAAACAGGACGGCTGCCGTCAGTAGACACCTGCCTACTCTGCCTATTGGTAAATCCGCCCCTGGTCATGACATGCATGAAAAATTGCCGTCTGCCTGGGGACGCAAGAGTTCGCACGCCGTAAAGAACGTGTTGTACATATACTGGAACATAGGTAACTTGAACACCGAGAGAAGACAGAAAAAACCCGACACATCGAAACTTCGAGTCATAAAACTTCATTTGAGTATAAACGGACGCGAACTAGGAAAGATATACAACCCGAAATTTCGAGTTATAGAGGTTCGAGTTATCAGGATTTGTAATTAATATTATCTGAAGAAAAACTTTTGACTCAGCGCGAAATCAGTATGGAATTACGTTTAGAAACGGGAAATACCATATTTTTTCGAGCCTTGAATAATGTATGTACGTAGAATTATAATTGATATGAGAACTTAATAAATTGTCTCTCCTATCAGCTTTCAGTGGATTTAAGCGGTAATATCATCATCCACGCGATATAAGCGGAATCAAGTTTCATATACCGAGTTGTAATCGTTTAAATAAAATTGAAAACAATTAATATAATTTATTTATTTCAGAATCGAAGTAAATTTAATTAGCAATAGTAAAATGAATACCTTCAGTCAAGTCGACTGGAGTGTTTTGTTTACTCACGATATTTGTTTTTGTCTGCGAAAACTTGTCAAAATGTTAACTAAAGGCATATTAACGAAATTTTTGAAGAACAATTACACATATATTAACACGTAAAACCTACAATGTATTATTTGCATATATGTAAATATTAATGCATGTATCGACGTACTTCCAAAAAAAAACATAGGTTGACTATATAAATGAAGTTCGGAAGAAAATCGTTAACCACACAATACATTATGCTAAGCGGAGTTACTTTAGACGTAGCACAGGTTTCTCTCAATAGGCATCTATAACGTTAACTACCAAGAGTTTGAAATGTGAATTGCGGATCATTAAAAGACAAAGTGCACAAAAAAATAGTATCACACATAAAAACTCTCACTTGCACATACACGCGCGCGCGTGTGCTCTCGTATGCACACGTGCATCGCTTGATGATAATACGTAGTCGGTAGGCGTAAGTTTTAGGGGTATTATCATCCCTCTCCCCGGGAATTAGTAGACCGTGTTGCCAGCACCCGCTACGAACACGAAGAGGGAGAGGATCGGATAAAGCAGAAATTCAAATTATCCCGTGTTACAGGCAGCTTGCTCGGAAATTAGTCTGGCGCTCGAAAGGAGAAACGCCGGTATGGCCTCTACTAGCTAAATTAAAATCATTCCGGAACGTTCGGGAGGGTTTTTTTTAATCTTTTCGTCGCGTGTCGCCGTCGTGCTTTACAAAATAACTCGCCGAGCGAATTTCGCCGGTAACGAGTGTCACGGAGCTCTCACGAAAGGCGTTTTAGGTTTTAGTACATTCGACGAGTTGCGACATCCGCATGGCAACGCGGCAGACGGCAGTAAACCTCGGGTTTAGGACAGTTGGGCAAGACAGGTTCGGCGGCGGACTATTCGGCGATGGGACTATTCGGCACCGGAGAGTTCGGCCGTGTTCCGCACGGCAAAATTCCGATACATTTTGGAGGGAATGACGTCATGATAATGTTAATATTGCAACTATTAAGTTACCAAATCTATTACGTAGAAATAAAAATGACTACATTTTAAAGGAAAATAGATTTAAATTCTTTAAAAATATAATCAATTTTATTTAAAAAGTATTTGGTTCTATGAAATCAAGTCAGCTAATTTAACTTAGCGGTAACATTTGTATTAAATTAACATTAATATAATTAATTAATTGTGAAAATTATTATGCATATCATCCGGTGATTTTTCGTGGTATAATTTTTATCGTGCACTTTTTCTCACGAAAGTTAATTTAAATCTATTTTCCTTTAAGTATAGTCATTTTTATTTCTACGTAATAGATTAAGTAACTTAATAGTTGCAATATTAATATTATCATGACGCCATTCCTTCCTAAATGTACTGGAATTGTGACGTGCGGAACACGGCCGGCGCCGAACTGTCCGGGGCCGAATAATCCCACCGCCGAATGGTTCCGTCGCCGAACCGGTCGTGCCGAACTGTCCCTTTCCGGTAAACCTCTCTCTCTCTCCCTCTCGCGAATTCCGCCTAAACTATTTTAAGGTGATGCTATGGAGGAGAAACCTCAACGAAAACGATATTATACCAGGTCTGGAGCGTCTCTTTCGTGGAAAGTTAATGAGACAGGACGTTCCGCCCACGGATAGCTGGAAGGAGCGCAAATGCGTCTGTGGCAACAGAGGGGGAAGCGTCTGAATTTTTAGTGCTTTCTCTGCTCACCCCATCCTCTCTCCTTTCTTTCACTCTCTCTCTCCCTCTCTCTCTCTTTCCCTCTCTTAGGCGTTCTTTACAGAAAGTAATAAAATGTACGCCTTATGGTCAGATCGCGTCCGTCTGCATGTTTCATTTCAGGAACCGTTGAGTGGATTTTCATTAAGTTCGCTACCATGGACTTTTTTTGGTTTTAAAACGATAAGGAAACTACATAAAAAGGTTCACATAACCCGAGCAGGGGAAGGCACCTTCCTACGGACAAAAATTTACTCGTTCTTTGGCATCGCATCTGATGCATCGTTTTGCAGTACTTCCAAGTTATATTAAACCGTCGATTTGTTCTTTTTTTTAAACGATTCCGTAACTCGTAAAGAACGCCAATACCTCGCATATAAGCACGTATTAAAGTGTGCATCTTTATTCTCTTAGTCTCTTTCGAAAACGAAACAGGGATTGATGGAAAGTGATACGTAGTATGTATATAGATGTAAATCTGGACCGCCATCTTCATTCCAGATGCTTTTTTCGGTGTACGGATTCACGTTTCGATTTTCCGCGACACGATAAATGAGATTTGTCGACAAAAGCTCAAGGATACTCCATTTACTATGATCTCGAGGGAAAAAAGTAAGCAATATTAACTTAAATCTTCGTGAAACACGCAGACGTAGGATACATATATATTTGGGGGGGGGTGTTTCAGCCCTCATAACGGTGTCCCTCTTTAATCATCCTCGGACTTTTTTCTCGCCTCCAACGAAAAGACAAAGCGCGCTTCCCTCCATTACGGGACGGAATTTACGATCCCGAAAATAAACGACACCGCAGTGCTTTAACAACAATAATCCGAGCGGGGATAAAAAATGGGAGTTATAAATTAAAGAGGGTCGCCTCGATGCTAGCGACGAAGCGAACCTTACGAAATGCTAAAAAAAAGTTAGGAAAGTGTACAAGGTATTGTATCGTTTCGTGCAATGGATATTAGAAAGAAATGATACACCTTTACGCAAGGGAAATGACGTTTTCAAGTTCCATTCTTCGACATAAATAATCCATTTTCTTCCTATTTAAAAATATTGCATGCACACGTAATTTAATTAAACGTTTGTTAGTGAGATTGTTTATGTTAGCAACAGTGAAGAAGTAACCGTGCAAGAAAACTTCTAAGTTCCAATCGAATTAAGACAATCTTGTTTGATTTTCTTGGTAACGGCTACTCCGACGATAAAAATGTAAAAGGAAAAGAAATACTCTACTAGTTCTACAACTTTTATTTGAAAAATATTTTGATATGACTAATACTTTACGAGATATGACGGAACGTTCATTTTTTGTCACCAGTAAAGTGGTACCCCTGATTGGCGTACGTGATTCATTTGTGCGATTATCTTATTATTTTTTATTGTGTCCTTAATATCAAATTCCATGAAAATTCGTTCAGTAGAAGCCCAGAACGAACATGCGTACGGACAGACTGACAATAATAAACTCTCACTCTGGAAGGGAAACGCCCCTGAAAACGAACGCGAATCTCATGTATCGGACGGTATTCGGGGCTTAAATTAAAATAGGTTTTTTTTTTAGAGATCGAAAAACTTGCGAGGGATGAGAGAGAGGAAAAAATTCCATGGTAAAGAATTTCGAATCGACGCCCTACACTCTAGAGATACAAAGGGAAATATATCGTACGACTCTTTCAAAATTCGAATCATAAAAGTACGAAATATAGAGGCTTGATGATATTACTTTATAATCCGAATAAACCGTTCCGAGTAATCCGGTACCTATTGTAGCATGGAGTATTCTTTCATGGGTTTTAAAAAAAGAAGGATTTTCGAAAATGATCCACGTTTTAATGTCGGAATTTGAGCAAGACTCATTCCGACCAATTAAAACAGCCGCAACAAACCACCGCAAAGCACTTACCAGCCCCGGAATTTATAGGTTCGGCGGAAGATGACAGCCGATTTTACGATCGCGGGAGGATAGTAGTTTCTAAGTGTTTTTTTTATTCCACTGCGCCTGCACTTCATCTAGCCCGCTTTTTCGCCTGCGCCATCTCTCGACTTGCACTTTCCATAATTTCTTTCGTGGGTTTATAGAAAAAATGTTTATGGCGATGTTTACTTTTAGGGAGTGATGATTCGGTTTCCTCTGATCTTTCTCCTTCTTCTAACCCTCTCTCCTTCCTCTTCTCTCTCTACTCCCGTTTTCCTCCACCCTCACTCTCCTCCTATCTCCTCTCACTCTTTCCATTCTCCCTCTCTCCTTTTTGATCTCTTCCACTCGACATTTCTTACCTCCTCACACTTCCATTTCTTCCTCTCTCTCTTCCATTTTCTCTTTCCCATTCTCCCATTATTACCACTAATTTCCTCAATCTTCTCTCCCCTAACACTTTCTCCCTATATTCTAATTTCTACCTCTTCTTTCTCCTTTTCTCTCTCTCTCTCTCTCTCTCTCCATGCACTCTTTTCTTCCCCTTCGTTCTCCCTTCTCTCTCCCCCTCTCTCTCTATCTCTCCCTCCCTCCCTCTCTTTTCATTCCTCTTTCTCTCTCTCACCTTCCACTATATTCCTTTTGTCCTCCTATGCCCTCCACTGTCTCCCTCCCTCCCTCCCTCGCTTCTTCTCTTTCTCTCTCTTTATCTACAGGACCTAAAAAAAAGCGAAAGAAATAGATAGAAAGTCTCGCGTCCATCTATTCTTTTTCTTCCGTCGCTTTTACTCCTTTCGAGTTTATTTTTACGCTCGCAACCATTTTGAGGCTGGGGAAAAATCTCTCTCCCTCTACCCCTCTCCCTTACGCCATCTTTTCCGTCCTGTTGTACTAAGCCCGCCGAAGGATCGCTCAATCATGGCGTTTAAATGGGATAACTCCGGGTCAAAAACTCCGCCTTCCGGCAACTAGAGGCTCTCCCGTTACACCGCACGGCTACGTCGAAAAGCACCCCACTGAGGTTTCTCATTCCATTCCGGATATTTATGGACGCCGAAACCGAAAACTCCCGGTGTAGAAGTCGTAAAAATAGGAGGTGGAAAAATGAAAATAAATACTAGAAGGGGAGCAGAAGAGAGAGAGAGAGGGTGATTCTGAACGAATAAGAGGCGAAGTTCACCTTCCTCCCTGCAGGTGAACGGATCTTATTTATTTTGCTCCTTTGGCACGCACTCTAAAAAAAAAAAGGTGATGGAAAAGGGAGGGTTGTGGAGAGAGAGATGGAGTATCAATTTCTCTCCCGTGTAATCCAATTAAGCGGGAGGCGTTTCGCAGTGCGAGCGAGGGCGTGTGTGTGCGTATGTGTTGTGTGTTGCCGGTTAAAAGGATCAAAGCAGAGGCCTTCGAAACGAAGTCCGTCCGATGGCATCGAGCGCTTTTATTCTATTTTTTTCTTTACTCGAAGTGCGAGCAATTTCGTCGCGGATGAGATTTTTCGCGGATAAGAGGGATGGGGCAATTTTTAAATTGTTTTTTTCTCTAATATTTCGAAGCTCCGAAAAAAGGCATTTGATTAACGATAGGTTCGATCTCTGATTTCGAAAATGAATTTGCAGATGTATTCTTTCACGCGAAGTGAAATGGATCCTCGTTCTTCGTGATGTTATTTTTTTTTGTGGGGAAACATTTTTACGCGTAAAAGAACTGAAAATCGATGTAGTCCTTAAGTTTTTCCCTGAAGCGGCAAAAGAGAGCGTATGATTTGAAGAATTCTGCGACTGAACCAGAAGATTTATCGAAGGATGTACTAACCTCAACCGTACATCCATAAAAATCAAAGAGAGAAGTACGATCCTGACAGATTTATTGAGTGAGTTAACGGTCCATAACATTGAATAGGTCGATTTCCATGACCTACTCCTGGTGGTAATTACGTTGGCCTTTCAAGGATTTAACAGACTTGGTTAGAGGGACGGTTTTGTGGAAAATACTTCGAATGATGACAAGCGTCACGACCATGATGGTTGATGATGTTCATAAATAATCTCTTTACAAATAGCGATATCTGAACTTCAGCACCTAATGATAGATATATTAACCTCATGGGCATTATACGTTATTAATAGAAAATGTGACAAAGTATACAGCAGAAGTTACTATGGTAGCCAGTGTTCATTTATTAAATACAGGGTGGGCCAAAAATATGTACCCGACTGTTTAATTCAATAAAAATAAATTGAAATAGGTCGATCTGAAACAAAAACTAAATAATCAAGGAATCTGTGATGTTTATCTCTATTAATACAGATTTTCAAAATGTCACCCATCATTCTCAGCGCACATTCGAATTCGTGCAACGCAATTTTCGATTACCGCACGAAGCGTGTCACGCCCAATATGAGCAATAACCGTAATTACAATATCCTTTAGATCACTGATTGCTCTTGGCTTCTCCTGAAAGATTTTTCTTTAAGGTACCCCCATAGAAAAAAATCTAAAGGAGAAAGATCTGGTGATCTTGGAGGCCATTGGAATCTGTTGGAAATTAAGCGTCCTGGACAATGTTCATTAAGCCAATGCATTGCCAGCTGGGAAGTGTGTGAGGTGGCCCCATCTTGCTGGAACCACATGCCTCTTTCATTTTGTACACACCTCCAAAAATAGCCATCAGGCATTTGGACGTCGTTCACAGTTTACTGATATTGCTTCCTCATTTCTGGGGTTCTCAAAGAAATAAGACCCATAAATCCTTTTGGCACTGAGTCCACACCAGACTGTTATCTTTGGAGAATGCAATGGGATCTCCACAAAGTCTGAAGGTAAGTAAGTCCCCAAAGACGCGTGTTTTGCTTGTTCATTAATCCATTGAGATGAATATGGCACTCATCGCTGAAAATTATCTCCTCCATACTTACTTCATTTCGGTCTACCAATTCAAGAAGCTTGTCGCAAAAATATTTTCGATGTTGACGGTCAATTCAGTTAATTTTTGCATAATTTGAAATTTATATGGGAAAATTTTCAGTGCAGCCCTCGAAATCCGCCTTTCAGTGGTCCTGGATACACCCGTTTCAATAGAAAGACGACGTGTTGATTTCCGTGGACTGCGCTCGATTTCCTCACGAATGAGGTTGACATTCTCCGTTGTTCGAGCAGTCCTGGGTCGCCCTGAATGGTCAAATTTACTGACCACTTTTCTTTCCATTTGATCACAACACGTCGTATTGCCTTAGCTGTTGGCACTTGACGTCCTAGAAACTTCTTTCTAAATGCACGCTGCGTCATTGAATTAGTTTTGATATACTCTTCAACGATGAATATTCTTTGCTCTAAGCTTAACTGTGACATTTTTATCTTACAATAATAAGGGTACTAACATAAAAGCTTTCAATTTTCATAATTTTAATCGTTTCATATGATCTCCTGTTCTCTTGCAAGTTATGTTCCACCGACACGAGAAGTTTTATGATTGTGTCTAGAATTGTTTTAAGGTAGCTATAAATGTTAACTCCTCACTAGAGGTTTTCGTAGCGAACAGCGTTGTTGGAATATGTTCTCGGGAGAAGCTGCGTGTTGAGCATTTCGACTCGATGTTTCGCCCACATTGCAGCGGGATTCTTCAGGAGTGACTTCACTCCTCGAGTCGAAATTCTCACCACGCAGCTTCTCCCGAGAACGCCTTCCAACTCCTCATTGAATAGCTTTAGAACGAATAAAGTATATTTCGATGCTACAACAGTTATTACCTAATGTGATAGAAATATTATTCAGCAGCATGCACATTAAAAGATGTTACATAAGTACGACAGAATGATGCAGGGTGCTTTCAGAATAGCAATGGAAATTACGAGAAAATCTTCTAATTAGTTGAGTTTTGGTCAACTTATCATGGTGGAGTTTTAAAAAAAACAAATACAAGAAAATAGGAACCAAAGTTTTCAAGCTAACAATACCTATTCATTACTCTCTTAGATCCAAGAGTTAGATTTAAACAATAATAATATTTTACGGTGATAACTAGATATATGGCAAACGTCACCAAATATGCTTCTAATTTTCATTAAAAATCATTTTATAGGAAGCATTGGGAATTCCACACCTCGTGATAACCTCATTAATATGCATTGGTCGGCAAAATGGAAACTTAACAAGAATTTTGAACACCCATTTTTTAAAAATGTCTTGCACGAAAAGAATGAAATTATAATTACTTCCAGTGATAAAAAGTAGGGAGCACAGGGGAATTACATTAAACTACTTTGCAAGAGGTACACCTTTTTAAAAGAGAGAAAGGAAACTTCCCAATGATCGAAAATTAACTTTGCATAGAAAAGTTACGTGGCATGGTTGGGTAATTGCTACCACTTGAACTGAGCATTGACATTGACTATATTTCTCTTTCATCGAATTTGCAATTTACAACGGTTGGTAACTTGGGCCTAATTGGACCAAATACTTAAAGTTTTGGATTAAAGGGTTCGCTCCCATGCAGAATTTCTGAATTTCGGAAATCGTTAATGCTTCGTAAGTAATTGATCAATTGGTACTTATTCGTTAGGCTATGTTGACAAAAATAGAGGAATGACTGATTTAATTTACTTTACATTTATTTCGCACGCAAAATAATCCACATAAATAACCCAAGATAATTTCGCAGTTGGATAGCAAAAGAGATTGTACAGCCTAGATTAAACGCTGACTCAACTAAATAAACGGAGCCCCTTCAGTTAATCTTAGATCGTTAAAATGCAGTTCGACCAAACAAGAAAAGATAATCTCCTATTCTGGTGATCAATATAAATCTATTTTTCATGCCACAAGAATGTATAAAACTTTCTTATTTTTCGAGTGCTATTTTTCTACAACTCTGGTAAGTCGTACTTTTTCACTAATTTTCATGAAATTTTTCTAGTACGTTTGCAAAAGATTACCTTCTCATCTACAGTTAATGAATAAGCGAATCTAATGTTAAATGTATAAAATTAATAATATTTATACATTCGAAATAAAAAGAAAGATAAAAACCACAATCTAAATAAAGGAGGTTTTTTAACTTTTCCGATCGTCCATGAAACAAAGAGTCGGCATTTCTTTAAGTCTTAAATAAAAAGATCAAGTTGGCATTGGCCCGTTCGCTATGAAATTGAGCGAAGGGGGAAGGTTCGAAATTCTCCCATCCATAAGTTTCTCACCGTGCTCTTAAAAAAAAAAAGTCAGTACCAAGAAATTTATGCGATTTTCGCCACTCATAGCCGAACTAACGAGCAAGCCGTAAGAGGTAGTTTCCAAACTTTCGGAAGAGCTCTCTCCAGAGAATGAAAAATGTTGCTGATTGTAGACGATCCATGACGACATAAAATGGAGACTCTTTCCGACTCAAAATTATCGTCGTAATGAAAACAAATTGTATTCACAGGGCTCTTAATAAATTCGGCCGAACTTATACGAGGGCGATGGACCGAGGGAGCGATACGATTTCTACAGGCGAGGTAAATTACTCGCAGAACTTTAGCTAGCGGCGATAACCGGAGATAGAAGAACGGGTCCCTGAAATAACATCGGCGGGAAAGAGAGAAAGGTCGAGAGAGAGGGGGGGGGAGGAGGGGGGAGTGGAAACCGTGGGAACGCGCGGATAAGGGAAAGGATATATGAAAGTAGAACGTCTTCCGAGGAACCCTGAGAGTTTCGCGAGATAAAACGCATCAAATTAGAATCAAGAAAGAAACACGATTTTCACTGGTGAGAGAGAGAGAGTAAATAGGGTATAAGATACGAAGGGCAGAGATGCGAGAGGAAGGGAAAAAGAGGAAATCCGATCGCGCATATCCTCGGAGGAAAAGTACCCTTTTAAGTAACGCTCGTTTTGTGCGAAGATTGAAGATTGCGTAGAACGGAGATTTTCTTGGAGACCGCAGATTAGTTCTTTTAGGTAAAAAAAAAGTAAAGTTCGGAAGACTCGAAATATGGAATACATGGAAACTAGAAGGGTATGAGATATATGAGAAAGAAAAGAAGACGAATATAAGCGAATTATTCAGAGAAAAGGGAATGCGGAAGATTTAAAGCGGCATTAAGGCTAATAAAGGAGAGGAATGATAGCGGAAATAGGATGAAAATAAGGGTAAATTCGTGGGGCGAAAAGAAAAAGAAAGCTTAAAAAGATTCTAAGATCCAAATGGGTTCCGTAAACATGGATTCGAGATAAGATGGCTACGTGGAATAGTTTAAAAAAGAAAAATTCAAAGAGTACTTGAAAGAATAAAATCCAGAAAGCGTCCTTGGAATCTAGGAGACAAAAAACAAACGAATGCAGCTATAGCTTTGAAATTTAGTGGAGAACAAAAGCCAAGCAAAAAAGCGAATTAAGGACTTATGAAAAATAAATGTCTAGCTCCGATATGAAAAAAGGCACACATAGTTGAACAGATGGAGAGGATGTTTAACAAACTTTTAATGGTGTTGCATGAACCGGGAAAATGAAAATAATGCTTACTACAATGGCGGAAAGGTAGAAGACGAACATAAAGAAACCTTTAAAATTTAAGATTAAGAAAACATTAAAAAGAGGCAGTAAATCCGACCGTTCTGGTTGAGATAACGGCGCAATGGGCGTGAATTCAGTAGTAAGTATTAACAGAACTACAGAGGTATATAAGAAGAAATGATTTTACTGCGTGAGAGATAGCGGAAAATTTAAAGGAAGATAAAGCTTATCCTTTTTATGAACAATATATTTTAAACGACGATGCAATCCAGACTGAGGTGAGAGGCAGAATATCCCCCAATCTAGGTTGTTGATATTTTCCGTCTCGACATTCTCGTAGCACAAAACGCATACATATTCGCACAGTGCGCTGTGTTATACCATCAATTCTTTTCTATCTTTATTTTTATGGATCCAAAGCCTCAAGCTATTTCCATTCAAAACCTTCCCTTTATCTCCTCGTAAACTTTTTCTTCTCTTGGATAAAAACCACTCTTCGCCTCCCATTCGCCCTTTAGTTATACATATAAGGAACGAACAATAATCCCAACAGTACTCCTTACTCTCCCAAAATGTCATCCTAATGTTAATATTTTAACTATTAGCCTTTCCTATCGTATTATATGAACAATAGTTACGTTTCGCTTATTTTACGTATTCTGTTCACACTCGCATTTCGAAAGCTTCTGAGAATTTCCTCCCTCCTAGTTCCATGCAATATCACGCTTTAATCCGAAGTATTAATCGATTTTTACTTTCTCCATACGTAGTATAGGGAAAGTCGGTAAGTCTAATATATTTTTTTGATATCTTTAGAATAAAAATTGTAATATTTTGTGATAATTGCTTTGTAATCCTCACTTTAATATATCGTCTAGAAATTACTTCGCTGATTGATTAATTAGTAGTGGCCTAAATCGGTACTTTTTGTTTACATTACGACCAAGTTTCACTGTTATAACGTTTCATCGGAGTTTGATTTAGGTATCGGCAAGCCTAACATTTTATTTTGAATTGTTTAGAATAAAAGTAGTAATATTTTCTGATAATTGTTTTGTAGCCGTCACTTTAATACATCGTCTGCATTATTACGCAAAGCCAACCATATTCAGAATAGATTTCAAATGAATTTTTCTTCGATAAATTCTTCACTGAAAATTACATTTTTAAGTAAATTAAAGCATTTGAAAGATAATATTTAGGAAAGCTTGACGTGTTAACAGTTTACAATGTTGTAATGAATTGTTGATTTGTTTTTCTTCATATAGTTTTCAAAGAAATTATTCCGCTGATTGATTAATTAGTTTGTTTTTATTTAAATCTTTTAAAGAGTTATATTTACGTAACGACGGAGAACATTGTTGAGAATTCGAGTAAGCTTTCTTTCTTCGAAGTACAGTGACTACATATAACCTTTTGAGGATCAGACGCAAGGAAGAAAAGAGGCTGGCATAGTAACCAGAGATTAAACTGAGAGACTCACGAAACTTACTTTTACAATATCATTATCATAGGTAGTCTGTCCGTAGACGGGTCCGTGATTATTCATCGTTAAGTCTAGTTCTCCGTATACTCCTATTTTCCGCAGCCTTCTTCTTCCATCCTGTTTTCCTTCTAGTACTTCTTTAATTATGCACTCTATTCCCAGGTAATGCCCAGTCCAGTTCGCCTTCCTATTTCTGATAGTCTGTATAATCGTTCGCTTCTCTCCTATTCTTCGTAGTACTTCCTCGTTTTTCACCCTATCTGTCCATTTTATCTTCAGCATTCTTCTTCATGTCCACATTTCGAAGCTTTCCATTTTAATTCATTTTTCCTTAGCGTACATGTTTCTATCACATACAATGCTATACTCCATACAAAGCATTTTATCAACTTCTTGCGGATATCCTCCTTTATATTCCCCATTAGTAGGAGTTTCTTTCTTCTTCTTTTCGATATTCTAGTCCTGATTTCATCGATACATTTTGCTTCTCTCATTATGATACTTTCAAGACATTTATAATCTGAAACTTGTTCTAATGAGTTCCTTCCAATACTTGTGTTCAAACTTTCTTCTTCTTTACTTGATATTCGTATGACCTTGGACTTTTCCGTATTTATTTCCATAGCGTATTTTCTACCCGTTATCACTAGTCTATTTGTCATTTTCTGGAGTTCCTTTTCCTTTCTTGCTAGAAATACTTCATCATCCGCGTATTTCACTATTCTTATAATCCTTCCTCCGATTTTGAAATCTTCCATGCCTTCTAACGCTTCCTGCATTAGCCTCTCTCCTTATATATTGAATAGGATAGGCGATGGACAACAGCCCTGTCTTACTCCTCTACCGATATTTTCTCCGCTAGTGTCCACATTCTCCAACCTGACTTTTACAACTTGATTCACATACAGATTCCTGATCAGTCTCCTGTCTTTCCAGACTAGAACTATATCCTTTAATATCCTCATCAGCAGTACCCAATTTACTCTATCAAGGGCCTTCTGCCAGTCGACGAAACACGCAGCAATCTTGGCTGCACTCTATTGCCCTTTCTGATATGATTCTCACTACAATGATAGCATCTCCGGTTCCACGTTCTTTTCCGAAGCCGCTTTGATTTTCCCCTAGCATTTCTTCTGCCTTTTTCTCTAACCTTTTATTAAGAATCCTCGAAGTGTGTAAAAGTAGGCCTATCGTTCTGTAATATTTACACTGCATTGCCTTTTACTTCTTCTTTAGAGAGATCATTGTTACTTCTAGGAAATCCTGAGACCACTCTCCCGAGTCGTAAATCTTGTTAATTAATTTCTTAATCACTTTTAGCCCTTCCGATTCCATGACTGTAAGTACCTCTGACGGTACTGCATCGCTGTCTGTAGATTTACCTTTATTCAGTTCTAGTATCGCCTTTTCTACCTCACTTTTCATAGTACTTGGTCCCAAGTTGTCCTATTTAATGTTATCCTCTTCTTCCAGTTCTATTTGTGCCGATACTGCCTGCTTTTTATATAGTTCCTTAATGTATTCTTCCCATACCTGTGCTACATCATTTGGTTCTCCGACTATTTTTCCATGTCTATTCATTATTCCTTTACCACGAATTCCATTAGGTTTCTTATCTTCTAACTCCAGTGCCCTATCGTACATTATATCATACCGTCCTAACTTCTCCATCTGTTGTATTTCCTCACATTTTTCTTTTAACTAATTATCTCTAACTTTATCTGTTACCCTTTTTAACTCATTGTTTATGCGTCTAAAGTTGGTTCTATCGTCTTCACTGTTAACGTTTTTCCATTTTCTTCTCTAATCCATTTTCTCCAGCATTTCCTTAGTGATTCATGGTTTTCTGATTTTCTTCTCTTGTTTTCCAATCAATTTATACAAGGTATCTTTGATATTGTTTTTAATTTCCTCCCATTCTGTATCCACGGTCTTCGGATTGTTTTCCAATTTTCTAATGCGACCTTCCAACTTCGTGCTGAATTCATCTTTCTTTTATTTCAGTTTTTCTAGGTGCCAAGTCTATCTTTCATTTCTATTTTTCCTTATTAGCTTAAGCTCGGAGAGGAACAGTTCGACACGACCGAGTCGGCACGACCGATTCGGCGACGGGACCATTCCGCGATGATTTTTACGTTCTCATACGAAGCATCGATCAAGTATTATTATCGCGAAAAAATTCGACCTCGAGATTTTTAAGGAAATATGTTTTAGGTGTCGCTGAATCCAAAAAAGTGGTTTTTGCAATGCCGTCTGTCTGACTGTTACTGGCTCTGGAGCCTAAACGGTATGCGAAAATGAATGAAATCTCGTACTTAGGCATTTTATCATTCTGAGCAGAGTATATGTAGAAATGATTGACATTGCTCAATAATTAAGAGTAGTATATTCTACGCATTTTTAGCAACAAATCGATTTTCTCAAAAACGGCTCTAACTTGGCTCTACTTGAGTTTATATCTTCAATAATACTGCATAGTTCATATTTGTCAAAAAATGAATATAAGGCTAGTTTATTCTAGGCAACTTTAAGAACAATTCGATTTTCTCAAAAACGGCTAGAACGATTTTGATCAAATTTCGTACAATTACTTGAGCATACATCTACAATAATACTACATTTTTCATTTTTCTCAATGAATAAGGCTAGTTTATTCTTGGGCAACTTTAACAAAAATTGGATTTTCTAAAAACAGGCTCATATGATTTTCATTTTCTAAAGATAACTAAAGGACGCATTAATATATGAGAAAGTTTGTACAATGTATGTTGTACCGATTTTTTTATTTCTACGTAATAGATTAAGTAACTTAATAGTTGCAATATTAATATTATCATGACGCCATTCCCTCCTAAATGTATTGTAACTGTTACGTGCGGAACACGGCCGGCACCGAACTTTCCGGTGCCGAATAATCCCACCGCCGAATGGTCCCGTCGCCAAACCGGTCGTGCCGAACTGTCCCTTTCCGGTAAACCTCTCTCTCTCTCCCTCTCGCGAATTCCGCCTAAACTATTTTAAGAAGATGCTACGGAGAAACCTCAACGAAAACGATATTATACCAGGTCTGAAGCGTCTCTTTCGTGGAAAATTAATGAGACAGGACGTTCCGCCCACGGATAGCTGGAAGAAGCGCAAATGCATCCGTGGGAACAGAGGGGGAAGCGTCTGAATTTTTAGTGCTTTCTCTACTCACCCCATCCTCTCTCCATTCTTTCACTCTCTCTTTCCCTCTTTTAGGCGTTCTTTATATAAAGTAATAAAGTGTACGCCTTATGGTCAGGTCGCGTCTTGTCTGTCTGCATGTTTCATCTCAGGAACTGATGAGTAGATTTTCATTAAGTTCAGTACCATGGACTTTTTTGGTTTTAAAACGATAAGGAAACTACATAAAAAGGTTCACATAACCGGAGCAGGGGAAGGCACCTTCCTACGGACAAAAATTTACTCGTTCTTTGGCATCGCATCTGATGCATCGTTTTGCAATATTTCCAAGTTATATTAAACCGCTGATTTATTCTTTTTTTTTTAAACGTTTCCGTAATTTGTAAGGAACGCCAATACCTTGCATATAAGCACGTATTGAAGTGTGCATCTTCATTCTGTTAGTCTCCTTCGAGAACGGAACAGGGATTGAGGGAAAGCAATACGTAGTATGTATATAGATGTAAATCTGGCCCGCCATCGGTCTTGTCGAACTGTCCTAAACCCGTTTAAGCTTTGTAGTTACATCGATCATTATAAGGATGTGATCTGAATGAATGTCTGCTCCTGGTAATGTCTTAGCATTTTTATACTGTTCCTGAATCTTCGTTCTACTAGGATTTACATCTCCTGGTCTTTTTCAGCCTTCGTTTATGGTTTTTGAACCACATGTTAGTCACTACTAGGTCGTTATAAAGGCAGAATTATACTATTTTTTCTCCTCCTCGGTTTCTTTCTCCAAGTCCGTATTGACCGACAACATTTTCTTCTCGTCCTCCTCCAACTGTGCTGTTCCTATCTCCAATTATTATGTAGTTTACTTTTCCTCTTCCGTCTTCTTCGTAAATCTCGTTAATTTGTTCAAACATCTCCTCTATTTCTTCTTCTTCATGATCAGACCTGGATTATCAACACGTCCACTGGGACTGCTTTTAGCTTTATAGCCATCAACCTATCTTTCGTTGCTGTTATTTTTGTCACGCCCTTCATCATATCTTTCCTAAGTACCAGAGCTACTCCCCTTGCTCCGCTATTTCCTCCAGAGTAAACTACCGTGAATTATTCCGAGTCGAACTCTCCTTCTCCTTCCCATCTAGCTTCGCTCAGCCCTATGATGTCAGTCCTATATATTCTCCTTTCTTCTTTCCGGTTCTTTAGCTTTCCTGCCTTCTTTATGGTTTTTACATTCCAAGTACCCATGCGTAAGTTACCTTCGACAAATGCTTTCCTCAAGGCAGTCCCCGCCCGGAGATCCGATTGGGGGGCTATTTTACCTCCAGAATGTTTTTACCTTGAGAGAACTCATATTGTCCAACCATATAATCATTACTAGGGAGTTTGTAATGTGGTAGTTTCCCTCTTGCTTTCCACATCGCAGTACTGTAGCCGTTAAAATCCCGATCATGCCTACAGTTCTACTGGATATAGACCCAGGCAACATAATTTGTTTTCGGCTCTATACAATACTGACAGTACTTCTGCCTACTGCTAGGCACCGACGATAGTTTTTTTATTATTCATTTTTTTGTGAAAACCCTCCATTCGCGGGGATCGAACCCCGAACTTTGTAACGGGAAGCCGACACGCTAACTACTACACCACCAGTGCTTTTTTAAAAATATGTTTCTTTTTAAATACCAATTCTATGGCATAAAATTGAAATATATTTTTTGAAGAACCATTAAGTGCGAATCAGTGTGCGCTCAAAAACGATATTAGATCTCAAAGCGATGAAAGAGATTAATCGAATTTCAGAATATAAAAATGGGCGATGGTGGGATGAGAAACAACAGGGAGAGATTGTGTTGATAAAGATTAATCGAGTATAGACGGATTCCGGTATGAGAATAAATTGTTTGTAAACAAACTGACTTTTACAAACAAATGTAATTCATTTAACTCGAATTGGCCAGCCCACAATTCAAAAATCTACCTTCGACTGAATAATTTTATTTTCACAGCTTGACGCATCTGCGAAAGTAATACATATTTAAAGTATTCGGCAGACCGCAAACTTTTTTATATCGCAACTTGAGCTCATTAAATTATTATAACCCGGAACGAATGAGTTTCACCGCAGATTTACGAGTCCGCCATAATTTCAGGCTACGTTCCGTAAAAAAAAAGCTCTTCGAAAAGCGTATTAGCTTGCCCAAATCCTCCTCACACACACGTAAATAATAAATAAACGAGGAAAAAAACACACGAAGATCGATTGTATTTACCGAAAGTAGAGGAGTAAAAATTCACTTAAAATCATCGGAATAATTTACCGGTTGCGACGTCGAGATACGTCGAACAGCGAGTTAATAACGTCGTAATTTCCATTTAGATAAATGCTTTCCGATTATTTTTTTAAAAAGGTGTTCATATTCCCTTGTGTTTCCCCCATGTCGTGAAAAATACTCGTGGAAGAAAAAATGTTAAAGGATGGCTGACAAATTGACACGTCGTGTAAACGCGGCATGCAAACACGTGACTGCTCATCCGCTAGGCAAACACGTCTCCGGGCGCTATCTGCATTTCCCCCACTCGTGTGTCCTTTCCTTCTCCTACCCCCTCCCCTCACTTCCCCCTCCATAAAAAAAAACATCTCTCGCACTCTCGAAAATTTTGTTTCGTTCCGTGCATTTTTTTATCTCGTCCGTAATTACGGATACGAAAAAATGAAAAAGAAAAAGACCCTATATTCCGCAGGAAAACTTAGTGAATCTCGAGTAATTGGAGACGGAGTGGCTGAACTGAAAAAAAATTTCCGTACCCCTCGGAGATATTTATTTTATTCCTCTAGTTCCTTGAAAATAAACGCATCCGTATCTTTCTTTATCGGAGTGTCTTTATACGAGTTACCCTAAAATTATAAGGTGAGAATTTTTGCTTCTGCGACCGTCTCCATTTTAAGATCAGATCGTAGAATAAAAATGCAATGGAACTTTTTTTAATGCCTAACTACGATTTTTTACGCATAAATATCATCACACGTAATTTTTCTCTAAACATTAACATTTACGCTAGTCGAAGAGACTTTGTGGAATCGTTCCATAATAACACAATTTTCCTTGCTTAAATTCTCAACTTTAAACTAAAACAAGGCCGTCTGGCGTGCACGGTACTTTCAGAGCTGCATTAACATCTGTATCGTTTCTTTAATGATTGTTTCTCAATATCTGATGTCTGTTCGAAGGAGGTACCGATTTTCGAATTTTGTCAAATACATTACTTAAATAACCTTCGTCAGGTCCCCATTGTGACCGTAAACAATAAAGCCCAAAATGAAGATGCAGGAACTTGTTCAGTATTCCGCCCTACAAGTGCATGACTTACAAAGTTAAAAGGTCGTGTGCCCGAACGTCCTATGGAGTGTTTGTTGCGGAGGAGCGTGGAGCAACAAAAGATAGTAGCGGAGAAAGGGAGCGGATAGCAAGTGAAAAGGTACCATTAGCGAGGCATGCCGGGAATCGAAAATGAGGGTTAGAGAGAGAGAGAGAGATAGTGAGGCGCTGACGTCTTCTCTTCATTTCGAGTGTGCGTGACGAACCTGGCATCGAGACGAAGCGAAAATGGCCGACACCGGTGGAAGAGCACTTCCTATAATTTTCTTGCTCTCTCCGGAACAGAGTTTTAAAGTCAGGCTTCCATTCCGGATGATACACTTAATAAATAGGAGATTTCGTTAAGTCTTCTTCTCTTTAAAGCGGATTTTATTTCGATTAAACGTACTTGAGGCAGCCTCTTATGCAGTGGTTCTCAGCTGGGGTAACGTGAGGCTTATTAAGGAGTTACGCGAATATTTAAGAAATTCACAGTAGTATATCATATTCTGGCTTACACAAATAAATAAAGCCTGGATAATACCCACGCGTGCTTATTTAAATGCGTGAATTTTTAACTTTATGTGGTAGGGAAAGCTCAATTTATCTTTAAAAGTGACTTTAAGGTAATGGAACGGGGTGACGCATAACTGAAAATGGGGTGAGGCAGACAAAATAAAAAGGTTGCCAACCACTGCGCCTAACGCGTAGTTTCACAAAGCGGTGGTCTCTTTGGAGGCGTTTGTAGCAAAATTACTTTCTTTCATTAGGCGTTCTTTACAAAAATAAAAACAAGTATTAATTTTAAAAAATTCAAAAATAAAATATTTTTGCTTTATAAAATAGGCGACTTTAAAAGAATAAGAAAGGGAAATTTTCAGATTATTTGTTTGTTATAAAATATTTTGGTGTCATATTCTTTTCATTACTGTTGCTTTACATATCATTTACATAATAATTTCGCTTTGATAGGATGTTTCCGAGGTTGAGCTTCATTAAAAAAATGTTTTGTTATTAACTTTATATTCAAAATCCATTCACTCTAGCTTATGGAATGAGATTATAACGTAAATGATATGTAAAGTTATAGTAATGACAAGCACATGACACCAAAATCTTTTATAACGGACAAATAATCTGAAAATTTTCTTATTTTATTCTTTTAAGGCCGCCTATTTTATAAAGCAAAAAGATTTTATTTTTGAATTTTTTTAAAATTCTTACTTGTTTTCATCTTTTAAGTGCAAAAATGAATAACATTCAATGAAAAATAACGAAGATAAATAATTTACCTCAATCGCTTTCTTACAGTGATTAATGTCAAAGTTCGTGATTTGTGGAACTTTGTGACTTCGTACGACTCTAGCACTAGTAGGCTCGTCAGTTTAAATCGCAAAGCTAATAATAAGAGAAAGCCGGTACAGGCATTAGCCTACTCTTTTCGAAAAGCACCAAGGAGAACCTACGGCTTTACGTCCCTTCCGAATGATGAAGCGTTGATTTGCGTGCTCTCCTCTAAACACGCAAAAACGAGGCCGCGAGATCTATTGAAAAAAAAATGCAACTTCCGCAGGTTTTCAATAGCTCAGTGTATAAGGCAAACGCGCTCGCCACTACGCCACGGCACACCATTTCGTAAGTTTTGAAATTTCCAAGATACTTTCTACCCAGAAGCCACCTACCGCAGCGTGAGGAATAAAAATCTGATGTGGTCAACACACGACTTTCTCCATATTTGGGGTATAGTTATTTAAATTATTATGAATAGGATTACAAGGCAAAATTATTATTTCCTATCGTAAAAGAATACAGTCTTCCTTATTGCCGTAAATTACGTATATTTTGAATATGTTTACAGAATTCACCGCTAAATGGTGGTGGCGCTGTACACTGGAAATTTAGAAAAGCAAAATATCTCCGAAATGGATGGTTATACGAAAATTTGTTTCAAACAAAACTTGGAAGAAATATTATTCTCTACAACTTTGGTCCTCACGGAGATTACCAATAACGACGTTTTTAAGGAGATATTTGACGGAAACTGAAAAAACCGATTATTTTTTATAAATAATTCCTAAACAATAACTGCTATGGAAAATTGTTTCAAATGAAAATTGTAGGAAATTATATTCTCTATAACATTTGTATAGAATTGTATATACAATAATGATGTTTTAACGGAGAAATATCGCAAAAACCGAATCGGGTTTCGAATAAACCTCGACTTCCGGTTAACCGGTATTGTCCAAAAAATAATCAGTTCTTTGTGCTCATGCTAAAGTCTTATATATGAAATTTGGTATTAATATGACAAGTATTTTCTGAGTTAGAGCGCCCACAATCACATACATACACACACAGACATCATTCCGAAAATAGTCTAAACGTGTTCTAGGGACCTCAAAACGTTTATTTCCGTTGAAATCTCGAAGTCGATTTTTTTCTGAACACAATACTTTCCCATTACTACGTATGGAGAAAGTAAAAATACATTCCCAAAGGAACCATCTACTGATTACGGGTTGTAAATTGTTTTATGAAAAAGTTCAAAAATTTTAAACCAATAGTCAACATTATTCAGGTATAAAATGACATAATAGAAATAAGCTACAATCTTCGTACAATTAAGTGTTATAATTTCTCTCGCCATATATTGATCAAAATAACAACTCGCGTTGGAGTCCGTATTTCCAGCTATCATTTCTAACGTTGGGGCACAGAATATTGTGCCGATGCAGTAGTTCAATTTCTTGCTACTAACGGTAAATGAAAACCTTGTAAGGACGCTTGGCACATACATGTACAGTTGATGTTTCCCTTTGAAATTGTCTTTCATTTACTGAATGCGTTAAAATAATGTTTGGAAAATATATTAAAATAACAATTTCAATATAATATGTGAACTGAGGGAAGGGCCTTCCTTTAATCGCATTATTTCCGGCATCACAATTCCTCTAAATATAGGCGCATAAAAAATCTATCCGAGACGTGAATTACACATCGAGAAAAAAAAGAAATATCGTGTATACACGCTCTTTTCATATAGACGCTACAATCTTTCGATGCCGTTATTAATTGTTTCATTAGCTCTTGATTCCTATAAGTTTGATTCATTCTAGGTTTTGGATAACACTTCCGCGGATCATTTTCAGTCTCCGCATATCCTCTTATCAAAGCAACATGAATCTTCAAAAGACTTCTGTCTCCTTCAATTGAATGAGCCAGTATTTCGCGGAAGTTTCAACCTTTTGTAACCTTTGAAAAAGACATTTTCTTGATTAAGCTAATTGAGAAAAGGGAGATTTTCCAGACATGTCCCAAACAATCATTTCGATTAACAAGTCAAATTTATTATTAGTCACAAATCCTTAAAAGCAAGATGCGGGTCAACGACATTTCTCTCGACTTTATACTTAATAAATAATGCTTGCCGTTGACAACCATTTTTTTAAAAGAATTACATACTGCGTAAGCTACGTAAAAGTCGTTAAAATAAATATTAGCAAGTAATGGGTATAAAAATAAATTTTTATAACTTTAATATTTTAACATTTATTATACTCGTTACTTCAAATTTGGTGAAATTACCTGCATAAGTTACCTTTTACTGATGGAGGCGGTGTCATATTCAATTAATCTGGATATCAAGGCTGAAGACGTTTCTTGTCGTATACAAATCAACGAAGCGCAACACGAGTAATATCAAAGGTAAGTAATCGGTACTATTACACAATCATTATGGGCGTAAACGTGCTTTGATTGCTTTTAATACGAGAGAGAGAGGGAGGAAGAGGACAAAGGGAGGGAGGGTGAGAGAGGAAAATGACTTTCAATACAATTAATGTTTCTGATGCCAATTTGATCTCCATAAATAGCTTGAACGATCGAATCTTTACTCCCGTTGATATTTCAATGGGCATTACGCTAGTAAGTTTTTAAAGGAGAAATATAATACTCTGATTCCCATTAAAAGCTTACCCATATGAAAGTATTAAGCCTGTTGCCTAGGTAGCTGATTGTTGGACCTAGAAAAATTACCACTTTTTTCCGATAAAAACCATAAATTTACGCTAATTCTACTCGGATTGACATTCTGTCTTCAAAAATAACAAACTACAATTTATATCCTATCCGATAGTTTGTCTCGAGTTCGTATCTTTGCGGGAAATAATTTTTAAATGCAAATATAAAAACCTCTACACCAATTTACATGTTTTCTTATGGGCAAAAAATGGGGCAAAAAGGGGTAAATAGCCCCTCAAAGTGTGAATTTCGAAAGATTCGGATTTTTTCCATCGGCTGTGACCAAAAACCTATAATCCTACCAAATTTCAAGTTTCTAGCACATCTGGAAGTGCCTCAATTTTGTATCTTGCCAAAGTGGTTACAAACCGCTATATATATATACCTATATATATATATATATATATCGAGTGAGGTTAATATAAAAGTTATTAAAAAGTAAGCTAGAAGACAGAAATCAGAATGGAGGTCACAGTAATATCGGAAACACGAAATTATCCGAAATAAGGAATCATCAAAATGAAAGAATATGATCGGAAACGATTGCACACGCTCAGGATGCACGAGTGTCATGAGTGGGACGACATGTTTGTTTGCACAGCGCTTAATAGGCGCCAAATCGGTTTGTTTTAGGAATACTCAAATTCTTGATAGTTTCGCTCATGCCCTAAAAAAAATAAAAATATTACAAATGTGGATAGAAAATTTCGTATAAACCATTACCTCCAATTATGAAGGCTAAATTAAAATATCGTGTTTGTGTGTGCGTGTTTATGCGTACGCGAGCCGAAACACAGAGTGAGAGAGATTCCAGCTTGCTAATGTGCTGGGAGAGATTAATGTGCTGTTTCGGTTATCAACATAATGCTTGTGTTACCAGCTTATTAAAAACAAGCAGCGCCGCGGTATACGTATTCATGAATCACGCGCAACCGCGGCAGAACCGTCTGAGGACGATTACCCAGAGAGAACAATGTCAGGGGTCGTTTGCTGTTGCATCAAGAGAGAGAAACAAAGGATTGTGGTCTCAGTCGAGAATGTCACGCGTGTGAGGTGCGTATTGCACCGAAGATCAAATACCTTGCGCATACCGAGCCTTTGAAGGTGTTAGGCAGATTTCGCTAATACATAATCACGTTTTGTCAGATCTATTTTAATGCTGGACGCGTTTTTCGAAAGACAACAGAATAAAAGAACCACTGTATGGTTTTGTAATAGTGAACATTTATTTTACTTGTTATACATTCACTTGTTATATTTACATGCGGAGTCGTTATAGTAAGACAATAGCTTAAGTTAACTTATATGAAGGCCAAAACTACAAAATAACTATCGAAAGCTAGTAAATTAACCACCTAAGTCAATATAAAATAAAAGTTTTAGAGAGAATTTCAACATTTCTATCACTTCTGTTTATGGCACTTATATTTGTATAACTCCCGGTAGCTTAACTCCCCTGATTTAAAAAATATATTTTACGTCGTTTGTGAAACATTAACATTTTAAGGTTACCACTGAAACACTGAAAGAAAAAATAAAAACGAGATTTTTCAAAGAAAGAAAATGTTTACCGTAGCACTGTAAAAATTATTCATGCTACACTCTTCACTATTAGTTGAGATCGTTGTAAAAATTCATTAAAACTGGATTAAATTATAACACCACATAACTAGAGCACTTTTCCTTCGCTAAAATATTTCCGTGTGTATGAAATGAAGACAATCATATTTTTACTTCTCGTATACTTATTTTTAGTATCTAGTGAAAGTACAGTAGTCCATACTCGATAGGGTCACGTTCCTAAAAAAACAGCGCGAACATAGAAACCGCGATGATAAATACTAAAAGCTTTTGAGAATACGTAAGTGGAATGAACTTTTTCTTTGCTCTTCTCGGCACAAATTTACCTTTCTCTGCGTTTCTGGGACCATATTTTATCATATAGTAGGTTAGTGCAAGAACACTGCTGGAACTACAGTTAATAATAATAATAATAAGGCGTCTTTATTAGGTCGATATTTAGACATTAATGTCCATTCTTACATATAAACCTAACGAACATGAATTACACGCGAACAGAGAAAGAGAGAGAGAGAGAAAATAAAGACGCACTGAATGCATAGAATCATGTTGGCATGTTGCTTACTATTTTCACGCTCGTTCTCTTCGTGCGTCACTACTTTTGTAGTATGCATGTACCATGTTCTTGTTTTGTTATCGAGAGGAAATCGCGGTGCGTTTCGCGGGCTTCAGCGGGGCTGTGATGCGGTAAGCGAGCGCGAACAAATAAGTGAAATTTACCGTCAGTGAACACTGAATATTTGGACAATTATTTCTGCGCCAATTATTAAAAACCGCGGAAATAAAACCCATGAAAATAGAGAGAATACTGTATTGCGATCGCAAAAAATTCTATTTTGAAATTATGATGTGTAAGTGCCTCTGCGCTCGGAAAACATGTTTTTGCAATTGCATCTATTGTATTTGCGCGACTATTAGGGCTAAACGATTTAACAGTATCTCAATAAATCAGGTATTTATGAATGACATAACCAGGAATAGAATATGTACCATATAGCGGGGAAATGAACATGGTGTCGATTTTCATTAAACTTTGATTTACTAAAACATGGCAACAACGATTTTGATTTTAAAATTTAAACAATTATAGTCCTTCATATCATAAATAAAATAAAATAAATCATTTTTAGAAAAAAAAACTATATAAATCAGTTCGCATTACGTTCCTGGCTAACCCCGCGAGAACCAGGGCTTATGGGAAATTAGGAGTTAGTGGAGTGAGCATTGAGAGACATACCTAAAGTACTATAATGTACACTTCAAATTAAAATGAATATGCTATGCTTCAAAAAATGACTATCATATAAAAATGCAAAGTAAAATACGTTTAAAGAACGAAAAATGCTGTACATTAATAACATAATGGCAGAACAGCCTCTGCTGACGCATCCCACATGACCTTGCGCTTAAAAGAACGCTGGCAAAACCAACGCTTCCATAAAATTCCTCGACTAACTTGTAGTCAAATCTGGAGCTAGAAACCCCTTTCTCATATCATCTTCTGGTGAATACTAGTTAGTACGTAATTTCTTCAGTTACATACATGTTAATATCAGTAAAAATAAACACGGCCGCTCTGAGAACGGCGGATACTCAAGATTGGATACCATGGATATCAAAACCGCGGATGGCGAGGGACTACTGTATCGTCCACAGTGGCATTATAACAAACCGATTTGTGCGCCCGGCTACCCTCCAGCCACCTCAACTTCTCTGACGTCATATGTAGAGCCTCCTACTCAGAGATCTTCTCTTTCCCCTTTCACCATAAAAAAACACAATCGACTCATTGAGCGACCTCCTAGATGCAGTACTGCTGCTACGAGACTAACTGCGGGAAAATAGTTATCACACTTAAATATAATAAACGGACGGATATTAGAAAGATTTGCAATGTACCTATATTGCACCGATTTTTCCACCAGTTATAGCAACATGTTTTACCTTTCTATGAAGGCATTTTTATAAAGAACCAAATGGACAGGGCGATGAAAATACTTTTCTTAATTACGGAATCGTATAAGTGAATTTAAAAGTATAATCCGTGATAATCTTATAAATCCTGAGTAAAACTAACGAAATTGTCAACATAAGGTAATGACTATTTTTCTTCTTATGCTTGAAGTAACTATCACTCACATTCGACATCTCATTCTTAAGAATGATAGAGGACAACCATAAAAAAAGAAAAGTTATCGCGAGGCATTTCCTCGTGATCTTCGTCCGTTAGAAATGCGCATACAGAAGCGCTTACACGAATAAGGTTTTGGCAACGATTCAGATTCGAGTCTTCTTTTGGCCCAAAGAGACGCTTCCGAGGAGACTGGAGGAAAAAAATAGGAACCTCGCGACAGAATGTAAAATACCACGTGCTCAGTCAGACGGACGATATTTTTTTATTCTCCCTCGGCGGTGGGATTACGCCTTGGATATAGATCGTTGTCTTTGTAATAGACTGCTGTTGTTTAGTATACTCCACATTCAGAAATTCTCCGACGGCTGAGACTAATGCTGGTCAATCGTCGTACACGATTACAGAAAATATCGTCAACGAAATCAAGGAGAGCACTTTCAAACACCTCGAAATACAAGTTTTAACCTTCGATAAAATTTTACCGCTATTTCCTACCGCACAGGTTATTATAATTATTTTTGCGTGAAATAGGTGTAATATACAATAAGGTAAATACTCAAAAAGTAAGTAGTACATAAAAACAAAAATTGAAAAGTGAGTGCTTATTTCAGGTGTTTCCAATAGTCATAGAAAGGTTATGAAGAAATCATATGAAAATTTCAGCTATCAAGCAGTCTTCGACAATATTATTTTAAAACGGTAACTCGAACTTCAAAAGTAGACAGAAAAACTTCGGAGGAAACAAAACGTGTAGTTGAAAATTTTACGCTTAAACAGGAGGAGAAAAAAATAAATTTGATAATTCTGACGAAAGTTCTAGTCATAAGGGCTCCAGTTATCGGGGTTATATTCATAAAAAATAAAATCTCAAAGAACTTCTAACTATGTGCTAGCCGATCAATTTCTCACAGCTCCTCTTTCTATAACCTGATTCCAATAATAAAAATCAAATTTACTTTATGAAAGTATAAAAGTTCCGCGAAGTCATTTTCAGCACGATTGACTTTTAGCGCGCTAAATTTTAGATCATAAAAGCTGTCTCCTTTTAAGTATTAAAAATTCAATCTCCAAACAGTTATATTTGTCATAATGACAATTCTGTCACCCGGCATTTCGACTTATAAATCGAAACCTCCCGGCAAACATTTTCGAAAATCGTCTCCTAAAAGGGGCGGTGTTCGGTGAAAAGTTTTTTATTTTTGTATTACGGATTAGCGAAACATCTATTTTTCCAAACCACCGGAGTGAGAAACAATCTTTCTCTCGCTCCGACTCCGTTGAAAATGAAAGCACTTTACTCGATATGGGGAGAGCGTTCCATCATGCATTCAACCTTGAGAGACGCGAGGATTTTTGTTTCGGAAAATGTTCCTTCTCTCTCTCTCTCTATCTCTCGGTGAGCAATAAGTATGAGTGCTTTCAACGGTGGGAGTTTTGTGTCTCCCAAATAAAATACATCACAGGGGGAGCGAATAACGCAGAATGTCACCTTTGAGGATCACACCTTAATTATAAAGAGAGATTGTTTCTATACCGTGATTGCGATAAAAAATGGCCATTCGAACATGGACGAATTAAAGCAATTTTTTTTAAATCGAGGTGAGTACTTCCGAATAATGATCGTCATCGCTTGAAAATCGAGGGAAAGAATTTCCTGAATAAAAATTTGCTTCGGGTTTTTTTTTATTTTCCCTCGAGGTCTTTGATTTCAAATACGCGCAAGGTTAGAGATGTTGGTGCTTGATTGATTATTTAACGCATTGTCGTGGCCTTAGGCAGTTTTCATTATCAAATGAAGGTATTGCGGGAATAACACAGAGTTACGCCTAAATTTTAAGCGACATAAAAATATGACCCCTAAAAATACGCCCACTGCTTTTATCCAGCTACGCTTTAAGATTTAAAAAAAAGAATGACCTTTTGGTCAGCAAGATCAAAGGCGTGGCCTTATAAAGACGCATATTATTCTCACTCTCACTTTCTCTCTCATGTGTTCTCACCTCTTTTCTGCCCCTCTAGTCGTCAAGAAAACCTTCATTAGCACAACTGAACAGGAATAAAAAGAAACTGTAGATGAAATTGCATTGGATGCGGTTTTTCAAGCGTTACTCATCATAGGAATCGACTGAAGCACCGGCTCCATATCATTTTCATAACAACGAACGTTGTTCCAGTGAGAGGGAAGAGAATTGAGAAGATGGAAGATAGGAGGAGAAACCGAGGGAGAGTGGAGAAATGGAGCGTCCAGAGGATGTGAGAGCGCGCAAATGTATATCAGGACAAGTAAACAGAGAGACGAGTGAACGAGAGGGGATAAACAGAATTGCGACTTAATTACAGCTATAATCAAACTAGAAAGTCTCTTCTTCCATTTCATGCACAGCAAGGGTGCCCAACTCTTATCCCGCGGGTCAGATTCCACCCAGTAAGCAATTGTATGCGGCCCGCCGCCAGTGTTTCATAAATTTCAAAACTTCTTGATTTTTCCTTTGATTTATATATGTATTTATTATATTATTCTTAACGCTATTTTTTGCGTAGCATAATTTTTAAAAACATATCTAGCGTTAATAAAATCAAAGGAATTTGGCTGAACTTTGTGGTAATTGATACTCATATTAACGAAGAAAATAAAACGGTTAAATTCCACAATTTTTTATTTCACGACCGGTTTCGCTAAATAATCATCATCAGGTGAGAAAACTGCTCAAAATATCCTTTATATACTAGGTTGACGTATGGGAGGAAAGCAATGGAGGGGGGAGAAAAAACAAACATGGCGTTAAGGATATATTGAGCACTTTTCTCACCTGATGATGCTTGTTATTTAGCGAAACCGGTAGTGAAATAAAAAATTGTGGAATTTAACCAAGTTTTTTTCTCCGTTAATATCTAGCGTTAACTTGGGGCCTCTTAGTAAACATTTCTCAATTCAAACAAGTTCTCGTAAATAATGTTTTTGGTCTTTTTTCAAAGTTTCAAACATTCTACTCTCTCGTGATTTTTAATATTGAAATTTTAACCGTAAAAAATAAGTTTAACCTGATTTTCACTCATATGGTGCCTTAAAATCTTTAGGTATCTACCGATTTAAATTTGATACAGTCCGCCGAAGCATTGGCAATTTCCAATGCGGTCCACCATGTAGAAAAGGTTTCCAAACCCCTCATGTACAACACAGCATGTACAGGAATGAAAAGGACATGTAGTGTGGGGGAGTGGAGAGCGAAAGTGTAATCAGAGATCGATTCGGTGCCTGTGGAAAAGTTAAAACATTTTGTAAAATGTTACTCTAAGTTGTAATAAATAACGATTAAAATAAGCACAGAATTTTAATAATAACTGCAAATTTATTTAAACGAACTGACACACTTTGGTAGCTTTTACTGGAGAGAGAGAGGCGACTTTGCAAGCGGTACCTATGGAAAATGCGACCTTTGCCACACCCAAAGTTAAGGCAGTGGGTGTAAGAAGACGAGAAGCCGAAACAATGGAAGGCGAAAACGCGCGAGTAGAGACGGCGGTAGAGAATAAAAGGCTGCGGCAAGAGAATGCGGTAGAGTGAGAGAGGAGGAATGTTATAGGAAGGGTTATGTCACAGGTTCTTATTCAAGGTGCTTCTTTGTCGCGCCGATGAAACGTACTTAGCTTATACAATTTTACGGATTAACGAAGTCGCTGTTCTTAGAGCTGACAAATTGCTCTCCGAATATGCTTTAGTCTTTAGCTGAATGATATAACGACCGCGCTAATTTCTGGAACACGACGGCGTAAAGTGGTGTTTATTTGCGTAGATACTATATAGCGTCGAAAGGGATTCTCGCTATAAAATTTTTACACGTTCAGCAACCACACAGTTTTCGCATTCGAGGTTTAAAAAATATGCTTTCTTTCTTTCTCTTTGAAAGTCCTACTGTTTAAAATAAGGAGATATATTATTTTAAATAATTTTTATTGCTATTTCAGTTAGTTTTCAAGTATGAGCTTTAATACTTTAATACACTCTGATTAACTTAACGTTTTCTACGAGTTAATTTAATAGGTGAAATGTTTGTATAGAGTTGATTTTCTGATAAATAACGATAGCACATTAATAAACATTATGAATTAAGATATCAAAATTTCATTATTCCTAGGTTCTCTAGGAGGAAATTTCGCGATCTTCAGTAAACGTTGAAATTGAGTAAACATTTTAAACAAGATACTATGTAAAGTGGCATCTCCTCTTAATTTCCATTAGAAAATGTTATCAAGATTTTCTCAGGTATGTCTGGAGAAACTTAACAGCTAACAAAAAATATCAAAAATAACTCAGGTCAATCTAAAGGAAAAGGGGACATGTTTATAAAGGCCGTTAGTCAAACATATTAAGGAAATAATATAATCTCTTACAAATACATTAGTTGAACTTTACTAAGAGCGAAAAGAGCAAAATTAGTTGTGAAATTGCACGTCCTGGAATATTTACTGAAACTTGGAAGGGTCGCAAGGACATCAAGTGAGCTAAGAGAGGTCGTATGAAACTTAAGAAAATTTGTTAACTAAAAAGAGTAGAGGATCTATTCCAGTAATAATTTTAAATGAGCTACAAAATATACACAAGCCGATGAGACCATGTGAAACATTGACGTAAAAAACAATGAAAAATCCGAGACACTTTATAGTTTATTTTATCGGAAAGTTTATCGTTCTCGGTGAATTATTTATTGCTATTCTTAGCAGAGGGGATACGATATCTAACGGGTATCCCGACTTATGTAATTGGCATTATTTAGACATAAGAATCTACTGTCTTTTGTAATATTGCATTTCATTCATTTATCAAACGTTCTTGTTATTACCGTTTTTATATGTATCATATTAGGAGCCACTTAAGTTCGTTCTAAAATGAACACATGAAGCTTTATATACTTACCACAAATAATCTTTCAGATGATTGATAATTTCAAGAGTTAATTTTGAGATTTTTTTCTTGTGTAATGCATCATATTCATATATTAAAAGTAACTTGCATCCACTCAAAATACATCTTTTGGTTTTATAAATGATATCTAATGACACATGGATGTCTTAAAGAAATTTATGAGGTAAGGATGTAATCGCTGCGCAGGCAGGATATGGCCTGTCGACCTTTGTTTGTTGATTCCTATATTAGATAGTGGAAAAATACCACTACTTATATCGTAAAAGCTTATTCTGAATTAGATTCGTTTTAAATACAGCGGGAATTTTATTAATTATCAAATAATAATGATTTATAAATGGAGAACGAGACATTTTATAATTAATTTCTCAAATTCAAAATATATTTGGTTAAATGTAAATAAAATACGTTCAATTCCTGGATGATAATGAATACGCAAAACGATTTAATGGAAATTATGTTTTCTATATTGGTGACGATTTTGACTAATAATAAAATGACTGCAAAAGCAAATACATATAATGCAGTTACCATTATTTTAAACTTTTATCATAAAAAATATAACTAATTGATATCATACTGAAACTGAACCTGTGTAATGATAAGGTGCTATTTCCTAGTTAAAATATTGTACTTTTCTTTTCAGTTATTCGTCAAGAACTCATCAAACATTCCTGAAACTTCAATTCACTTCAGATCTTGTTTTCTTCGTCGTAAAATTACACAGCGATAATACGAAAAGTGAAATCGAAGTATCAACACTGAAATCCGACTTCTCACAGGTAAGTATTAAGTGGTAACGAAAAGCAAACATAAAAACTAATAAAACAATTATTATTTAATAAATCCACTACACAGAGACAGTGTATAGAAACTAGAGAAGACAAAAGTGACAATCGGCAAAAGTGCGGCTATAATAAAATCGAATAATCATTTCCAGGACTAATGTTCGAAAGAATCTTTTAACCTCGTGTAATCGCCGAAAATGTTTCCTTATCATACTCAAACAATCGCCATCATCTCATCCGATTAAACCTTTTCACTAAGACTAAAATAAGCTTTGTTAGAGTGACATTAGTGCAGTGATAGCAAATTTCGAAATAAGTACAAAACACGATAGGCGTAATGTGATTTTTTTCAACTCCAGAGACAAACGAAATAAAAAAAACATCTTTTCGTGGCAGTAAAACTTTCTCTCCGGGAACAGCGAGTTTTTCCGTGAATCGCGCGTCATGTTCGCTACGCACGCAACGATAATCCGTGCGTAAGAAGAGAGGAACCAAAATGGATACAAAATACTGCAGGATGTCCACTTACGCGTGGACGATCGCGATCGTGTTCGCCTCGTGCGCTTTAACCCCTTGCCACTTGGCAACCACTAGCGTCGGCCGAAGCGGCGGCGTAACCATAGGCACGGGACGCGGAGGAACGGGACCCGTGTCCACGGGCGTCAACGTAGCTGGAAGGAGCGGTTCGGGCGTCACAATAGGTACCGGAAGGATCGGTTTGGGTAGTGGACTGAGAGGGGAAACCTCCAAGAACACCACGTTCGGTCGGACCTTGAACCCTAGCTACGGTGACAGGGGAACGGGTGTTAGCGGTGCCTCGACGAGCATCTCCGGAGGAAGCAGGGGAGGAGGCTTATCCCTAACCAGGAACAGGACCGGGAGCATAAGGTTCGGTTCGTCCGGGAGGCAGAGGAACGCGAGCGTGGGAGTCGGCGAGGGACGTGGGAGCCTTTTCAGGGGCGGAGCGGAGATCGGCCCTCCGACGACGGAACAGAGCCCTCCGGATCCCATAAATGGCAAAGCGGAGGAGACGATCGAGGTGGATCCGCTGGAACCTGAGGGCCCCGTCGTCATAGAGGACGTGTCGTCGTCGGGAGAGAAAGAACACCTTCGCATCGGGGTGATCGTTCCCCACAAGGCGTTCGGCGTGAGAGAGTACAACAGGGGGATCGCGAACGCCGTGTACGCCCTGCACCGCTCGTCGCCCAGAAGGGGACCGAGGCTGAAGCTGTTCACCAAGTACCACTTCTCTCACGCCAATGTGAGGATCGACATGATGACCCTGACGCCTTCGCCTAATGGTGAGTACCTACTTGATTTTCATTACTGCTTTTCACTCTTAGAGCAACCGACGAGCTAAAGAAGAAGTCATCACAATCGTAAGTATTCCAAAAGATTCACTGATGATTTATAAAAGAAATATCCGCGTTTAAAAAAAAAGTAGAGTGGAAAATATTTCTTCTCGAGAATCAGCCTTTGAGGCGAAGTTGGTATAGTACTATTAATCTGACATTAAAGTCACGATTCTGATGTAGACACGGAGATTACTGCGGTTATAAGATGTGAAAATGGTTCAAAGACTCAATCGAGCCATTGTTAAAACTATTCGAAAACATTAATCTCTAGAAAGCATTACGCTCTAGAAAAAATATAAATCCCGTAAGACCGTACACGCAACAATGACCTATATCAGCGGTTCCCAAACTTTTTTTTTCGCGTACCACCTAAAACATGACAAAATTTCCTCGTACCATATAGTACCAGTAAGTATGAATGTTGTGAATGTAGTAGTGAATGTGGCACCAAACTCACGTACCACAATTGATCTGTCCCTGCTTCTTCCTATTCGAAGCAGGTATTCTGCTGCTTTTCACTCTGCTTGCGTACCACTAGTGGTACGCGTACTATAGTTTGGGAACCGCTGACCTATATTATATGAACCATTTACAACCTTTATTTACACCGTATTCAAGGTAAAGTACTACAGTTACGAGACTGTCACTGTTATGAAATAGTTATAAAATTAAGGTGAAACATTAGACACTTCGGTAAGATTCACTGACTTTCGACTGATCGATTGTAATATTTATTGATGTATCTATTGAAATTTCAACGGATCACGTGAATTTATTTTTAATTACACGACATAATAATATAACTACGATATGAACGATGTGGCAACATTTTTTTAAATCTCATTTTTCAGTCAATTAAAAGTAACATCACCCTTAATATAAAATTCAATGGATGCATAGCAGAAGTAGGACATAGTTTTATCGATATCCGAGGAAAATCATTTAACTCCAAACAATAATGGCACGTAAAGCAAAGAAGTGATTTTACGAATAGGTATTTTTTAAGGCTCGTCCCTGCTGCATTTATACTCCTGATTTCAACATCCTGCTCAAAATTCATTTCGTTGCCAGCCAACAAAATTGCATATTATACTTTAAAAGCCCTATTCTATCCCACAACCTAGCTTGGGAATAATGAAATAAGCGATGAGGGAACAACTGCATCCATTAACTCCGCTTTGGCGGCCTTACAGCATTTCAGTGCCACGTCGCCTTTTATTGATTATCTCAAAATTCATAAGTGATGTCAATGCAAAACGAGTTAAATGAATTGTCATGATAATTGAAATCTAAAGCTAATAAAAAATCAATAGATTTTCAAATAATAAACTTCTATGTTGACTTTTCTTTTACGACAGAATTTTATTTTTAACTGTTCATAAATAATCATAACATATCCAAAGGAATCGTAAATTTATAAATCAGTATATTTGATCTAATAAATCATTTAATAAAATATAATTGATCCCCTCGTATTTCTATTTTACTACGTTCGCGGTTATTTCACCTAATCCTATAATTTAATGAAAATGTTACGAAATCACTAGCAAGGTTCTCTTTATCGTGTGCCAACAAAGCATAGGGAACAGTTCTATTTATATGAAGAACCTAGCCCATAATAAAAGGTGGTACGCAAAGCCAGGAAAAGAACTACTGGCCGCAGGGCCGGTCCTAGGCGTGGGCAACCGCTAGGGGCGGCCACTCATCCTTTCCGATGCGTATTTGCGATAATGGGCGGCGAGATATGACCCGTCTCTTCTAATCCAACAAACTTAACTCTATTGTTTTCGTCGTCCTCTGGACGCTCGCCTTCTATGAATTTAACAATATGAACGTTTGATTCTTCTTAAGGCGCCTATTTTCCTCGATAGCACACTCCCTCAATTCAGCCATAGTCATTATCTGAGGGACATGGTTGAAAATTTTAATCAAAGAGCTATGATTATGTAAACAGATTTGGTATGAACAAGTGGCTCATATTTCATACAGACAATGTAGTTTCTCTTATGAGGTTCAGGTGTGGATTTTCACATAGCTCGGGTGCGTTGTAAATTTTCTAATCCCTCTCCTTTCCTTGGTTTGGAATAGTCCGTGTTAAAAGTACCGTAATTTGTTAAGGTGCCTGTGCATTTCTTTAAGGTGAAGAGTTGTGAAATTGTGCCACGTACATCTAACAAATTGATCTCCCGCACACTGCTTTTACAGTATTTTCGGATATCCATCAGTTTCAAGACTTGCCCCTTCAGTCCGGCACAAACTATTCAACTATAAGTTTCACTTACTTTTCTATTTATAGTGTTCATAAAGGACGGCCAATAAAATGTCAGATAAAAAGAAAACAAAAATGTACAATTTTAAAAATGTGTGGGAGTTTGCTGCCATTAAGTCAAGAGGGGTACATTTCTAGGTGCATTCTGAGAAATTTGTATTACTCTATGTAAGTCTTGCTATAAGAAAATCTTTCAAATTCTTAATAATTTTAAAATAAATATGTATTTCTTAATTTTTCTTATTTAAAATCTCATGTTTTTCGAAATATCTCCCATACGAAAATTTATTATTTTACAAAATATTTTCCGTTGACTCAATTCTTTTACGTATGTCTAATAAGAAGGTCATTTCCTGTAGTCAAAAAGTTTCCGTGTAATAGTGTGACGGTATGATGGTGTTACTGAAGGTTGAGGTAGGTAATAACATGGAAACAGGGCTAACTTATCCTCGAAAAAAAAAGGACGCAAGGAAATTTTAATTTGTTATGGGCGGCCAAAACAAATATCGTCCACACTTATCAAATCTCACGGGCCGGCCCTGATTGTCCATGAGATATAACTGTCTCCGACACGATTTGGGAAGGCGAGTGGAGGGAGGAAGTGGAAAAGTCGGCAGCCAATGGGATACTCTCCTTAGGCATGGCAACGGTACACGGTTGCCGGCTCTCTATACTCGCTCTCTCAGTTTTTTCTACTCTCTCGGCAAGTTAACAGTGCGAATACGTGCTCCTTTTGAGTTCTGTTAATTCTTTGTTGTTTTTATTTCTATTGGTTATCGTTATTGCTGCTGCTGTTAGTTATTGTTAATCATCTCTGTGGCCCACAACAATGACAGAAGAACCATCCACTTCTGGAAAGAAGAATTTAGGTCGCGATATTCCTCTTAAAGGAGCAGCAAGGGAGCTTGTGCATCGTTTGAGGACACACTTCGAGGCAGAAAAGAAGAATGGAGGACCTCTCATGTCACTTGATCGGGTCGTAGAAAGAACGGCGAAAGCCTTGGACATTTCACAGGGTGTGGTAAAAAAAATTTCTAGAGAAAATGGAATTCTCCAAGATGTAGCAGGACCTTCTTCTCTTCTTTCAACCCCAGGAAAAACAAGGAAGAAACAGAAAAGAGTTCCCTAAGTGGACGATTTCCAGAAAAATGCTATACGGCATCATACATATAATTACTACGTTAGAAAAAACTACATTTGAAAAAACTTTATCATCTTTGAAAGAAGCAGAGTTATTCAATGGAGCTCGTTTTAAAGAAGATGGGATATGAGTGGAAAGTGCATACAGGACGGGCACTTTTGATGGAGGGACCGAACATAGTATGTCCATGGAGATGCCGGTATTTGAGAAGTGTTCGAAACACCGTTTTCGAAGATATTGTTTGGGTCGATGAAACATGGGTAAACGCTGGTCATAGTGTCAAAAAATCTGATGTGGCCAACACATGACTTTCTCCATATTTGGGGCATAGATATTTAAATTATTATGAATAATATTACGAGGCAAAATTATTATTTCGTATCGTAGAAGAAGACACGTCCTTGCCGTAAATTACGTATATTTAGAATGTTTACAGAATTCACCGCTACATGGTGGTGGCGCTGTATACTGGAAATTTAGAAAAGCAAAATATCTCCGAAATGGATGGTTATACGAAAATTTGTTTCAAACAAAACTTGGAAGAAATATTATTCTCTACAACTTTGGTCCTCACGGAGATTACCAATAACGACGTTTTTAATGAGATATTTGACGGAAACTGAAAAAACCGATTATTTTTTATAAATAATTCCTAAACAATAACTGCAATGGAAAATTGTTTCAAATGAAAATTGTAGGAAATTATATTCTCTATAACATTTGTATAGAATTGTATATACAATAATGATGTTTTAACGAAGAAATATCGCAAAAACCGAATCGGGTTTCGACTAAACCTCAACTTCCGTTTATCCGTTATTGTCCAAAAACTAATCAGTTCTTTGTGCTCATGTAAGAGTGTTAGATATGAAGTTTGGTAACGATATGGCACGTACTTTTTGAGTTAGAGCGCCCACAATAACATACACACACACGTACACACACACACACACACACACACACAGACATTCCGAAAATAGTCTAAACGTGTTCTAGGGACCTCAAAACATGTATTTCCGTTGAAATCTCGAAGTCGATTTTTTTCATGAATACAATACTTTCCCATTACTACGTATGGAGAAAGTAAAAAGGATGGACAGATGGTACAACGAAAAAATACATTACCAACATCTAAGGCAAGGGAGGAAGACTCATAATTTGCCACGCTGGCACATCTCGGGGTTTCATTAAAAATGGACTGCTGATTTTCCGTTAAGATAACGGGGGATTACCACGAAGAAATGAACCATGAAAAGTTCAAGTTATGGTTTGAATAACAGTTTATTCCGAATCTAGAAACATCTTCCATAATAGTTATGGATAACGCCCCGTATCATTCAGTACAAATAGATAGGCCTCCAACAATGTAAGCAAGGAAGTCAGATCTTATAACTTGGCTGAATAACTACGGAAGAATTTCACAGTTGACAAGAAGAAAGTAGAACTTGTGGATCTCGTGGAAATGAATAAACCGCGTTTCCCACGATACGCCATTGATGAGCTGGCAATGAAACATGGTCATAGAGTAAATCGTTTACCACTTCAATCCTATTGAACTGATATGGGCGCAAATTAAAAATTATATTGCGGAAAATAATAAGAATTTCGCCATTTCGGAAGTTCAGCGTTTGACGATAGAGGCCATTAGGAAGGTTACCGAAGAAAACTGAGCTAATGCAGTGACTCATACAAAAACTATCACTGAGAATGCTTGCAAAAAAGAAGGGCAGATTGAAGAGTGCAGAGAAGAAATTATTATTTCTTTAAATTCAAGTTCTTCAAGCAGTTCTGATGAAAAATTTTCCGCCGAAGAACTGGGGCCCAGTGAAATGGAAATGTATGACGATATTGGTGCGTTTCCATTAGAGTAGTTAAAAGAATATGGTTTCTAAAAAAGTGTTAGGATACTGCTGTTCTCTGTATAGCCAATAACGTAGTTTGTCTTATTGTGAATTAATTTTTACTTTTTTCCATTTTAAAACAGTATGTATCTGGATAAATTTATATTTTTTTATTTTGTAATTTTCTACATGATTTAATTGCTATTTCAGAAATAAAAAATTAGCGTAGCATTAATTAAAATTCAAATAATACACTTTTGAATTATTTTCTTTTTGGTCAAGAAATTAAAATCACGTTTTACTTCTACCTTATTTCTTCCAAATGCTTGATAACGAAAGATTCCTTTTAATTCGATTGAGTAAAATATCTTTTAATGATGTATGCATGTTAAACTATCGGGTGCTCCAAATTGTTATAACTCTAAATTAGACTAAAATAACTTTCTTACGTGTTATAGTTTAGTTTAGCAAATCTTCATGAAACTATATATCATTTGCTTTATTATTTTCTATTATACTAGGGTAAATACAAATAAACTGTGTTTATTACTGGAAGAGGTTCTTTTGAAAACGACTGTTTTATGGTGGATTGTTTGTCCGATATTTACTTCGTATCGGAGCTTCAAAACACGTACACGTATATCATTTGCTTTATTATTTTCTATTATACTAGGGTAAATACAAATAAACTGTGTTTATTACTGGAAGAGGTTCTTTTGAAAACGACTGTTTTATGGTGGAATGTTTGTCCGATGTTTACTTCGTATCGGAGCTTCAAAACACGTACGTCGTACGGTTTGGCAACGCGGCTCCTCCACTACGCATCCGTAAACGCCTCGGGGACATAGTTATATCTCAGGAGCGAGGGCCTAGGGCGCAGCAGCTTATGGATGAATGATTTTCAAACTCAATCGAATACACGGATCACGCGGTTCTTCACGATGGATACGTCACGACGTACGAACGACTTCCTACCCACTCAATGCCTAGCATAATTCCGGCGATGGTGATCGGGAGGATTTTTCTTTGGGAAAAAGTTGAAGAGGATGATGCCTATTACCACTGGTTGAATCGAATTAGTATTTCGTGGAAGTGGTTTGCGATATTCCGTCGAATCACTATTGAGAATCATCAAAAAGTTCGTTTAACATTTTAAATATCATTCTATATTATACTCAAAGTTGTCATAAAAGAGATATGCAATTTCAAAAATCAAATGCGATAATACTATTTCTGATATAAACACGATAATAAGGCCAAAGTAAACAGTAACTCACAAATTTTACTTTTATCATTGTCCAATATGAGCCCCGTCGGTGGCCTTGACAATATCCATACGCTTCACACAATTTCTGTATGATATTTCGTTCAATCGGTTCCACGGCTTGAGGAATCCGATTTTTCAGATCATCCAGATTAGCCGGCAAAAAAGTATACGCATGTGTGTGAGCACGCACAAACACGCATATATACGCGTAGATACACGCATACTTACATATCCATACATATGTATACTCGTACATATAAATATTAACAATAATAATTTTTTATGCATTCGCTTAATTTCATAGACGTTAATACTATATTGGCTATCAGTTGTTTAAACCAGAAACGAAGCAGATAAATATTTTTCTAGGGTCAGAAAACATCGACTGAGATGTATATTGATAAATATAACAGCAAGGATATCAAAATAAATTCCAAATCGAAATTTCAAAACTTTTGTAATCACGCATTAAATTCAATTTTAAAATATTCTTACGCCAAGTAAATTATAAAAAACGAGTTGTCACAACAATTTTCAAGTGAGGCAGACATCATCTTGGGCGTGCCTCTTTTGTCCGAAAATAGTTTGATATTCTTTCGTGGATGCAAAAGTACCCGTACTGGCAAAATACGTACGAGAGATGCTTCGATTTTCGATTATGGTTCTTCTTCGGATAATTGCACATTGAACACATTGTTATGAGACGATAAACAAACAAGAATACCCCTAGGGCGTTCGATATAACGAACGTAGGTGGTCTAAGGGCCACTCACTGACCTCACTGACTCTCCTTTTGAGATAGGAAGCTACCAATGGTGAGACGCTTTACTCTCTTCCGTCATGAGCTATTTTTAGACATTTTTCAGAGAGGTAATCAGTTCCATAATTTCATTCTGCAGAAAAAGTGAAAGGTTTGCTTGCGCAAGTAAAAAAAACAATGAATATAAAATGTTGAAAAAAGTTAAATGAGAAGATGGAAAGTTGAGGAACGAAGTGGAATGAAGTTTTTAGTTGCAAAATATCTGAAATTGGACAAAAAAGGGAAATGACGCCTTTATCGTACACGTCAAGGCACTTCTTTCAGCTTAACATTAATGGTAACAGCACATTTTAAAACGAGATATGGATTGCCACTGCGTTCATTTTACGGGAAATACCAAAAATACAAAATTATAAAATAAAAAACCATTTTATCCAGCTTTTATAAAAGGGGTCAAAACGATGTCTTACCTTTTCTTCTATAACATCACAGAAGGCCTCGGAAAATAGTCTAGAAGAGAATAAACCATCGGATGCCAAAGTCTGATATTCCAATCCCTCCGTAGACGTGTATTTTTGCAAATTCGTTTAGATGTGAACCGAAATTCTCGTTCTTGCCTATTATAAAGAAAAATAGTTGTCAATTTTTAAGTCAAAAATCTCCATTTATTATTATTGTATCAAATCAATGCCGAATGTGTTTATTTTTCTTGGGTTTAATTATTACATATAGAATGTTTTCAGTTTTGACGGATTATGTACTTACATATTGGAATCTATTTTCATTATTAGCATATGGAAAAATTTTGCCAGCAATGGTAGCTAAACGTTCTCTTACAAATTATTTATGTGTTAAGTATTTAGTTTTACCAAAATCAACAAGGTCATAAAATTTAATGACCGAAAATCACAGTAACGGAATAAAATAATATTTTTATCTTTGTGACATTCAGAAAAAAATACCATGATATCTTGTGTCACAGCAAACATTTGTTTTAAAATATTCCTGCCAATCACCTTTATTTCAATAAAAAGGTGGCGGAAAGTTGCCGAGTGTTTCATAATAAATACATCAACATTAAAAACATATGGAAACAAACGGACTAGCACATATAGAAACATTAAAGAAAATTGGGCGACCAATTAAGTAAAATGTCCGACTCGTCCACAAAAAATATAGCCGTGACTGAAAAATTTCCTTTAATAAATCACCGAAATCTTCCGTCATGAATGTGCGGATAGAATTTCCAGCGCAATAAATACTGAAAATTTTAACCTATCTAAATAAATAAAACTTTAAATTGAAAACTTCCACCCGTTCTCAACCAAAAATGAGAGAATACTGCACCGGCAATAAATCTAACGCGACATTCTTCTCGCATTGCTCCATTTTCTACGTCGTACTCCATCGCGCATCCTTTTAAAATTCACCCCGCATCCACCAAAAGACGAGCTTTTACGTCCCTGATGGATTTATTGTCGGATTCTGGAGGAGAGAATCTCACGCCCCCTGCATTAGTCCCATCACAAAGGACATTTAGCATCGTCCCAGAGTCGAAAGTTGATGGCGTAACTTAATGTCGATAATTAAGTTTAGTGGAGGAAGTGCTAGTTCCGGGAGGCAATCGAGAGTCTGATAATTAGCAACGACGTCACGTAGAATAGCTTTAATATACCTCCTTATTTGTTCCGATTATGACGGGTAAAAATGCGAGCAAACGTCAGTGATTGTCGTCGTCGTCAAGAAAACACTAAGAGAGTCATAGGTGCCTTTCATTTGTCCGTTCCTTATCTCGTCGACTTGTATAGACAATTCTTTGAAGTTTTTCAGCGATAGTAATGTAGTTTCTTCAACAAAAAGCTTCCTCAAAAATGCGCCACGAATGTAAGCAAGCGAAGTTACAACCGCAGAGCAAATTAAATAAGGAGCTTTTTTAGGCGCGTTTCGCCTCCAGTGTGAGCGCCTATCATCGTCGGTAGGTCCGTCTGTCCGTCCGTCCGCATGTTCGTTCTCGGCTTCTACCAAACGGATTTTCATGAAATTTGATATTAAAGACTTACTATCAAAGATAATAAGAAAATCGAAAAAATGAATCACGTACGCCCATCAGGGGTACCACTTTACTGGTGACAAAAAATAAACTTTCCGTCATATCTCGTCAAATATTGCTCATATCAAAATATTTTCATATAAAAGTTGTAGAACTAGTAAAGAAGGGTATTTCCTTTCCTATAATTTTTATCGTAGGAGTAGCCGTTATCGATAAAATCAAATGAGAATGTCTTAATTCGAGTTGAACAGAAATTTTCTTGCATGGTTAATTCTTCATTGTGCTAACATAAACAATCTCACAAACAAAAGTTTAATTTCCTTACGTGCGCATGTAATATTATTAAATAGGAAGAAAATGGATTATTTATGATGAAGAAAAGAACTTAAAAACGCAATTTCCCATACGCACAGGTATATAATTTCTTTCTAATACTCCATTGCACGAAACGCGCCCATTTGTGATGCGTTCTACACTTTCCTAACTTGTTTTACAGACTGCAGAGTAGGGAAGCGCCACCAGCAACCAGCAACGCAACTCTGGCAACGTTGCTTCGCGACTTCTATATCCACACAGAAGGGACTAGTCGCAACGTTTTCAGTGTAGCGAGAATGTCAGAGGAGGTCAACGCGACGATGGAACATATTAAAAAATTGTCTACCAACCAATTCGGTTACGTTAAAACGGATAACTGATACGCGATGGTCAGCATTGAAAATAGGATATAAATAAATTAAAGAAGCTCTGAACAAGATATCAACATCTGAACATTAGAAACCAATTAGTCGATTAGTCTTTAAAATTAGCTAAACACTTTGATGAATATGAAACAGCTTTATTAACAACAATTTGGGACAAAATATTGGAAAGACTAAATGTTAGTAGCAAATCCCTTCAGGACCCAAAATTAAGCTTGCTAAAAAGCGCGAATCTTTTGAAATCGTTGAAAGAATTTATTTTAGAAATTAGATAAAATTTTGAAACTATTGAAAAGGAAGCTAAGCTATTAACTGCCGAGACTCAATATAAAGATGAACGAAGCCGAATAAAGAAACGAAAAATTATGTATGATGAAGTAAAAGACAATGATGTAACTTTAACTGGCAAAGAATTATTTATAATAAACACCGCTAACGCTTATTACAGAATTAAATCGACGAACTGAAATACATAACGAAAGATTAAATATGTTTAGTGTTTTTTTTAATACTGCCATGATGGAAAACGATTTTAATTCGTACATTGAAACATTAGCGGCTGTTTATAAAAATGACATTGATGTTAATCAATTTAAAGCAGAAGTAGTGCAATTCTTAAACTATACCAAAGAGGGAAATGTTACAAGTATAACGGATATGTACAATATTATTAATGATGAATTAAGATCAAGGTTCCCAAATATTGAAACAATTCTTAAAATATTTCCTACGACGCCTGTAACTAATGCAAGTGGCGAACGGTCGTTTTCAGTATTAAAATGAGTCAAAAACTATATACGAAATAATTTAATGCAAAATAAATTGTCCAATTTGTCATTATTATTTATCGATAAATTATGACGACATCATTGACACCTTTGCTAAATCAAAAGCCAGGAAAAAATTGTGTTAACTTGGTATAGCGTCTGGTGTTACCAAAAATGATTGTATTCTAATAATTTAATCATATAATTTTTATTTAGCGGTATTTTTTAAAATTAATGTTTGTGATAATTCTTATGTTCCTATGCAATAATGTGATTGTTTTTGGTGCAGGCAATGCATTTTTCATATTTTTAGAAGCCAGTAACATATTGTTATGTATTTAAACGATTTAATCATATTAATTAATTTTTCTGTATTTATTTTATTAATTTTTGTGGCAATTCTGTTCCTATGTTTTTGTACAAAATGTTCCTATTTAATGATGTGATTGTTTTTGGTAGGAACTCAAAGGTATTACCTAATGTAGCAATTTTTTATATTTTCAGAAGTCATAAAACTTTTATTGTATTAAACTCATACATAGTGTGGATTTTATATAATATTTTCATAATGATAAGAATAACAGAGATTTCTTTAATTTGGAAGATTTCTATTTGTTAATTTATATAATTATTTATATTTAGTATGCGTGTATTTTTAAATAAATTATCACAAAAATTACTTTGGTAATACAAAAAACTTTTATTATCGTACCTTAGAAATAAAAGGATGAGGAAGGCCTCAAAATAATTTTGCGCCTCGGACCTCAAAATGCATAAGTACGGCTCTGCTCCCAAGCAGCTTCGGTTTTGTCCCTACTTGAATAATCCTTCGTCAATGAGAGGGTATAATCCTACAAGAGTGAGGAACTCAATATTGTAGCTCTCCTCTGCTTTCTTGTCCGTTTCAAAGCCGAATACCAAGCATTTTCAAAGCAACTTAAGCGCCGAGCAACCGACAGACCCTGTTGCTGGTTGCCCATTGCTTTAAGGTCGCTTAAGTTGCAAGGTAATGTCGCTTGAGTGTGGCTTTCTCTATTACTTAGAAAGTGTCCGACCGCGAAGCAACATTGCCAGAGTTGCGTCGCTGGTTGCTAGTCTCTTCTGTGTGGCACCTCCCAGGAATCGCGTTGTGCATTGTTGGTTGCCTGTATTTGCGGGGCATGTACTTTTTAACGATTCTTTCAGATTACTCTCCAGCAGCTAATTCTAGATACACCATTTTTTTTACTGTCTAACTCTCATACATGCCAACTCATCCGGAAATTTTTGCTTCTCCAGGTTGCAGGATTCCAGAGACATTTACCAGATGAACAGACAAACCGAATACATACATAAGCGATATTTTTTAGAAAGAAAGCTAAAAAGAACGTAGAAAATCGCATTCCAATTGACCGATTTTCGAATACGAGGTTGATTCTCGGTTTTGTCCTTAGGACCGTCGACTCCGAAGGAGGCGACGCATTCCTAGAAATAAACGAACAAAATTCTTCCGCCCTTCCTTCGACAGCCTATTTTTATTTTTCCCCCCGGAAAGGTTACGTAAGCTACCGAAAGGGGCGCATTGATCCAGGAAAATGGAGCAATTGCGCGGTGACGCATGGAATCGGAGCCCTCTCTATCTCTCACGAACGGACACTAACCCGTACGTCGGCCCGTGTCAATCACCGCTCCCTAATCCCTTTCTCTCCTCCCATTATTGGCCACCAACATCCCTCCTCCCTTACGTCCTCGCGAAGGATGGGACGGAGAGGTAACCTCCGCGACCCCACCCCGCCGCAAGGAACACAGCCCCTTGAGAGTGAGAGAGAATCAGATCGATGGAGAGAGGTCCTGAGCTCACCTTCACAGCCACATGGGAGATGATGCTGGGAAGGAATTAATAAGCAATTCCCCCACTCTCCACGCCCCCGCTAGCCGACACGAACGCGCCACTTCCTCCGCTGTTTTTATTTCTCCGTTCCACGCCTCAATTCTCCCATTCCTTCTCGCTTTATGCAAAACTTTTCTTATCTTAAACAATTAGCTGACATTGGAACTCCCACGACCATGAAACGCAAATTTAAGCCACCTGCATATTCTGCCATAAATTGGCTCCATTCACACTGGCAGATTAATGCAATTATTATTAAAGTAAAAAAATGTAAACGTAAAATTTAATTTCTATTACGTCAATGTTAGATAATTTTCCGCTGATGAAGACCTCCATGTATTTCAAATATTGCAACATGATCTGCGATTGTAAGAATGAACTATGTCATGCATCTGAGGGCCTCTGCAGCTTTTAGCATGGCCATCACTTGATTAAATACATTTAGAATCGGTTCGCAACAGTCAACGGGTGAAAATAAATACGTAAAAATATTTTAAAGCGAATGGGTAAACCGTATAGTAATTCCAAGCAGTATTGTAATTAGAACTATCCCTGAAGCTTCACCAATTCCGACTTTCTCGCGACTGAAATGGTTTCCTTCGCCCTTCGTAGCAATTGTAGCCACCTACGTCGTTTGTATGATACAGGCCTTGAGATGAGATCGATAAATCATCCTCAAGTTCCTTTTTGAGACGAGATGTGAGGTCGCGTTGACGCGGTCCTCGCCTAGCTGCATTTTCCCTTTCTCTCCAGATGCATTTAATCGATGCCGGTCTTTTAGCTGTTTTTTTTTTTTTAAGAGCTCCGACAATTTCGAGGCACTTCCGGCGACTTCGCGTCTCTTCTTCCATTTCACGTTTTATCCCAAAGAGAAAAATATTAATGATAAACCGTATTTGCATAATATGAATTGATTTTCGCGTCATTCTCAACAGTCCAGAGAGACTTTAATTTTAAAACTAAAAAATTTGCTTTCATTTTGAAATTTCGCATATATATTAACGCCATCTTTACATTTCTAAAGTATACCATTTCTTCTGTAAAAATGTGGTGATTTCAGAAAAAAATAATTTTCAAGAAACTGTTTTTATTAATTAGATTATAAAGTTAAGCACTGCGGCCAATAATTAACGGTTAAGCAAACCGAATCTAGAATTCAGGCACAAAGTGGTCGCTCAAACTGTGAATTTACATAAAGTTGTCACTACAATCTACGAACGGCGAATTGCAAGAGAAGAAATTCTTAGCAAATACAACGGGAATCTGGTTCGGTCCATCGTTTTATAGCTATGGAGAATATCCACATCATCTTCTAGAAAGTTACTTGAGTTTATTCCACACCTGGGATATGAGTTTGCTTTTTATTACTCCTCCTTTATTTACCCAATAAAACACCCATGAAATATTCTAATATAATAAAAAAAATTCGTAGTAGGCCAAACGCGATCAGGAGAAACGTTTTATGTCCATATTTCAACACATGGCGCATTATTTCGTACTTATGCGAGAGAAAGCGAGGGAGATACATAAAGAGATAGAGAGAGAAAGAGACAGACATAAGGAAACCTACTTACTAGCGGTTGGCGACGACGAAAAAAATTAAAGGCCCGGATTTTTTCCCCTCTCTCCGGTACGAGCTTTACAAAGGTCCATAGGTAGTCGTACACATAAAAAAATAACGACTCTTAAAGTAATGTAATATCCAAATGGCCTCGCACTTTCGCGCTCAAGGGCGTTCCTCAGCTGACACCATTCATATTTGAATTTGCCCTTTTTTTTAAGTCGAGCGAGCGGAGAGAGAGAGAGAATGGGAGGCAGGTGGATGTGGAGAGAGAGAGAAAAGAGGGGAAAGAGTGTGTGTGGAAGTGAATTAGACATGAGGAAAAGAATGCAATAAAACGAAGCTTCGCAATGCGATGTGACAGACGAAAGGAGAAGACAGGGGGAATTGGAAAATGAAGTAAAGTAGGTAATGAAAGGAGTGGGGAAAGAGAAGAAATAGGAATAGGTAGAGAATGACAGAAATAAGAAAATGAGCTAAGGATGAAAGAATTAAGTGGAGCGAAAGAGGTGAAGTGATTTAGGGAATGAAAGAGCTGAGAGGATATGAAAGAGAATTGAAATGCCTTTTAAATGAAAAGACATATGAACTAAAACGACATGAAAGAGAGATAAGAAACTGAGAAAAATGCAAAGGAGTGAACGTAAAGGGAAGAGGATGAAAGGAGGAATAAAGATGAGGGAAACTGGAGATGAAAGATTAGAAATGGGAAAATATACGAATTAATAGACATAGAAAAAAGGAAACGTTCTTCAAAAAAAGAGGAAGAGGAATTAAAAGTAGAAAGAGAAAGGTGATAAAAAATAGGGTAGAAAACGTAATAAAAGGCAGAAAAGATATGGGGAGAGAGAATGACGAAAAATGAAAATTTCTCCTCATTAGATCGAACCTGACGTAGCCCATTCAGTGCAAAAAAATGGGGAAAAATTCATCAAACACAATATTAACGATAAAAAGGCCGAATATAAAATCCAAAAAGTTACAAACCACGCTGAACCAAGGGAATGTTTCAAAAGGGAAAAATAATACAATGGCGAAAATCAGAAAAAAAGACACTCCGTTGCCGTGGTTTTAATGAAAATATACGATGGCGCGCGGCCATTTAGCGCATGAAAAGATCCCTTTAAAAAAAAGTATGTATAAATAAACTATACGAAGGGCGCGGATGAAAATTCTTGCGAAAAAACTTGTCAAGATTGCGGATAGAAAGGATTCGGGGAAGGAAATGGAAAACTCCCGGCAATAAGACCCGGGAATAAAAGGAATAGACTCTCCGACGAGATATGAAAGGGGAAAAAGCAAAAAAAAAAAACGGATCGGAAAGAGCAGAAATGGAAACGACTTGATGAAAATACCGAGAACTTAAACGAGAGATGCGGAATGATAACGCGGGACCGGCATAAGAGCGAAGAGAGATAGCGGGGGGGAATAAAAGGCGTTTGGAAGGGAATTCCGAGGGAGCTGGAGGAGGAAGGAGACGCGGAAAAAGACGGGAACGAAAATGTTGAATCGGACGTAAAAAAGATTCGGTGATGCATGAAGGAAGGTGGGAGAGGGAGTGAGAGATGGAAAGATGAGGGAGAAGTTGAAGCCTTAGCTGAATAAAGGAAACCGCTCGCTGATAGATCAAGATTTATGGTGAGATTAGAAAAGAAAGAAATGATACGAAAAAGAAGAAGAAGAAGGGGATTGAGAGAGAGAAAAGAGAGGGAAATGAAAGAAAACGGCAACAGAGATTTTAGTGCGCGTGTAGAGAGTGAAAGAGGGAGACAGAGAAAAAGATTGGTAGTTATGAGACGAAAGAGATGGTTCGCGGAATTAAAAAAAAACAGTGAAACGGACAATGACAAAATAAAACGTAAAAACGTGACTCGGGATATAAAAAAAATCGCATGGTTCGTCCATTAATTGCGTAGTCGGCGTACCTCTCTCTCTCTCTCTCTTTCCATCTCTCTGCATGAAACAATTCCTCGAAATTATTCTCCTCGTCACTGGTGGCGCTCATTCGATGCGGACAGAAATGAGATAACAGAAGAGGGCGTGGTGATCGGGAGAATATGAAGGAAGAGAGAAAGAGAGCGATAGGGAAAGAGACGGAGATAAATTCTCTAGAGAAAAGGAGGCATAGGAGAGAGAGAGGGAAAAGGGATGGAAAAAGAGAACGGCTTTGTAACGCTACGCTGTCTTGATGGATAGAGAAAATGAGGAAACGAAAGAAAGAGTGAGAAGGAGAAGGGAAGAGGAAAAGGGAGAGAAAGAGAGGGATAGGAGATTGAGGAAGAGTGGTAATAGGGAGTGAGAGGAAGAGGGAGGGAGGAAGAGGGAGAGTGAGGGAATAAGGAGGATGAGGGAGGAAGAGGGATAGAGAGGGAGGAGGAGCGAGAGGGAGGAGGGGCGAGAGGCAGGAAGAGGGAGAGCGAGAGGTGAAGTAGGGCGAGGTAGAGAGAGGAAAGGAGAGGGGGTAAAGAGAGAAAGAGAGAAGGAAGGAAGTCGGAGGAAATGGGATCGAACGATGACAACTTCAAAGAAAAGTCCTGGAGTCGAGGGGGGGAAAAAAACGAAGCGAGGAACGAGCGATATGGAAAGTGAGTGACATCGAGGAAAAAAATGCGGAGGAATTAATCGGATTCAATCAGTCCCTCGAGGCTGCTTTCTAAATCCTTCGGCGAAAGGAATTAACGCGTAAAGACATCGTAAAATAGTTTATTATTTCGTCCTTGCCAACCCTTCACGTCGTCGTTAAACCGCCTCGGAATCGCTGGGCGTAAAAAGAAAAAAAAAACCTCTCCGCAAATTTTAAATAACGTGGTTTTATGTTTCCGTCGCGTTCGAATAATGACCACTTCCGTTAATTACTCTTCGAGGTTTTTTTTTATTTTTCTTTTTCTTTTTCGTCTCTCGTTCGCTCTCTCTCTCTCTCTTTAACGTACGTGATTTGGCGACGTAATTCCGCCAACCATTAGTTAACATACAGGGCATAAAAAAAGGAAGGTTCGTGGACCGCCGCGGAAGGGAGATGAGCAAAATAAAAAAAAACGACGTTGGCAAGGATTGAATGCGAATAAAAGAAGGAAAGAAGGCGGAAAAGTGGCGGCTAGGGAGTAGGCTAGGAGAAATAAGGGAGAGATAGAATAGAAGGTTCTCGTTTGAAAAATTGAGAGTCGGACAGTAAAGAGATGTCTGCGGATGGAAAACAGAGCGAATGGTATGAGAGAGAGAGAGAGAGACACGTGGAAAGACAGTAATGTTTGGGAGAAGGGAAAGAAATAGGGAGAGAGAGAGAGAGAGAGGGGGAGGAAGAGAGGGGGGGAGGGAGAGAGGGGGAGGGAGGGGTAGGGAGAGAGGGGGGAGGGGGAGGGAGAGGGGAGAGGGGGGAGGGGGAGGGAGAGGGGGGAGGGAGAGAGGGGAGGAGAGGGAGAGAGGGGAGAGAGGGGAGGAGAGGGAGAGAAAGGGAGGCAGAGAGAAAGGGAGTAGAGAGAGAAACGGAGGGAGGAGGCAAATAGGGGATGAGGGAGGGAGGGAAAGAGAGAGGAGAGAAAAGGGGAAAAGAGAGTGGGAAGGAGTAAAGGAGTGAAATTGCGGGAGGGATAAGGGAAGAAGTGAAGACGAAGTGGGAGGGCAAAAGAGGTCAGGAGGGAGGACAGAGAGAGAGGACGGAGGGAGTGGGTGGAAGAGGGTGAGGGGGGAGATAGGGAGAGAGGGGGAGGGAAAATGGAGAGATAAAGGGAAAGAGAGAGAGAGGGCGTGAGAAAGAAAGGAAAAGAGGATAGGGAGGTATGGAGAGAGAGAGAGAGAGAGAGTGAGAAGGGAGAAAGAGGGTGGGAGGGAGGAGAGAGGGATGAGAAGCGTGGTTGACGAAATAGCAGGAGAAGGGACGTAGAGAGAGGGAGGGTAGCCGGAAAGAGGAACGAGAGGGAGGTTAAGAGATATAGGGAAAGAAAGAGGGCAGGGGGAGCGTAGTAGTTGTAGTAAGAGGTTGAGGCAGGATGGAAGAAAGGCAGGGCTATAAAGAGTGAGGGAGAGGGGGATGAGAAGGAGAAAAGGGTGAGGAGGAATAAGATGGGGCTTAAAATGGAAGAATGGGGTCATCGCAAAGGTTAAAATGAGAAGGGTGAAAACAGCCGAGTGGTGAGGAGGACGCATCCGCAATGGATGGGGTCGTAAAGATGCACGCCCGCTACTTCTCCATAGTTTTTCCTCGATAGGGAAACTATGACTAAGCCCGCGTCATGGCTGAACGTCGCCGTTCTGACAAGAAATGGATTGAATTCCTGCCGTCGAGAAAAAGGTAAAATAAAAAAAGGTTTGCCGAAGAAGGCGCACCGAAGTTATGCAGGAAAACATTGACTATATTTTTTAGGATTTATGCGTACAAGACGTGAGACATGAGTTATATCGCTCAGAAATCTTTTGTGCAGGCGTAAAATTTACGCTTGCTCCGTTTCGTTCACTTGTTGGAAATTTTTAGGGAAAACGTTTTGATACCTTCACGTGGATAAACGTGATATTAAAAGCATTCTTCTAATTCGTAGTATTTCAACCATAGCCTCGCGACCTTCAGAGATTAATTGTGTAATTCATTAGTTACTTTGAAAAATTTTACAGATTTAACGTTGCATTTCGAGGGCAAGGTGTATGCACTTAATACACAGTAATTCTACCTTCCGGTTTTAGACACACACTACTAAAGCTGGGTTATCCAAAGCCTTTATCTCACGCAATTCCTTTCTTTGATGCTTTTACTGTCCCTTTCCTCATCCAACCTCTTTGCATCTTCCCTAACATTCTTCCTTCTATGACATATTTCAGTAAACTGTTCCTTTTCAAATTTTGAACCACAAATTTCTTTGTCTATCCCTTATTTATATAATTAAGTTCCTCTCTTCCCCTACCATATTCAAAACTTCCTCATTCGTTTTCCTCTATGTCGATCTGATTTTCTGTAATCTACGCCATACCCACATCTCAAACGTCTCTAATTTGCTCACATCTTTTCTTATTGTCCATGTCTCGCACCCTTATAATGCTAATTGAATAAGATGTCTATCCAAAATCATTTCGCGTGAGAAAACGATTTTCATCAAAATGACAATATATATGTTAACTCAATTAAAATTAAAAACCCACTAATTCTACGTGTAGTAATAAAAAAATTACTTTTAAAATCCGCCTCTCTGCGATATGAGTGTATCATATTAATCATTTTCATTTTTAAATTGCTTACAGTCATCGTAAGAGTTCAAAACGAAATAACGAAAGTCCGAAAGAACAAAATTATTTTCTGCCATCGATTATCGAATATGCATCGAATCAGTCCATAAATTGGTTTTTTAATGCGAAAACCTTTAGTCGTCAAGGTGACATGCATTGTTGCCGATTTCGCGTAATTTCTTATGATTGACTGAGATTATAAATTCACGTCGCATTTGCCCACATATTCAACAAATATCAAGTTTTAGAATGTTAAAGAATTAAGTATGATAAATAATACAACGTTAACGAAAATAAACAAATATAAAATTATTAATTGATATTGCGTTAATGGAATATAGAAATTAATTAATGAGAAATTAAAATCGCTGATTTTTTAAATTTACATGTGGAAATTTTCTGCGAGAGCTAAATTTTTAATTTTTGACTATAGACAAAAATAAATCATAAAAATGTATTTTAATGAAATCATATTTTAGATGCACTAAAAGTAAAAAATACACAAAAAACCAACTAATTGAATGTCACATAAATTAAAAATAGTTTTGAGCTGTGCACCATTATTTTTAACAAATAAATCAATTCATATTTCTTTTCCACGTAGCTTTTATATGCTCAAAACTATTTTACTTTGTGGAACATTAATGTGAATTAACTATTTATTGTTTATTTTTTGATGCATGTGAAAATTGATTTCATTAATTTTTATTTTATATTTGTTTTAAGTTAATACTAATTATCGCTCACTCGTCAATTTTGACCGCCCGTTACACTAGTTAATATTGTAAATGGTTATCACCACATTGACGAATTGGAGTAGTTGTTGAGATAATCCTTAAATATGTACAATGAAAATTGAGTGTATAATTTTATAAGGCAGGGTCTTTCAAAGTATGGGCCACGACCCAATGTTGAGCCCCTAAAACTTTCAGTAAATTCCTCAAAGAAGGATCGATCCAAGATATTTTGTCGCAACATTTACGCTAAGCTGTTGCCAGAGTAATCAAAATGAAATGGTATTTAAATGTTATTAAATTGTACCGTTCTGATTTTGAAATTTTTACTTAATACTTCATAAGCTAAGCTTAAAAACAAATGCTATGAGGTAATCATTTAAAACAACTGTAATCTCTAGTAACAAACACTCATAGTACATCTACATCACTTGTATTATGACATTTTTTTAAATTAAAAATTGTATTTTAATTATAAGAGTAGACAACATTGTAACTGGAAAAATATAGCAAAAAAATCGTGTCGAGAATGCGAGACAATTGTGCCAGGCTGCCATCTCGTGGCCAATGGAAGAACTATTTGGTGGAAGTCTGCGACTCCCTTGCTAGATGTCGGCTTGAAGCGCCCAAATGTTCGACGCTAACGATTATGTAAGTACCGCAAAATAATCGTTAGTTAACGGAAACCACTGATTATTTAGAAAAATGTGCTTTACGATAACGATAGTAATGGCAGATAAAAGTTAAATAGAAACCACGTCCGTCGTTTTGCTCGCTAACTAAACAGCAGGATGTCATGACTTATAATGCAAAACATTATTATGTAATAAGTTTCGCTAGATTGAAAAATTGTATACGTTATAAGAACCGTACTGTACCTTGATTAACAGTCATAAGATGGGTTCGACGGTGATTATTTTTTTAAATAACTCATTCACAAATGCTCATAGTGTGACAAATCGTTATCTATGAAAGTTGCAATTGAATGTTATGCCTAAATGGACTAGAAGCGTAATCTTATCTACCGATAACGAGGTCGCTCTTTCTAATCTGCATTGAAGATGAACCCGTGTTCTAAACATCGTTAATATTTACGATTTCCTAGTAAAATGACGCGAAGCCTGGTTGGGAGCTATTCAAAAATAAATACATTTTTGCGCTTTTTTTCTCTTGATCAGAAATAGATAATATGAAATTACACGGTGGCAGATGCTTAAAAATGTAAACTTCCAACACGTATTTATCATCAGAGAATGTTATCGACCTTAAAACCTGATGAGGTTTTTATCTAATCGGATGTGTCATGTTACAACTTAAGGGAGGGGATCGTTGAGGGGCTGCAAACGGCTCTTTAAGAGCTTACGTACGGCTCCTATAACAAACTCTCTCTCCAACGTATAATAACCGTCTTATAGTACTGCGGCTTTACTCGTATTGAGTTTCATATTGAATTTGAAAAAAAAAAAAGCGGCTCTTCTTGTCCATTCCGTTGCCAACCTTCGACTCAAGCACAGACGCACGTGTTCAACTCGATATCATTAAAAACGGATTCAATTCGCTACTTTTAATTAAACTCATCTATGGCGATTTTTCAGGATTACCGACGTATTTAGGTCACGAGGAAATTTAGCACCGTAAATTGGAAAATGGCCTAACCACTTATACCAATTTACCGCACCATCAGATTTTTAATTCATAATTTACGATTTGGAGACTACCTTATTGCTTCGCCATTAAATGAAAATGCTAATTAAAATCTTTCAGACTTGAAGCTTTATCAAGAGTTATTAACCTGAAGGGTCAAAAATCGTTTGCGATTTTCGGAGATTATCTTACCTCCGGAAAGGTTCATTAATAGGGCATTAAAAGAGTAATTACCAATCAACCGACGATTAGAAGGATTTTTGGGAGCAGTATTCTAAGCTCTTAAATCTCGTTACCCTTTTGCGTCTCTTATTAACCGTAAACCCCTTCATACGATTTGGAAGAATTAGTGCAAGAGAACGTCGTGTCTCGGGAAATGCCCGCTAGTGGCGCTTGCATCCTGTATCAATTCCTGCCTCACGATCGCTCCTCATATCGCTACATCTTTTACCTTTTTTATTTTTCTCCTCATTCGCCACACGTATACATTTCTAAAATTTTAGGCAAAACGATAACCAAATAAATCCTTTAATGACGTTATTCATCACTTAGTTTATTCTGCAATCTACACTTCTCCGTCGTCTCATCGTACGACGCTCATCCGTTGTTTCAAATTCCACCAAACACAATTAATAGACTAAATTATGATAACGCTGGTTTCGAAAAACGAGGTAAACAAATGATGACGCCATGATCATTACACGCGAAATATCCATTGTATTTCAAAGACTCCTTTTAATAATTGGCATAATTCAGATACTGGAAAATTATTCTATATTTCAAGTATTTACGAAATACCTGAAAAATGTGTTAAGCGGTTTGAAAATAAGAGCCGAGCGAAGCGAGCCCATAATAATTATATAATATAATAGTAAATTGTGTGTGTACGCATAGCGCGTCTGAGAGAGAGGACAAAGTCAAGCCATGCACACCCTAAGAACAACGGATCGTAGGCCATAATATCAAGCACGTTTAGGACGTGTAAGAAGGTGGGAAGATGAATAGCAATGGAGAGGAGCGAATATGCTGCCATAGAAGAGCGATATTCCCGAAATACAATAGAATGCACTACAATAGACTGGAGAGTCATTATGGTATCTCAAAGTCCCCGTGACGCCAGCTGAATGAGTGAGTGAATTGAATATAATGTGTGGACAAGAGAAGATGGAAGAGGACTGGATGTAATTAGTAAATTCCATCATTCAAATTAATTTCGAGAATAAGCCAAAGATTATTTTCACTAAAACACGAAACCAGATGAACCGCCAAACAAAAAAACAGTACGCTGCATGGGAAATGGATCCTAATCCACTTTGGAAAATCAACATATCATCCTATGAAATACACGGACATTGGATCGTTTATTTAATTTCGCAGATGCTAAATAACATGAATAAAATTATATGACATGCGCGGAACTGAAATATATAATGTCCCACGGGAGTCACTTTTCCAAGAAGGGTAGCGAGGCTAATAGAGATGTTATAATCAGTCACAGAGTAAGCACGAGCGTTTGTGTGTGTTGGAGCGGAGGAAAGAGGAGGGAGGGAGGGAAAGAGAGAAAGCTAAGTGGCGTTTCCGGAAATCTCCCCTTGCTGGGTTTGATGAGTATACCTAATTTGCCACGGACGTTATATCAGAATTATATATATATATATATATATATATGTACACATACATAGTGATGGAAGGAAATGAGAGTTATATAGATATAGGAAGTTTAAGAGACGGTCTACGGAATAGAAGAGTAGAAAAAAGGAAGACGAACGGAGGACAATGGGGAAAACATGATGTAGAAATGGAAATAAGAGATGGAGATGAGGGAAAATGTAATAAAATGAGAGTTAAAAAAATACAAAGAGAGAGAGAAAGATAAACAGACTAACGACTTTATTAAGAGCTAAATTGAGACTGTAAATTCCCTTCTTACATTTAACCCAGAGAGGGAGAGAGAGAGATTAAGAAAAGAGGATAATGAAGTTACCACAATAGAGAGAGAGAGAGATGAGAAAGGAAAATAATGAGTTTAGGAGGAGATAGGAAGAAAAATTGAAAGTAAATAAAAAGATAGGGGAGGAAGAGAGAGTAGACCGAGGAAGAGGGGTTGGGTAGGGTACGAATGTTTGGAGAGGTAGTGAAGAAGGGAGGGGGGGAGGAGATCCAGAGAGTGGGTAAGGTGGAGAGGAAGGTTGGGAGTTGAGGTGAGGGAGAGGCAGAGGATGGAGCAGAAAGAACGGGGAGGGAGAAAGAAAGTGAGTAGACAGAGTGGCAGTATGGAAAAAGAGAGGGAGAGAGGGGAGAAAGAGAGGTAGAGGGAGTGAAGTGAGAGGAGGAGAGAGGAGATGAAAAGGGAGAGAGAGATATATATATATATATATAGGAGAGCTCGGTGGGAGTGAGAGGAAGAAGCGAGAGAATAAGGAAAGAATGCGAGGAGGGAAGAAGAGGAGAGATAACGATAAAGAAATGGAGAAAGAGGAAGAGAAAGAGGATGAGAAAGGGAAGAGGAGAGTGAGGGTAGAGAGAAAAATGGAGAGAGGAGTAGAAATGGTAGAGAGATGAAGGGGGAAAATAAATTGAGGAGATAAAGCATTAAAAGATAAACAGAGGCAGCGGGAGTGTTAAGTGCCAGGAGGATGAGGAGGCAGTCGAAAGTGTGCAGCTGGATTATAGTGGGTGAGCGAGAATCGCGTAGGAATGGAGCGACGCGAGAAAAGAGGGGGGAGAGAGTGAGAGGGTGAGGAGAACGGGACTGGGTGGGAGTCGCGGGTCGAAGAGTGATGGATAGCGATGAAAGAGAGGGGGAGGGAAGCAAAGGGGAGAGAAGGTAGCGGAATGCAATATAAGCAAACACTTCTCCCTCCACAAATCCAGAACGCATGAATTAGAGCAGAATAGAGGGCTTAAAGAGGGAGGAAGGGCGTTTGAGGAGGGTGGAAAGTTTTTGTCGGAAGAATAAAAATGGCAGTATGGGCGGAAAAGGGAGCGCTGGATTAGCGCGGAAGATGAGGGAAGCAAAAGGGCCGGAGGCGAATGATGGGAGGGAGATAAGGTTTCCGGAGGATAGGGGGGTGAGGAGGAGGGAGGAGAGTAAGAGCTGAAACGGGGGCGTAGGTGGGCCGTGTTATGGGAATATTGGGTAGGTTAGAAGGGAAAGAGGATTAATAAAAGCAGCGAAAGAGGGGAGGGAATACGAGAGGAGGCTTTTGGATTAGCGAGCAAAAAGGAGCGAAGGTAAGAAAGGGATATTTTTGTAAGGGAAAAAAGGTTTGTGACTGACGGCATTAGTTGTGGCGAATAGGAGGTTGAAGTAAGGAAAACCTAGGAGTAGGTCAAAAGCTTTGGAGGTTTTACGGGGCAAGGAGAGAGAGAGAGAGAGAGAGAGAGAGAGTGGAGGGCAAAGGATTAACAGGATGGACGGAACGAGCTGGTAGGGAGGGAGGGAGGGAGAGAGAGAGAGAGAGAGATAGAGAGAGAGGGATGAAGAAAAATAGGTCGCCTTAAAGCACGCGGGAGGTGAGGGTAGGGTACGTGATTTGGAGGTTAGATGAGAGAAAGAGACGAATAGGGACTGGTGTTGAGGAGGGAGGCTGACGTGATGGGTAGGAAGGATAGGAAAAGGGTATTTTTCCCCCTTCGGAATGAGATTAGCATGGATGAGGAGTAGAGGAAAGAAAAGGGGGTCTCTTAAAGTAGGGGGCGGGATTAGCGGAGGAGAAGCGTGAGGGAAAGTGATGTGGTTTTAAAACAAGGGAAACTTGCGGTATCGTATAGGAGTAGAAAAGGGACGTAGAAGGTCTTTTAGAGGGGGGGAGGGGTCGGGAAGAGTGATGGGAGGAAGTGCGCGTGGGGGGAAAAGGGGGGCGGAATTTCGGAGGAGGAAGGAGTGCGTTTAGGAAACAGTCCGTAGTTGGTGCGAGAAAGAAAAGAGGCGGAATAGGGATCTCAGGGATGTGATCGAAAGCCAATAGGAGAGAAGAAACCGAGAGTTAGAGAGAGAGAGGAGGAAGTTAAGAGGGTTTTTCTTAAAGAATAAAGGGACCTGACGTAGGAGTGAAAGGAAGATTTGGCCTAAAAAATAAAGGTATGGAAGAGGAGGAGGAGAGGCTCAAAGATAAAGGGGTGATAAAAGGATGGGTTATTTCGGGGGAAGATGGAAAGAGGAACATTTAGAGAAGTGGGAATGGAGGACGTGGAAGGGTTGAAATAGAGCTTCGGGAGATGAGAGAAAGAGAGGGCGAATGAGATAGAGAGGAAACGGAAGGTTTTAACGTAGGAAGGGTGGCAGAGAGGAGGGATGAGAAAGGTAGGGAGAGAGGAGAGGATGAGAGAGGTGGAGAAAGAGGGGAGAGATGTACGAGGATCGGATGGGATATGGGTTTAGATGGAGCGATGGCGAGAATGCTGGCGGTGCGAGGAAATGGCTTTGCCCCGAAAGAAAGGAATGAAAGTTGAGATTCAAACGCACACATTTATTCCTCTAGGAAAGGGATTTGTGTGGGTTGAGGTTTGAGTGCGAGGCGAAAGAGGAATTCGATTTGATGTAGTGAGAGAGGAGAGAAAGAGAGAGAGAGAGGGATTGATAGGAGAGTAGATGAGAAGGGAGGTAGAGTGAGAGGCTTGGACTTAATGCAGTGGTATTTCGGGAGATCGTCTCCCTCTCTCTCTCTCTCACTTCTCCTCTCTTTGGATAAGAACGCGAGTGATCGACCCGTAGACCTCTTGAAGACACCAATATTACACGCGTCAGGTTTTGTGTAAAAATATTTACCGCGCAATTCTTTTTTTTTAATTTAGTGTTTTTTTTGTTACCGGTGAGTTGTAAAATAAACTGGGAAGAGAAAAGGAATTAGAGCGAGAGATAGAGAAAGTCGTGGATAGAGATGCGTAATAAAAAAGTATAGGAAGTCTAGATGGCGGCCTTTAAGAGGAAGACGGCGACGAAAGGAGAGTGGAAGAAATAAATGGTCGCGCAATATAACGGCCGTAAACACACGAAACGGTCATACACGACGAGAATCACTCACTCACTCTCTCGCGTCGGAATTTAAAGCCATCGCTGTGTCGTCAAACGTCCGTCAAAGTTTTGTGGAAAGGAAGAATGACGTCTTTCGACAAAGAAAGCATCGTGTGAAATTGCTGAAGTAGCCGTGCTATATCACCACCATCATATTTAGTCTGTCTGCAGACAGGTCCGTGATTACTCATGGTTAAACTTGGTTCTCCATATACTCCTATTTTTCGCAGTCTTCTTCATGACTTGATAGCTCTCTTTCCCTTTCAAGTCGTCAACCAGCTGAAACCTTTTCCAAACTCTTTCTCTTATTCCATGCAGTTTTCCTTCTAGCACTTCTTTAATCATACACTCTCTCCTCAAGTAATGCCCAATCCAGTTCGCCTTCCTATTTCTGATAGTCTGTATAATCATTCACAACTCTCCTATTCTTCGTAATACTTCCTCGTTTTTCACCCTATCTGTCCATTTATCTTCAGCATTCTTCTCCACGTCCACATTTCAAAGCTTACCAAATATTTTATACCATTCTTGCTTAGCGCCCATGTTTCTGCCCCATACAAAGCTACACTCCATACACAGCATTTTATCAACTTCTTGCGGATATCCTCCTTTATATTCCCGTTAGTAGGAGTTTCTTTCTTCTGAAAGGGGCTCTTGCTTTCCTTATTCTAATTCTGATTTCATCAGTACATTTTGCTTCTCTCGTTATGATGCTTCCGATGTATTTATAATCTGAAACTTGTTCTAATGGCTCTCCTCCAATACTTATGTTCCGTGCTCTCTCTCTCTCTCTATATATATATATATCCCTTCCAACTGCCTCAAAGTCGGCGGAAGGGTGTAAACGGAGGCTAAAGGGCGAAGAACAGTGGTGTCCTCGGACACCGGTAGGTTCAACCATGCTGTGAAGTCTTTCTGCAATATCTCCGGCCAAAGTGAAAGAGGTACTCACCAACCCGCTCTGGGCCAGCGTGGTGTTTTAAGGACCACAATCCCCCCATGACATGTACACCCATAAAAAACGGCCCTCATTTCCGGAGGCTGGATTGCCTCTGACCGTGGCAGTGGTCAGGAACAAGGCATGAAGGCAGAGGGTGCTAAGAATCCCCGGAGGTTAAACGCACACTGCCACTCTTTCTCATCCTTACCCAATCCCTTTAAACTCAACCTAACTACCTTTAACTGCCGGACTTTGTCCAGTGAAGATAAACTTCAAGAGATCCAAGAACAACTGGAGAAGATTAAGTGGGAAATTTTAGGGCTTAGTGAGGTGAGAAGAAAAGGTGAAGGCCTATTGGAGTTGAAGAGTGGACATATTTTTTATTACAGGGGAACTGACACAGGAAGAACAGGAGGAGTTGGATTCATCATCAACAAAAAATTGAAGAATAATATCGTGGAAATGGAAAGTTCATCCGAGCGGGCAGCTAGACTAGTGCTTCAAATAAATAAAAGATATCAACTTCAGACAGTCCAAGTTTATGCGCTAACGTCATCATACTCGGATGAGGAAGTGGAAGATTTCTACCAAGAAGTTGGAGAACTGCATGACAAAGGAAGCTGCCATCTAAAAGTGGTCATGGGTGATTTCAATGCCAAGATAGGAGAACAAAAGGAAGACAGACGACGGTGCAGTTGGAAAATGGGGCTACGGAGACAGAAATGAACGACTTGTAGACTTTGCTGAATGTACTACTCTATATATAATGAACATTTTCTTCAAAAAGAGTCCCAATAGAAAATGGACCTGGAAAGGACCCAATGGTACCAAAAACGAAATTGACTACCTACTTGGCAATAAGAAGCAATTGGCTGAAGACTGTTCCGTCCTCAACCAATTTGAAAACTGGAAGCGACCATAGCTTGGTAAGATGCAGAATAAAATTCAACTCAAAGTTAGAAAGACAGAAGCTTATAAAGAAGCCTAAGTCTATTATCAACACGCAGGTGCTAAAAGAACGAAAAGAAGAATTTCAGCTCCAACTGAAAAATCGATTCAGTGCACTGGAAGACCAAGAAGTTGAATCCCAATTTATAGAGATACTCAAGGAAACCGCTGAAGAAATAGGCGGAACAGTTAAAACAAAGTCAGAGAAAAAGTTGAACGAAAAAACAAGACTGCTGATGGAAAAAAGAAGGAAAATGATAATTACTAATGATCCTAAAGAAATGATCCATTTCGCAGAACTAAACAAAACTATAAGGAAGTGCATCAAGAAAGATGTGAAGAAATATAATTATGAGCTAATCGAGAAAACCAGAGAAAACAATAGAAGTTAAAAGAAAATGAAGCAACATCTCTCGATCGGAAAGAGACAGCTGGTGGCCTTGATGCTAGAAGACGGCTCCATAACCCATAGTAGGAAACTAATTCTGAAACGGGTACAAGAGTTTTACACAAGCTGTGTGAGGATCCTCTAGGAAATGATGAAGTAAATGATGATGGAAACATGCCCACCGAAGAGGTCCCAGATATCCTTCCGGAAGAGGTGAGACACGCAATCAGAAGTATGAAGAATGGAAAAGCATCTGGAATGGATGGTATCACAGCGGAAGTATTCAAAACAATGGGTAATCATACGGAAACAATTCTCGCTAAGATTTTTAATTCCTGTCTGAGTAAGAAAAAGATACCAGAAACATGGAACCACGTATGTATTATCCTCCTGCACAAGAAAGGTTCCAAAGAAGACTTGAATAACTACAGACCAATCAGCCTACTCCCAACAGTCTACAAAATATTCACCAAAATACTCACTATGCGCCTTCAAAACCATCTTGATTCTGCCCAACCCAGAGAGCAAGCTGGATTTCGCAGTGGGTATAGCACGATGGACCACATCCAAGTCGTGAGAGAAGTAATCAGTCGGACTAACGAGTACGAATTACCGCTATGTATGTGCTTTATCGACTACGAGAAAGCATTCGACTCTGTCCGAACTTCGTCGGTGTTACATGCACTAAAGAAACAAGGAGTAGAGGAAACGTACATAACCTTGATCAAGAATATCTACGAAAATGCGACATCTGTCCAGCTGCATGAAGAAACGAGTAGCTTTAAGGCCGAAAAGGGAGTGAGACAAGGAGATACTACGTTCTCTAAGTTATTTACAGCAGCTCTAGAGGAAGTATTCAAAAGCTAGACTGGGAGGAAAAAGGTATAAAGGTAAATGGAGAATATCTGAGTCACCTGCGCTTTGCAGAAGATATCATACTGTTTGCAGGGAGCCCAGAAGAGCTCCTTAGAAGAAGTGAAGAGCTTGAGCAAGCAAGCCGAGAAGCTGGACTTAAGATGAATCTTAATAAAACAAAGGTTATGTACAACTCCTTTACAAATTCTGAGAAGATATATATTAACGGAGCAGAACTTGGAGATGTAACCAGCTATGTTTACTTAGGTCAACTCATCACTACTGATGGTTCGCTTCTTGGAGAAATCAACCGGAGAGTGAAGATAGCATGGAGTGCTTTTGGCAAGAATGCGAACATCTTTAAATCAAATATTCCAGTCTCTCTAAAAAGGAGACTGTATGACCAATGTGTTCTGCCTGTTCTGACATATGGTTGTGAAACACGGACAATGAATGCCAGAATGATACAGCGCCTGCAAACAACACAGAAGGGCATGGAGAGATGCATGTTAGGGATCACCAGAAGAGACCGCAAGTGGAACGACTGGGGAAGAAAGAAGACGGGAGTCTGTGACGTGATTATAAGAGCGAAGGTGCTAAAATGGCAGTGGGCGGGCCACATTGCTAGAAGAAATGACCAGCGTTGGACATCCAGTGTCATCGAATGGATCCCAAGAAACATCAAGAGACCGAAAAGAAGACCGAAAGACAGGTGGGACAGAGAGCTCGTTAAGTTCTTGGGGCAAACTTGGAGGAGGGAGGCAGTTGACAGGGTAAACTGGAAGAGTCTGGGGGAGGCCTTCATCCGTCAGTGGACTGAAAAAGGCTGATTATGATGATATAAATATATAAAGGAGAAGAAAATTTTAACATAAGTATTGGAGGAAAGCCATTAGAACAAGTTTCAGATTATAAATACCTTGGAAGCATCATAACGAGAGAAGCAAAATGTACCGAGGAAATCAGGACTAGAATAACAAAAGCAAAAGACGCTTTCAGAAGAAAGAGACTTCTACTAACGGGAAATATAAAGCAGGAAATCCGCAAGAGGCTGATAAAATGCTATGTATAGAGTATAGCTTTGTATGGGGCAGAAACATGGACGCTAAGGAAAAATGATATTAAATACTTGGAAAGCTTCGAAATGTGGACATGGAGAAGAATGCTGAAGATAAATGATCAGATAGGGTGAAACATGAGGAAGTACTACGAAGAATAGGAGAGAAGCGAACGATTATACAGATTATCAGAAAGAGGAAGGCGAACTGGATTGGTCATTACCTGAGGAGAGAGTGCATGATTAAAGAAGTGCTAGGAGGAAAATTGGATGGAAAAAGAGAAAGAGGTAGGAAAAGGTTTCAGCTGGTGGACGACTTGAAAGGGAAAGAGAGCTATGAAGACATGAAGAAAACTGCGGAAAATAGGAGTATGTGGAGAGCCAAATTTAACGATGAATAATCACGGACCTGTCAACGGACAGACTACCTATGATGATGATTATATATATATATATATATATATATATATATATATATATATATATAACACACACAGGGCCGTGCCGATGGGTGAGGCGGCGAGTCAACCGCCTCAGGCGCCTCTCGAAGGGGGGGCCAAAATTTGACAAAAATGAAAACCTATCAAAATAAATTCATAAGGCCAGCCCGCGCCCGAGGCGTCAATATAGTTAGAGAGTTTAAACGACTTTTATATATCTATCCATTATTGCAAATTTCTCTTTTGTATTCCAAAGTGAATTACATATTAACGAAGCGGCAACTTCGTATCTATTACAACAAAGCGTATAGTTAAACAAAAATTAACGGTATGTTTGTGAAATTTTTATATGCAAAAGGGGGAGCTGTTTGTTTGATTGGCCGGGCGTCAAAATATGATATCTCGAGCTGACAATGTATAGTCATGATCTTTTCGATATCGTTTATTCCTTTTTAAACAATGCTGCAAAAACTCTTTTTTATATTGAGTTGACCATGAGTTGGACAATAGCATATTCGTAGAAGAAACCACCACAGCAAAGGTAGGAAAGTTCGTACCTCTCATCTAAGGAATAAAATCCTCCATATCTCCCTTTAATTTCAGGTCTGGTTGACTGGCGTTTAGGTCGTCGCAGGCAAAGGTATCCGATTGATATGAAAATTAGTGTCCCCAGAATTTTCAATTTGGATATGACGTAATTATAAATGGGTTGAGTGAGTGTAAGCCTTTCGTTAAATATGGACGAATGGGTTTTATTATAGCAAGTAAAAGACGATTCGCCAACTATATCCCCGCACCGAATTAAATGAATTCAACTCACAATCAGTTTCGTGCGGCGACATTTTATTTGGGGTAAGCAGGTTGACAGACACTTTACCTCTTAAATGCGTCGACCGCTTATACTCGTCAACCTGTGTTTTCTATGGATGCTTGTGAACTGCTTTTAAGCTTCGTAGTGTATTTCTTTTGCTCTCAGCTGGTTACTCTAACCGTTTACACAGGTTAAACTTACCTATTACATATTAACACCCATTGGTGTTCGAGCTGTATTATCTGATGTATGCTTGAACTTCTTCCTTCAAAAATATTAGGTATTCTCCGTGATCATGTTGATTTTGCACAGAGATATCGCTTTTACGAGTATTAGGCTTTCTTCTAAAAAGCGGAAATCTTTGGTTAATATTGACATTGTTGACATTTTAGCTGGCAAAAAATTAAACATGTGAGTGTTGGCTGCAGCAAAGGGATGGGACGAGTCAAACTTGCAGACCTGTGCATCGTCACCTACTCTACTGCCAGGAATTTGGCAGGAATGCTCGATTCATATATCTTAAGGTGATGACGAAAATAAATCACGAAAAAGTCCTGGGTTTGACTCAAAGGAAGACATTTACATTTTCCCTAAGGTAACACTTAAAAGTGGACTTTTTGACATGCAGGCTTTCACTCTTTTTTATTTAGATTAAAATTAGAAAGAAACTATGTAGGTACGTACAAACTTCGGATATGAACCATTTTGAAGAAGACATTATAAAGTTTCTTATTCTGTTCATCTTTTTAGGTGCGTTTCGCTTCCAGCTTGAGCACCTATTGTCGTCGGCCTGTCCGTCTGTGTCTGTTTGTCTGTCCGTCCGTCCGCATGTTCGTTCTCGGCTTCTACGAAACGGATTTTCATGAAATTTGATATTAAAGTCTTACTATCAAAGATAATAAGAAAATCGAAAAATGAATCATGTACGCCAATTAGGGGTACCACTTTACTGGTGACAAAAAATAAACTTTCCGTCATATCTCGTCAAATATTGCTCATATCAAAATATTTTCAGATAAAAGTTGTAGAACTAGTAAAGAAGGGTACTTCCTTTCCTATACATTTTTATCGTAGGAGTAGCCGTTATCGATAAAATCAAATGAGAATCTCTTAATTCGAGTTGAACAGAAATTTTCTTGCATGGTTACTTCTTCATTGTTGCTAACATAAACAACCTCACAAACAAACGTTTAATTTCCTTACATGTGCATGCAATATTTTAAAATAGGAAGAAAATGGATTATTTATGATGAAGAAATGAACTTCAAAAAGGTATTACCCTTACGTATAGGTATATCATTTCTTCCTAATACTCCATTGCACGAAACGCGCCCATTTGTGATACGTTAAGACTTTCCTAACTTGTTAATTTACTTTCTAAGCCCAGGGCCGGCTCCACCATACAGGCAGACCAAGCGACCACTTCGGGCGCCGAATTTTTTGGGGTGGAAAATTTGAGTCACGGATATGGAAAAGATCTACATAATTTTGTTTTCAATAGATATGGTTAGTGTTTTCTTCTGGAAAATATAAGTAAAAATGAGACCTCAAAACACTATTAAGCGGGTAACAACGAGGCGAAGACTTCCGGAGATGCCATTTGGAAAAACAAAGCCTTACACAAGCGGAGAAGGGATTGGAAAATCTGACCAGGTTCCAAAGACTCTTTGATCTTGGGAACCCTTGAAAATGTTGCCCACTGATCAACTTTCGAGTCTTAGGGCGAGGGCGGCGGGGGTGATGCCCGTTTCCCTTTCCCGCCTCTCCTTTCTTAATCATCTTTCTCCCACCCTCCAAGGGAATGCATGCCTCTCATCCATCCCGCGCCTAACTATGGTCAAAGAGTGCATTGCCCCCGAGGGAATATCTCCTGGGGCGCAAAACGAAGACACCATCGGCAAGAAATATTGGTAGCGGCGAGGTTTACTTTCATCAAGGCGGCAAAAACCCCCGGCAGGGCTTCGCGTCCCTCCGTGTCTTATATTTCTGTTTCATTGTTTTTTCTTGGAATATTCATAATGCTTAAACATTATGGGGAATGCAATGAAGCCCTATGCTACATTCTCACCATTCTCACTTAATAATGCGAAAGAGCTAGATGACACTCTGTTGGCCTGTGTCTTACGTTAGTTCGATATAAATATTTTGTACGATTCCAAGGAGGAAGGAAAGTGATACGCTCTACGTTTTCTACTAGCAGATCAACGAAATACCTTTTACTGAAATGTGTCAGTATTTCATATTATATTAAACATTTATTGAGAGACGTAGGAAAACCATTTTCATTTATTTTTTCAGTAAAATCATGTATACTTTAAATCCATATTTATTAATTTTATTTTCGGTAAAATCAAGACAAAAACTGACAAATAAAACAATTTTGCTTGATAGGTGGTGGTGCAAAGAGTAATTTTTAATGCGCGACTAACATCATGTTTTTTATGCTTATAAATCGAACAGAAGATCTGAGTCCTGTCAACTTGCGTTATTTTATGAGCTAAATTGAATTTCAATTAAATAGATTTATTCTTTTCGAGTTTCGGGTTTCTTGATTATGAGCTAATTGGAAACCTTTGCGTATTAATATTTTATGTTATTTTATTGTTGAAAATAGTAGATTTAAAGATATATTAGTTGTATAACTTCAAAATTATCGCTTCCCTTTTTAATTAAGACAGCCCACAAAAATACGGAGTAAATGTATTTTGTTGTACAAATATCAATAAATACTATAAATAATTGTTAGTGTTAGTATATTTTCAATATTACTCTTATAATTTACTATTTTAAAGTTTTTAAAGCGGACGATGGATGGCTTTAAAAAATTATCTGCTGTTGAATATCACAAAAGAAAGGCTACTTTAAAAAAAACTGTCTCAAAATTACTAAAAAGCCCTAAACTTGACCTTTCAGAATGTATTAAAGCCATTGACCAAACTATTGATTTTTTTTTAAGATTATCGCACGACAGGATTCAACGACATAATAGTAGCAGCAGAAAAAATCGCGGAAGAACTAGTAATTGATCCAGTGTTTGTTACAGAAGAAAGACTAAGATTACGGCATATGCATAAGCAGATCACGAAGAAAATTATTTTTTCATTGATCCCAAAGAAATTTTAAAAATATATTCTGACTCAAATTCTATGAAAATTAAACTATGTATAGTTGAGATTTTTCATAAATATAAGTGATTATGGATTTGAATATATAGATTTTTATTATTTCCTATCGTTTTCGACTAACATATAATAAAATTACTTATTAAAAAAATTAAGTGGCCGCCATATTATATCTCGTCTCAGGCAGCAAAATGCCTGGGCGCGCACACACACACACACACATATATATATATCATCACCATCAGCCTTTTTCAATCCACTGACGGATGGCCTCCCCCAGACTCTTCCAGTTTTCCCTGTCAGCTCACATAAACAATCATTAGCAATTGATCATTTCCATTAAAGTATTCTATCGTAGAAAAGACACTTCCAGTGTCAAGCGAAAATATGTGGGGGGGTGGAGTTCTTTTTACAACAGTAGAGCAGCCATGTTTGTATCATCAATAAAGGTGGTCTGTCTGTAGTTCCGTGATTATTAATGGTTAAACCTGGTTCTCCACATACTCCTAATTTTCTCCATCTCCTTCACGTATTGATAGCTCTTTACATAAGCATTCGCTTCTCTCCTCTTCTTGTTAGAACTTCCTTGTTTATCATCCTATCAATCCATTTTATCTTCAGCATTATTTTCCGCTTCCACATTTCGAAGCTTTCCACGTATTTTATATCATTTTTTCTTAGTGTCCATACCAAGCGATACTGCATACATAACATTTTATCAACTTATATCTTTCTTTATATTTCCCGTTGGCAGGAGTTTCTTTCTTCTGAAAGGAACTTTTGCATTCTCTATTCTTATCCTTACTTTATCGGTTCGTTTCTCATCTTTTGTCACGATGCTTCCAAGGTATTTATACTTTGAAACTTGTTCTAATGGCTTTTCTCCAATACTTATGGTAGTTTTGTTCTTTTCGCGTGACTTTCGAGTTTTTGTATTTATTTCCATTCCGCATTTTCTACCTGTTGTTACCAGTTTTCTGGATTAACGTTCTTGCTAGAAGTACTTGAGCATCAGCATATTTTACTGTTTCTATAATCCTTACACCAATCTTGAAATTTCCTGTGTCTTCTAGCATTTCTTGCATCAACCTTTCTCCATGCACACATATTGAAAAGGAACGGCAATAGAAGAAACCTTGCCTTACTCCTCTACCGATATTTACTTCGCTGGTATAAGTATGTGTATGACCTTCACGACTTGATTTCTGATCTGTCTCCTGTCTTTCCAATCTACATCTAAATTCTTTAATATCCTCATCGTCATTACCCAATTTACTTTAACAAAAGTTTTCTGCCAGTCGACGAAACCTACGCAGCAATGTTGGCTGTACCCTATTACCCTTTCTGATATGATCCTTACTACGCCGACAGCTCTAGTTCCTCTTCGTTTTATGAAACCGAATTGGTCTTTGTCTATCATTTGACCCTTATCTATAATATTTTATTAATAATCCTTGTGCTGATCTAGTGTGTGACAGTAGGCTTATCATTCTGTAGTCTTTACGCCGCAATGTCTTTAGCTTCTTTGTATATTGACCCAAAAATCCATAACTCGTACTGACACAAAACCACGGTTCATGAAGTTTCGGAAATGGAATTTATTATTTATTCGTATATGAATTATGAAATAAAATAAGCTTTTTGTAAGTTTTTTGCTTTTAAGGCGATCACGTTCCTTTTTCAGGCTCAAAGCACGGAAAATAAAAATCGCCTTACATTCATGTAAACATGATATTATTGTCGTTAATATTACTATGCGCAGACTTGAATGTATATCACTGGAATCTTCTACGAGTCAAATTAAGTTTTTAGCTGCGCCATGCTTACGTCTCGATGTAAAAGCGTTCCAAGGGAAGAGAGTCTGTGTGAACGATGGCAGAGAAAAGAAGCACTTTCAGACGGACGTCTCTACCAGGGCTGGTAATTTGTCTCGTAAATTCTTCTCTAAGGCGACACGCCACGACCGTCAAACTATGTTTCGAGGTAAAACTACTCGTTCTCTCGAACAAATGCTGGAGATAGAGCTCAGGTAACTCCTCTAGAGAAGACATATCCCGGACAGCGTCGGCTTAAGGATAAATGAAATGCAGGCGGGAGGTTAAATTTACGCAAGACGTAGAGGGAGAGAAAGAGAGATGAGGGAAGGATGCAGACGGGAGGCGACGAGCAAGAGGAAAATTGGAGGTGGAAGCAAGTGATAACAAAGTGTGGTGCACGTAGGAACTCGTTTTCACTCTGACCTCCAAAGTTTATGCTGTCAGTGATAGAGGAAATGAGAGAGAGAGAGAGAGAGAGGGAGAATGAGGAAGAGGGAATGCAAATGAACGGGGAAAAAATAATAAATTAAAAGGAATGAGGAATTAGAAGGAATGAAAAGAGACGAAACGGGACAAGTAATGAAAAGGAAGGAAAACGACAAGGCATTAAAATAAGGAACGAAAGCAAATAAAGCGGGAAAAATGAGCGAGGCAAACCGAAAAGGAATTAAAGAAACGGAGAAGGAACGAATGAGAACACGAAGCAACGAGAAGGAAGGAGAAGTATCGAGTGATGAAGAAGTAACGAGAAGGAAATGGAAGTAATGAAAAGTAATGAGGAGGAATGGGACGGATGGCCTTCGGAGAATAATGATGTGAACTCGCATCAAACCGCATAGCTTAGCTGGGAAGGATCAAAGGATGCTATTTGCATGACCGGGCGAAAGATGAAAATGATACTTTTCTTTTTGACTGAAAATGCTCCCGCTGCATTTGCGTCGTCGTCACGACCACATCTAGCGATGAGTTTAACCAAAAAAAAATTATAATACAAAGAAAAATTACAAGAGCGAGATGCATCTTTTGTTACTGTAGACAACAGGACAGCGAGGCATTTTTCCAGGCTCGGAATGCCCGCATATTTTTCTCTTTAAAAAATCTTCGTTTATATAGATAAACGGAAATTAACTTTTTGCGCTGTTTAAAAATTCACTTCCCGTCGTCAAAGCGTTATTTTTTTACTTTCCCTTTTTAAAGAGAACGGAAATTAGCCAACAGTCTGTTTGTTTTGACGAACGTCGAGCGCAAAATAGGAGGAGGGCCTTTATAATTCTCGGTACGCACATGAATAACTATGGTCATTAAAGAGGAAGCGATCAATACGACGAGGAGGAGAGAGGGGAGAGGAATGTGACGGGGAAAGGGAACGAAAGGGAGAGGAAAAGAGCGGAAAGAGGAGAGAGAGAGAGATAGGAGTGAAAGAGAAGTAGTTCGGAGTCGGAAGAGAGAGATAGGGAAAGTGAAAATGGTAGAGAGGAAGAGGGAGATGAGAGAGGAAGAGAGAAATGAGAGGAAGAGAGAAATGAGAGAGAAGAATGACTGGATGAAAGGGGAGGAAAGAGAGAAAGAGGGAAGGAGACGGTAAAAGAGATAGAGTGGGAAGATAGGGAGAGGGAAGAGAGTCGGAAGAGGGGGAGAGAGAGGAAATTGGGAGAAAGTGCGAGAGAAGAGGGAAGAAAAGAGAGATTGCGGAAGAGAAAGGGAGAAAGATGGAGAAGAAGAGGGAAGGAAAAGAGGGGAAGAAAGAGGAAGGAGGAGGGAGGGAGGGAGAAAGAAAGGCAGTGGAGAGAGGGAGGGTGAGATAGAGAGACGACGAAGGAATAAAGGGAGGAAGAGTAAGGAAGAGAGAGGATGTGAGTGGAAGAGAGAGAAAGAGAAAACGCAGGAAGGAGAGAGGAAAGGAAAAGGAAAAGGAGACAGGAAGATAGAAAAGGGAAAGAGGGGGGAGAGAGGAGGACGTGAAGGGAAAACGGGGTAATGAGGCAGTTCGAGGGGAAAGGGTGAAAGGAAGTGAGTGTGAAATGGGAAGCATAGGGCGAGCTGACTGAAAACGGGTATAGAGAGATGGTGAGCAATTTAGGCCGAGTCGGAACACAGAGAGAAAGAGAGAGTGGATAGGGAAGAGTAGATCTGAGAGGGAACGCCGTCTGTGCGGATTAAGGAGACTACGGAGGGATATCTTTTGGATTGAAAGGATGAATGAGGGAGGGAGGGAGGCGGGGTGTGCGCGCTATCTTTTGCCCTTATTTCACTGCACTCCGGGGAGGATTGACGATCGCTCCAGCGAGGAGATGCGGGATTTTGCATGATAGAGGCGGTGACCGAGGGAGCAGAAGGAGCGAAGGGAGATGGAGGGAGACATTCAGGAGATCGGAAGGCGCTGGATGGTTTGGTTTGACGCCGGAAAGGAGAGAGAGAGACGTCGCGTTGCATTGGTGGGATCTACTTCCCCATGAAGTGCGGAGAGGCGTGCCTTGCCCTTGAGTCGACTTGCCTACATAGAAGCGAGTTTTCCGAGAACCGGATGGGACGCCGCCACGTGGAGAATTGAGCAAACGGACGAACAAGGTCGTGGGAGTGGATATAGGAGATGCGTCGTGCGAGCGCGTTTGTGAGCGGATGTGGGGTGAAGCACTTCCGCCGTCTCATTAGGCGTAATACCTCGGCGTATCAATATCTCCGCTCCAACATTTTCGTATTTAGATATAAAGGAGAAAAGAATTGATAAATTTCAATTGATGTTTTCCTTTTAATCGTCATGCAAATTCTAAACTGATCCGTTATATAAACAGAATATCATCGGAAGTTAATATATAGCTAAATAATATATACAATATTCTGTATGTTTAAGCATAGATGTAAGAATAATACGGCAGATGCTTATTTGCGTAAAACAGGATGATGACATGACAAATATTCATTACATTGTTTAGTTAGAAAATGAAATACTTTCAAACCTACTGTGTAATTAATTGCCAATTGTAACTCCGTGCACTAAAATAAGGCGGCTAACGAATTTTCATATTATGAAAAGTATGGTTTGAGGTGAAATAAAATAATGTACGCATATGACGGCAGTACCAGAAGAAAAGTTGATATCACTAGCTTTAATGTTCTTCATTAAAGCAACGAAAATAAATTTTCTGAAACAATGAATGCTTACTACTGAGAAATTAACTGTGAAAGATTCTGCACTATTGGCACTGGAAGGATGCAGGGAGTAATTTGTAACGACGTCATTATAAGGTGAGAGGGTAATACACACCTTTAACAAGCGACAATGTAAACGTAGTTAAAGACGTAATAATACGATATACAATTTTCACATATATATCTCCTAACCTTATGTGCTCATTTCACGTACAGCGACAATTTTAATCTATATATATATATCCATAAAATTTCTTGCCTATAGCCTTTTGTGAAACAATATAACTACCATACTTCACTTATTCCGCATGCTTTATGAAGATTTTACCCTAAAAGATCTAATGATACTACGATGTTAATCAACATTTATGGCATTAATATAAAACGCTTTCCACTTTTAGACGCTTGAAATCTGTTCTAGAATCAAATTGGATTCCTTGGACTCATAGCTGAGACATTATTGTATGTTTTTGATTAGCTTATTCAACGACGATAAAAGTTTAATATAAATCTTTATCGAAGTCAAAATGTTTTGGAAAAAAGCGGTAACAACACAATCAGCAGGTTAAGATGGATTTCATTTTGTTGTGCATACGTATTCAAGTTTACAGGAAGTTTCTCCTCGTCCGGGATTCAATCTCATGGATTGAGGTTTAGCGGTTGTTTACCTCGGCAAAGCAATCCGCACGTATATACTCTTGTCCAATGTCTGTGACACGCAAACATGTATATTTGACACCTGTAATGGTATCCTTCACTACTCGTCCTTATTTACATTTGAGCTGAAAAACGGACATCGACGCCGTATTATTCGTTATGAAATGAAACTGTTAAGATTACACGAATCCTCAATTAGTAGGAAAATAAGAAGGCAAATGTGTCACATGAATTTGTTCTAAAGCATTTGTAATTTGACTGTAATGATGTAACATGCGCATAATATTGCGTCGAATCTAATTTATAAGCTTGCCAATTTTCATACCTGAGCAATTACATTGAAACACGTTCTTTCGAAACTTTGTGCGTTCCGGAATATCTCCATTTTGATAGACTGATCAAGCAATTCGAAATTTATATTGCTAAATAAATTTTCATCCTTTATCGAAAACAGGACAAAAAATAATTTTCGGACATCGCTGATGAAATATGGTCACGTGGTGACTAATGGTGAATGTATCTGACCTTGCAATAAATTTCAAAGAAATGAAACGGCCCGAGAAAAATGGGTTCGTTCATATTTAAGATTCTGCTGGATATAATTTCTTCGGCTCCCATTAAGATATTATAATTTTTATGCCAGTGAAGTAGAAAACTGTTGTTTATTGATCTTTGCTTTAGAGGCGCATCAACGGTTGATTCCCTATGCAAACAATACGCAAAATTTCAAATAACAAGTGAAACGCCATTTTTGAGCATAAAATTCCTCTTCGAATTTCCTAAATATCTAACCTCATCGCCGTATTGTTCTTATCACTTTCCTTCATTTCCTTTCGACTCGCTTTTCTCTCCGACACTCCGTGTCTCCTTCGTTTTCTTCCTCTTCAACTAGCAGAGCACTAAAGGTAGCTCATTAGAAGAGGCCACTGCAATGCACATGACTAATAACCCTTTCCACTACGTTAATCCCGATTAGAATTTACTACCCCGTCCGCCAGTCACTTGTCAGCCGGCGATATAAAGTGAAAATATTTTATGCGGAAGAATGAACACGACCTGCAACGAAACGTACAATGCTCGTAAGTTTTCTGACGTTTACTGTTGCTCATTACCACGCCCGTCAATTAATGTGTTTGTATTCTCCCCTTTTAATTTGCTCAGAGTGAAGGTTATCTTCCAACTCCAGCGACATCAAAGGTTTATAAGTATAAGAAGCTCTTACTATCTTCGTCGAGACAAATGTCTCCAGACGCAGCTGATGTCCCTGGAAAACGGAAGATCTCGGCGGATATTTCATTTAAAAAATCCTTCAAGGTAAATTTTTGAATAATTTTATACTTGTATCCACCCACCGCCCGACTTATAGACGAAAATTATTAATATAACGTAATGTGTACTTTAAAGAAATTAATAATACAACGTAACATAGTGCAGGAAATAGTAGTTACAGTATCAGAAGCACTAGTGTAACAAGGGCCCGGGCGCGAAATAGAGCAAAAGTTAGGCAAAGTTCCGTAATTTTTCAATTCTTTATAATTTATATTTATTTACTTTTTCATTATTCCAACAGCAGTTTATCTAGTAAGTAAAAGAATAAAAATTAACTCTGTCGGTCGTGGGCCCTTTTAGTGCTTGGTCCCGGGCGCGGCCGCGCGCTCTGCGTCAATTTAGTCACGTCTCTGATCTCAAGTCTAACTTGAGCTCTGTTATAAATCAGGCGAGGAGAGCAGCATTGTCTAATCATGCACATTATCGAATCTGTAGTAGGTACCGCGGGTGTGCATGATGCGACAGCGTTGCTGTTCAGTGATTGACTAGAATCCTTTCAATAACTCGCACTCCAATTTTTCTTGGTTCTCAGATATCTATTTAGAACAACCAATGTAAATGTATTACAAATTTATACGCTAAAATATAGTGTATAAAGTGTTTCTCAACCTGTGGGACGTGAAGTTTCGAAGTTAACTATTATAAAACATTTTCTCAACAAACTTTATGCAATATTTAATGTCTTTAAAAATTTACATAAATGGTTAATACAATACCAGAATACACTTAACGAAAAATCCCCTTTTTGGAAAACATGGGGTTTTGCTTTTAATCATGGTGGGACACGATTTTTTCGAAAAAATTGTTGTTGGGACGTAAGACGCCAAAAGGTTGAGAACAGCTGCTCCACTTAATAAACAGATGAGACCGAAATTGTTAGCAGTTTACGTAGTACTGTGATGGAAAGTCAGGTTTATTCATTTATCGGTAAATATATAAATGCCTTATTCTTGCCCCTTTGTCACTCCATCTGTCACGCCGTGAAACTGAAATATACCTGGCAATAGGGGATTAAGGTCAGCTGTTGAAGCACAATAGATATTCCCGGCGAGGGTTTCGAACATTCGCTCGGATCGAAGGCAACCTTATAAGCAGGAGGTATGATTTCAGGTCAAAGAAGACTGCCTCAATTTTATTTCAGAATAATCGATCAAGATATGTATTTTTTGGTGAATTATTCGTATTATCTGCGAAAAACTACACCATAATAGATTTTTATTTGCGTTCCTGCGGTATTTTTTTTTTAAGAAAACCGAGCTCCAGCTATGCCAGATGAGTTTGAAATTTAGCAGTTATGTTTTTGGGCAAAACCGATGGGAAAAATATGAAATTGTAAAAATTTCACAATTTAAAAATGCTAACCAACTCTGTATGTGCATTTCCCGAATTTATGCCCATTCAATACATTTTTATTTAATGTGTACCGTGCCAATAAACCAAATCACTCCCGATCATTTTTGACGAGCACTTATACTAGTAATTTATAATTTCAACGAAATATATTACGCCAGTGATATCGAAATATCCGTTTACCCAACACGAACGAAGAAGAGATAGTTAATAAGGAATGAAAGGGGGAATTCTCTGTTTAAAGGAAGGAGAAAGGGAAGGAGCAGAGAGAGAGACTGGTGATTTGCGGCGCCTGCTTTTGTAATAAGTAGGCGAAAAGCAACCGCGATGGGCCTAAACTCATTTGCACGGATGAAATGCGCCATGACCAAGGAGAGCGGATTCGAAGTTCTCCTTTAAAGAAATAAGGAAAATATTCATTGGCCCAGCATCTCATCACCATTTGCTTTTGTAAAACTTTCCACCAAATTAGCGAGCATTGAGATAAGGAGGCAAGTTCAGCATTCCGATTCCATCTAACTACAGCTAAGGATGATGGGAAGAGGATCCGTTCTTTGTTAAATTCACCGTCGGAATTTCGATCGAAAGCTTCTTTCCCAGTATTGTGATGAGCACGATCTTACTGCGTCATTAGCAAAGACTTTCTAAATAACTAACGTCATTAGGACATCTGGTTTAGTGAATCGCTGGTGAGACACCTTATCCTGTGAGGCTAAAGTTGAATTATTCCCCGTGTAAACTAAATATAAGTCTCTATATTATTCTTAAATTAAATATAGTGATCAAATAAAGTGAGAACATTAATTACGTCGCGGATGGTTTAAATAAAAAAAACAATAGTTGAGGAATGAAATCCTTTTTTCCATGCTATTAAACTGACTCACAAAGCAAAAAATAAAATGATTTATGCAAGTTAAAATTTTCCTTTATAGTGAATTAAACATATTGTCACAAAAGTTTTGTCTAAATTCACTTTTAACCTAAAGAGACTAAACAATTTACCAATACTCTTTATAGTTTCATTAATATTTCCAGCCAACGCTCGTAAACATGCATATTTTATTACGATTTCCGCCTATAACATGGTGGCACAAAAAATTATTACTAATAAATATATAATGATTACTCACTACTCTTTTTAGTAGCCATAAAGGGAATTTTAAAAAATATTGCAATATCTACCGTCTATGCAATGACGCATCGTTCAAATAATAATTACTCAAGATAAAAAACTACACCGACATTATTTATGGTTTAAATGTTTCAACGTTCAGGGAAAAAATTTCGATGATAATAACAATAAATTATTCCTGTCCGATTAGAAAAAATCGGTACTACATTGTACAACCTTTCTCATATACTAATGCGTCCTTTAGTTATCTTTTAAAAAATATGAAATATGTAGAATCATTATAAACAACAACTTAAATTTATGGTTTAAATGTTTCAACGTTCAGGGAAAAAATTTCGATGATAATAACAATAAATTATTCCTGTCCGATTAGAAAAAATCGGTACTACATTGTACAAACTTTCTCATATACTAATGCGTCCTTTAGTTATCTTTTAAAAAATATGAAATATGTAGAATCATTATAAACAACAACTTAAATAACTATACGAAATTTTATGAAAATCGTATGAGCCGTTTGTTAAATTCCAATTGTTATTAAAGTTGCCCAAGAATAAACTAGCCTTATATTCATTTTTTGGTGAATATGAACTATGTAGTATTATTGAAGACGTAAACTCAAGTAACTGTACGAAATTTGATCAAAATCGTTGGAGCCGTTTTTGAACAAATCAAATTGTTGTTAAATTGCCTAGAATAAACTGCCCTTAATTATTGTGCAATGTCAACCATTTTTTCATAGCTTCTATTCTGTATGATAAAATGCCTAAGTACGAGATTTCATTCATTTTCGCTCTACCGTGTAGGCTCTAGAACCGCAAACAGACCAACAGACAGACGGACAGACAGACGGCATGGCTAAAACCACTTTTTCGAGCTCAAGTACACCTAAAACGTACATTTCCATCAAAATCCGGAGATCAAAATTTTTCGCAATTACAATGAGAAAGTGAAAAACACAAAGATACCTTATTTGTTTTCTGCTTCGAAATCGTAAAGCAAATTACTGCAATTTTCATGCGAGTTCTCAACAGCTTCTCGGGCACAAAATAAATATTTATCTATGACTTATTCAGGTGATTTGTTACATAAAATATGACCAGTTATATACATCTAAAATCTTCGTGGGCGTAATATGCAGCCATATATAACAATATCGCTACATTTAACATCCAAATAAAAGTGTACAGAACAAAAATTTCATGCTCACAATAGCCATTAATTAGCGTGAAACCAAAGTTGTTTCCATGCGATTGTCTTATTGCTCAATGCAAATTGGCACACTCTCGATAGCTTTGGAACGAGAGTACATATTCGTACAGCTCTCTCACGTTATGTAAGCATTAGGAATTCCATTTCTCTGTTCACCCAATCCCAAACTCCTTTCCCTCTTCAAACTCAACCAACAAAGAGATGAAAAGCAAACACAGCAGTTCTATGGATTTCAGTTACATCAGATTAACAGATCCAGGAACAAAAATATCGTGGGTTTCTCAACCATTGCATAGGAAGAACTTCTCATGTATTATACAGAGGCAACTGCTATTAATAGTTGGAATTTTCTCCCATAAAAATATAAATTAACCGAAGGTTTAATAATTAGAGTTAATTGATTAAAATTATTTGATTCTGTTATAAAAATAACACAATTTGTAATTTTTGTGAGATTCAAAAACATAAATAGAGTGTAATCAACTTTTCCGTATATTAAATTCTCTTTTCGAATACATTTTCGAACGAGATAAGAGACACTAAAATGTTTTTTTTTAATCTAAGGGGAAAAAATAAACACTTTACTTTGTTTATAACAGTCAACAATTTAAACTATTGTTTTACTCCAGCAGATAAATTAGCATAACTTACAAAGCTGTTTTGTTGTCTTTAAGGAAATTTGCCGTCGAATCACCGCTAATCTCCCTATATAAATGCCAAACTTGAATTAAATTGGCTAAAAGGGGTTTGGTGTTCACGGGGAAGAACAAACACGGCAAATATCACATAAAGCAATTTTCAATTAGCGGCATTAAGCCTGAAGGGCTGCGTTTCTCTCTTTTTTATCGCCTAAGAATCTCCTGTTACTTTTTTCCGATGTTTTTTTGAACGCCATTGTATCACTTTCGTCCGAGCAGAACCATTGAAAAGTCAATTATTTTTAATCAGACCTCCCCAGAAAAAGATTCCCATAATTAACTCGCCTTAAAATACCTATCAGATTAGGTAAGGCAAACGAAACACTCTATTAAGATATTCCGAGGTTTCGGTGTCGCTTTCGCTAATCTTTCAAAAGACTCCACCTTTTGAATTCCATCCCATTCAATCAGGTCTACTATCACTTTAATGTTTCGCAATCACATAAGTTTTATCAAAATGTATTAGATTAGTTTCTTCATTTCAGTTTTTTTAAACGCTCAGTTTCTAGGATCCTTATCGTAGGATTATGTCCGTCTACCTAACTTGAAGCCTCAAGCAGTGGCGTTCCGAGTATAGGACGTGTCTGGGGCTGCGATTTGAAGGGGGTGAGAGCGCACTTCGATATCGTCGAAAAAAGTCTACATTTAATTTGGCCGTTACTGTTAAGGGGGTTAGGTTGATTTGCCCTTCTATATGGCCGGCCCTGGCCACACATTATTTTTATCCTTAAACATATGCATCCACACACACACCATTAATATCTTCGCTAACATAAGCGTAAGATAGATTACATTTTGGAACACAATAACATTTCTATATTTCACGAGCTAATTATACATTAAATTTGTTCAACGGGGTACAAAGGACAGAAAGTCCATGCGATTAATACTGTAAACGAGATTTTAAAATAAATAATTAGCTTGTCAACTATCGAGCTCGCATTAAAAGCCATTAAAATGCGAGGATTAAAATAAATGAATAAATACGAAGCGGCACACGATAATAAATTTCAAAAAATCTCGTCGAGTAACAAATCTCCCGTTAAATACAAATTGCGTGAACACGTCAGGGTGTATTAAATTCTCATGTTATTCGATGGCAAAACATCTTTTTTTACGATTCACTATCGAGTCACATCGTAACGATAAATCATTCCGACCGAAATGTAAAATGGTCGAAATAATCCTTGCAAAAGAATTTTCCTGCGCGAATCGTCGATTCATAACATAAACTGCGTCGGTCGAATACCCTTGCGGCGTCTCAAACATTTTGCAAAGTAATTTAACGTAATCGCATTTTGTAAATAAAAAAAAAGATTGCTAAACTTCTCTCGAAAAATGATGAAAAAATGATCGCGCGAGCAATTTGAATACATTTTCCGCCGACCTCAAAGAACCCTGGTAACCTCCACGCAACTTTCATCCGAGCCTAATTGAAAGAGGTCGAGTAACCACGTCAAAGAGGGACCAAGGCCACTCAATATTAAGGGGTAGGGTACAAAACATTTGAAGAGATGGGCAGAAGAGAGAGGGAGGGCAGAAAAGGATATAGAATAATGATACGTGGAAGAGGAAGATGGAGAAAGGAGGGAGAGAAAGAGAGGGGCAGGACCTGAAGCAGGAACCCAAAATGCGATACAGGTGAAATTCATTCCTCTTACTAGCATTTCTTTTCAACGGGACTGAAATAAAATTGCCGAAATAGTAATTTTTTATTTTTACGCCGGAGGAATGTTAAGCCCGAATAAAAGAGATTTTAAAAAATGCACGGGTCCGAAAATCGATAAATCTACAAAGTTAAATCAGCTCGACGCCGTACTTTGATTACCAAGTAGCCGCCATCGTGGTAAATTTATACGGCAACTTATACGCAACAACTGGCGAAAAACGATTTATAGTTTCAAAGTTAGAGAGAGCTCCGACATTCGTTGTCGAGGTTTCTAGCCGATTTTTCCGTATCACTTATCGCATGATAACGGAAAAATGTATCTAAACTTTTTAAATAAATAAAATACGCACAAGCTCGGGACTATTTTTAGTGTATTTTTCACGTATTCCTACATTCCAAAAGTACTTTTAGTGTGAAATTCCAGATGGAGTATTTTAACTTCCGAAAATATTTTCTACGAAAATGTTTTCATAGGGTGTATTTAAATTATTATATTGCAAGGTAAATATACTTCTTGAATTAAGCACCAATGGAAATAATGCTCAACGAAAGAAAAAAGAGAAATATCCTGGTGCGTCAGTATGAACTATTAGAATTAAAAGTTAAACATCTTCAGCTTGACTTTATTACTTTATAAAACTGCAATGGCCTTTCCACAAATGTTCACTGTATTCTTTAATTATTGTCCGTTTTCACTTTTAACAATAACAATTTCCGAATATAAGATTAAATTTCATGATCAACTATAATGTTTCAATACCTTCCATGACAATAAACTAAATTCAATTTTCCGATTTTTTCGCAAGTTATTAACAACAGAACCTGAAACCAGTGGCGGATCTAAGGACCCCTCTCCTCTTGGATGTTCTTCAGGAGTAGCAAAAGGAGAAACCGAGAGGGTTGTCACGTTGCAGGTTTTTTCCAATAGGCTTCACTAGCGGTGTAAATGAGCCATACTATTCTGTCGCGTTCCAAGGTTCATTAATAAAAAATAAAAAAATAATTTTGACAAGGATTTAGTGAACAAATTAAAAATAACCCCCACCCCATGGAAAAAGTCAGTTATTGCCCCCTCCCCTTTGGAAAGTTTCTAGATCCGTCCTTGACTGAACCTAATCATTGCAACTGAGATCACAGATTAACGCAAATATATATAGTTAAAGCATGTTGTTCTAAGAGGAATATCAGCTTCCTTTTTAAGTACAAATGGTTTAAACATAAACTTGCTTTATGACAAATGTAATAGGCACCACAAAAATATTTTGACTCAAAGCTATATATTCTTAAATCAAAAATTCAACCGGTCTTTATCCAATTACGAAGTTGAATGAACTAGAGTTATAAACTTTTAATGTTGGCAATTTGCTTATTCATATAATTAGAAACTACAGCGTATCAGTTAGCATGATATATTCTGTTCCTTCTCCACCAACGTTCAGCAAATAATTAACGGACATATATTCCTTATCGCGTGGATCAATATCGAAATTAAAAATGCTTCATATTACTCTCTTTAATACTGGCTCGTTTGTCTCAACTTCCAACATACCCTATCTAGCTCCACACTTTGAATTGACCACAGTTATGCAACACAAGGTGTAGAGCAGTGATTCCCAACGTGGGTGGTACCTCCCCCAGGATGCGTTAAGGAATTTTGTGGGGAGCGCAGGACATCAAGGCGGTTGCAGGTGAGAATTTAAGAAACTGGCGTTATTCATCATAATAGCAGGGTATCGATAGACTATGAAAGCTCAAAGCTGTTAATTAAAGACTACAATACAGTACAACCTCTTTAATCCGTGTTCCCGTAATCCGGAAACTACCGTGGTTCGGAACAAATCGTGTAATTTTTTTTTTCGATACCGCCGCTCTGACGTTGATGCTTTGAAATTATTTAATCCCCAATCGACACATGAGGCGAACAGGCCATAGTCAGGCATATTTTAGCGTGATATATGGTATTTTTAGCTGTGCAGAGCATTATTGATAAAGGGGGCTGAAAAATGTTGGGAACCAATGGTGTAGAGCAGTGTTATTCAACCTTTTTCTGTTGGCGAACCCCTAAGTACATATTTAGTATTTTGGCGCACCCCCTGATAAATTTAAATACGGAGAACGGCATCACAACGATAATAGTGCTTTTTAGAAATGATGAAAAGGACTAGATTTTTAGAAACATTATATAGAAGACCTTCATTGAAAATCAATAATTTGAAATCAATTCCGCGACTCATCGCGAACTCCCCAGAAAGAGCTCGCGCACCCCCAGGGATTCGCGCACCACAGGTTGAATACCGCTGGTGTAGAGTATATGTGTCAACTACGGAAAATCAAGTGGGCACGCACAATTTTAAGTTTTCACTAAATGCAATGCAAACAAAAATTACATTTTCACAGAATAACGTTTACCACTGATTTGAAAAATAATTCAGATGCTATATAATACATGCGGAAAATATGGAATCTTAAAACTCTTACCTCAAATAATTCTCAGAAGAGCTGACAAATCACAGTCGATGCTGACACGTAGAAGCGATCTTGCCGCTGACTCTGAGATATCGACGCTTCTGAGTGCTGTTTCCAACCATCTCGTCTCTGTAAACCACTGCTTAACACGAAGAGTAAAAACGTTGCTATGCTTCGCCACTTCCTTTTCCTAGAGAGATAAACGAGAAAAAGGGAGAGGAATGGTGAAAGAAAGAAAAAGAACGAGCCATTATCCGAAGGTAGAGTAGGTTGTTAAGCCTTTTATCCCGACCCATTATTAACCCTTAGAGAACCAAAACAATTTAGTTACATTAATTAAGCAGAAGAGTCCTAGGGGAACATTATACCTCTTCTTTAAACGACTATTTAAGTGATTTAAACGTTTTTTTCGGTAGCATCCTTTTTAAAATATCGTAGTACAGGGTCATCCCTTTATCATGCAACCCATCACATAACTGTGCGTGGTGAAGTAAATATGGCAACAGCGCACTAAACGACACGTGCTCCGATGGTCTTGAGTCACCTCCAACCACCGTCGCGTCGACTGGATCAGTCTTACTGTCAGTCGTACAAGGTGTTCTGTTTAGCACAAACTCTCGTACCGCGAAAAATGGGCTTTTCCCGAGAAGAGCAAGTGTTTATTTTAGAGTTATTTTTCAGTGAAATCATTTAGACAGTGCCAGGAGGCCTTCAGAAGAAAGTTCTCAAACAGACCAGTGCAAAATAAGAGGTGTACCAGGATATCATTCAGCAATTCCTTGAAGAGGGAGAAATATGTTGCTAGTTGCAGCAGGACTGAGTCACAGCCCACACTTCCATTGCATCAATGGCGCAACTCCACCATATTCTTTGATGATCGCATTGTGTCGAGGGGCTTGCAGCTCCTGATTTATCACTTGCAGATTTTTTTCTTGTGGGGTTCCTTGAAAGGAACCCAACTCACATAACATTGATGAATTAAAGAGAAACATTGAATACTGTATTCATTCAATCGACCAAGCAACTCTGCTACGTGTTGCACGAAACACAGTAAAGCGAGCAACTCCTTGTCTTGAACAGCAAGGAGGACACTTGGAGCATTTTTTGTAGATAATTACAGACTGTTCAGTGTTATTACTTTGTTGTTGTAGCGATTTACAGGACTTTGTAATGCAATTAAATAATTAGATAAATTAGTGCGTTGCGTTTTAAATGGATAACCCTGTATAAAGACAGTAAATAAAAACAAGATATTAACAATTTAATTGTACAAGGCACATTTATATAAGTATAGATATTCACTCTCACTTCATACGCAGCGTATAAAAACCGTGTTTTTCTTTAAAGCTGATCAAAAGAAATATATTTGATTAGTAAATTATTAGGTACTTACGTATTATCTCCAGGACCCTTCGCAGGACCTGGTACTTAAGTATTATCCCCATGCCATACTTACGTATAACATTAACAGAAACTGATTGGCCTGTCTCGACATTTACAAACCAGATCACCGGACAACAAACTGATTGGCCGGTCTCGACATTTACAAACCCAATCACCGGACAACGGGAAGGGATACTTTGGTTCTGGGCGAGGCGAAGGGCGCGGTAGCGCCCGGAGACGACTACCCATTAAAACAGTGGTGCACAACCTTCTTCTATCAAAGGGCCGCATTGCAAATTTTTTCCGAGTCCGCGGGCCGCATTATGAAAAAATTACATTGAATTCGTAAATTTAAGGAAAATCTTAATTAAAACTTATTTTGTTACATTTTATGGGATTTAAAGTTTTTTAAATAAATAATGGTTATAAATAATTATTATTATTATAACTTAATTTTCTGCATATATTAAACTTTCCATTTAAATAAGAAAGCTCTGACACAAAATTAATAGAAAATAGGATAAATCAACCTTTTCTATTTTAAATTGAATTTAACTTGCCTCAATACGATCGTTGAGCCTGCATTGCCGTTGTTAAATGCTTAATATCTGGTGTAATGTTTGTTGTGTTCAGACACATGATTGAAGACAGATTTTCATCAGTCAACTGGTTCCGATATTTCGATTTTATTAATTTAATCAACGAAAAAGCGTGTTCGCATATATGTAAGTTCTTCCAAACAGAATTGTGCAAATAACTGTCATCCGTCGTAGATTTGAATAGGACTTTTTAGGAAGGCAGAATTCCCTCAAAATTTGACCTCAGTTCATCATTACTCTGAAGATTGATGAGTTAGAGCCGTACACTGGAGTCAAGCTCTTTATATGAGGCTTCAAAAGGGTTCGCACATGTTTTTAACAACGTTTTGTCCCGGTCAAAGTCTGTAAATATCTCACTGAATGACTGCTGGATACGTTCTATGAGTGGCATATTTGAAATTATTCACATTATATTTTTTAAATATTTCTTGGCAGTTAGGAAAGTGACACGATTTGTTCTTCAACAGTTGTTCCCGAAATAATGATAATTTAATTTGGAAGGCTGATACATTGTTAGCAAGGTCAAATATCAGGTGGTTTTTACCTTGCAATCTCAATTTCAATTCGTTTAAATTTGCAGTAATATCAGTCAAATATGCCAAGACACATACCCATGTTGCATATTCGAGATGATTTACTGCTTGTGCTTTTTCTGTCAGAAACATTTTTATCTCCTCGAACAGTGATATAAAACGTTGCAAAACCTTGCCTCTGCTAATCCACCGTACTTCAGAATAGTACAGAACATCGCCATATCAGCTTCAATTTCCTCGAGAAAAGCTTTGAATTATCTGTGGTTTAGCGCAAGTGATCTGATGAAGTTGACTGTATTTAAAACATCACTAATAACTTTACTAAATCCTAGATCCTTCCCAATTAGGTTTTTCACATGAATTATGCAATGATACTTTATCAACTCTTTTTTGAGCCCCAACTTTAGGACATGTTTGGACAGAAGAAATACCATCCCGTTTTGAGCACCTGTCATAGAAGGCGCACCATCAGTAACTATCTCCACAAGTTTATTTAAGTCCCCATTATGCTTGTGAAGACTTTTAAGCAATCCCTCAAGCAAATCAGATCCTTTGGTCTGATCTTTCAACGGATAGAGCTCTACGAGTTCTTCATACACTTCTAAATCTGGTGTTACACCACGTGCGAACATACACATTTGCGAGGTTGATGTGACATCTGTCGATTCATCTGCTGCCAGTGAAAAGTAAATGCACTTATTGAAAAGTTCCGAAAATTTTGTTTCAACATCACAGAAAATATCTAATTTTAATAAAGTCTCGAATGAAAATTTCCTGAGACTCGAGACAAGAAATCCCCCATCCTCTTTCCTAGAACGTAAAGTAATTTATGGATGATCCCATACAAACTGGGTTAGTTCTCCCAAACTATTAAAAAAACCTGTAATTTTTTAAAAATTTTAGAAGTTTACGTAAGTGGCCGCGGACCACACAAAACGCCGTGGAGGGCCGCACGCGGCCCGCGGGTTGTGCACCACTGCATTAAAACAAAGCGAGTCGAAGGCTCGTCAATGTTATATCCTCTCAAAAAAAATGGAAGGATATATTGACGAGCCTTCGGTTCGCTTTGTTGTAATGGGTAGTCGTCTCCGGGCGCTACCGCGCCCTTCGCCTCGCCCAGAACCAAAGTATCCCTTCCCGTTGTCCGGTGATTGGGTTTGTAAATGTCGAAACCGGTCAATCAGTTTCTGTTAATGTTGTTTTGAAAATAGAATATCGTAAATACAACAATGCGTTGTTATACTGTAATACGTAAGTAAGATAATACCAAAGTAAGGTCCTGGAGATAATACGTAAGTACCAATTATTAAGTACTAAAAATGAGTAAAATCACTGCAAAGAATTCATTGACTGACTGCTAAATTTACATTCCGCATTTCATAGTAGCAGTCTTATCGGTGCTGCAATTTGTACGCTTCAATCTGGATAAGAAGCAAAGTAGCATACAAAAATTTACTTTATACACAAACCTTTAAAAATTAAAATTGACAAATATCGGAGATCAATATTATTAATAAATAATACATTTGGTTGGATTTTAAGATTTAGTTTAATAGTCATGCATCGAACATACGTATCATTCAAACGACTTCCATAGCTGAGAGAATACTAGGGGTATTAATTAGATCATTTATCCGCAAGCTTTGTTTGATTAAGTGGACGAATGAGCGTGCGCAGTCAAAGCGGGGTGAAAATGCATTTTCGGCTTACGGGGGAAAGGATTGAAAGGACAAAGAGAGCGTTCACTGTTTCCTGCGTCGCATCAGCGAGCGTGGAAAGTGGCCATTTTGCTCCGTTTGGAATAAGGATTCCAACTGAAAAATTTCATCTACCAATTCATATTAAGGTTAGATGAATTCTGAATTTATCTAAAGAGAGAGTCATGAGGTTCGATCATATTTATTTTGTATCTTCAACTTAAACTAAACACAAATCGTGGCAAGAAACGCAGCATAAATAAGGCGCGTTATATTCAGATGTTTTTATTTACAAATAAGCTTGTCCTGATGGAGAGATATGGTTCAAATGCAGGATTATCTCATCGTATTTTTTAATTTTCTTAATGAAGTTCTATCACTGGATTTATATAGTTGAAATTTCAAAATATATTTATTGTGATATGGAAAATCTGATTGAGTGATTATACTCGACTATTCCATTTTCACTCCAGATGCAAAAACTTCGCACTCCTGATTTCGTTACATCATCAAGCCATATATTTCAATGAAAAGCAGTAATAACAGTAGTATATAATAATGCAAAAGTCAAAATGACTGCATACATATGATGTCTATATACGTATCAAGAATGCTTGGACGCGATTTTTTCGTAAAATATCAAAATTGTATAAGAAATACGTTTTATTGTATACGGATCCAAAATTTATGAACCTCGAGGATGTTATTTAGTTAAGTGGAAACGTTCACTATTTAATTTTCTGTTAAGTAGTAGCCCTAATTGGGTTGATATAACCTTAGCGTGTTATTTTTGTTTTTTACTTTGATGTAAATCCTAAACCACGATCCGTAGAGCGTGCAGACAGATAGAAACACAAACGCAATACTCCGAGGATGGAAAAACTGCAGCCCGCGAGTTGCATGAGAGAATTTTATACGGCACGCGAAGCTATTATAAAGGCGAACCGTGTAATTGATATGGGTATGTCATACTTGTTACTTGAAATTACGGCCACAAAACCTTTTTAGTGGAGTTATGATGATGAAAAATTATTTATTATCGATTTTCGATAATAACACCCTTCGCAGTCTCGCGAGTAACTTTCGATGTGAATTCTAGTGTGGCATTAAGAATTATTTGCATGTGCCAATATTGCAATAAGAGGTTTAGTTTAAAAAAAAAAAGAAACGCACTCAAAAATATAACAATGTTCTATAGTTTTTTAGTATAATAATTATAAACGTATAATAGGTGATATATTAGATTAATAAAAAATCATAATATATACATGAAAGAACAGCTTTTTATTAACTTAGTAATGAGCACAACAGTGCATCCAACAACATGAATTTTAGTTAAGATTTATTTTTATTTTTATGGGAACATTTCTTAACGAACAACATAAATTACTTTGGGAGATGACATTAGCTTTTTATATATTCGTTTCTACATTACCATCTTAAGTTTTATCTCTTTGAGCAACAATTTTCATATTTTTATCCCTTGTTATTATCTGTATATATTTATATATTAATTAGCTTTCTAAACATATACAAAATACATCACTACTTTCGGAAATGTTGCTACAACTATACTTGTGTAATTGTACCAATAAAATTTACCGAATATCAGAGGATAAAATCTCAAGTTTGCATTAAGAAAGAATTGTGTTAATCGGAATTACCTAGTTGCGCCAGATAGACTTTTTTATACAATTACAATTCTGATTGCTTCGTATCATGATTAAATCAAAATTGTTACACAAATGTATCAATAATTTATTTATTCATAGGGAATCTATAAAGAATAATTAACTACTATCGACAAAAGTAGCAACTATAGGTTAAAAGAGTTAAAGCTCGAAAAAGTGAACAAAGAAAGTAATATGGAAGCAATTAAACAACCCAGTAATATTAGTTGAACCGAAAGTAAAGTTGGAGTTTGAGATAAGAGTCAATGATAGCGGCCATTGCTAGTTGGGTGGACAACGTATTTTCATCCGAATTTTAGAGTCACGTGTTCAAATCCTTCCGCAAGCATCAATCTATTTCATAATCTTTGTTCCACTTATTAATTTCAGTGTGAAATTTATTCAAGTGCTTTTTTGAGTTACAGATAAATGACTAATTAAATAAAACAATAAATTACTTGCGCAATGTATGAACATTAGAAACTCAATTGAGATTTCATCATCACATTATAATCGATAAAAATCAAAAGACAATTTCAAAACAGAAAGAGTAGATCGTTCTTTTCTGAGGATAAATACTACGATGTTATGTTAATTAGTGTGATTTTTTAAGGAGTAGAAAATAAAGTAACAGATTTTTATAACTTGATGAAGTGGAAGTTAGGTACATAAACTGCGACACATAATTCGGATAAATTTATTTTGTTTCGTGTGGATAATAGGATATAGAGGCGTAAGAGATAGGGTAAGGGCAGGAGGGGCAAGGGAAAGCAAAGGACAGGAGAGAGATAAATATAGGGGTGGGGAAAAACAGGATGTCCAAAAAATTAGTAAATTATTCCCGCGTTAATCTCTTAAGACTCGTGGTCCACACATGTGAACCTCGGCTCATGGGGCTATGAAAAATACAAGAGCGAGTTTTAGAGGCGTGGCGAACAGAGGGTCACATAAGGGTCACACAAGAGGGCCTTTCACTCAACTACTCACTCTTTGTTCTCGACTCGAGTTTTAAACCTGTTTCGCCATTAGTAACCGAAAATTTCATTCCTCAACCCTCTTATGTTTTTACATTTTCGGAAATCATTAAGCGTATAAACGGTTCGAACATATATCTTACATGAGCCAGGTAAAAAAACAACTAAGGCTTATTCCATGGAATTCGGCTATGATTGCCTCTGTCGCTGTCTAATATCTCCCTTTTAATCTGTGGAAATAGATTTAAAAACTTCGTCTTTTTGGACTTGTACAGACGTTTTTTCCCGTTAAGGCTAATAATTCTGTAACAACTTTTGATTAAATTTAAGCACGTTACTTTATGGAGCCCATTGTACACGGCACATAATTCGATCGTTTGATTTTCTGCACGTATACACATGCCGCTTTACCGATGAATGTATTTAGATAAAACATAGTATTTAAGAATAAAGGGACATAATAGTGTCAAATCATTACATCAGGATTATTATACCGGAAAAATTGAAATATACACTCTATGATAAAATAAAAATGTGGCATTTATCCCCTCTATAACCGAAGTTATTTTATTTAGAGGAGAGCAAATGCTGTACTAAAATGTTAAAAAACTGTTTTTAATTTAAAGTGGTTAAATTGAAATTACTATTGTTTGAAATGATTTACGCAAAGTTGGAAAGTAAGCCAATAACTAAGCTAAAAGAAATAACGAATTAAATGTTACTTTGAAGTTACAGTGTGGCATAGAAGCTTAAAATATTTTAACCCTGTCACGACCATAATTTTTAGGCAACAACACTGTAGGCGCTGCATTAATTTCCAACTTCTCGTCTTTCGCGATGAATAATTTTTATCACATTCGATTATAAACGGAATTATACGGCAGTGACAGTTAAAACATCTGTGACAAGCGCCGAGAACGCAATATTACGTCGGTGGGGCGACAGTGTCACGCGAGATGAACGTAATATTCCGCCAAGAAACCACTAAGGCGTTAAGAATTAAATCAGTCGACAGCATTTCTGCATAAAGTCTCTCTATCGAGGTTGCCACGTTACGGGAGACAAAAACACCAAAATTTAAAGCGCCAATTCAAAGGAGAAAAACTCCTAGTTTATGCCACGGTTCCTCTGGATTACGTTACCAAGACTTGTTTTACCTTTGAGACGCATAGGAAAGAAAACGTATAACGAGCACGACAATGTATGGAAGGGTACGCGGAGAGCGCGGAACGGGAAGCGGAAGAATCATGAGACAGGAAGATATAGAAGAGGGAATTCGAGCCAAATAGGTGTAGAAAATGTAGGGTCAAAGAGAGCGTGAGTGTTCGGTGGGAGGAGGAGGAGGAGGAGAATGACAAGGGGCGGAGAACAGAAGAGGACGATATAGTTGGTCACGAGTAGGGAAAATAAAAGACAAACTAAGAAATTTGATATATTTGAGGGCGTGAGCGTAGGAGTGGAGAGACGCCGGGGAAAAATAGAGAGAGAGTGATTGGAAAGGAAGCGACGATATGTGCGCGCGTGTGCGATCTCTCTCTCTCTCTCTCTTGGAGAAAGAGGCATGTTGGTTAAAAAGAGGCGAGAGGTCGCGGTGAGAGTGGAAGGGCGAGGCTGGGCGTGGCAGCGGTTAGGGAAGCAGAACGAGGGAGAGGGAGGGAGAGAAAGGGAGGGAGGCCGGGGAAGAGGGACGAGTTGAGTGACGAAGGGGGAGGGGTCGGGTGGGAACGAAAGGGAGGGATAGAGGAAGGGATGGGATGGGAAGACCCGGGAAAACTCTTGTCGTCATGGGAACGCTTGGGAGCCCTGCCAAAGCAGCCAGCGGGAGAGGGTGGAGGGAGAGCAGAGGGGAAGGGAGAAAGAGAGAGTAAGGAGAGAGAGGCGTGGGGAAAGAGGCTAAGGGGAACAAGGTTTGAGTTACGAAAGGAGAATGAGAGGGGAGAGAGAGAGAGAGGAAGGATGATGAAGCCGATGGTGACGAAGGAAGGGAATTGGGGCGAAAGGGAATTCGGGAAAGGGATGTAAGGAAGGGAGGAGAAAAATCGGCACAGGCGAAAAGAGATGGAAGACAAAAACGAGAGAGGAACAGAGGAGAAAGAACGAAAATAGAGGACGCGAGGGGATGAAAGGGCTGGAAGGAGCGAAGGAGAGTTTTCGGGATTTTGTTGAGGAAAAACGACGAGTAGAAATAGCGGTGGGTGTAACCGCCAGGAAACCCTTAGAAGAAGACCTCGGAAAAGACATCAAAATTCCGAGTTAAAGAGAAGGTGAGAAGGTGCGGGGGCGAGAGAGAGAGAGAGAGTGGTGAGTTGGAAAAGAATGTGGCAAACGCGAGACGGCGGTGGGGTTGGGGAAGAGGGCGGGTAATGGGGTGTGAGACTGGAAAGGATAGATCATAGGGGTTACTCGGGAGGGAGTAGCTAGGGAGGGAGGATGGAGGGAATTGCGAATAAGAATAGTGGGACAGGAAAACGAAACTATAGAGCAGTGGTTCCCAAGCTTTTTGTAGGCGCGGCACCCTTTCGGAATTTCGCGACACCTCGGCCTTGAAACAAGGTTAATGCATTTTTACGTACGAGTGTTACGACCTTTGGACGTATTATTTTGTTGGTACCACAACATAATCAATTTATTTGAGAAACATTATTGCCCTATTTACCTACCAAAACATCTAAATCGTCAATCTTTTTAACTAAACAAAATTTTTCGCGGTTACCTCTAAAAAAAATCAGCTGCGGCGCCCCAGTGTGCCGCGGCGCTCATTTTGGGAACCACTGCTATAGGGAATGGGAACGAAAGCGGAAATCAGGAACGGAAAGTGGCTAGGAAAGGGATGGAATGAGGGGAGGGGGAACAAAATGAACGAATAGGGAAGTGGAGCGGTACAGGACAAAAATCGGAACAGGCAAAAGGAAAGCACGAGAAATGGGAGCGAAAATAGATAGCAAGAACGGAAAAAGTGGCAGAATAGAAACGTGGAACAGAGACGAGGAACGGGAACGAGGAACGGGGAAGTAAAACGGGGTTCAAGGAAGGGAAAAAGGAGGAAAGGGTACAGGGAGCTGAATCGTAGAACAAGTAAGAAACAGGAAAGCAGAAGGAGAGAGGAACGAGGAATAGCACGAGAGAACGAAACCGAAACAAGGAGAAGGCGAACGATGGAAAGGAGAGCAGGAAGGATGAAGGAACGAGAACGCAGTCTGAAACGAGTAAGGGGAACAGAGAGTTGTGTGGAACGGGGACAGAATAAAACAAAGCGGGAGATAGTAATGAGGGAAGAGAACGCCGAGCGACGGAACGGAATGAAGGAGCCCCGAAGAGAATAGAATGGACAGGAGAATTTGGAAGCGGATGAGTTAGGGGCATAAGCGATTGGGGCAGATAGACTGGAACCTTCCTCCTCTCCCAAACTATCCCTCTCTTGCATTTAAACTCGGCGAGGAAGTGAATCATAGAGGGAAGCCGCCCGATAAATATTTATGAAGCTCTGTGGAGGGAAAAAGGAGGAAGATATACTTCCTATAAAGGCTGCAGTTATCGACGCCCCTCCTACTCGTGTACCAAATTATTTTGAGGTCGCGTGAATCCAACGGCATGGGACGAACGCGGATTTCATCTGTCGAGCCAACGCGCGATACTATTGTCGCGTTTCGTGTGGACAAATATTTGATAAAAATAAGGTCGCGGGGAAAAGGTCGAGCTGAAACGACACAGATCTAGCATTTGGCCTAACTTCCGAATGTTATTCATACTAGCAGGTAGACAGGCGACCAAATATTTTTTTCCGGAAGAGAAAGTGGGATTTTTACGAACTTTTCCAATTCCCTCTCCCGCTATTCTGATACGATCTTTGTTTGAAAACGGCGAAATTCTGTTTCGAATTAAATTCGAGAGACATAAGACATGTCTGACAGTAAGGCATACCTATATTGGATTGTGATTTTCAGAAGATAAAAATTGTAATTAAAACCCTCTTTTTTCCTTCCCAGTTCCCTTTCTTTTGTCCCCCTATTTCTTAACCTATCCCTCCATCGTATATTTCTCCTTTTCTCTTTACATCCCTCTCCCCTTTAACTCCCTCGATCTCTCTCCATCATTGTTATAAAAACCCTCACAGTACTCTCTCCCTCTATTTCTCATTCTCTCCATATTCCTCGCGACGCACTCACCCCCGTCCGTCGTAAACACTGCGAGTTTTGAGAGGATGGTAGAAAATTAGCATTTCCTAAGATATGGTTGTCGAGGTCCTTCAGCACGAACCGCCAAAGGGAGTGGCGAAGGAATTGTAGGATATGTTCGAGGAATGGAGCTTAACAAAAGAAACGCTTGGCTGGAGAAAGAGAGAGAGAGAGAGAGAGAGAGAGAGAGAGAGAGAGAGAAAGAGAGAGAGAGAGGACGGCGAGCAGAGTTTAATCCCGCGGAATAAGTTTGAAGGGGCGAGCAATCGTATAAATGGAATGATGGTAAAAAAATGAGAGCAGTGGAGTGAATTATAAAAAGGGCGGAAGTGGAATCGGTGAGGTTGGAAATGAGACTCGCAGGTTGGATGAGAGAGTGAAGGGAAGAGAAGAGGGAAGAGTATAAGGGTTGAGAATAGAGTGAGAGAGGATGAAATTGTAGCGCCAAAATACTTCTATAATATGCATTAAAAGGTAAGTGTATAAAACGGCATTAAAATTTATTCTTGAAATAGCGACTGTACAATTAGAGCTAAATTTAAACTCGAAGTCATCCTTAAGGAGATTTAAACAAAAACCAATCTTAATATTAAATGAAAAAATCACATTTAGGAAACAGTGTTATAATGCGATAGTAATCGGTAAAAACCCATCCTATAAAATACAATTCCCTCAAAAAATAACATGTTATATAAATAGCATCAATTATAGACAGTGACACCACTTTTATGAGTTTCAATTACTATTTGTGTATAAAATAAAATATTTTTAAATACAATTTTAATCGATAATAACCAGTAGAATGTGGATCAGTAACAGAAATAAACAATAGACAAGGAGGATGCTTAGCTGCTGCGTACCGCGCAAAAACCATCGTTCGAACTAAAAACTGTTTTAGTTACTTTAGGAAAACCAGGAGAAATATTGTGTCAAAATGTACACTCTCGCGTTTACATTAATAACTTTCCATTGCCGTAAAAATTCCGTGGTATATGTGCTCTTAACCTTCACAAAACATTGCGTACTTAGTGGAATGCTCCCTCATGGAGAGCAAGGCGCTTATAAGACATACATATTTTATATGAAAAATGTATCATCGAGGTACTCGCGTAACCGTGAGGAAACAATAGATTTTCGCCGGCGTTCGAGAAAATATGTAGCGCATTATAATGCGACCTAATGAAAATTTGCGAGAAAAGTTGGGTGCACACGAACAAACGCATTTACAGAAAGACCGGAAAACCTAAATTAAAACGCGGAAAAGTGTAACCGGATAAAAATAAGAGAAATGTAGAACACGGGCGGAAAGAATAAAATGAAGGTTATTCCGCGAGCAAAAAAATAATACCCGACCGACAAGCGGAAGACGGGAGAGAGGAATGTAGGTGTTGGACGAAAACGGAAAGGGAGAGAGAGAGAGGGAGAGAGAGGAAAAACAGGTCAGCATGTAAGAAATAATTTTGTAACATAGAGGGGAAAAGGTAGATTTGAGGAACGAAAGGAAGATTAGAAAGAAAGGGGAAACGGGAGAGAAAATGAGATGAAGAAATACAGGAAGGAGAGGAGAAACGAAATCAATAGGAGATTAGATACATATGTTCTATATTTTCTTTATTTGAGAGAGAGAGAGGTATTTCTTCTTCGATGTAGCCCATTGTCAAACACAAAATAATCAATATGATACGTGTGACAAGCATAACTGGCGCTTTATAGAAGACAATTTGTGGGGCAAACTAAGGGAAAATAGGTTACTATACCGTACGAATAAAACTCGTGAAAATTCTCCCAACGAGGACTGTGATAGCATTTATTAAAAACTGCCAGCATTTGTATGAGAATGAAAGGGATGTGAGAGTGAAACATACGTACACGTTGGTATACATATATACCCACACTGACGTCAGTTTAAGTGTGTTGTTAAACAAAAAGTTAGATAGGAAATGAGGAAGAAGAATAAAAAAAGTAATCATTAGCAAGCAAAGCAAAAAAATAGGAAAGGAAAATGAGGAAAGAAACGGAAAAGCAGAAAGGCGATGGAAGGAGGTAAGTTAGGAAAGAGAGGAAAGGAGAATGAGAGAGATGAAATAAACACGGAAAGGGAGGGAAAAGAAAAGGACAAACAAAGGAGGTACGGTAACAAATGGAGTTATACGAAGAAAGTGGACTAAAGAGAGTTGGAAAGGAATGGTCAAGAGAGGGGTAGGAGGGAGAGTAGGGAGAAACAAAGTTTAGATGTGAGGCTGTCGGAGAGAGTAAATCCTTTGAAGAATAAAAAAAAGTGTCGAAATCGATATGGGGGAAAAGTGGATAGAGGTATAATATGGGAGTTAAAATCATGAGAAGAATATTCTCGCGGCGTGATAAGGATGGTAAGCGAAAGGGGGAGGGGGGGATATATAGAGGGACAAAAAGAGAGGTAAAAAAGGAAGAGAGAGAGAAAAGAGGCCTAAAAGGTAAAAGGAAAACATGAATATAGAAAGAGATGCAGAAAGACAAAATTGGAAATGAAGGAAAAGCGAGAGTGTGAGAGAGAGAAGAGAGAGAAGAGAGAATAAGGGAGAAAGGGAAAACAGTAGTTAATAACATGTGAAAGAAGGAAGAGAGAGAGAGAGAGACAGAAGGAAAGAAGGGAGAGAGAGAGAAAACAGTAATAACGACGTAGAAGGAAAGGGAAGGGGAGGAGAATACCGAGAACGAAAAAGAGGAAAGAATACGGCAGAGATAGGGAGACACACATAAGGAAGTTGATAGAGAGTACGAGTGAGGTTCAGAATTTGTGAAAGACAGACAGATAGACAGAAAAAGGACTTTATTGAAGGCGAAATTGAGAAAGTGGAAGGGAAAGAGAGAAGCATGGGCAAACGGAATGGAAAATAAATAGCAGAAAAAGAGAGCGAATGGAGAATGATTGAGAGAATGGAAGAAGAAAATAAGAGGGGAATGGGGAAAAATAATGGGGAGAAGAGAGATGAAAAAAGAGAACATAGGAAGAAGAGAAGGAGATGTGTACTTATAGAAATAATGGGAGCTGAAAGTAAAGAAAGAAATTCAGAGGGCGACGAAAGTAATCTGCGGAGAGTTGGAATGAGAATGAGGGAGAAAAATTAGAAAGAGAATGGTAGACAGACAGACAGACAAACGACTTTATTTAGGGCGAAATTGAGACTACGTAGTCCCTTCTTACATTTAACCCTACCTTATGAATTACAAATAGGAAAAATAATAACATACAAACAGAAGACAAATACCTGAAACTAAACAAATGAAAAAAGAACAAAAAAACACAATAGAGAGAGAGGAAGGAAGAATGACGGAGAATACTAAAGAATGACAAGAGAGGAAGAAATAATGACAGAGGAAGAGAATGACAGAGAAGAAGAATGATAAGAGGGAGAAAGAGAGAATAACGGAAAAGAGAATGACGGAGGAAGAGCGAATGACAGAGGAAGAGAGAATGACAGACGAAAAGAGAACTGCAGACGAAGGAAGAGAGAATGACAGAGAAGAAGAATGATAGAGGGACGAAGAGAGAATGAAAGGAAGAGAGAATGAAAGGGAGAATGACGGAGGAAAAGAAAATGACAGAGGGAGGAAGAGAGAATGAAGGAGAATGAAGAGCAGATAGGAGGCTGATTGAGGAGCTAGGGAGGGAAGGAGGGGAAATTGAAAGATAGAGGGAAGTAAGATCGCATTCCGAGTGACGAACACGATGGTACATTTAAAAAAGTCTGTGAGTAAAGAGACGGGAGAGTTTGGAAACCATTCCACTTTTCCAGCTGGAACGGATGAGCGGAATGAATACGATTACGCGATCATCCGCCGGCAGCCGTAATCCCTTTATTTAAAGTATTAGTTTCAAGCATGAACGCAATCCAAACCCCAAAATCAAATATTTAGCTTCGAAAATTCCATCTTCCGGCTTTTGATGGAAGCGAATATCGATGTTCGAGAACGCCCCTTAAACGATCTAATTTTTCCCGAGGAATTTTATTTTGCGGCTACGCGGGTCTTTATCCGTTTATTTATCCGATGTGCCGATTCATTTTGGTATATAAAGTCAAAAGTTCTTTTTTTTTCAAATGACAAAATCGCTACCGCTCTCTCTCTCTCTCGACTTTAAAGCGTTCGCAAGTTATAGATAAATGAGTGCAGATTCTAAAACTCCATCCTCGCGTTTTTTGTCACGGATGGCTGAGTTTGTTTAAAACGCCGGAAAATTTCGTTTGCAATGAACTGGGTGGGCCAAATTTCACACCGTCATTTTATATATCTCCTTTCGCAACCTCTTTAATATCTACCAGTTCGTTTTTCTTTTGCGTACACATCGATCTATGTAGGTGAGTTTAAAAAACATTCCCATTAATTTCGCTATTTAACGTTATTACGACACTATCCTAAATTTAGGCGTCTACTGATATTATACTATTACCCAATGAGATGCGAAGAAAAATACAAGAAATCCAAAAACAACGAAGCGAGAGTAATACGAATAATTATAAGTACCTTGAATCAAAGTGGGAAATTATAAAAAAATATTGCTTGTATTTTTTCCGCAATAAGACTAATGAGGAATATTTGTTTGAATTAATATAACGCATTTTATGGATAGAGAGCAATGTTTATAATTCGGCCAATGCATGATTATACGAGTACATATACCTAATTATATCACTGTGCGTTACATGTACAATTATATGCGTGCTTACGATTACGATTGATCCATAACGACGATAGATGGTTAAAAAGTAGAGAAAATTAGACACCAGCAGACAAGTCCCTATGCAATGCAATTTTCCATCTTACTCATCTGAATGAGGGTTTATTCTTATATTAAATTTGACGTATCATCCAAATAATATGACCGTGATCGGATTCATTGTTATTTTGTATCTTAGTTTACTTTACCAAGGTTGGGAATCGTAACAAATACATTTCACGATATCTGTTTAGTTTATACCCTTTCAGTAATCGTTATCAATTTGAGTTAGCGCTCCTGAGGGTACATATTCGAAAACATACAGACCACCGTCTTTTTATTCCGCCGATAATGAAATCTAATGAATAGTTTGTTAAAAATACCCACAAATTCGACGGTTCCTTTTTTTTAATTGTTCCTAAACTTACCATCTTCCCGCGGGACTAAAATGTCCTAGACCTTCAGAAGCATATAAATCGTTACCGAGTGCTAAGCAACTGACAAGATCTATCGTTTATATAGCCATCAGGTAGCAATGACACTTAGTAATCGTTTACTTTAAACAACGAGAAAGTTTTCTGAGGTTTCAGCTTTTAAAAGCGTCGTTAATAGACGTCGGAGACGAAGTAGTTTTGTTTTTACATATTACATTTTCAGAAGATATACCTGGGCTATGCGCGCTTTGATATTTTATATTTTTACTTTAAATTCGTTTATTGAATATAGTATATTAGTTTTTTCGACAGGTAGCTAAGAAGAGGCGACGCCATGACTACATCCCATCCCTACATACAACGTATCGTCGTGTGCCAATGAGAAAAATATTCAAATTTTCAACCACCGCCCATTACCACGCAAGCAAGAGCATAGCGAACGTGTATACGAATCCGTGCGCGTTTGGGACACACGGGATGAAAGTTGTTCGATCACGACCAGGCGCAATATTTACCTCTCTCGACCATCCGTGGACCCGCAGACCTCCCGCCGGTAATAACTCAAGGAACTTGCGACGCCCTCGTTCGAAATATTTTCTCCCCAGAGGAACACACGTCCAAACAACGAACGCCTGCCCATATCAACGCTCCGAATTGACGCACCCGTCGCGATGCGAGACGAGGAGGAGATGGATTCGGTTTTGGAATGGATGGCAATACATCCCCCGTCGCTTTCCAATTCGGGGCGTGGCTCCCACTACTCGTCCTCCTGACTACGACTCCACCGAAACAGTTCTGTCGGACGCACACCGCCCCGCTCGCATGAACATCCGATTCGGAGCAATCGAGAAAAATAAATAAATTTATAACTCGCTCTATCTCTCTCTCTCTCTCTCTCTCTGGGCTCCTGTCGATGAAGAAAAAACACGGGGAGCCGCAGCTGTCTCTCTGCATCTTTCCGCTCGTCAACCTCCCTCCCTTTCCCACCACCCTCACACGCACACAGGCGCCCCATCCCCCACCTAGTCGAAACGGGGCGGTCTCCCCGTCTATGGCTGAATTTCGCATGAAATTCTTCAAATCCGATCCGTAACTCAGCATGCGTCGTACTCGTTCGACTCGCGCCTTCGACGGGGAGAATGAATAAACTTCGTCTGAAACGACTTGCTCGCTTCCCAAGGAAAAGGAAAACATTCGCGATCGAGACCTAGGTTGTGCGTCGCAGTTTACATTTATCGTCGTCGTTTCCAATCACATAGGTACGTAGGAGGGAGTTTATGTGCATCAGCGGCGACTTCAAGCAAGTGAACAAGTTCTTTAACAAATAGTACACAAAAGCGTTCAGATATATCAAAAACGTACTATTCGTTTGGGAAAAAATTATGAAAAGGTTATGAATCCTTTTCTCTGACCTATAAAAGGTAAATATTTCAGATAAGGAAAATCCGCCAAACTAATAATACTTAAGTAAGCGTAATAAACGACACAAAAAATGGTGCGACATGCTTCGCACAACATTTCTCATGTCCGTACGATTTTAGTCTATTATGTTACTGTTGACTAGTGTCAACAGTAACATAATAGACTAAAATCGTAAGCACAGTTTTTCCGGTAGCTTTGCGTAAAAATCGATGTATAAAGATGTCACCGGACGCTACATAGTTACATTTTGAGACACATGGCTTATTTATTACAGTTTATGTAAACAAGCACTGCGACTGAATGGATTAAATTAAAAATATTTTAAGAGGTTCAGAGCAAATCGACAAGAATAAACCATCCTAGACTCTCGCGCTGTACGCTTTGTCTTAAGGTTTCTATATTCTACATCAGGAATTCTCAAAGTGCGACCTACGCTGTGATTTTCTCCACATTACATACATCATCGATTTCTTTAATACATGCATATAAGTATATTTGCCAGCAAGAGGTGTTATTAGAAATCACGCATGATATTCAAATGACATTTTTGAGCACGTGGATGCAATATACAGGGTGTACACAAATGATCTGAGCGGTTTCAAAAATTTATATAACAAAAAGTATAAGGTATACAGGAATGAAACACACCATTTGAAAGAGTATATCAAAAAGTTTTTGTAGCACGCGGGAGAAGTCAGGTAGCACCAACAATAGTCACTATAGTCGGTTCACCAGCTGAAGGCTCTTGGCCTACTTAAGAGCAAGTAGCCAATCACGAACGTTTCCCCTTCCATCGCCCCTCTCAACTTTCGTGCGGGAGAGCAGATATCGGTGCGCGTTACCAGCTCTTGCGGATTTTCGCCTTCAGCTGATATACTACGCAATTTCTAATGGCAACGCATCCCGATGTGATCTCTTCGAGAGCAGGAGTGATAGTGGTTTCCTCCCCACTACCTTCCCAAACAAACCGTCTCCTATTGGCTGCTGCTAACTGGCGTCTTCAAGGCCAAGAGACTTTAGCTTGTGGAACGACTATAGGAGCGCAACTGTAAACAGTGCAGTAAAATGGGTAATATGGGTTAATGACACATTCTCTAAACTAACTCCACGGTTCGTTCAATCATATGAAAGTTCGTATGTGGCCCACACAGCGGTATATAAATCCCCATGTGGCCCTTCTAATAAAAAATCGTCGCTGCCACACTAGAGACCGTTTCTAATAAAAAAGTTTGGTGATCCCTGTCCTACATAAATATGATTCATTCCCGAGTCTGTTGAACCGTTTATCTTCTACAACTGCGAATAGAATATAGGCAGAGGCGAAATTGAAAAAAACCGATTTTTCGGACTCAGGGACACAAAAAAAAACGTGAACATTCACCAAAATTTCGAAGTCGAATTTTTTCACGATCACAACACTCTTTTCATTCTTCGTATATTCGAAAACTATGATGATATGCTAGCTTTTATCTATAAAACACGATCACTTTATTTTTCTATTTCACGTGGTAAAACATTATCTGAACGAAAAAAATAACATCGTCAGCTTTCTAAAGTTCGAACAGAATCAAAAACGCCACTCAACATCTTTTCCATGCATTTTTAACGCTTTATTTATTCATTAATTTATTTCTGCGATTTATTCCACCCGACCATACCTTTCTTTTTAATCTTTCTTCCACTATCCATACATATTTATAATATTTAACTGCCTTATCTAACCTCCACTGCTAACACGAAGATGTCGTACGTTATCTTTTAATGTCCTATAATGGAATAGAACCGTTGCAGCAATACTTTTCTAATGACGTCTCGCGACATTTTTTTTTCTACGTTCCACTCTGGTAAGCGAGAGTTCCAACCCCGAACACCACTTTATTCTCCGCGTATTTCCTCCTGCAACGCCTCTCTCTCCCTTTGTTTAACTTTCAGGCATCGTGTTTTTGTTTTTATTTTCCTTGTATTATGCATTACGTCTACGTGATGTTCGGCGGGAAGTTGGCCATTGATGGATCAAACCCGGCAATAAATGGGTCCAAAAGGGTCAAATCCCAATTCCCTATTTCCCTATATATATATATATATATATATATATATATATATATATATATATATATATATATATATATATATATATCCCTCTCTGACCTCGTAAGTGATCCATTCATTCTACTGCGGCTTCTCCCCTCTGCTTTATCCCACTCTTCCTCTCTCGACCTTTACTTTCCGATCTTATGGCTCCATTTTAAGTTTTCCTTTCCCACTTGAGCCTAAAGTTGAAGTTCCCTCTCTCTCTTATGCCTCTCTTTCCTCTTTACAATCTTCCCTTCTTGCTATCTCTATCCATTGTTTTATCTCTTTCGCCCTTTTTCCCCCACTCTCTCCTACCTACTTACTTTTCCTCTGTTGGAAGAAGAAACTGCCTAGTCTCACAATCTACCCTATCTATCTTATACCCCTCTCTTCTCTTTTCAGTCTTATTTTCTCATTGCAACACTATCTATTATTTTATCTTTTCGTCCTTCTGTTCTATCCCTCTCTTTCTCCTTTCCTCTTTCCGTTCTTCCTTTCTCATTATATCCCTATTATTTTCACCATATCTCTCTTCTTCTCTTTACTCCTCTCTCTCTTTCTTCCTTCTATTTTCGCTCTTCCATTCTCATTATAACTATTATTTTCTCCATTTCACCCTTTCTTCATGCAATTATCAAATACTTAATATCCACCACCCCCTTTCTCTCTCCCTCCCTCCCTCCCCCTCTCTCTTCTCATATTATTCGCCTGCATTAAAACTTCTCTACCTTTTTATATCCTCTACGCAGGATTTTTCTCTCACATTTTGAACGTTTTTCACAATTTCAGCCTCTCCTCTCTCCCTCTCTTTCTCTCAGTTTTCCAAATTTCCTTCCACTTTCCCCGGCTCTCTTGCCCACCTTCCCCTCGATTTTTCTCTCATCTCCCTCCCTCCCATCCCCTTTTCCCACACATACACCTCTCTCTACCTCTCATTCACTCCCTCGCTCTCCGCTTCAACTTTTCTCACTTAAACCTCTGTTCCTTTATTTCACCGTCTGTGTACTCCTCCCTTTAAAAATCTCAACCTCCACACACACGCACGCACGCGCACACGCGATCGTTTACTCTCGCTCTCTCTTTTTCTGTCACATCTCTTCCCTGAATCACTATCTCCCATCCTCTCTCCTTTTTCACTTCCATATAGTACATTCTCATCCTCTGCACGCCGTGTTGAGCACACAGCGCACTCTCTCTCTCTCACCCTTTGAGCCGTGCTTTCCTTCTCCTCGAACCTCCCATATCTCTCTCTCTCTTACTCCTCCGTTTTGTTAATAATGCCGCAACTCCTCCTTTCCTTCATCCATTGTGAACACTATGTGCAGTAGGGAAAGAGTCCCCCCCCCCCCACCATTCCCCTTCCCTCCCTCCTCTCCCCCCCCTCCCCCTCGCCATACCCGCTGTTTCTATAGCACTTCGTACACCGTGCCCGGATCACTCTCCAGCGTACCACGCTCCAATGCATCCGCGTTTGAATTTTTTTTTCCTTTCGCGAAAGCACGCTGCTTAATATATTACGCGTTCGTCGAGGAGAAACATATATATTCCCGTAGACGGGTTTCGTACATAAAAGGATTGGAGGAGATGCTCATCCCGACGGGGCGATAATTTCCTCGTTAAAAATTTCGGGGGAAAGATTTTTCCAAGAATTAATTCGTCGCCCGGAGAGATGGAGGTGGTTTAGCGGAGTGGCGATTCGTTGTCCTCGGCGCGCGGCGGTCGCTCGGTTGAGCCATTCGGTCCAATTGCAAGCGCGGTCAAGGGAGAGTTGGAGAGAGAAAGAGAGGAGAGGTCGGACACTCGGAATATTAATTGACGTCATCTCGTGAACTCAAGAGGTTTAATTGTTAAGGATCTCGTCCCTGCCAACAAATTATACAGGCCACACGTTGGATGAATATTTACATATTTTACGCCCATAAATAACGCGTTTAATCGAAATTTGGGAGTGAACCGCAAGGTTTTTTTTTTATAGTACCTCTGTTTTTTCCCTGGACCCATTTTCTTCAAATTCTTTAACAAATCATCATGTAATACCAAATTATTTCAGATAGATGATTTATACTAATAATTTCACTATTTTGTAGGATAGTCTCAAAATTCAACCGAGAAAATATTTTCAAGAAGTCGAAATACAAAATTCATTCAATTTATTCGATTAAAATAACGCTGAATTTATAAAAAAAATTATTGTATTGAATTGTGAAAAAACCCCGCCTAGATTCAAATCGATACACACGAAATAAATCATAAACAGAAACTATAGTTCTCCATTTATATCAATCTAGCGTTAAGCAGAAGAGATACCAGCTAGAGTATTCATTAGCACTGGAAATAGCACCTTATCTCGAAAGAGCTTTCAATAAGTCACTTAGTCATGGCGTTGTACCTAAGGAATGGAAATTAGCCTTTATAACGCCGTTACACAAAGGTGGGAAAAAAGACGACAGAGAAAATTACAGGCCAATTTCGCTTACCTCCCTATCTTGCAAGGTTCTCGAGCACATTACCGTTAGTTCCGTGATGGACTTCTTAGATGGCCAGAACTTGCCAAGTAAATATCAGCATGGCTTCAGGAAAACGAGATCTTGTGAAACACGGCTCGTTCTGTTCATTCACGATATACTAAGATCAGGAGACCGTAAGACTCAGTTAGATGCGGTTTTCCTCGACTTCAAGAAGGCTTTCGATAAAGTTCCACACAGTAAGTTAGTGAATAAATTAAATGACTGTGGAATTCATCGAAAGATAATCGAGTGGATCAGAGTGGTGTAAAGAGTGGCAGTTAGAATTGAACTTAGGAAAGTGTTCCTTTATGAGATTCTGGGGGAAAAAAACATCGACCCGACGAATTACACTGTTGAAGGCATCCAGCTAAAACTAGCCGATTCCGTCAAATACTTAGGCGTTACTTTAACAAGCAACCTCTCGTGGAATATGCACATACGAAATATATGCGGGAAGGCTACTCAGAAACTAGGATTCATCAAACGCACAGTAGGTAAAAGTGAGGAAAAAGTCAAAGAGACATGTTACTTCTCGTTAGTAAGACCGCTATTAGAGTATGCGTCGAGCATATGGGATCCCTACGAGAAAGGATCAATCTCACAATCAGAGCTAGAAAGAGTGCAGCGAAAAGCCGCTAGATTCGTCAAAAATTGTTACGATAGAAACAAAAGTGTTACAGCCTTGATACAGGACTTAGGATGGGAATTACTAACTGAGCGCCGATCACGCTCTAGGTTAAAACTTCTTGAAAGATTTAGAACGCATATTTTATCCAGCGATGTCGAAGAAATAATAAGAGCGCCAACTTATATTGGTAGAATGGACCATCCTCGTAAAATAAGAGAGAGAGCCTGTAGGACTGAGATGTACAAAGGCTTGTTTTTCCCTAAAACGATAGTTGAGCAGAACAGAAGTTACGATAAGAAATCAGCCGACGTAGTGTGATATTGTTCATTATTATGCGCTTTCCCTTGGTGCTATTGCACCCCCTGCCACACTCCATTGCGGTGGCATGCAGGGTGAACTGTAGATATAGATATAGAAGCAAACTTTTCTCGCTACTTTTCCATTACATCTACAGAAAAAATAACGCCTGCTTTTCCCGTTTCATTAATATTCTGGAATCATTCGCCATAAACCGAAATTTTGCTAACTAAAATTTCCTGAACTTCCTTTCAACCGTTTTATCATGCGCGGCTTCAACTGCGAAAGAATAACGGGGAAACTTTACCGCTCCATATTCATTAGGGTAAGTAAACACACTTGGAACAATCCATGATTACATTTCATAATTTCTACCACACCCTGAAACCTGGAAACAGTCCGATTCTATTTAAATGACCGTATTTTAGAAAGTCATATGCGAAAAAGCAACCCTCATTAAATAAACGGAAAGTCGCCGGTATTTTCATTCACTTTTATCACTTTTTTCCGAGGTCCTGATCCAATAAGAGATGAAGATATTTTTTAAAATTCGCTTCTAGCACAATAACTAATGTAATATCTGTCTCTTCATCAATGTAAACCCATTAATTTTAAATTATTCTGGTTAAAATGGCATGGGAATTATTAAAATTAGCTCCACTATCCATAGTTAACAAATTCATGGCATTTACAATAAGAGTATCATTATTTTTGTTTTTCATTCTGACTGAAATACGCATGCGTTATAAATTTTCTAAAAGAATAATTGAGAAAGAAAGGTCTTCAACGCTAAAATCCGTAGTTAGTGTTGTTCGTATTCCTAGAACATACAGCTAAGTCATGGTCGAAACATCCGTCATCTTTATGAATTAATTCGAGCTCCTTCAAAACATCGCTCATCTTATCATAAGCAGTTTATCATTTCCATAAGACCCGCATTTTCTGTCCTTTCCGTATTTATGTTGATGCAATGCGGATCGTAGAGGAAATATATCAGAAAGTTAATCCTGTCAATTTACGAAAAGAAGTTGCAAGAAAGTTAGGAAACTAAAATTTTTGGAGGGTTTGAAGGGATCACGAAGACATTTATCAAGAAAGAACTGATGAATCCATTGAAAATGTAAATGGGGAAGTTTTCCATAAAATTCGGGCACTGGTCTTCTGACCTTTTCCTCAGTATATATATATATATACACATATATATATACACATATATATATACACACATATATATATATATACACACATATATATATACACACTACACGCGCGCGCGAGAAGAGGGTCCTTGCATTCTGCGAGAATTTCAGCCTACTTTGAAGGCATTTTCTGTACATATTTATGACTTCTGTAAAGTAAAAAATTCGAAACTCATTAATAAATTTAAAAAAACTTCAAAATAACATGAGTACACTCCCACGACATCTCAATTCCAATTGTTAGGTTTATGATAAGTATACGCCGTAGTTTAAAATTAATGGCATTTTAATATTGCCCACTGATACCCATTAAAAGTTTACCCGTATAAAAGCATTCAGCTCGTTGCCAAGGTAGCCCATTGTTCACACCCAGAAAAATTCCCTTTTTCGATAAAACCTAAAAATTTAAGCTAAGTCTACTACACGTTCTTCAAAAATATAACTAAAATCTCTCAGCTTTCCGAGAGTTCGTCTCAAGTTCGAATCTTGACGGGAAATAATTTTAAAAAGTAAATTTATAAACATCTGCACCAATTTACGTGCTTTTCTTATGGGGAAATAATGGGGCAAAAACATCCCCTAAAAATTGGAATTTCAATAATTTCGAATTTTTTCCTACGGTTGGGACCAAAAACCTATAATCGTGCCAAATTTCTAGCTCAGTCGTGGGCAGCCTTTTCTACCTGGGGGTAGGGTATTGGTGGCTGCGAATCTCTCGGCGGGCCGCACTGCAAGTTGTCAATGCCTCTGCGGGCCAGATTACACTTTATATCAGACGTTAATTAGAAATTATGAGGTATCACATCATTGAAAATATCCTAAATTATGTTTTTAAGATTAAAATTTCAAATTCAATTGTTTATTGTGATAATTTTAATGTATGTGACATGAATTTGTGTTAAATTTTTTTATTCATAGCTTCGCGGGCCGTATAAACCACTCTCGAGTACCGCTCATCTGAAAGCGCCTTATAATTCCTACCCCCCTCCTATGTCAGCAGCAGCTAATTTAATAGATATAATTTGAATATATCCTCCAATAATATAATTTCACCCAAATATTTTCGGCTAAAATGCGTTAATAATAATGGCAACTGCAACGAATATTAATTTTTTTAATTTGGAGTTTGTCGGATTTCTAACAAGTGCTTGGGACCGACTTAAGTAAAAATTCAAGAATAGCCACTTGCGTTATTGTGAAACCTATGTTGCTTCCATGCCACTGCTTTATTACTCAATGCAAATTGGCACGCTTTCGGTAGCCTTGGAATCAGAATACAGTTCTCGCATGCTTTGTAAGCATTAGGAATTCCATTTCTCTGTTCAGACTCCCAAATTCCTTTCACTCTTGAAACTCAACCAACAAAGAGATGAAAGGAAAACAGAGACATTCTACGGCTTTCGGTAACAACAGATTAAAATATTCCGGAGCAAAAATATGGTGGTCTTCTTAACCATTGCGTAGTAGGGAGGATTTCTGCTTCATAATCTCTTCTAAATTTCAAAATCACCACTGATGACGGATGTGTTGTAACCGGAATGCTCACTTGATTTTCCATAACCTTTTCATGGCTATTGCAGATGCCTAAGACAAGCACCAATTATTTTCTTCAATTCTTGATACTCAGGTGCTTATTATTTTAAGCCATAAAACGAGGTCGGTAATTCTCTAGCTACGATTTCAAGTATACTTAATTGTTTCGGTTGCATAATGTTCAAGTGCCGGGAACATACCTCTAATCCAAAGTGTTTAGCCACGCAAATTGAAATATCCTAGGATTTTACGAAAAAGTCAAATTCCTCCCAAAACCGTACCCGTGCTTTAAAAATAGTGTATGGTCCATCTAAAACCGGGAAATGATCACGTTGAGAGTAAACGGTCGAGACAAAAGCGGTCGTAATTTACCTCCTCTCGGTAACACACTATTCGCAATTAAATCCATACCGCGTGCAAACCAACGCCGCATCTCACTCCACCCGCATTGCCGAACAGACGAAAACAGAAAGTTAAAAACTTATACGTATTTTTATACCTAGTTTTTAATAGGAAACTTTTATAAACTGTATTACTTTCGAGCGGTATAAACGAGAGATGTTTTTTTTTTAAATGTTAAAAACCGAAAAATTTAACGCTCAAAAGCGAGCGTTATCATTCTCGAGTTATTTAATTAACCTCTGAACCCGCATGATGTGTACAAATTGGGAACATACGGCGAGAATAGGTTCCGTTCTTCGGCGTGCAAATGTCATTAATTATGGACCGGCGTTTTTTCCGTGTGAAACGCGCGCGGGAGAAAAAGAGAGGGCATCTCCTCTTACTTTTTCTGTTTTTCCGTCACTGATGTTCCGGCAGGTTTTGTTTTTTTTTTTTACTCCCGGTCTCTCGAAAGAGTGAAAGAGGGAGAGAAGGGAATAAAAAAAAACCGCCGCTTCGAGGCTCGAAGGGAATGCAGCATGTGAACCACGAGTGAAGGGGTAAATGCGGTGGAGAGGGGATAAGGGAATGGGTTTGAGAGGAAGGGGAATGTGAGTGAGCGAGCGAGAGAAGGAGTGCAAGAGGGACACGAAGGGAGTGGTGAGACGTCAAGAGGCAAGGTGAAAAGGAAAAAGGGAGGAGTTAAAGAGAGGCAAGAGAGAGAGAGTGAGAAGGGAGAAAAAGAGAGGGGGGAAATATGGAGAGAGAGAAAATAAATAAAGAGAAGCATCGAGAGTACAAAGAAGAAAGAGAAAGGAAAGGGGAGAATGAGAGGAGAGACAGACAGACAGACAAACGACTTTATTTAGGGCGAAATTGAGACTACATAGTCCCTTCTTACATTTAACCCCAGAGAGAGAGAGTGAATAAAATGGAGAGAGAGAGAGGAGAGAGGAAAAGAGATTGGAAGAGGAAAGATAGAAGAAAGCGGAGAAAGGGTGAAGGAAATAACAAGCGAAAGAAAGGAGAGGGAGAGGGAAGCCTAGTTAGGGAGACGAGTTAATAAAGATGGAGAAATGGAGGAGAGAGGCTGAGGGATTGAGAGAGAGAGAGACAAAGTAGAGGTGATGAAGGGAATAACAGAGATGGACAAGGGAGTACAGTAGGAGGTGGAGGAATGCAGGGAGAATGCGAAGGGAGAGTGGGAAGGGTGAGGAGGGTAAAAATAGGGGGAGAGAGGGGAAAGAGGGAGAGTAATAAAGAGAGGAAAGGGAAAACACGGAAAGAGAAAGAGGGAGAGAAAGGAAGATAAAAATAAAGGGAACGAGAAGAGAAAGGAATAGCGACAAAAGAAAGGAAGTGGAAGAGAGGAGAAGTCAAGGTAGGGAGAGTCAAGAGAGAAAGAGAAATGGAAAATAAGGTAGAGGAAGAAAGAGGCTGAGGAAGAGAGAGAAGAGAAGACGAAGGGAGAGGGGCAAGGGGGTAGAGTAGTAGGTGGAGGGATGCAGAGAGTGTTGAGGAAGAGAGCTATAGAGAGAGAGAGGAATGGAGAGTGAACGAGAGAGAGAGAGAGGGTGGCGGAAATCGGAGAAAGGCAGGATGGGCACGAAAAAATGTGCAATACAGAAAACCTATCATTTTTCTTTAAAAAATTGCGTTGACTGATTTTCGCCATAGCACAAAACCCTTCTCATGATCATTTTACTCTTCGGTTACACCAAAAATGTTGTAATTTTTAAGTAAGTGATAAAAATACAAAAATTAGAGAAATAAAAACAAAACAAAAATACGTTCCAAAACTCAAATAAATTTATCGGTTAATCATAAAACTGTAGCGTATTTAAACAGAGGTGATACAGTCATTTTTTACTTCAGATTAGTTCTTATCCTTTATTTCTTGTGAGTTTTATTTACTCATCAAGAATGTATCTCTCATTATGGATTCCTGCTTCGACTTTAACAGAGCTTTCATGAGTATATCTCATTGTCAGTTGAATATCCATCACATGCATACATTTCTACGCTATCACAAATCCCGATTTTCATTCTAAATGCTGCCCATTTTCTTTATAAATTTGAAATTACATTGAATTTAGTCACAAATACTAAGTGATAAAAATTCACGTTGGAAATAATTTCCGTTAAGAGTTGCTTTAGCTAAAAATACAGTTCAGAGATCACTCGTAACTTGTAGACAACTCCAAGTTTTTTCAATTGATAATCATTCATCAATTTCAACTGATGACACAGTGCCTCTTTTGCAAATTAAGAGATGAAAAATTTTATCTGCCGTGTCGACGCAGAATAAAAACATTCGCAATCATAGAATATACACAGAATCCAGATATCCATGTAACACATCACCATACATTTTATCCTTCAGGTTCTGTGTTATTCCGGGACGTAAAGAGGCGCATCGCGTTCAATGCCGTAACTAAAGTTTACAGAAGTTTATCGGAGGTGAATATTTAAGTTTCGATAAAGTAATAAATAATTTTATATTACTGCTCCTTAAAACAAACTACCGGTAATAACATTTTATACCTTATCTGCTAATAAATGGTGATGGCAAAAAATACGTCAGCGACAGAGGAAAACTCTGGAATCACCAAAATGTGATTCGAAGGTTTATTCAAAACGTCTGATGCTGCAATATTTTTCGAGCTGACATCGGCGGATTTCGATCACGTTAAACATCAACTCCGCACGACCCAATCCAGCGTAGTTACAATCACCAAAGAATATAAATTTCAAAACGCTCGATTACTTATTCTGGGCATACGACGGAAATAAATTTCATCAAAGATTATAAAGAAGAAACCTCGCGAAAGCATTATAATATTCCACCAGTGCACACCTGAAACAGAATTTTCTTGAAAGGTAAAATGTGAAAAGGCACGAGTGGCGCGTGAGAGGTCGGTTTGCATCTTCATTTATCGTCGTTTCTCCGTCAAGAATACAAAATGTTTACACATTCGGCTGTAATAAGAGTCTGAGGGGCAATAATGGAAGGGGACTGAGAGAGCGGAAATTTTCGGGAAAGTAACACTTAAAACGTAAAAAACAACTCATAACTGAGTTAAATGGATTTCGATGAGAGCGAATTTCAGATAATTAAAACGAGTCACATACGATACGTCCAGAAATTGCGAAGAAGAGCCGTGTTAATATAGTGCCATAAGGTATATCCATCCAGATTTTCTAACTCTATTGTAGGGTGATGGTCCTATTATCTGTTATTCCATGCGTTATCTTTCAGCTCTCTCTCCTCCGCCATCTGCCCTATTCCAGCTCTCCAATCCTCTTTTCCCCCTTCCGGAAGGAGAGCATTCAAGTGCTCTTTTTGGCCATATTCCTCCTTCCATCCTCTGAACATGTCCATACCATTATTCTACTCTCTACTCTGTCTACCGTAGATCTATTTATAATCTTCATTTTATTTCCTCTTTTATATATTAGTTGCAGTATTCGTATCCTTGAACTCCTCCAGAAAACCATCTCACTTGCGTCTATCATCATTTTATCTTTCCGAGTTAATGTCAAACTATCAAAACAATACATAAAGACATTCTCCGCAACTATCGTTAAAAAATGAGATTATTCGTTTTGTTTCTCACTCCTCCATCCCACACTCAAGGTATTTATTGCCTCCCTCGCTAATATAACGTATAAGGTATAACTGAATCAAAATAGTGATATTTATATGGAGACCGTTAGGCAGGTAGATGAATCGGCTTACGGACGAATAGGCATAAATACTTTATATGTGTGTTCAATAGTAGTTAATTGATAGAGAGTAGACAAAAATGATATGTTATTATAAGACGTTTTTGAGAGTCAAACGATAAAAAATTCACATTATTGTGAATAGATTACCTGTAAACAATTTAAAAAATAATAGTTAAGAACAGGTCTGTTATTAGTCACCCATTATTAAAACACAGCGTTGCCACTACAAACCCGTTTTTATTTACCTAGAGCAGTAGTTCCCTAACATTTTGAAACCACGGAACCCTAAAATTGAAATATTTTTTTCTCGCGGAACCCTAACCAAGAGGTCGTAAGCCTAATCGCAATAAAATTTACTTTACAATCATTATAATGTTTATTTACATAGCTTATGTATCTTACAGTATGCAGTTTACAAGTGAGTGTCATGTTTCCCGCAGCAAATAAGAGAAGGAAGAGCGTATGGGGTCTCTCCTTCTGTCTATCGCGGAACCCTTGGGTTCCGCGGAACACAGTTTGGGAAACCCTGACCTAGAGAAAAAAAGTAATAACGAGGGAAACAGAAAGATAAAAATGAAACCCATTTCAGAAGCATTGGAGGAATTTTTCTAAAATATGTAACATTGAAAGGATATATTGAAGAGCCTTCGGCTCGCTTTGTTTTAATGGGTAGTCGTCTCCGGGCGCTACCGCGCCCTTCGTCTCGGCTGGAACGAAACTATCCCTCCCCTTGGTCCGGTGATCGGGTTTGTAACTGTCGCGACGGGCCAATCAGTCATGGGTTAGCAAGCTTTAAAATAACTAACGTCAAGCGAGATATAATTCCTCTGTAGACTACATATTCTTGGTTACTAGGCAAATTAAAAACATGATCAGTAAACAATTAGTTGTGGGTGACTAATAACAGACCTAAGCCAAAAGTTACTTTATGGTGAAATTTTAACATTTAATTTATCGATACATTAAAGACAAAGTAAATACATATCTACGTATAATACGAGTAATCTATCAATATCTATAAAGAAAAGTGTTTGTATGTATGTTTTTTTATAGCGCAGCAATTACAGCACGTAGAAACAAGAAGAAGTTATAAAACTAGAAAATACATGTATTTCCGATGGCTCCCTCGAAACATTTGAGTTATTTTGACTAAATTTCATTTTGATTAGAATTTTATCTAAAATAGTATATTTCCATATCCAGGAAATCCTACTATAAAACAGTTTATACTCCCAATTGATCTTGTTTCCATTCATACTTACGATCTACTTAACATTCAATCGGAAATAATTCTTCGCTGTAGTAAATAATCCACCTAATTATCTCTAATTTAAAATTAATGATAAAGCTCCGGAAAAAAACTACATCACAGGATGTTTAATTTTTCGGCGAAAAAATGAAGAGGGAATAGAGAAGTACGGGAATGAGAGAGGGAGATAGAGATAGAGAGATAGAGAACAAAGACGCTGTAAAATATTTTTTTAAATGAACAACGGGAAAATTGGAAAAACTGAATTTTTTAAATGAGAAAGGGGAAAGGGAGAGAACCAGATAGGAAGAGAAAGGTATAAAGACAGAAAAGGATGGTAAGTGGAGGGAAAATGAGTAAGAGGAGGAAAATGAGTAAAAGGAGGAAAATGAGTAAGAGGAGGAAAATAGGACGAGGCGGAGGAAGAGTGGAGGGGAGGGGAAGGAAAAATGAGATGAAGGCGGAAAGAGGGAGGAGGGAGGCAAAGGACGAGAGAGTACGTGAGGTTGGGATGGAGGCTTAATGGAGAGAGAGAAAGGGTGAATAGGAGGAGAGGGTTGGAATTGGGGGATTGAGGCTAGGTCTGCGTAATGCGCTGGCGGCGACAGAGGTCGCGGCTTTGGCCACTGGTTTTATGGGTGTGGGAGAGAGGCCTGACCCTGTTCTCTGAAGAGGAGCGTGGGACAAATGGGGGAGAGGAAGACGGCGGGATAAAATGTGTGGGCGAGAGGGTGGAGAAAGGGGTAGGACGTGCTGCAGATCCTGTGAAGTTACCGCCATGCAAGACTGTGTCCGCACATTCGTCTCCCTCCCTCTCTCTTCCTCTCTCTCTCATCCTCTCTCTCCCTATCTAGGGATAGTTAGACGAACCGCGTTCTCGGAAGCGGTTATGCTCGGCGAGTTGAGCTGTGCAAACATTTTCTGGAAGGACATCTGAAGCACGAAAATCTGCGTACTTGCTATGAATGCGACTCTCGCCCCGGAGAAAAAGGGAGAAACGTTTCGCTGTGCCGTCCTTGCGTGTATATTCGAGCGGGCTCGAATCGCCGATGGGCTCGTAATTTAAAAGTGTTTAGGCTATGAAATTTGCGACAACCGGGAAACGATTTAATATATGCAATTTATACAATAATAATGTAGCAAAAAGGCATTATTATACTTCGCGCGACCTCGTTTTTTTGTGTAGCGAAAATATATGAAAGGTTTAACCAGATGAGTCCCCTACCACCCTATTCGCTAACATATGCAGTCAACTCGGCGACTCGGACCCAAATCTCTCGATCGAAACGGTGTTCACAAGAACTGGCCCATATTCAGCGATGGCCCGGTTTCTTGCTATCAAGCGGGAGGAGCGACACGAGCAATAAAAGACCTTTTTTATCTCTCCATAAAATCTACGTTGTCAATGGCGTACCCTAGTGATAAATAAAACTTGATATCTTCAATAATAATCATCTATCCAGTAACATTTACGCGATATTTATAACATAATTCTAATCCCGCAACCTAAACTTGTTTTTCCCACGCCAAAAGTTAGCAACAAAAGCTTCATAGGAACACTCATTGTTTGAATACCAAGAAAAAATTGAACACGTCACACTCAGGCTTAATCGCCTACCCTTTATACGATATATAAACCCCATTTGCATCATTTAAAAAGAAGCATCAAAAGAAACAAAATTAAAATAACTTCATTAAATTAAATTGAGTGATAAAAATAGTCGTCTCTGAAACTATCTTCTTAAATATAAATTATAAACAGATTTTTTTAAATAATTCAAGCCAATATCCTAATTGATAATACCATGACTTGAATTTTTATGGTGCCAATGACCCAAAATTTCATAATCTTCTTCCTCTGAAGTTATATAAATAAAGGGGCGACCGTACGTCAGACTTTTACCGACTTCCCTTGCCACTGTAACGGCTAGGAAAATTCTAAGACCGAGCTATATCAAAATCTGAATGGAATTAAAACATGCTCTCTATTGAATTTTTGTGCATCTTAGAGAGGAAAACCTTCACCGCATTCACCAATTTAAATAATATTCAATTTATCATCTACAAAGACTTATTGTCCAAGATAATTTATGGCCGAACGACAATTATGGAGTAACAAGCATCTCGTTCTCAGACAAAAAGTCGCTATTAATCAGCTACTTTATGAACATAATTGCAATATCGCTAAAAATAGTATATTTATAGTTTGTCAGAAATGGAAAAATAGTCTATTAAAGGAGACAGTCAATAAACATTTTTTTCTTTAGCGCGCTAATCAAAATCTTCTCGTGTGTCATAGGTTTGTCCTCATTGGTCTATGGTGTAAGCAAAAAGAAACTAATGGGCACGTCCAAATAAAAGAAAAAGATTTCTTGTACAATCAGCAATAGAAACGAAAAATTGTCACAAAGCGGTCGTCACCCAAAAGCGGAAAGAGTTAGAGAAGATGAATGTGAGGGAAAAGGATGGATTTCGAATTTCCGCAATTTTGAATAGGTAATACAGGATGAATGAAATTTAACTGCGTTAAAATTAGAAAAAATATTAAAACTTAATTAAGTTAGCAGGGACACGGATTGGGAACCAGTTAAAATGCACTCATGATATACGAGAACGTACCGAAATGAAACATTATTCGACTTTCATGGCGCTATGAATCAAAAGGGATGATTTAAACGAAATTATTGAACATTTAAATTCTATAACCTCCCATTCAACATTATAAATCATGCCTAAAGCCTCTGCATACAGAAGTTTTTTGTGGATACATTTATATGCGCGCGCGCGCACACACATAAACATTGCAAGAGAGATGGATATGCGATGTACGTAAAAATAAATTAAATTAAATCAGCGATGTGTAAAAATTGTTACCTTGTCATGACACGGAATCAACACCAGAATGACTTTAGAAAGGAAATCTACCTATTAAATCAGATTTATTTTAACAGGCTAATGAAATAATTTGCGAAGTGCATCGGAGAGATGGCATTTATATGAGGCTCTTTCGGTTTTTTCTCTCTCCCTCAGAGAAAAGTGCTCCATTCATGGCAGAAAAGGTAATAAGTCGTTACGATAGTGAACTCCCCCAAAAATTTCACTACATAAGTATATAGTTTATATAATGGCTACGAAATTGTTCAATATACCTCAATTTAAAACTCCGAATTTCAAATTTGTGAAAATCTAAATGAGAATCGAAGTCGAGCAACGAATGAGATTAAAAATGGAAATAAAGGTACCTTAGAATTTCGATTTAAAAGTAAGTTGTCGTGCAAATCAGATGGTGGTATAAGTAAAGGTCACAGCCTTGTCGATAAAACGCAAATGGACCTCAACACGGAGACGGTCAAAAAACTTTTATGCGGGCAGTTATACTATGTGCTTAACGGAAATTAAACGGTGGAATTTGAGAGCCATTAAACATCTCACTTTCTTTGGCAAAACCACACTTTAAATGCGACCTTACCACGTTTTAGAAATCTTATTCCCGTGGGTAATAATGCGGGAATTTAATTCATGTTCAAAATAACACGGAAGTAACGTTTTCAATACTAGTTTGTAATACATTTCGAAACTATAAAATGGAAATCCCGATTCATTTAAGATTATGCGTCAGCAGCAACACAGTCGACGTATTTCTCATCACCCACGCGCCTATGGGTCCGTAAATCATCACCGAACTAACTATATTTATTGCGGTTCGTAATGCTCCCTAGTAACCCTCTACGATGAAAAATGACCAACAACGGTAAATAAGATTAATTACGTCCATCTATCCGTTGGATTCGCGCGATAACCGTCGACTCGAACAAATAGCCAATGATCCGACCTTCGCGGCCAAGCTTGTAACGTTGAAACAAAGAGGTCAAATAAGGTGTAAAACGCCTCAATTTTTTCGACAGCGTTTTCTCCGCCACCCTATTTTTTCCCCGAGTAATGATCCGGTAAAAGTGCGAAAAACCTGTAATTTTTTTTTAGACCGACACGCAGCAGATATTTTTTCGTTCGGAAACTTCAATCGAGCGAAGAGCTCCCTAGACAATCCACACGTTTAGCGGAGATGATGGATATTTTCCGACGCAAAGTGTATTTAGACTAAGATAAATAACCTCCCCCTTTTCCCTTCGCATTTTACTTTTTAATACAACATGAATATACATACGTGCATGCCCATGCATATGTACGCCGTCTGTGCAAAGCGGGCTGATACCTATATGCCAATGCTCGGGCCATGCTAATTTTTTCCCTCCTCCCTTTAAGGGTGGTTTCTAATCCACGAAAACAAAACGGCGTCTGAATTCTAAAAATGCTATAATAAAAAGTCCCGAAACGACAATACGATACGCGTAAACTATTTAGAGGTCGCAGGAAGCTTTGGGGAGGGGGAAAAACAAACAATTTCGGCGGTGCCTACGTCAATCCTGTCAAGGCTACGCTTTTTTCTTGGAAACCCCCTTTTTGTAGATTTTTCGTCCGAATGCGGGCAGAGAGATCCGAAAAGGATGTGTTTATTCGAACGTCACTCGAAAATATCCGATTATCTCCTTTGAATCCTCATGGCGGAAAAGTTGAGCCTCGCGAAACGCTGCCCTTTCTTTTCCTTTAAGGTTCGACGCTATGCCATGAAAATTTTTGTATTTCGTAGAGAGAGAAAAATGCCCTATTCTTTAGAAAAAGTTTCATTCCTTCCTTTTCATCTCTTGGTGTAATCCTCCATCGTTTCAACACGACGGCCTAAAAATAAAAAAATACACGAAACGAGAAGATATTAATAACGGACGCCATCTTTCGCAAAGAAAGATTTTTCTTGGAATTCGTTCCTCGACAACAGAATCACTTTTTTATGGGAATTTCGTAGCCATCTTCCTTTGTTACAATATTTATTACAACATAAAAAAACTCTCCAAACGAGTCTCGCTTTATCAGATAAAATATAATCCTTGCGATTTCGAAAGCGTTTGAGGAATTTCGCAACATCATCCCCAGACTTCCAAATTGGTATATCGTCCACGGTCCCCTACCCTACCTTTTTGGATAGCCATTCGCTCCACAGACGCAACACGAGAAATCATTCCTCCGAAAGAGTTCGAGAGCCGCAGCCTAATTAATTAGGAGGGATTAACAGAATGGGAATGCCGGTAAAAAAATATCCCATCAATCCTCCTTCCGGCAAGTTCGGCCTCATGCTTTGACTCGCGAATCGATAGATACACGTTTTCATTGCTCTCCCGAAAGCGGACGAGTCTCGCTGAGAGAGAGAGAGAGAGAGGAATGGAGAGCGAAGAGGGAGATCCTTGCGCCTGCAGCGACGCATGCCGCCCAACGGTGAGTCATGCGTGGCAATGCCATGCCAGGGGTCATCGGGGTCAAAGAGTATCGACTGTAGCGACGTCCTAGAAGACGAAAAGGCTCGCGTTGGCGGCGAAGCACAACTACACCGGTCGAAATGACACCCTTTCGCATCTCATCGTTCACCTTTATGAAACTCCCCCAAAAAATGACTCCGGCTCATCTTCTCCCAGTAATTCACCCTTCTCTCTCTCTCTCATATCGCGGCAAACTTCCTCCTTAAACGACGTCATTGTTTCTCCTTCCCATCTCCTATACTCTCCTTCGCTCTACCTTTTTTATCTTCCCTATTCCCTTCTCTTTATACTCCTTCGTCTCACTCTACCTCTCTCTATCGCTTACGTAAGTTTTATTCACTCCCTTCTTCTCCATTTCCCCATTTTATGTTTCCATCATCTTCCCACATTTTCTCCATCTCCCTCCCTTATCAAAACCATCTCTCTTTCTCGATTACTTTTTAACCTCTCCTCTCTCTCTTTCTCTCCCTTTTTTCCTCTCTCTTTTCCCCCGCCGCCCGTCCGCACAACCCTCCCATATTTCCTTTCACCCACGCCTCTCTTTTTCTCTCCCCCATAATTTCCTCTTCTGTATTCCCTCCCATTTTTTTCCTCACCCCTCTCTCTCCCTCTCTCCTCTTTTCTCCCACCACTCTCCCTCCACATATCCCTCCCAAATTATCTCCTACCCTCCCCCCCCCCCTCCTCCTTCCTTCCTTTCCTTCTCTCCGTCTATCTCTCTCTCTCTCCCTCGCGCTCATCTTTTTGGCTCTCCTGCAAAAGCGATAATGGCCGCCGACATTCCAAACAAAAGATTTATTGGCGTCGCTGTCGGCTCTCTTTTCCGCGATGGCGCGCCCGCGCGGTGGATTTTATCTAGCGGAAGGATCCGTCGTTGAGGTGCTCGCAGAGAAAGAGAGAGAGAGAGATAGAGACAATAAAAGCGAGATTGGGGTCGAAATTTCTCTTGCATCCGCCACCATATCCCGTTGTTAAGTATTTCAATTTAATATCAATTCGTGTCACAACAGCGTGACAACGACGGACGCCTGTTCTTTAACGTGCTTGCTCTGCGTAAATATCTAACAAGATGATTCGAGGTGCTAATCGGACCGTAACAAGCGATACGTCATCTGGGAACAATTCGTAACGGATCCGAGGTCACGGAATACTTCATCACTATAAAATGTGTTGAAACTGAAGATATATCGGCTGATCCTTTGAGCATGAAAATTTTTAGCGTAAAAGCGTCATTTCAAACGACGAATACCCATCGTCGATGGCAGTGCCGTAACTAGGGTATGGCGAAGGTGGCATTTGCCATAGGCGCCGCTTGCGAAAATGCGTCAAAGCTTCCCGAAAAAGTACCAAAAGTTCATTTTCTCGTATAATACTCAATCGTTAATATATATGTAATAAAATCGCTATTATTCTTTAGGGAAACGCAGAAAAAATAATATCCTACATAACGAAGGTGTTTCCTAAAATGTTGCCATAGGCACCATATCGCCTAGGTACGTCTCTGGTGGATGGTAATTTACCGTAAAATGATTCTAATAAATGAAAGGTTTGTGCTTTAACATAAAGAACGCACTCCTGTTGCGATGAATACGCAAGGTTTCAATTAAGCGTTCCATAGCTCCACGATGTATTATCTTAATTAAATTTCTGGAAAATAGGGAGGAGCATACTCATCCAACTTAACGTAAAAAGAAAAAATTAACGACTGGAAACTCATTACAATAACATAAAACTTATATGTACTTGAAGGTTTCACTGAGAGTAGTTCCCTAATTTAAATCTTATTGATGATATTGAAAAAAATCGCTAGCATTTCAAAGTTCATTGATCATAGCTGACGTTAAATTACCTAATGAATCGTGATTCCAACTTCCAACATTCAAGGAGACAAAAAATTGAAAATTGAATTTTAAAATCACCGAATTAAATTCATATTAAAATACAGAATGAAAAATGTTAAAATGATATATTTTATAATTATTAAATAGATATTTTTAGATAAACTCCATTATTTCAAGAGAAAATTATCGAGATAGTCGTATGGCTGAAAAAAATTCAAGAACATGAACTTCAAAACATATCTGTTCAGGTATCTCCAATAGCCACAACACGGTTATAGAAAGCAGATGGGCTCTTTGAAGCCAAAATGCGCATCTTTTTCGGTTAATTACCACTGAATACGGCTGCTTTGTAGCTGAACTGCGCATCTGTCTTTTTTAAATTTTGTTGTGGCTATTGGATATATCTGGGAGAAGTGTTTTTAGTGCTTATTCTTGAAATTCCATTATGTTAGTTCACCTTCATAATCGTTGTTCTATTTGAATATTTAAGTAAACATCCCGAACAAATGAACGGTCTGAATTTGACAACTCATTAACGGAATAATCTCCGTATCCGCTTTCACGGACAGCATTTCAGTTGCGTCTGCGGAGATTAGAATGACTGGGCAATTGAAATAATTTATAACTATATTCTGCGATATTAAACACAATAAACAGCTTTCATAATCCGTAATTATAAGCACTAATGAAAATGAGAAAAAATGATAGAATATTACAGAAAATAACGGATTACAAATACAAATAATAAAGAAGCTAAAATTATAAAAATATTAAACAATTTGCAATAAAATATATCGACATATAAGATATGTGACATATAGTCTTTCAACGGATAAATATTTATAAAAAGTGGATACTTGTTTTGGTGGTTTGGCAATTTTAAATTCTTCATGAAAAAGGCTGGTATAAGACAATTTCTTTGAAACGTATTTATTAGAGCAGTCATTGTTCTTTTCTTTGTACTATATCCACTCGGCGAAGAAAGGATTATAAACACAATATCGGCATGTTTTAGTAGAAAATGTTTATGGTTCAAAAATTCTGTCGGTACAAGAGAGATGCCAGAAAGAATAAATAACTAAATTCAATCGAATCCAGAAACAGAACAGTATTTTTGTATTGTTTTTTTCTTATGCGGAATCAAAAAAAACGTTTTCCACGGTTCACCACATTATCACTGTGCATTTTTAAAAATCTATCAATGTTTCACGTGCTTTTTTTATTAATTCTTCCGTCGAAAAATTGCAACAGAACTCGTGCACGTGAGGTAAAATTGACCGATGATGAACAAAATTCTTGAGCCCGCGCGAAAATTTTTTAACGCTTTGATTACTTAGGGAGTCACGGGGCGAGAGACAGGTTCCTAAGTCCCAGAATGCAATGGCCCGAAACAATGCTCGAGGCAGCATCCGAATTCGACCTAATCGCATATAATTCTAGCCTCCCACTTTCCGAGATTTCAGCTGCCTCTTTTTTTATTTCGTTGGGGATTAAAACCTCTCGCTCGCTTGAATCGCGAGGGAGAGAGAGAGAGAGGGAGAAAATAAAGTCGCAACAATAGCAGGATTTGAACTGAACAATGCCTTTCTACTCGAGAACCTTCTCCAAGCAGACACGCGAAAGAAATTGCTCCCTTGCCTCGAGTGCTTAAATACGAATTTTACTAGGATTCGCTGAGCTCTGAAGATTGCTTATAACGGATATTTTAGTCCACGATTTTGTACCATTCGTCGTATTGAACTGTTTATACTCGCTTTCCAAAAATATCAGCTTATATTTTTAATAACGTCACAATAACTAGGTTAACATTTATGCTGAAAGTTTAGCGTCGAACAACATGGCACAAACTAACTAATAGATCGAGTCAAAATACTACAGCAATTGTTTCCCAAGTCGGTATTAGAGGATCTATATCTATCGCTCCTTAAATTTGTTGCTTTATTTTTCGTCGCCTACGTTGTATTATTTATTACAAAAATATTATTCAGAAATAAAATATAAGTTAAACAAAACTAATAACCTAGACCTTATTGGGAAAACATTCTCCGCTTTTGGAACGAGTTTAAGTCAATGTATCACACCGGCTCACATTTTATTGTTTAAAGATGTTTTCCCCCGTTTAATATCAATGCGAAGAAAGATAATAGAGTTCATTTCCGACGGGTAATGTAACCGCCCATTAGTACTTTATAATAAATAAAAACATTTTTAACCTTTTAAAGAATTAAGATATCTTATACTTTGCAACTCTATAGAATTTCACTATTAGTTTGGAATCAGAGAAATATTTATTGATTTTTTCACCAGGAAGTTTTGATAACAGTAGTGTAACAATACACTGCCAGTGTGCGAAAAGCAAAATTCATAAAACTTTAAACAATTTATTTTATTTCTCATTGCAAATAATCTTTTAGATCGTTATCAACATTTCTGGATGATTTAGCATTTCTAATAGAGATCAAGCCTTTTGTTTCCGTACATTAATTAGAAAAAGGTGAACAAAGAACGAAAATAACGGTAGAGTCGAGGTCATTGGAATTAGTGGCGATAACAGAAGGATGCGGAGGGTTTTTTTTTGGCAACGGGTATAACCCTTGCTTATACACAAGCGGAATGTGGGTCAGTCACTGGATACGAAGAAAATGTTTATTTTTCATAATTACGCGGGGCATGTAGAACGAAATACGAGTAGCGGGGATGACTAAATTAGTAGAGGTATGCATAACAGTAGTTTCCGACAAGTTAAAATTAGAAAAAGTTTTTAATCAAACAAGACGGTCTACATCGCCGGAAATCCCAAAAATTTAAGCGTGGAATGAGGAAATCTGAATTTAAAATCACAAGGGGAGCTGAGAGAGGACTGTAAACGTCATATGATGTTGTATTAAACGTCAGATTCCCACCTCCCTTTGGTAGTTTTAATGGTATGAGAAAAGACCACACAACAGGATTAAAATAAAAAATCATACCTGCTTACCCTTATTTCAGCACTATTGAGAGACTGACTGTTAGTAAAAAATATTTGTACGATTTTTACCACAGATCTTAAAGTGAACAACTTTCTTAAATTAATATAAAAATATGCACATGGACCTTGAGTTACGCTCGAATACAATTTTAATAGTTAAACTGTTGAAAGATTATCCCAATAAAAACAAATATGAGCTGAATACTATAACTTTGTCGCGTAGTAGAATGAGAGTAATTAGTCAAAAGGAGGAGTTGTTTTAATTAAATTGGAAGATACGAACATCTAACAGATATTTAAGGAAGAGATGATTACAACCACCGATTCATTAAGAATAATGCTAGGAAACAAAGTCGCCAGTTTTGGTATAGGGGTGATGTGTTTGACCCTGTATGCCAGGATCGCGTGTTAGAATCTTGACCAAGACATAGTGATAACCTTTGTTATCGTTATCATGCTCATTATAAAGGAGCTGTGAAGCTTTCTAAAATAAATAAAAATTAATTAGTCACAGGAAATCTCAAGGAAACGAGAAATCGATACAAATTCTTCCGTGAATGAAACTCGGATACTGCGGAATTTAATCGCTACGATTATGTTTGGCAAAATGATAAAACGAGGAAATTTTAATGATATGGCAGATTTAATGAAGTTATGCTATATCAAGAAACAAATATGGTGTTGACAAATCAAGAATGGATACGGAAAATGAAGCAACTTCAATGCTTACCTAAACTAAGACTGAAAATTGGCATAAACCTAATAACTGTATAGAGAAAATTGTCATATAAGTCAATAATAGTGTAAATTATGCGTATGAGAAAATCACTTACATTGGCTTCAGAATCGTTAATGTACTATCATGAAGGCGTATTTTTGGCAACATACACGAAGAAATTACAGAATTTTATTTACGAATAAAAGGGTCCTGCTCGCATATGGATATTATGAAATCTTCGTTCGGTCATGAATTTATAATGAAGCGCGCTTAAATATATAGCTCTCTCGATTTCTCCTCCTTGATCATTGGTATAAGCATTTCTGTAAACAATTTTTACGAAACTCCACCGGCTGGAAGGAAAAAAGCAAAATCCATAATTCATATTCATAATGATACGCAAGAAGCAGCCTTAAGCAGGTATCCGTCGCAAAAAGTTAATCTAAAAATGTTTAAGCATAATCCAATTTTAAAAAATTAGCAATATAAAGCCCATCTGCGTGAAATTAAGTCTTTGACAGAAATGAGAGGGAGGTAAAAAGCAGAGATGAGATTTTTCCAGGAAGATTCATTTCATGGTCCAGTTCATGGTGTTGCAATATAACAAAATCTAACGCGTGAAAGAAATCTTTCTCGCAAAAAATCGTCTAGTTCTTGCTCTTTTCTCTATTCGTGGATTATAAAACAATTTTGGCAAGGCGACAATTCTAAATATAATTCAACACATTATACTATATTAAAGGTGGTGTTGAAACAGCCATCAGTTCACATTTCCGTTGCTATCTTTCGTAATAGTTTCACTTCACTCTTTTCGATTTAGGTTCATGTTTTCTATGTGCATAAATTCGCTACAAATCTCAGGTATTGTAATTTAACTCCTTTACAAATGGGACTTTTATCTGGAAAATTTCCTGACCAGTACGCTTTAAAAGTCAAAATAAAACTCGCATCGGAATTTGCGATGCTGCCAAACTCTCCATTATCGTGCAGCTTCTGTAAATAGAGTAGTTGCGATAACAGTCCACTGCGAGCAAAATTTGAAAGCTGCGCTTTTCTTGAAACATCCCGTCGTTCGTTAACTAACTATTGAATAGTGAGTGAGATTCAATAAAATATCACTTATAGTTTTATTTCTCCTGCTCTTTACTCCTTTTTAAAACCTTCCATTTTGTCGGAGAAATCGAAATGTCTCTTTAAATCCACACATTTCAAATTCTTTTAATTTTCTCATTTTTCCTCGCATCCAAATTTTCAAAATGTTAAATATTTTCTGCCTATCTGTCATTCTCGCAACGATAAAAAGCAAATATGCTAGGATCTCAACATTGTAATCAATGTTTTTTAATCAGAAAGAGCACAACGACCCTTGTCCAACACGCGTTAATCCAGCGCGAATTTGATTATATTTATAAGGTTAAATAAACGTGACGCTTAGTTACCCAACACTTTCAAAATTTTTTACACTCTGTCCTGAATAGACGCGCGGCACACGTTACCTGTGTATGCGATGTGAGTAAGCCCATTTCCTAAAAGAAGACGACTTTTTTTTTTTTACAAAGTATCAAATTTGCGCAATGTGAGTTTTCAAGGACGTAATCCTGCGCATCGCAAGGGGCAATTATGTATGTCTTAGGGACCTACAAAACTATCGGGTCGAAAGTTTTACGAAGTACTACCTTCGATTCATCCTCACAGAATGCAGCATAGAGGAAGAGAAATTTTCCATCCCTTTTCAACTGACGTACACCTTTTTCCTGAGGTTTACGATAATCCGAGAACCGGCACAGGTCTGGCTAGGTCGTTTTATCGTGATGGACGTGACTTCCTGAGCTCGCACCGTACCAGGAAATTTTTATTAAGGTAGAAGCGATGTCTAACTCTCCGAGACCACGATAACACAAACCATAAGCATGTGCGAGGCACCTCAACTTCAAAATCTTTAAAATGCACCAAGACAACCGACATGGACGAAGATTTTTAAAATGTGCTGGCGTTGACTGGAGTATTACATTGACAGTAAATTGTCGCTCATCTGCTTCCCGTTTCGATATCTTCCGTCACAGAAGCGTAAAAAAAGTAATTCGTTTATCTCGACACACTAAAGCGTCTTATCGGAAACGGCACAGTGCACAGATGCATTTTATTTTCCCATCTTCAACGTGATTTTTCGATGTTTACCGCCGAGGGAATGGAAGCTGTGCTCGGAAATTTTTGTTTCCAAAATAAACAAGCCGACATCTTTTACGCTTTCTCCGTAGTCGTAAAATAAAAGATCATATTCGCATGTCCCAGAAACGCCCAGGTTCTCGATAATAAATGCACGTCTCTATGTTTGTAGGTCACGATTTGGGTGAAAATAAATATACCGTCCCATATTTTGAAGTGGGATTATAATCGGAGTTACGAGAGCGACTCGCGAACTTTCCTTCGCGTGCGCTAAATTTCTCGTTCGGGGGAGTAATCCGGAAGAGTGGAATTTCCCTATCTACATGTGCAGAAACTATAAAGAAACTCGGAAATCGGCGTTTAAACAGCTCCCGCGAAACTTTTCTTGAACCTCAGATTGATTTCAAGATTTTTTTTTAGCCTACATTCTCTGCGGGAAGACACTACAGCAGTGGCGTTAGCAGAATTTTCGTAAGGGGGATCCAAATTCCATCCTTAAGGAACGAAAATGAAACCCAATGTTAAAAACCTGAAATAATCTTTATATCATTATTAATAATTAGTAACTAAAAATGAGGAATTATAAATGGGGATTATATAAGGGAATTTTAAAATAGAGGAACTAATATCGAACGGTTAATTAATTAATTTACGTTTGTCTTACGTCTTAAGGGTGGAGGTCCAGACCTAATGGGACCCCCCCACCCCCCTGCACTACAGTATTATTTTTGGAGAGAGAAACAAATTTAGTCGATGTAATTAGCGATGAAATTTTCATCAATTTGAAGTAGCATACTCTTTCGAAATAGAACCCTGCCGCGAGGAATACGAAAGAGAACATCTATGAATGAGATCTTGTAAAGTGCTGAGTTAACTGACGCGTGCACATTGAAACCATCAAACTCCGAATAAAATACTTCCACTGCTCACCTTTCCGTGTCTTACTGGACCAAAAATAAGAACGGAATGGGTCACTTTTCGAATTTCAATCCCCGCCGAATATATAATAAAATAATATAGACAAACTTTAATCAATTTTTCGGCCATTTTATCCGGCCTGCCAGTCAATCAATCAGGGCAGACAGAGCGATAACAGAAAAGGTCGAGACTGGAGATATATGATTACGTCGTGAGCCATTAGGATATGTGATTAACGATGCCTCTGACCGATCTCTCCACTCCATCGACACGGGATGAAAAGATGATACAGGGAGAGAGAAATATAGAGAAAAAATATGGGAAAAATAGAGAAGACACGGTGAGAGGAAAGACAAAAGAGATCCAGAGAGGGAGGTGAGAAAGAGATAAAACAGGCGAATTTGATTAGAATAGGGAGGGAAAGAGAGAGGAAAGATAAAGAGAGAAATAAAGTGAGAGGATAGGAACGAGACAGACGGGGAGAACGAGGAGCGGACTAGGTAACCACAGCGAATGAAATGAGAGTTCCAAATGGATATGAGAGAAAAAGAGAATGGATTCATCAACGAATTGGTTTTCAAATAAAAGAAGAGGATAGGGAGAGAAAAGGGGTTTTGATATTGCTCTTTTTCTTCAAATTTGCGGGGAAAACGAACCGAGCGCCCATCGTGTGGTGTTGACCGGTAACAAATGAAAGGATATCGTTGCGCCGGGGAAAGGAAATAAAAGGTGGGGCAGTCACATTGCAAATGGATTCAGGTCGGGTTGTTGAGGTGAAGAGAGAGAAAAAGGCATATGGAGAGGTTTGTGTGAGTGAGGAATGAAGAGGGGAGAGAGATGTTTTCAAAATAAATCGGAGCACGTGGCAACAAAAATTAAACATAACGACGTAATAACAGCAACATTCGTCATCGTAATGCATTAAAACATTGGGATAAAGATTGAATTAAGTATCAATGGCTCTCAATTGTTAGCGGAAAGAGAAGGCGAAAAAGTTCCAAGATTAAATTCAATTTGGAGTTTACATGCAGCAGCCAAATGTTTGCTAAGATATTGTTTTGTTTTTTTAATGTTTTGCACTTTTACTTCAAACAAAATCCCTTAAAAATCCCGAATCGGCTTGGAGGAAGTGCATGTCAGAATGAATTAGTCCAATTAAAAAACCTGCAACCGTCGGTGTATGAGATAATATTCCAATTAAGAGATATAATTGCATCATCAAAAATCACGCAGATAGAAAAAAGACCCTAGAACGGGGGTGGGCAAACTTTTCTGCATGGCAGGCCGCATCAGTGTTTGCGAATTCTTCAGCGGGCCACATTGAAAGATGCCAATGCTTAGGCGGGCCAGATTAGAGTTTAAATCGTAAACTGCTTAGATTCTTAGGCATCATACATAATTGAAAAACAAGCACAAACAAGGATTGTAGGGCTAAATTTTCAAAAATAAAGGTTTTATTGTCATAATTATACCAAAACTAATATGTTAAATTTTACAGATTGATTTTTCACCAAAGCTTCGCGGGCCACGTTAAATGCTCTCGAGGGCCACATATGGCCCGCGGGCCACGGTTTGCCCACCTCTGCCCTAGAACAATGCTTTATGGTACACCGTACATATCATAGACAAGGAAAGATTAATTAACATTAACAATTACTCGGTGTTCTGGAACCGTGACGGCCTCTAAGATGGAGCAGAATAGTGCTATGCAAATAATGTCTTTTGGAAATTTACGAAAAAGAGTCTGTAATCAACTTAATAAAATTGAATCTCCAGATCAACGCAACAAAAAATCTGATGTATTTCTTAAAAGTCCAGGGTGATTTGTTATTATAACAATTGTGTCAGACAAAATACCATAATAACTCATATCGTATGAGAGGGATATACCGGCAAGAGAGAGATAAATAATGACTATGAATTACTTGATTAAAATAGTTTATGTAACAAACATTACTGAAATGTAACTAAAATTAACAGCGTTTGCTTTGTTGCCTCGTTTCGAAACTAGTCCCATTCGCACCATTCGAAAGGCACCAATTAAATAAAATCTTCATTGGATAGCACACGGCTTTTGATGTATTTTTTTTTTTTTTTTTTTTTTTTTAGGGAGCTGATTCCGTTGGGAATGAACCCCTTTTTGATCCAGGATGAAAGCAATTATTGCGCTTCGAAAGATGACGTGGAAACGTGTTAGAGGGAATTCGACAAAATTGAGTTAACGTGAAGAAGAGAATGTAAAGAAAATTAAGATGAAGAGTTATTTGAGAAAAAAACATCATGAAACAGGGAAGTGCAATTTTTGCCACAAGTAACATTATGTAACAGTGGAGGAAGTCATCTGAGGAAGGGGCAAGGCGAGGGAAGTGCAGGTGGGTGGGTGGGGGGAGTTAGGACAGCAGGGAGTGAATGATCTATCTCTGAACGTTTCCTAACGTGGTGGCGCACAGTCGTCATTATCACCGATCACAGAAGGAAAACTGGGAGAACATGAAAGAGCTTTTCCGCGTCGCATCACTTATGGAATAAAAACAAAAATTCAGCCATCGCCAGTCCGCTAGTGTTAAAACCGTAGTACCCGAGATTCGATCCATTTCATCATTACCAGTATGAAAGCCATCATAAACCAGGTAATCTTACTTATTGAGACACAATTAAGTTTGATAATGGACTCTCCTTCGGATTCAGATTATAAATAGAACTGAAAATTTGTTTTGCTGAATTCTCAATGAGATAATCTGCAAGTTGTATACCACACGATGTAAAACTCTTTAAAAGGTCGCGCATAAGGAAGCGTTGAAAACTGTTTTGGAGGATAGAGGTTACTATGGAGTTAATTCACCGATGCCACGACGCAGGTGACGAGTTATAACTGAAGCGCACTCCATTGGGGAGTCACAATTCTCACATCGAACTGAAAAGTTATGCTAAAACAGCGCTCATATAATTAACGAGCATTAGCGATACGTTTTACCATATCAGACGATTCAATCTGCATGAAGTGCGTAAGTAAATTTTTGTATTTATACGTGAGTGCTTAATATAAACGATAGATCGGGAACATTTTATGCGGTACGCGTTGCTATGATGAAAAATCGATTCGAAAAATTCAAAACAGACAATTTCATATTAGTTAATTGAAAGCGTGGTCATAAAACATTGAACGTTGAGATCATTATGTCCAAAATGTATAGAATGGATTTTCACTTACGTTGAGATAATACCGTCTAAAATGTATAGCATGGATTTTCACTTACGCGATGTCATAGAATCTCTGTGTAACTTGTGTTTAAACCCATGAGGTCCGCAAAAGCATTAGCAACTGCTAACGTCACCCGCTTTAGTATTCGTAACTAAACAAAACGTAACAAAAGTTTACCGACCCCCGGTAAAAGCTGTTTATTAATACCTTTATACTATTATAATTAGGTCTCCCTATAGAATCACAGCTCATTTTCTTCAACGTGACGATCAGCCATACTATAAAATTGTATTTGAGTAAAAAGATGTCAAATTAAGAGCATGAATCCAAGTTTCAATGATTAAAAGCGACGTTTTGGCGTTGGAAGATAATGTATTAATTTGAGTAAAAAATCAATAAAAGCCTTAATTGCACAGAGTCCAGTAACAGAAAATTTAAAGCAGCAACAATATAATATTTCGATAAACCTTTATTGACACTGCCGTTTTGAGAGGCAATTAATGGCCTTTTTTGATGCCGACACCGACTTTCAATCAACAATTTAAGCCCTTCACCTACTGTATTTATATATTCTATAGAGAGATTTCAAATTTGTTTTCTCTCTTTTAAAAATTTAAATTTGAATGGCGTCCCCAATCTGGACCCTGATACATGCGAACGAAGCACAGCCGAATCCTTAAAAAAATATTTACAGTCACTCAGACAGTTCGCGGCTCGTTTGCATATCCGTGCGAATATTCCGAGTCGTATAACCGCGGTTATTACGCACGTCCGGGATAAAAAATAATAACGCGACCCTTCGCGTCGGCGCTTTAAGATGCGCGTAAAGACCAGTGTAATGGACGGTGAGGGTGAATTAGGCCAAAGGGAGAGGAGGAGGAGAGGCGACGAGGCGGAGGGTGGGAGATAATGGGAAGGAAGGAGGAAAATGGACGGGGAGGATGAACGAGGGAAACAGAGGAGGCAGAGATGGGAAAAGGGACGGGAAGAATGGGAGAAAGGGCGGGATGAAGCGGAAAAAGGGGCGGTTTGAGGAAGGAAAAGGGGGGAGGGGGTGGGGCGAATGAGGCGTACGTGCCGGCGTAGCAGCATCTGAGTAACGAGACAATGAAAGATTGGGGGGGTAAGAAAAAGAAGGCGGAGGGGAGGTGGGAGGGGATATGAAATAGAAAAAGGGGTGGAGAGAAAGGAGCGAGAGAGGCGGAGAACGGCCTTAAGATTGAGTACGGGGTAGGAAAAAGAAAGGAGGAGGAGGAGGGAAGGGATTTGGATCGACGGAAAACAAGATGCACGTCTTTATTCCGGAGGGATATCAATAACGCGACGGAGAGTCCCATTTTGCACTTGACGCATAGCCATCGCGATATTGATAGTAGCCTTTAAAAAAATAATAATAATACGTGCTAGTGTTCAGCGAGAAGAGAGAGGTACTTTACCGAGAGCGGAAAGGACGGAGGAGAAGCGAAAGGTATTAACGTACGTGTGTACTTAGGGATGTAGAACCGGAGAAGATGACCTAGAAACGGAAAAACGGTCAGGGTAAAAAATAAAGAAAAAACGAGGGGCAGCGAAGGATATTTAGGGGAGAGAGAGAGAGAGAGATAGAGGGGGAGATAAAAGCCGAGATGAATGGAGAATGTGAGACTAGAAACGCAAAAGAAAAACAGAAGGATAAATAAAACGGATCCGTATAACGATAAGAGAGTGCGCGGAAAATGGAACGCGCAGAAGAGAGAGGAGCAATAAGAACGGAGGGAGAAAATGAGAAAGAACGGGAGATAACACGAAGAATTGGAACGGGCGGAGATGAAGAGGAGGAAAGAGAATGGGCGGAGGAAGGGAGGAGATAAGAGCGAGAGAAGACATAGAATAAGAAATGTGACGGTGGAGAATATACTAAGGGATGGTTGATAAGGAGATAGAGGTTTAGAAATAGGAGGAGGTGCGAGGCATGGAGAGAGAGCGAGAGAGAGAGAGCGGGAGGAGAGGATGGGAATTGGGAATCGGATGGGATATAAAGGGAAGAAGGGGGGTGTGCCGGTTCCCTCTTTCGTGGAATGGTCTTGGGTGCGTCGGCGCTCGGCCCACAGCGCGCATGCCCGTCGGAGGAGACCCCTGGACCCGGGAACGAGGGAAAGAGATAGAGAGCGAGAGGGAGAGGGGAGTGGAAGAGAGGGATAGAGGGGCAGGAGGGAGGAGGAGAGGGGAAAAGGGGGCGGGAGAGTGTGAGAGAGAGAGCGAGCGAGAGATAGATAGAGAGAGAGAGAGAGAGAGAAAGAGAGCGCCAGGGGGATGGTGCTTGGCAGTCGAGGGAAGGTTCCGGGGGTGTGATAGCGCACCCTCAACTACACCCAAAACATATCCCGCTCTTTTCTCTCAACTCCTCTCTCTGTTCCTCTCGCCCTCCTACCTTTCTCTCCCACCCTCCACCCCTCTCTATCTACACTCCGCTTGCAGTCTTTCGCACTCGGATTGACTCTTCACCGGAGAAGACAGAGGGGAAGAGAAGAGGTTAACGGCAAAAGCGACCCGCTTCTGTGCTCCGTGTGTTACACCGTCGGTGTCGGCGAAGGAGTGGGCGTGCATAAGGGGGTAAAGATAGAAGCGGAGAAGCCTTTTTCTACGGTGAGGAAGAACAAGAGGAGGCGGCGTGTGAAGCAGGTAGTGGGTAAGGGGGAGGAGGGGAGGTTGCATCGAGGGGAGGGGTGAGGGAGAGTGGGGAGGGTGAGAGGGGGGCGGGTCGTGTCGAGGAACCCTTTCCATCCGGTGTCAACCGGTGAGGATTCGGGCCAACGTCCTCGGACATCGCCCGGTGATCCGCGAGAAGGCGGTTTTTATTTAGATTTCTGGTGCAAAGTGGTTATCTGTCTTATCTCTTGCTCTCTACCAACTTACCCCGATGATGTTGTTTTGGTGTCCAATGGGTTCCTGCGGAGGGTTGCGGTGCGCTCGAGGAGCGACGGGGTGTTGTTCCCTGGGCGGCGGTTTGGTTTGTTTGTTGTGAAAAGCGACGCCGTTCCGCCGGGATGAGATGGGCTCGAGTTGGCGACGATAATAATAATAAAATAAAAGAAGGAAGCGTCCCGTTCCGAGGGGCGTCCTAAAAGAAAGGGGGAGGAAGGAGAAGTTATAAAAAAAAGGGCTGTCCACCTAGGCGTTCGTGATAGGGTGGTTTCCAGGTGGTCGCATCGCAAGCTCGGTGGTTCTTTTTTGCATACGTCGTGGAGGGAACGACGACCTCGTGCATATTTTATTCGAGTAGGTAGGTGTAAACTTCCTCCGACGTTTTCAAGTGTTGTTCTTTTTTATCGACGCTCCACTTTTAATCGTCGTTTTCGAGTGTTAGTTTATGTTCGGCGTGGAAGCCGTTTTCCCTCTAAGTATTGAGCCTGTCGTCGTAAATATTTTGGATCGAAATTTTTAAACGCTTTCGCTTAAGTGTTGTTTGAATATAAGTGTGTCGTTTTTTAACATCTTCTGCGAATATCTTGGAACTGCAACAGTGGTAAAGAAGGAATAAACTTCGTTGCTCAAAGCAATGTGATTTCCCTGCCCATTATCTGTTGGTGACGAGGAATGAAAGTAGCGCCATACTCTTCGCAAGATTAAAATTACTCAGATATGGTTCCACCCTGAATAAATTTCGTTGTTAATCTCCTAAAAGTAGGAATAATATCAAGAACAGTAACAAAAACGTGCTTCGGTAAAAGTGGAACCGATTCCCTGGAAAGGAGTAATTTGATCGAGAAGGCAGTGTGCGTGGCCTTGTGTATGAACGTCACGAATCCGGGACACGGGTCAAGGCAAAAAAAAAAACAAGTTTCCTAGTAACAGCGAGTGAAGGCAAAAGATTCAGGAGATGCTAACTTACTGAAACAAAAGAGGTCTCTAGATTTGAGCATTTATCCATTACAAGAGTCGCCGACACGACCCCACGTGAAAAAAAAACAAAGAAGCAGCTTTCGGGGCACCGGCTGAGTCTCACCTGGACACTCCCCCTACCCTACGTGTCCCAGATGATGCTCAGGACGCGAGTAACCTCGCGTTCCATCGAGGTCGCGCTGCGGGACTATTTCAAACAGTTGTATTTATTGCTGGAGTGAAAAAATTATAAACACGTTCGCTTTTACGCCCATCACCAATTTACGGAATTCGTACCTCACGTGAAGTTTCCGGATTGAAGAATACCCGGACCTGCCAATAGGGAGAGCCAGTTTTCGGATAAATAATCGGAGCAAGTGTAAAATATTCTCTATCCGATAAAAAATACGTCCAGACCGTAATCAAGATAGAGGAGTTCATTTGTATTCGATAGAAGTCTTAGAAAAGAACAGAAAAATCCTCGATCGCCTTCTGGATTATTTATTTAAAATATTAATGCATCCATCCATACGGAGTCCAAAAGGCTTCCGACTATTTCATCAATAAAAAAACAGCGGAAATAACTAAAGACCGGGATTTGCCCGACAGGTTAACTCGTCAAAACGGACCGGATAAAAAAATCTCATTAGTCGGGAAATTTAAGTTGTAACAAGTTGTTCATCGATCGGTGAACGCGCTCTTCGAATTCAATACCGGTCTGATAGCATTCGTCTTTAATTTTTGCTTCGGGTGATGGATATCGACAGGAAGGCGTACGGTGATCAAACACCGTTTCTCGCATTTTTTTTCATTCAAACCACAAACCTAAAATACGCCTGTCGAGCCAAATAAAGCGATAACCTCTTGGAAAATATACAACCACCCATCGTCTTAAGGTTATCGTCCTCTCCAAAGGTCGGCATATAAAAAATAGACTTTTTTCCTGGGACTTGATTCCGGAAGATCCACCCAAAAAAAAAAGAAGAGACCGGAAGAAAAAGTCCCGACACGAAAAAACATTTGAAGAAACGAAGAGGAATCGGTTTATTCTTGGAAATAATCACGGATCAAGACTCGGAACGAGGTAAAAAAAATTGGACGGTCCCTAAAACGGGAGGGGAAAAAACGAGAAAATCGCCCGGCGGTCACCACTCGTTGAACCCGGTTCAAGAGAGAGGAAAGAGATAAGGGGCATGACTCTCGGATAATCGTCCCTTTTTCCCTTGATTAATGCACGTTAGAGACTCTCCCGGAGTTTAAGTTTAGGACCACCTCGCGAAGAGAGTAAAAAAGAAAGACCACGCCCACTCGAGAACCGAGCGAACAGAATATTTTCTCTCTCTCTCTCCCGAATTCCGTTCGACTCTTACGTGAAAGGAAACGAGAGTAGCGCCGGGAAAGAGAGTGAGAGAGAGAGAAGGGAGGAGGACGGAGGAAGACAATCCGAGGGAAAGGTGAAGAGAGCAGCGTAACCCGGGGAGGCCGTAACGTAGCAACGGATGGACATCCTGTTTGCGTGTCGAGTGCACGCGTACCTAGACGGTCGAGGTAGAGAGAGAGAGGGAGGTTAAGGAGGAAGGGGAGGTGATCGAAAGGGAGGGGAGGGGAGGGAAGTGGTGGGGAGGGAGGAAGGAGTGGTAGAGGACGTCGGATCCGTAGCGGGATGCCGCCGAAAGAGAGGCAAGTACATTTGATGTGTTGTGGATGGAGTGATGATGTAGCAATAATGCATGTGACGGGTTGCAGCGCGACCTAAAGTGAATGAAGGGTGAAAGATGAAAGAGGAGGCTTTGAGTGGATGGGAAAGGTGTGAAAAGGGTGAAAACGGAGAGTTTATATCTGCATGCAAGTGGGTATGTGCGCGCTGAGCATGTTTGTGTGTGAGCCAACGTTGTGTAAATGTTGAAGGGAGATTGGGATGCGTGGCGCTTCTTGCAGTGAGCAAAGGTTATTTTCTTTGAGGAAAAGGTTATTTTTCAATGCGTCCGGTTAATGATAATGAACCGTGGCTAACTGAAAGACTAAATAAAGGGCAGTGACGGGGGAGAATTTACTGTACTCCACGAGGAAAAAGCGGAAATTTACGTCACAGGTTGTGATTTATTTATAATGCACATATCTAAGAATGGCGCTTTGTCGGTGAAATTTATGAGGCAAAATGGCACTCAATCGAGTCCATTGGAATACATCAATCCTTTCAAGAATTACGCTAGCGAGGTAAAAAAAACGAGAAAATATTGTGATGGTATTGATGCTTTGACTTAAAAAATCGGAACGGCATACATTGTACAAACTTTCTCATATACTAATGCGTCGTTTAGTTATCTTTAGAAAATGAAAATAGTATCAGCCGGTTCTTAGAAAAACCAATTTTGTTCCAGTTGCCATTCAATGAGAAAAATGAAATATGTAGTATTATTGCAGACGTATACTCAAGTAACGGTACGAAATTTGATCAAAATCGTTAGAGCCGTTTTTGAGAAAATCAAATTGTTCTTAAAAATGCGTAGAATAAACTTTCCTTAATTATTGAGCAATGTCAACCATTTCTTCATAGCCTTTGCTCAGTATGATAAAATGCTTAAGTACGAGATTTCATTCATTTTCGCTACACCGTTTAGGCTCTAGATCCAGTAACAAACAGACGGCATTGCGAAAACCACTTTTTCGGACTCATGTCAGCTACACCTAAAACGTATATTTCCGTAAAAATCTCGAGATCGAATTTTTTTGCGATTACAATACTTTCTCAATATACTTCGTATATGAGAAAGTAAAAAGCGAAATCCGAGTCATTGTTAACACATTATCGGTAATATATAAAAGTCTTATTCTGTCCATTTGTCCCTTTGTTACTCCCTCTGTCACGCTCCGAAACAGAAATATACCTGGCATGAGGGGACAAAGGTCAGCTTTTGAAGCACAATAGATGCTCGCGGCGATGGTTTCTAACCTTCGATCGGATCGACCCTCTCAGCAGGAGGTATGATTTCAGGTCAAAGAAGACTACCTCAATTTTATTTCAGAGTAATCGATCATCCCCGTCATTTCTGACGGGCACTTACACTAGTTTGTAATAAAGCGGAAATTGACTCATTTCAACACGCAATAAGGCCAGAAACCATGGAAATATTAATCTAAATAGGTAGTAAAAGTCCTCTCTTCCTTTTTCCCCCTCCATAACCTAACTTCCCATGCAAGAATTGAGTTAGTTCACTCTCGAATATCAAACGCATTTATTCCGAAGGAGAAACGTCAGGGTTGATTTTTTTTTCTCGAGCGAGCGAAACGCCCACTCAATGCTTAAAAGACAACATCCTCCAAAACATTTTACGGACATCGCTTGATATATTGTATCCGAAAAGAGAAACGATTTTTCTCTCTCTCTCTTCGCTTTCGATGCGAGCTTTTTTTGTGTCGTAACCTTCAAAAAAGGAGCGTATAAGTCGCGGGGGGCGATACATCAGGGCGTCTGTCTCGCGCAGAAGACACAAATCGTCGCAACCAAGCTATGATATTTCAAAAAACATTATGGTAACGAGGCAGAAGAAAGGTGTTCGCGCCAAGATAACAGAAAAAGAAGGAAGTGGGAAAAGGGGCGTGGAAAATAAAAACAACTGTGAGAGAGAGAAAGAGGAATAAAATAACAGAGCCGAACTAACAAACACACAAAGAAATAAGATCGTAGCGAGTTTCAGGTGGGCAGGCTGAGAAGAGACATGAGCACGAAGGAGTGTGTGGGACTGAAGTGGTAGAAAGAGAGTGGAACTGAAGGAGACGGGGAGAGAAGGTGATGGGGAAGGGGAATGGGAAATGTTTCTTGAAAGTGAGGGATAGGAGGAGTGGAAGTTTTGAGGGTCAGCGGTAAGAAAGGGAAGGAGAGACGTACGCATGATACTTATACGGTGTAGGATAATGACGGGAGTGAGAAGAGGGGGACGTAATGTGGAAGGCGGAAAGGAGGGCGCGGAGGTGGGTTTACACGGAGGGGAGAGGAACAGTAAAAATAAAAGGGAAATGGGAGAGATGGAGAAGAGTTTTCGAAAGCAAAGGAGATTATTATGACAGCGGACGAGGGAACTAAAAAGAGAGGAAAAATATCATGGTTATCGCCGAGAATCTAACCCGGGACTTCGAATTGCCGATCCAAACTCAATGAAAACAGTATTTTTTCGTGAAAAGCAACAAATTCGGAAATATTACCTTGATCAATGAGAAAAACCAATGCACAGTAGCGGATCCAAGGGGGGAAGGGGGAGGGAGGGGGCGATCGCTCCCTCCTTGGATAACCCCATTGCACTCCACTGAGTGCTTTCTTAAATTCATTCCGCGTAAAAATCCTAAATTATATGCCGCAGATTAGGTCTGTATAGCAACGGAAAGAAGGATTCTTATAGAGGTAGGGATTTTCAAAATATAGGGCAGTTGGCAGGCGCGGATTCGATAGGTGGAGGGGCGATCGCCCCCTCCCCCTTGAGAAGTTTCTGGATCCGCCCCTGCCAATGCATGTATACTATTTCTTTTCAACAAGTTGGAGTATCAACTACACAAGTTATAAATATATTCATACTAGTTTATAACAAATAGAATTAAAATTCAACCAATAAACGTTTCAACTAGTAAATGTGTTATAAAACACTGCTTGGAAATGAGGACAGAAATCGAGACGCAAAAATACCGATAAGTAATCGCACTAAGAAAAATTATGAAACGAGATAAAAATCAATAAACAAGCTGATCGGCACAAGATCAGCACATTCCTACCGAATAAATCAAAAAGGCTGGTAGCTTAAGGTATATAAAGGCAATCTCATTTTGCATGAGTTTTCTGGTGAGGAACGCGTAGCATTAAGTGGTAAAAATTACCCCAATAAACGTCATCGCCGAGGCAAAGACTAGGAATTTATCTTACTTTGTCTCAAATAATTGGGATATCTAAACTTTAATGTCCAGCCTGTGAAAGAAAGTGGATGAGAAATGCATGACTAAGGGAAGGAGAAACGTAGGGAGGGAGAAGAGAGGGGGAAAGAGAAGTGTGTGCCTTGGAGAGAGAGAGAGAGCAGTTGGCCGGGACGAAGGGAGAGACAAAAGCGGACAGGAGAGAGAGAGAGAAGGGAGAGGGAAGAGCGAGAGAATGTGTTGGGGAGAGAATGGGAGGGGGAAGTGGGTGAAGGATACGCCGCCGGTAAGGGAGAGGAAGGAGAATAAAGAGAGGAAGGAAGGGGAGGGGGATCTGAGGTGGAGAGAATGGTGGATGATGGATCGCGTTCGGTGGCGATGGGTCTGGTCGAGGGGGACAATGACAAAGTGCACGTCGAGCGGTAGAGATCAACAGGAGAGAGGGAGGAGGGTGGAGAAAGAGAGGAGGGTGTATAAATGGAGAGGGAGGGTGGAGTAAGGGAGCGGAGAGAGAGAAAGGGAGAGTGTGTGTGTTTGAGGGTAATGGTTACCGGCTGAGAGAAGAAAAGGGAGAGATGAAGAGGTAAAGAGAGAGTTAGGAGACGAAGAAAGTCAAGGAATGAGTATGAGAGCAGCGAGAAGGATGTCAGCCCAAATAAAATATAGGAGCCGAAGAAGGCGTGTGTGAGAGAGAGAGAGAGAGAGAGAGAGAGAGAGAGAGAGAGAGAAAGTGAGACAGACACCTTTGGATTTTTTTTTCCAAAGGAAAGTCGGAGAAAAAACTGATAAAAAAACAGGAGAGGAATTTTAATTTCGAATCGTTCAGATAGGGAGAAATTGAGTGCCACAGACTAAAACGGAAACGATTTTAATAAATTCGCACTCATTTTTTTAACTCGGGGACTTCATGGAATTAACGGTGACGTCCTACGATGTTTAAATTGAAAGAAATGTGGTGGGAATTTAGATTTACTCGAGGAAATTATCACATTTGACGATGACGGCCTCCGTGTTTGCGGAACATGATAGAAATCGTTCATATAAATATTACGTCAGATTTATAGTTTCCCCTTTTGTTTTGGCATTGAAATTTGCTTACAAAATATGTAAATTTAATTATAGAAAAATTCATTGTAAGAGCGTTTTTTTAAATAAAATTTAAACGCTTTTACAAAACAAAATCATCGCACACTTGAGAAAAAAGTTGTCACTGAAAGCGAAATAAATAACCAAATCCGTGATTGCGAGATCGCTAGGAAGTTTAAATTGCCTAACTTATGGAATATATCGGCCGCAGTACTTAGGCTAAAATCACAAAATGTGCCATGACATTTGCAATCAAAGGCTGTTCCCATTCCACTTATCTTCCATGCGTCGAACTAATTCCGTGACTTTTATTAACTTTTTTTTTATACAACTCGATAAAGGATATAATTTAGCTGTTTCCCCGAGAGATGAATTCAAAAGTCACATAAATTTATACGTCTTACAAAATTACGCAAGATAACGATGTCTCTTTCAAAATAAAATCCATCCGGAATGATATTCAGCGAGAAAAATCATATAACTCGTCGGATAGACCTTCTGAAAAGCATTATTGTTAAATGAAATTATGATAATCCACTTGGCGAATCATGTAAATCACATTTGATCTCCCTGCATTCAACTTGATCCCCTTTCTCCCTCACTCCAAACTCCCACCCTTCCTCCTTTCGCCTATCTCCATCGCGCTGTCCAAAGCCCGTTCCCCCTTCCTTCCTTCCTTCCGCCACTCCCTCCCTTCAGCAACTCCAATTCGCTCCCTCTCTTTCACTCCCTTCCCCCCCGCTTCATCCACTACCCGCCACACTCTGCCCCCATGTCCTGTCACCGTCATCGCCATCAAACGAACCCCTTGATTAAAATAAAGCCTAATTTTTTTATGCTAAGAGTGAACGCTGCGATAGCCTCTTGCTCGAGAATTTGAAAAAAATGAAGCCTCTTTTCAGATACAATATTCAAAAGAGAGCTGCGTGACAAGGGTCGACATTGTTTTTTCGAAATAAAATACTCCGTCAAAATTACTTGTAGGGATGATCTTTTTAGATCGTAGTCTCGATGAGTTGGAATATGATTTCGGATGGAAAAAATAAGCTTCCATCGGAAAATTATATTACTATTACTCCTGCAAAAAATCCCATCGAAAAAAGCTATGGGGAATATTTTTACGATTCAAAGAGTCGAATAAGTGTGTTAAAATAAGGTAATATTCCTAATAATTGTGTATATTTATATGTAAAAATAGATTCATTTCTCAATTATATACCTACCCAAGACATTTCAAAGAGGATTGCAAAGAATGTGAACTTTGAACTTTTCAATGCCACTCAAGTAGGCCTTCAATTTCTCCTTTCTCACTTATTTTAAAATGTAAAGAAAACAACGATAACGTACATCCACCGAGCTCTTTTCAGAGGAATTTAAGCGAATTAAAGGAGACTAAAGTGATAAATACAGAAAAGCAGCGTTCCGTTAAAAACTCTGCCCATTTGTCATTTTAACCACGCACGTGACAAACGTCAGGCTAAAAATCCCCATTACCCACCTCAACCTACTCGTATACATACTAGTTTGAATAGTTTCTTTACCTGATGATGACGAAATCGAAATCGAAACAAGTCGTTTTTTGGTAATTAGTGCAGAATCCCCAAAAAATGGAATTCGACCGGGTATATTCCCTTCAAATTTCCTAATATTGAATTCCACCGCAAGAAAGCTTCTGTAAATTTTAAAGGCGAAACGATTAATTCCAAGCTACGTGACAATATCCGAATAACCATTCGTGTAAGCTGATTCCGCATACTTGACCATCCTCAAAGTACGTTACGTAAAAAATGTACGTAACAACACTACGCAAACTTATAGACACAACTCAATGATGGAACATTTTAGGCACCATTGATTGGCTCCTCTTAACTAGACAACCGGAATGATTTGTTGTCACTCCGCCCTTTACTTCTCCCTTGGAAATTCCTATCGCCGTGGCGAGCGAAGGAAGCGTATCGGTTTCCACTCTTGCGCGCCGGACGGCGAGGAAGGCAAATCGAGCGACCGGGATACCATCAGGGCTGGGAACACTTCAGAGAGGTCTTTCGACACCACGGAGACAACACGTCATCGAGTTGACACATGCCATCCATTCCAATGGATGTCAAACGAGAAAACACGAACACATGCGCTCCAGAAACGTATTCGTTTCTGCGTTTATCTATGTTTCACTTCTCCTGTAGACTCGTTCAATTTTACGCCCCACGTTTCGTTCCGAACGAACGAACGAAAACAGCAAACCGATGTGTCGACGTCGCCCAAATAAATCGAAACGAAAACTCCTCCTCCTTCCGATTTAAATAATCAGTAAACTGATTATTAATTAACAATCATAACAGACCATAAATTACTCTTCCGGAGTTACGAAAAAATAATGTTCTAACGGCGTTAATCGTGTAAGGCAAAAATTAGTCTCGAGAAAGGCGATTAACTTCAGATAGCGTTCGTAAACAAAACCCTTAAACTACAAAAGCTTTAACGCCATAAGTTTAAAATGACCCGCGTGTTTGCCATCGCTTAGTCCTTACTTAGCGCTCAACACTTTAGCATATAAATGGAACATTTTCCATAAAGGAACAAGGCGCGAGAATAAAATGAATAAAAGCCGTTGTTTAGTTTTGTACGGACAAGGGCAATTAAAACTTCGAAGAGGCTTCGGAAAATATTATAACCGAAACGCTTCAACGTCCTTCAAAAACTATCGGATTCGACCTTGTGCCTTTCTCGGTTCTTTTTTTCGCTCTTCTTCTCTCCCGCGACGTCGACTATTCCGAGAGCGGCACAAAGTTCCTTTGATTGCTGGAATAAAGCATTCGAATTGTGTCTCCGCCTGAACATATCCAGCGATGCGGATTCGCGCAGTGTATGGAGGCGGAGGAGCGTTCAATAGGACGAAGGAAGAGAGAGGAATGAAAAGGAGAAAGGGATGGAGAGACAGAAGAGAGAGAGAGAGATAAGCGAGCGAAGCGCGATTAGAGGATTAACATTATTAATTGGAGCACAGAAGAGACTAAATCCGATCAGACACTTAGTTAATTTCCGGAAAGTTTAAAAGCGAAAACTTTATGAACTTAATAATTTGTCAGGCGTGTTGAATTTAATCTCGTTTTTTTTATTAAACAACCTCCCGAGCGATTAAGCAAGTTATCCATTCAATTAAGAATTTTGAAATTCTAATCGCGCATTTCTCTCTCCCTCTTTCTTGTCTCCCGGTTGGTTTTTTTTTTGGCCATGTTTCATAGAGCGGATAACGGTTTCTTGATGCGATAAAAACGTTTCTAACTCAACCGAAATGGTCGGCTCAAATCGGCTAAAAAGAAAAAGTACTGGGTTGAAGTTTTTGCAGTGAGATAATTCCACTTTCACTGTACTATTTCACCTCCTGGCCAAAATAAAACAAGTCGTATTTGCAGAATTTTCTTCGTTACCCACTGTCGAAAACAGGGACAATCTTTAATCGCTGATTGTTCTTCGTAATTTATGAGTCATTCTTTATACAATTTAACACCCGATTTACATGAGTCCTCGAGACCGAGTTTATTCCGTTTAATCAGATCATCCGGTTGATCGATATGTCATACATAATATTATACACACAGGCGAAAAAATAAGTGAAGTCAAGAAAATAAAGGAAACGTTTAAGAGAAATTCTAATTTAATATTATTGTATCAGTTAAGTTAACAGAGTCAAGTAATATTGAACTACGGGCTAAGTACTCATCAGTCATAGAGAAAGCAAATATCGTACATACTTGTACGTTTTAATAACTCAGATAATCCGAAATCCGATTAATCGAGAGTTTACTGTATTTTATTTAAAATATTTTGAAGTGCAATACGAAATGAATATGCACTGGAGCCTCTGTAATTCGAATTTTAAGAGACAGCAATTTGGCATTGGATAAATCACATTAAAAACTATAAATACTAACTATAAAAAATTAACTTCGAGTATTCCGAAGTTGGACTTTTAGATTTTCGACTAATAAATGACCCGATTATTGAAACAATCCTGTTAACGCAAAATAAATTTAGAAAACTTCACGAAACTTCGCTCTAATATTACTTTTCATACGAACAAAACGTTCGAGTTATCATTTGAATTTTCCAGACAAAGATAAAAAAGTAGGAGTGGAATATTGAACGTGGGCGTTTGCGTGGAGAGCAATGATAACAATGCAAAACAGACGAAGCCGTTAACGCCGACTAGGGCTTCTTTTGTTTCAGCTATGGAAAATGAAACCAACGCAAGGTCCGGTTATAGCCACTTCTCCCTGAAAGCGTGCATAATAATAACTTTCTTGTTGGTAGCCCAGACTCATTCTTCAGCAAAAGCAAACCATGAGGATCCTAGATGAAGTTTACGAATGAGCAGTCATTGAGACTCATGGTAAAAATCAACGGAAGTTATTGGTATAAGCGGAAGGTCAACTTTAAGTATAGGCAGGGATAATCCTTCGGAGAACGTTCAATTACATACGTGCTTATTACATATATTTGAATTTAATGTTAAGAAAAAGGTCGAACAAAGTTTAGATTTCGCGAACGATCGAGGGCTTTACCTTGACCAATTTGATTGAAATTACGAGTTCCTATCCCTTACTTTACACCATTCATGCCATTCACTTCCTAAATTCGTTTAATAATATATAAATATAACATACATTATTAGCCTATTTTCGTCGGTAATCATCGTGGCCACCTATGAGTGAAAGGGAAAACTATCGTATCATCGATCTTCTTCCCTTTTTTGGCGCTTCCTGATGTAATTAACAGACGAAATTTTGCAAATGTATATATTCAGGGATGGTAAAAATTACAAAAATTGGCTTTCTTTTTATAGCATGCGCGCCTATATCTGCAATCGAATAAATTGTATTTTTTTAGTATGAAACAATATTTACGGGAAGTGCGAATGGAGATGCTAATGCAACTGTTGAGTTTGAATAATTATGGACGTCCATATTGATAATAAGATAACGGGCGACGAATTTACTAAGATTAATTACTTACACGCAATTTAATAGAGAAATTATGCATATTCGTTTAAATAAAAAGCAGAAGAAAGGTTAAGCGAACCTCCAGGTGTGGTTGGGTACAGCAAAAGACCCAGGGGCGGAGTCCCTTGAGTATACTCAAGTTGGAATTTGAGAAACAAACCATACACTAGTGAGCTGCGATTCGTTTACTTAATTCGTTTGTGGTGCCGGAGATTCCATTAACTAATTGCTATCATTTATGAATATTTACATTTAACTCCCAAGCATCTGGCATTTTCTACAAAAAGATAAAAATATCATCTTAGTGAGATATGCAACTGAGCAAGGTGAAAATATAGGAAAGAACGATTGAACAAAATGTTTCTTTTGTTATAATGTAACTTCCGGCATACTTTTGAGTCTTGTGATTCTTACTTTAAAAAATATAAGCCCACGCAAAACAATTTAAATTTAGATCGAGATATTTCTATTGTTTAATTTACTGCAGAAAACTGATGTTTTCCGTAATATAAGACCATTATAAAATGAAAAAATGTATTGATTTAAAATCAGAGACGCCCAGAATTCTTATAATAAAATTTTGAAATATTGGACAAGAGCCACGAGACAGGAATTACCTATTACGATAATATATTAAAGAAATTACACTAAATAGTTTAAAATTCCGTTTTGCGAACTTCAGCATGCGAAGGTCCTAAAAATCAATAGAAAAGTAATGAAAATAAAAAATAAGTAAATTCAGTTTATGCTTATTTTAATATTTCATAACATTTAATAATATCAGGATTATTTGCCTGACTAATTTTAAAGCTGTATCTCATTTCTAAGCAGCGCAAAAATGCAATTACAATGCATATTTCATTGATTTCCGTGTAAGGTTTACGAGGAAAAATCCGCAAGTGCGATAAGACTGACTTATTGAGAAACTCAAAAAACACTATCTTGAGCAGGTAACTTTTAAAGTGCCGTTAAGTCTTTTTATCACGAAGTGTTTTTGAGGAACTCTAAATCGGAAAAATTAAATTATGACATCTATCATTATAACAAGATCAGCACTTTATATAGTGATTTCGCAATATTTTGTTAAAAATCATCAGTAAAGGAAAACGTAAGCGGATAAATAAATATAAATAACCAGTCAAGTTTAATTAACAAGTATACTTCGGTAACATGGAATCTTTAAATATTTTAAATGTTTTTTAAACTTGACATAGAACAAATTTTAATTTTTTGCGAATGTATATGCATAACAAAGAGCGAGTTAATACGCGTTATATCCAGTTCTTTTAATTTCTTCTCTTTAAATGATAAAAAAAGTATAAAAGACGCTACGAATAACGAACTGCGGCTCCCGCAACGCTCTGCGCGAAGGCAGTTTTCTTAATCCTTAGAACAAAGGATTTTTAACACCGCCCTTTTGATTCTCGCACAGAAAATAATTTTATTCCCATACAAAAAATCTCCCGAAGGAGGGGCGTCGTTACAGGAATAGTCTTAAGAGTTCTTCACTTCCAAAAATACAAAACAATAATCCGAGACCAACTTTTCTTCCCAGTGGCAGTGCTCCGAAATTCTCAATACGCGCAATACGAAATTTTTGATTTTTAAGGAGGACGCTTTCCATTTTATTCTTCTTAAACAAAAGACGTCAAGAGAACGTCTTCTCATTACGCTGCCGTTCGCCCAACACCTCCACCTCACCAACACCTTTTTTATCTTCACCATCTCTTTATTCGGATTACTTGCCCTCTCCACCCCCTCCCCCTTCCCTAACACTTCCCTCCCTCCTTTTCCATCTGCCCATAAAAACCTCTTTAATCACTCACTCGTTCCTCCGTGACAACGGTTAGATACACCCGTTGCTGGAACACTACGACGATTAAAGTACAAGGAGAATGGAGTCGTAACGTTTCTCGTGAGTTATCTTCATAAACATGTACATTTAATTAATTTTCTACGACAGAATAGACGTCGCGTTATCATACGAAGAAGTCCCATGGTACTACTCTCGTCCTTCTTAGTAGAAGGAAGGGTTTTTAGCAACTATGCCTCCAAATGTTAGGGTCGCGGGTTCAACTCTGGTTGATGGTGCGGATATACGTACGTGATTGTCTTTGTTACTGCTTAAAACCTCTTTGAGAAATGTAAAGAGCCAATGAAAATTAATACACAATCTTCACATCATATAATTTCCTGCTACAAAATATTAAGATTTATTTTCCACAAACGCCCTCAGCTTATATCAATCTCATTAATTTTATTTAACTTAGTGCTGGTAGAAAGATGAATAAATTTTCTGCCTCTAAATACTTGGATTATGGGTTAAATTTCTATGAGAGCCTTTGTTACTCGCCATAAGCTGGTTTTTAAGGTCGTGAAGCCCTAAGGTAGGGGTGGAAAACCTAAGGCCCGCGGGCTAGATGCGGATCACGAGTGCATTTTGTGTGGCCCTCGAAGATGTGATGAAAAAGTGACTCGTGAAATCTAACACACAAATTCATATTCTTTAAGTCAAATTATAATAATTGTGTATAGTGATATTATAGTGAAATTTCAACCATAAAAATCTCATTTAGAATGATTTTTATTTATATGAAACCCCAGTAATACTAGGTAACTTCCGATTTAAACTCTAATCCTGCCCGCCAAAGCGTTGGAAAATTCCAATGCGGCCCCTGAAGGATACACTGCCGCCAGTGCGGCTCGCTATGTAGAAAAGGTTCCCCATCCTTACTCTAAGGACACCCGAAAAAGTCAACGGAAAATACTTACTCGTCTCTCCATCCATCAACCACTTTACATTTATCTTTTCACATATTCTCCAACTTTTCCCCTGGAATTGACCTATTCTGAAGCATGATATCTTGGACGTGACAAATTACGAGTAAGAAAAACCGTTTCAATACTGATTTTCAGCGCATTCTTTTGCGCACACTCGACCGTAAAATAAATAAATGTGATCAATGCGATCTCGTCGAACAAGTGGCGAAAATTTTTAAAAACTAGCAATATACAAATATGATAAACAGACATAGCTGACATACCAAAATCTGAGACTGTCCAGGCAAAGCACAGAGACGCATGGCCATACCATCCTGTCCTATTCTATCCCTAATTTATGCTTCTCTCTCCCATTCTTGCCCCCTCGTCCACCATCTCTCTATCTCTACTTTGCTCTCTAATTCTTACATTCTCGTCCATTCTCATTCTTCCGCCGCCCCTTACTGCCTCTGTATACATCTCCACATTGTGTGCCCTCCTTTCCTTCGCCCTCTTTCCCTCGCCCTCCACCACCTCCCTCGCAATTTATTTATCGTTACGCTTTCCCTCGCTTTTTTCCGCCTCGAGTGATAATGCCTCCTCACAACGCCTTTCGCTCCACCGCACACTTCTTCGCGTCTATTCCGATGAGGATGGATTGCGCAATACAACCCCATCACCCGGACGACGCTCTAAAACCAATCAATTTCCCTCCCCTTTTCTCCCTGCCTCTCTCTTGCACTTGTTTTTTTTTCATCGTAATCGCGCGCAACAGCGCCCGATCACCTTATAGTTTCTCACATCCGTTCTTTCTCTCGGTTTTTTCTCTTTTCCTCTCTCTCTCTTTGTCGTCTCCTTCGATGGCGAAAATCCCTCGACTATGAAAGTTCCAATTACAGTAAAACGTAACACTCCTCCGTAGCTTTCGTCTTGGCCCTTCTCGCCAAATCTCCTTCACCTACCCTATGGCAAACGACTCATCTTCATTGGATTCCCTTCATCCCTCTTTTAACTACCGTTTGACGACCGCTCTCCAGAACTACTCCACTTTCATTAAAAAGCATTAAGACTCAACCCCTTTCCGTTCTCCTTAAAAGAGACCTTTCGACGGCGATCGCTGAGTAGATGCAAAACCTTCTCCGCGCATTAACTACTTATTTCGCTGAGAAACTAGAGGGCGATCGCTTTAAGCGATAACCCTTAATTCTAATAAAAAGTTTTGGTAGGAAAGAAAAGGGAAGCGCGAAAATTGGCAGCGACGTACGCAGTTGTATGGAGAATACTGCCAACAATACAAATCAATCGATTTTTTTTTGCAATAACTCGATTAAAATAAACACTACAAGTTAATATTATCAATAGTATCTCACCTTAAAATTATCAACCAGAATGACTTTACTCTCTCTAACCCTCCCCTCCACCCACTTCACACACGATCCATGTTTCCATGGCGGCCAACAATCCACTTACTCACACGCATTGTTGTGTCATGTATAAGTGGCGTCGGACAACTTAAGACGGTATGCCGGAAGGGGAAAGAAGGAACCGCGTTTCGTTTAAAAGGCACGGCTACGGTTAAAACGGCTTCGTAACTTGAGGCGCGTATCACAAAGCAGTGATCTTTTCTAAGCACTACTCGTACTATAGTTTGGAAACCCGAGAAAATCCCTCCCTAATTTTCCCGCGGGATACTCTCGCCCCTTTTCTCTCCATCCATCTTATCCCTTCTCTCTCCACCTCTCTACCTCCCTCTCCCTCAACTTTTTAGTACTCTTGACTCAAACCATCATCCCAAAACCCTCTTCCACGATCTGCCTTTTCTCGAAAATTTCTACCTTCGCCCCCTCCCCCCTTCCTCACACCTCGCCTTCCCTCCCATAATTCCCAGTCGCCTTCAACTCTCTCTCTCGCAAATCCCCACCTCTCTCTCTACCTCCTCCCTCCATTTTCTCTATTATGCCTTGCTCACAAACACTACATCCCCCTTTCTTTTGTTCTCCTCGCCGTCCCGTTATCCCTTTCTCTCTCACTCTCTTACTCTCGCCTTCTCCCTTGCATCCCTCATTACTCTCCACTCCATGACACCATATCTCTCCCCTCCCCCCTCATTCATCCTTCTCATACCCCGCCTAACATCCTTTATTACGGACGGGAAAAAATTCTTGAAAGCAGGAGAAAATTTAAGCCTTCACCGAGAATCAAACCTGGGTCTTCCACTTGTCTGACTGATAATTCTACCATTAATACCTCATTCTGAAACAAGTATTATTCTGCCTAGATGATTGGGAGGTAAAATATCCGCCGGGCAATTTGAAGACCCGGGTTCGAATCTCGATCAAGGTGGAATTTTTATCCTGCTCTCCAGAAATTCTTCTAGTTAAAGGTTAAATGTAAGAAGGGACTATACAGTCGTTTGTGCCTTTGTCGAGTCCAGTATATGTCAGCGTACACAGAATTTAACGTCAACAATTTCCTTTGTGTTTATCCTCCATTCCTCCCTTCCTTTATTCGTACCTTTTACTCTGCGTTTCACTGTCTCTCCCTTCTCCCCACATTTCCTCCGGTTACCTCCTTCTGCTCCTTTTCTTGCTTCCGATTATTTCTCATTCTCTTTCTCTCTTCATTCTATCCCACTCCCACTTTTAAATCCACTTTTCACCACGTCCCCTGGGATCCTCTCACTTCCTCCCACTCTCCACATCGCCTCTCACCGCCATCCAATCACCACCGACTCTCACTGTCTTATTCTCTTTTCCATCCACGTTCTCTCCCTCTCTCTCTCTCTCTCTCTCTTTCTCCCCTACCCTCTCTCCCCCCTCTCTCTCTCTCTCTCTTCTACTCAGTTCCTGTTATCCCTCCCTCCTCACCTCTATCTCTCTGGGTTTGTCTCACTCCCTTTCAAAATCCTCGCTCCCTAACTCCCTCTGCTCTTCGCCGATGCTCAGGCGAAAATCAATAGAATATATTTACTTCCGGACTCCGCTCTTAATAGCAGGATTCCAGCGAATGGACAATGCGCCAAAACTCATTCTGCAGCTATAATTACCACGCAAGTGTGCACTCACCCATATACTACTAGTGTATCTCTCCCTCATCTCAATGTCATCAATAAAATCTTCATCTTGTATCATGCCATTACACTAAAGATTGGAATCAAAGAGAGTCGCCGATACATACATATATATCGCCAGCAACAAAAGAGACTTTCGAGGGTGGTGTTATTCTTAACAAAAAACTCAAAATATCCTAAGTTACGACTCTGGAGAAGTAGATAATAAACTACACCCATCTCTCGCTTTGCAATGTGTGTGTGTTTGTCGAAAAGAGCGTGTAAGGCTAAACCGCGCAAAGCGTGGTAAGTTTCTCCAAAGAAATGCACAAGGTTACATTTGAAAACCATCTTAAGCTCCACATGCTATAATTTAGTTTCACTGTAATCAACAGCGCTTCCTTTATCCTATCTTATAAACTCAAGAGTCTATATGAAACCTTTTATTCTTTTTAATACTGCAATACAGTTTCAAAACCGTTCTAGAGCAAAATTTATGATAGTGCAATTCGAGGTAATTATTTCAAATATACCGTGCTAAAGATAAATGCTCAAATTCGAGGGTTTAGCGTATAAGCATAAAATTACACAAACCTATCCGTAAATGCACCCCTAATTAAAGTTTTCACTTTTGTATTGTCTTACATTTTTAGTAAAAACAAAAAAAAATAAACGTCGAGTAAAATATTTTATTTTAGTTCGATTTAGCATAAATTCTCTTCCCCGATGATTTAAATTTATTTTTTCTTACCCTAAGTTAATTTAAACAGGAGAGAAAGTGCTTACTATGCCCGAAAGATGCTGCGTTTACACTCCTTTCGAAAAGGGTGAAGTATCTTTGGAGAGCAATAGAAAAATAATGGTTCCAATGCGCAAAGGTTTAAGAGTGAGTCACAAATCTGCGGAGTGTGACGGTACAAGGTCTCGGTGTTAATTGATGGCGCGGTAGAGTTCTGGAGTGAGAAATGATCTCCTGGACCGCAGTTGCTCCAGGTCACGCAGAGATGGAAATTGCATTTTAGGTGTGATCGAAGTGGCGAGGCAGATTCACTCGGCACGCCACGTTAATGAAAGCCATCTCAATCATCTCTTTTTAGCGGCAAAAATTCTATTAAAAGTAATCGAGATTAATTAATAACTGTCTCAGGCGTTACTTCGTGGAAGTTTTTGATATAATTCATAATGAAACACACTAAGCACCAGGTGATGCCGTATCACGGTGAAACCGGTAGCGAGTAAAATATTATATATACATGTCTTGTCGAAAAGTACTGTGTTTCAATATGAATAATGATTAATTAAATGAATTCGAGAACAAGGGTGTCCATAAATGTTACCTTCTTTCGACTACATCGATAAGTTTGCAATAGGTGTACCAGTTTCGATAAATGTACCCTTCCGTACTATTCTTGCTATGAAGACTTATTCGCTGTTGGCATCGCTTTGATCTCGACCGATACACGTGCACCCCATGCAGGGCCGCCCCTTATAGAGGTGAGGGATCCAGGGCAAATCGACCCATACGGGGCCCCGTTAATATTAACCACAAAATTAAATTTATACTTTCCATGCGGTGATATCAAAGCGCAGGGTCGTATTAACCTAGAGACGGCCTTGATCTCATGAAATCACTATAAATGCGAACCCTCATTAGTCTCTATTAAAGGGATTTCATAGATGAAAACCATCAGAAGTTATGTAATTACGAAACGTATTCCGATTCATTTCTTTCATTTCTAGACCGTGCAAAGACTGCTTGGAGATCATTTTGCGGTGATTGATGCATATACTGATAGCTTATTTTCCGATATTTGACAGAGTCGTCCTCAAAAAGTATAGCTCTGCTACGAACCACAGCAGAAATCATATAAAGAACAGGATAAAATAGAAAATTACTAGAGGAGTATCGGCAGAGACGTAACTTGACGATATGGCGCCTATGGCAAAATTTTAGAAAACACCTTTGTTATGGATGATATAATTTTTCCTGCGTTTTAATAAAGGGTATCTGCGTTTTTATAATACATAAATCAACGTTAGAGTAATAAAATTATACTTATTTATGGGAAAAATTAACCTTTCGCACTTTTTTCGGTAACGATTTGCGCCTTTTGCAAGCGGCGCCTATGGCAAATGCAACCTTCGCCATACCATAGTTACGGCACTGAATATCGGTTTCAACATTCACACACAACTTCCTAAAGGTACTTTTTTATTTTCCACTCGAGAGAAAATCTCAAACTAATATACGGTGAAAATATTAATTATCTCGTTTAAAAGATCGTTTAAATGAAGAATCCTGCCCTACAGCTTGCTAAAATTCAAAAAACTTGATCTGCCTGGGTATTTTTTTCCATTAACGTAAAAAATTAACACAACTTTGGTGTTTCCTGATGCAGCTTTACTGAATTCATTTAGGAATTTGTTTATTAGAGAAAGATCATCTAAAAAGCGCACTATAGAGCATTGTGCTCAATTGTCTCACGTGATACTGGCGCTAGAGATATGAGTGTAATTTTCAGGTCTTCCTTTAAATGATCGTGAATAAACGTTACGGGTGCTAGTTTCAAGTCGTAGGGGATTGTACCACGCAAAATGCATTTCCCGAATAATATTTTAGTGTAAATTCATATGTGGACATGGTGGAATTGTTTCCAGGTGTTGAAAATTTGGAATATATTCGAATGGCTCCGCGTTAACTGACACCGAAACTTTTACACCAACCAGAGGATCAATCCTAACCGTTGATTCGAATCCCACACATACGTCACTGTATGCGGCATATGATTTTTATCCTGTTTATTCAACAAGCAGGGTCTCTCTAAACTGTCTCGAAATACAGTTCCAGAAACACAATGGCATGACCTCAATACAGCCGAAATTACCCTAAGGTAATGAAATAAATCTATAGAAGTGCTATTACATAATTCTGTCGATCATCCATCGGAAAAATAATTCAATTTCTAAGGAATTGTTATGCGATTTCCTAAGGATCCATTAATCTGTTTCTAAATATGCGGCCATTTTAGCCGCATTCTCTGATTATAATGATACTAAAACATATTGAGCAGTAACAGCAGTAAGTTCCACAAAGTGGCGCCTGAAACTATAGATTATAACACGTTTTCACCTGACAATTACAAAAATCACAATCTTTCCTAATTTTGACTCTTGGACATAAAATGCCTGACGTCGCTGCTTCAGTAAGGCGCAAAACGGAAGTACATTAAAATAAAATCGGGTGCCCAATTGTTTATTTTGCAAAAATAAAGAAACGTTCCTATGAACGGTATTTTTTTTTTTTTGCGCCGGGTGCAATTCGGGATGGGGGAGGATGAAACCGCTGATGAACACGGCGTGGAATGGCGCGGCTTTCCACGGTCCGTTAAAGAGAACCTTCCATCACGCCAGATAGAGGGGAGGGGGGCGAGCGCGTACGCAGATTGCGTCGCACGAGCAGTACGACGCTCTAACGAGGCGTCGAGGCAGGGAAAACACCCGACGAGAATTTTTTTACGCTCCTATTAGATTTGCTGGCGCAAAGAGTCGTGTGGAGGATATGCTACCGAAAAAAGCTTTACTGTCGCGGTTTCGGGCGAACAAACAAAAGACGAGCTACGTCAGACACGCTAGGGACGTCAACGGCGCATCGTAGATCTAGTCGGATCTCAACGCTAGACGCGCTCGTGCAGTAAACATTGTTTTTTTTTTAAGCGGAAAGAAACCCTAGGCTATAATTTTTTAAAGAACCGGGAGAGAATAAAAGTAGCAGTAGCTGCTAGGGGTACTTTTCAATCAATCCAATTTCAGATTTAAAAATGAAAAATTGTATTTTTAGGCTTGGACTTACGTGTAGGATGCAGAAAAAGTCCCAAAGATGGTTTAAAAGTGTTTTTCTGTGCATCCTCGTTGGTGGAGACAGCCATTCCACTTCAAAAGTGCTCAATTATTTTCCACATACCACTCCGTACGTCTTGGGCATTCCGGCGACACATCTTCGAGCCATCACGAAAATTTAAAAAAACGTCACTGAAAATAAAAGAAAACATGTAGGAGTAATTTTCTGATTATACCGCAGCAAAATTCAAGATGTTTTCCCTCAGCAGATTCTGTTGTTGAAATTTCAATTTTTGTTTCAGTTAGAAGACAGGATACAAATATGCTATTATTGATTTCATTGTTTTAGATTTCTGAATACCAAACTTTATTAAATTTAGTCATAGGGCTTAAAATTAAAAATTCCGAATTTTATTTTAGGGTAGGTATGACTGACTGACAATGAGATATGTCATTTTTGTTTTCAATGTTTTAATAAAACCCTCTCATACAAAACGCCAAAATGGATGGGTAAATGCGATACAGACGAAATGGAAAATATTATTTCCCAAAATACGTATCTCATAAAATTGTGAAAAAAAAAGATTAATTATTTTAAATAGAGTAACAAAACCGAAGGAGTAATTTTCTCATTTTTATGTATTTTTTATGAACTCAATATAAATGAGGCCGACGGTAAAGCGGCTTATGGGGAGTTTCTCAACCAATAGTCTGGGGAACACTGATGATCCGCGTGCTCAACTTAATTGTTCCGCGATAATGTCAAATTAGGAAGTAAAAAATCTCAGAAGAGTGTGATGAAGGTGGAACTGTAACAATAGTTTAAACCAATACTCTACTGAACTAAAGAACTATGATGACAAATGATTTCTGTGAATGAAAAAGTTTTAGTAGCCTTTAGACTGTTATCTGCGCACAAAACAAACGGGCATACAGGGGGACAGATGACTAAAATAGACCCCACTAAAAATGTTAAATGGCGATTTATCAATGTAGATATTGGTGTGTGGAGGATTGCCCTATCGAACGGTTTCATAATGACACCAACGAGGCTAATTAATTCTCAATCCTCCTGCTCTACTACTGTAACTTCAAGATAACTTTCAATTTTTATTTTATTTCTCCTACGATATTTTTCGTCAATGCCTACAACTTTGAAGAAACAGCACTGCAAACAAATTAATTTTAAACTGAACAGAGTATTTTTATAATACTCCGTTAATATGCATTTTAGAGTAGGATTTTCTTCCCTCCGAGAAATAATTTAATTTAGGCCACAAAGCGTTAACGACTATTTACGAACCACCTAGCGAGATAAATGCTATAAAATATCTTTTATCGATGACTTTGATACTAAAACGGAATTGGTGATTTCGATCCGAGGAAACGTCACTTGCATTCATTTGCAAACGTTCTTACAGATTAAGAGGCTGCGTGGCAAAAATAAATATGTTTATGGACGGAAATAGGATTTTGCGGCGTCGAAAACAAGTTTCTCGAGCACGAGGAGTGGGATGAGCGGTTCCGTGGGCGGCCACGTGAAGACGGGAAGAGAGAGAAGAGTAATCCTAGAGAGAGAGAGGGAGAGAAGAGGAATCCTACGGAGAGAGAGAAGAGGAATCGTAGGGAGAGAGGGTGAGAAGAGAAATTCCAGGGAGAGAGGGAGAGAAGACGAATCCTAGGGAGAGAGGGAGAGAAGAGGAATTCTAGGGAGAGAGGGAGAGAAGAGGAATCCTAGGGAGGGAGAGAATAGGAATCCTAGAGGGAGAGAAGAGGAATCCTAGAAAGAGAGGGAGAGAAGAGGAATCCTAGAGAGAGAGGGAGAGAAGACGAATCCTAGAGAGAGAGGGAGAGAAGAGGAATCCTAGAGAAAGAGGGAGAGAAGAGGAATCCTAGAAAGAGAGGGAGAGAAGACGAATCCTAGGGAGAGAGGGAGAGAATAGGAATCCTAGAGAGAGAGGGAGAGAAGAGGAATCCTAGAGAGAGAGGGAGAGAAGACGAATCCTAGGGAGAGAGGGAGAGAAGAGGAATCCTAGGGAGAGAGGGAGAGAAGAGGAATCCTAGGGAGAGAGGGAGAGAAGAGGAATCCTAGGGAGAGAGGGAGAGAAGAGGAATCCTAGAGAAAGAGGGAGAGAAGAGGAATCCTAGAGAGAGAGGGAGAGAAGAAGAATCCTAGAGGGAGAGAAGACGAATCCTAGAGAGAGAGGGAGAGAAGAGGAATCCTAGAGGGAGAGAAGACGAATCCTAGAGAGAGAGGGAGAGAAGAGGAATCCTAGAGAGAGAGGGAGAGAAGACGAATCCTAGGGAGAGAGGGAGAGAAGAGGAATCCTAGAGAGAGAGGGAGAGAATAGGAATCCTAGAGAGAGAGGGAGAGAAGAGGAATCCTAGAGAGAGAGGGAGAGAAGACGAATCCTAGGGAGAGAGGGAGAGAAGAGGAATCCTAGGGAGAGAGGGAGAGAAGAGGAATCCTAGGGAGAGAGGGAGAGAGAGGGATAAAGAGAAAGACAAGGATAATTGAGAAGCGAGCGGTATGTGTGACCGCTTTTTCATCCCAGAAACTGATGAAAAAGGAATCACGAGGTTAGAGGCTCGGTGATTTTATTTACGACCTTTATCGATTGTCGCGGAGGAGGGTCGGCGTGGGTGGATATAGAGACGAGGGAGAAGAACTCCCAATGAGGACCCGATTGCGTCCAAAATCTCACAAGGGGAGTCCACGACATTCATATCGCCGATTTCCTTCAAATTTGCACGGTTTTGGTAGCAGGCCGTGAATAATGGAAGTTTGTTAAGTAAGAAAACGCAACTCTTTCTCGTTCTCGAGAAAAACGATCTTAAAATGCTAAAAATTTCTTATGGCTTTATATTAACCGTAGGTATCAGCTTACATAAAGTAACTACAGTAGACTAGTACGTAGCGAGTCGGGCTAGAGGCGCAGACATTCCCTAACGGCCGAGATTCGAACCCAACTTATTCCTATTTTTTTGAGGTATTTCTCCTTTTTTTTCACAATAACGCGTTATAACGACGCCATTAAAATTCATGCGCCCGGCCATCACCAAATGATTGCGCCGATTTTCCATGACATGATTAAATATGCTTGGTACGCCTCAACATTGAGTGCTGGAAGAAAATGCTTTTCAATTTAATTATTTTAATTTAATTTCCAAAAAAAAGGCAATAATTTAAAATGGTCAATGCTCTTTTGAAAAATCAGGGTGAGGTTAATAAAAAAAAAAGGAAAAGTGCCTCGAAAAGAATTGTAATAAATTGTCAGCTTGATAACGTCTACGCCCGTAGTCCGACTCGTTACCTACTAGTCTACCGTAGATACTTTCTGTAAACTGATACATACGCTTAATATCTAGCCATAAGAATTTTTTAACATTTTAAGATCGTTTTCCTCGAGAACTAGAAAGAGTTGCATTTTCTTACTTCACATACTTCCATTATTAATGGCCTGCTACCAACCGTGCAAATTCGAAGAAAATCTGCGATATGAATATCGTAGACTCCCCCTTGTCAGCATCATTGGACCGTTAATACGGAATGAACGATGATTAAAATCGAGAGTTTTGCGACCGGCTGTAAAGTTAGGCCGATACAATAACTTCGGCAAAACTATACGAAATTGGATAAAACGAACGACTCCGTGAGTCCGGCTTATGGGGAAAGGGTTTAATGGAGGGTCTTCTCTGGAAACCGAAGCGGTAAGGGGGGCTCGTAAGCTAGGACGTATATCACCCCATTAAGCTTCCCTATGCTTCTTCCAACACCGTCGACGTACGTGTGCCTTATACATTATACATGCAGCACACTTTCTTTTTTGAATATGTTTACATTCCCAAGGAAGGATTTTAAGGGGTCCCTCTGGTAAACTATTCAATTCGCTTCCTCCGACTCACCCCCTCCCTCCTATTTATAAAATTACGCGCATAAATTCCCGTCCGTGACCGCGACTTCATATTAATTTAGGAGATTGTTTTAAGCGATTAAACTTTAATGGCTTGGTATTGGGGCGGCATAATTTGATTTTTGCCCCGATATTTTCATTTTTTAACAATAACGGAGCTTTGATATAAGCGGGATCATCGATAAACAGAATGAAGGATTACTATAAACCGCAATATAGCTCAAACAACGTCTACGAATGAACGAAGGAATATCATGCGAGCAGAGTTTAACTTCCAAAGTTCTTACAAACGGATACACAACGGTTAACGGCAGGGGAATTAAATAAATAATTTTGCCAAAATAAATTAAATAGCAGCTGTTTTGCGGTTATTAGTTTACGCGAGTTGACGGTTTCTACGAGGGTAAATTGATTATACAAAGACGCGATATTATAATTAATCAAATATAATTCTAATTTATCTCTGATACATAAGAATTAGACGATAATACGGATTAAATATTTTAACCCTATAAAACCTTAAAATACTCGGTCTTACTTTGAAAGTATTATTTACCAGAAATACGTAATATTTAACTGACAATAATTGGATATAAAAAATTATTTATTCCAAGTCGCTTGTTCTCAAATTCAACTTCAAGCACGTAACTATCAAAAATAGAAGAAGTAGGTACTTAATATCTCCGTTCCAGTCATAAAACCTCATTTTCCCAGCGCTGTTTCGCAAGCATAAGAAATATCTCATTTTTTGCCAAACAGCATAGTAAATTTCTTATTCTCTTCCTCATCCTGACCATTAATTTTTGCTTTCGCATCAAAATAAGTATTGTTCTTGCAATGTTAATCCGAGGAATAATTTAACGAAGCTCCCGATTCACTCCTCATCCGTCCGCATATTTCTCGCTTCCGAGCTCCAAATACGAAGAGGCGTTAAAACCGCTTGCGCCCGACATCATTGGACCAATTTACGCTTTTACGGCGTCGCTCGCAATAATTCAGACCAGGCACGAGGGTACACCACACGTCGTGCCCGAGTATAGAATGCACTCCAAATCGATGCCGAGGAGGAAAAGAGCCTCATAACGCGCTTTATTTTTCGCCGCGACCAACATAAAAACGAATCGCATTCGTCGGCGCTTTTTTCTGAGTGGACGGGGCGCTAGCCTCGGAGAACCCGCGGAAAATTCCACGGCCTGCGGAGGTAATTCGAGAGCGGCAACGGATTGGAGAGGTTAGGTTCCCGCACAAGAAACGCAAGTTCTGCGGCCTCTAGACAAACTCGCTTCCCTTGCAAATCGATGACGAACGGAAAGCTACGAGTCGCTTAGGATTCTAACCAAAGGGAAACGCAGGATCGGATTTTTTTACACCGTGCAGGTCAACCCCCCTTAAGAGAGATTTAAAATCTTCGCAACGTTTTATTACTTTAAGGTGTGTCCATAATCTGTGTTAACCCCCGAAATATTTCGAAGAAGTAAGAGATGGAAATTTCGAGATAAGACATGCCAAAACTATCCGGGTAATGTAGCGACAACGGTAATTTGGCGTCATAAACACTGTCTCTAACATCTTTCCGTAGAAGATACCACTACTTGGGTAGCAGTTAGAAATTTAGTTGCGGGACAAATACTTCAACACATTATTATATGAACGCTTGTTTATTGATTTATCTACAAGGACCTTCGTGTAATGATAGAAGCTAATGAATAAAGGTCCTGATTCTAATTTGAACAACCTCGATTTCCATCTAACGCTCGCGCGCACCTTTGTTAAGATTAACTCCGATCTTTGGGGAGGGGAAAATGTAAGGCTACCACCCCCTGGTTGTGCCACTGAATTGGATTGGAACACCGGAGCTTGTTTTATCATCTCCGCTCCTCATTTTCACCGCTAATGAGATCCCTGTACTTGGCGCTACGCTTAATTTTAGTAATTTCTTAACAAGGCAGTGACAGTGAGAGAAATCGGTCTGCATCTAATAAAACTCTGGAAACAGAAATTTTCAATTACTCTGCTTTCATCAAAACTATTTTAGTTGAGTGATGTTTTAGAGTGACAGTAGTACTACCATTACCTTATAAAATGTTTTTATCTCGGGCACCAATCGCATTCCCACTAAAATATATAGTGCTAACGACACAAATATGAATAAATATTAATCTACATAAATTTACTAAAAATTCTCGCACAAGCAGCGATTATGATCCTACGCAAGTAGCAAATTAGTGTTTTCTAATTATTACCTCCTTCCCTTTATAGACGCGTTTCATAGGAAGGCGCCGCTAAAACTCAGCTGCCTAAAAGATTAGATCGTCGTTTTTTTTTCACCCGATCAGAAAGCGAAACAAAAGAGCGCTTCAATTTCATTTCGTCTTTTCTAGGAAAATGTTCCAATCCAATCAATCGCTGTAACAGACTCCGGCCACGCGTACAATTCTTTGATCAAACACGAGATGGCCGTGTTTGACCTCGGGTGTGAGAAGGTACGGGAGATAGGGACTGGAGGGTTGAGTAGATTTCGAATGAAAAGAGGGAGAGCCACTGCTCCTATTTACAAAGGACGGCGACGGTGCTCGAGTGCCCTATCCCTTAGCCTCGTGCCGCACGGAAGGCACTCCTCCATTATCCTTAAAGCCTCCTCGGGTCGCTTCACAGACGGTCGCGTCGCCGTAATTTCGTCAGGTACGGAAACGGCGAACGCGCATGCATAAAGGAACGAGCGGCATATAGAAGGGCAAGCGCGCACCCTCTCTCTCTCTCGCAAGATGGCAAAACGATCGGACGGTGTTTACTGGAACGGCTTATCTCCGCTGACGCATCGTGGTACCGAACAAGTTCACTGAACTGGATTCTGCGTTATCGCTCGGATTCAGAGAGAGCATTCCAACCCTCAACGACCCACCCTCTCCCTCAGATTATGGACACGATTCCGATCTTAACCGATGCGAAATATGTGGAGTATCACGATCATAAATGCATTAATAAAGACTATTATAGCACTGGATAAACATAATTTATATAAAACCTTTAGAATTGAATTTAGTCTTAAACTAATTTATTTCATGTTTTTTTTAGTATATTTTATATGAATTATTTGAGTACTTAATGATATTTCACCATAATTCTTCTTCTCTAAAGTTCCGGAATGCATCCCTATGCATCACATATTAATGAAGTTTCTGATAACGAAGAGACGTCATAGAACGCAACCTCCTCGTTAAAAGAGGTATTACTGTAACATACCGACTTTATATACCAGTGGTTCTCAACCGGGGTGACATGAAACCCCAGGGTGCGCGAGAGTTGTTGAGGGGTGACGCGGATATTTGATAAATTCACCGTGTATCATATTATGGCTTAGAAAAATAAATAAAATCAGAAGAATAAATACGCGTGCTTATTTAAATGCTAGAATTTTATTTTTATGTGGTGGAGAAAGTCGAATTTTTCTTTAAAGGTGACTTGAATTGCAAATGGTGTGACGCATGACTAAACATGGGGTGACGCAGACAAAAAAAGGTTGAGAACCACTGTTACCTATATACTGACGGAAGGAATTGATCTGGATACCACAATGCTGATATACATCAGCTGTAAGGTTGAGAATAATTTGAAAACAGTAGAAATTTTCTGCAATTCGACCTCATATTCGCAGAAGACTAATTCTCCCGTTTCAGAACGGTGATTTTCTTACTTGGGCCTGGGTAGCCAAATTAGTATCAACCAGCACAAACGGATGTTCTCCAAGAGATACGAGGGTTGCCCAGAAAGTTAATGCACGACATTTTTTTCTCGGCCAAAATTTATTTTTAAAACATATAACTTACAAACAATGTAACAGGCTCTATTTTGTGCATATACTATTTTTTCACATAGTCTCCGTCAAATGCTACGGCTTTACGCCAATGAGAAGCAAGGGCATGTATGCCTTGCCGGTACCAGTCCTTGTCCCGCGCACGTAGCCATGTCCCCACCTCATGAATCATATAATCCTTAAACCTCGTACCGCGGATTGCAACCTTCAGCGTTCTGAACAGACGGAAGTCAGGAGGAGCAAGATCAGGGCTGTATGGGTGGATTGGTAAGCACAGTCCAACCAAGTTTTATGATGGCTTCCCGAGTCCTCAAACTTGTGTGAGGACATGCATTGTCACGTTGAAGCAAGAGTTCTGCAGGATAATCAAATTGACATTTTCTTTGCTGATTAAAAGCTCAAGTACCAGCTGCTTGCTTGTGATGCGTCCATCAATACGAATGAATGACTTCATCAGCACGTTGCAACATCGCAGACTGATAGCAGTCGCAGGGCGGCCAGAGCATGGCAAATCATAAAGCTTAGTTTGTCCTTCTTCTGACGTTATCACTCGTTTAACCCAGCAGCTAACGGTGCTTCTGTTGACTGCATAGCTTCCATAGACATTCTTCCATTGCTTGTGAATGTTTCCTCTGCCACAAGAAACTCAATCACGTCTCTCTGATTGGAACGCAACTCAATGACAAACGCCATTTTGGAGATTCACCGCAACTGTGGTATCTGTCGGAATGCTTCACAACTCGGCATACAAACGCAGCACATTTCAAACTTATAGCACTCAAAGTTTCAAATTTAAAAAATATGATTTGACTGAGGAAAAAAATGTGGTGCGTTACGTTCTGGGCAACCCTCGTACATCGAAGAAACACCCCCGTTACGAAACGGGAAAATTAGTCTGCTACGATATTTCAATGGTGGAATATCCGCTCGACAAGTGGAATATCCAGGTTCGATTCCCGGTCATGGTTCCCTTTTATTAGTCCCGACGTAACACTTGAGTCATCATTATGAATTAAACCTTAAAGTTTTGCATAAATGACGCATGTTCAGGCACTATGAAAAACTAACCAGAGGAATGCGACCACGACTATTTCATTAGCTGCATTATCCCAATTAACGCATCATCGACACGCCTCCGTGAAAAAAATGCTTGTTGGCTGGGAGGAAACCTCACTATTCTCAAAAAAAAAGAATAGAAAAAACAAAATGAGTGCGAGTTAAACATCAATTGGTTGATTCCGCTCGGGGGCGAGGATCAATAGAAAAAGGCGATTCCGGCCAATACCCTGAAATGATACGACGAAACCCTCTCCACCCCTCCTCCTCCCCCCCCCTATCTCGCTGTAATATCGGCTCGATCGTAACCTTTCCGATGTTCTCGTCATCCGAATAAAAAAAACCTACCCCAAGCATCGCTTTGAATGAGTACACATCACCATAGAAACACAAATAAGGCACGCAAATTAAAGGCAAGGGAAGACGGTGAAGGAGGATGGATTTAACGAAGGTGGAGGGAATGAGGCGGAGGAAGAGATACAGAGAGGATTGAGGAGAGTGGGAAGGAGGAAGCGTAGGAGGTTGGGAGAGAGGGAGGGAGGGTATTTTTTGCGGTGGAGTGGGAAGAGGGTTCGATTAGAAGCGGAGGAAGGGAAACAGCCACTCGAAATCACTTCAACTCCTGACTCCAGGTTCCCTTCCAAAAGCTACACTTTCGGAAATGCGAAGCTTATTGCCGCAGGATGGCGGTGGGTGAGCTCGAATATAAAGGAAACCTCTTGGCAGTAGAATGGCATGATTGAATAAGAGGATATTTATATGCATAGAAATTTTATAAATATACACATGCATACAATACATATATATTATATATCAAGGATAACGAGCGAACTGTGGCTGAAGTGGGCCTCCGACGACTGGGTATAGCTAATATATTTGCCAAAATATACGATTCATATTGGCCAAGAAAGTAACATTAGAGACCTGAGTTAGGCGTTTATTCCATATATTCAACAAAAGGAACAATTTTAGCCTGGTATACCATGCTAACGCCGCTATTACTCATTATTACAATTTCGTATAAAATCTAGCAAAAATTCAGTGCTTATGGTCTTTTTTTACAGATATGACATAATTCAATACTAAAATCTCGAAAGTTAGGAAATTAAACGCAAAAAATATCCCTGCAGACGCATTATAACGACCAATATATTTTTTCCAAACCATTTATTCCCATAGCGGTTATCACAACTTATGTGAAATCCCACGGCTCGATACGGATCTGTAATTCGGAATATTGTACATGCCCCATTCTAATAGCAAGAATCGCTTATTCGAAAGTTTTTATGGACTTAACCTCCTATAATATGTTCTAGAAGCAGGAATAGTGCAGTAGGAAGCTTAATGTTATAACTTAGATATTCTATAGATGACGCACTAGACGTTATATGAAGCTTGGATCCGATCACATCCAATTAAAGCCCGAGTCAATGGCTTGAACAGCAATTTGGCAATAGTCCCGCAAAGCTTCCGAGAGATATGTACCCTAACACTACCGAAGATAACCTGGAGCGTAGGGTTAGAGAGAGAAAAAAAGTGAAGACGAAACCATCTCCCAGGTTAGTTTTTTGCGACTTTAAGACACCGGAAGACAGTTAAAAAGAAAGTTCGCCGGAAGTTAACATAGTTTCGAAAACTTCGAGTGACTCACGAAACGAAGGAGGGAAGAAAAAGAAAGAGGTGATGAGGTTGCCGAGAGTGATCCTCCTGTCCGCGCAATCGAATTCTTTTATCTTTTTTTTAATATATCTTCAATGTCACTCGACAGTAATCATTTAATCCCTTTAAAGAAAGAAAAACTTTCGATGACGAGTCATCCAACCGCCGCCGCAGTCTCTTCCTCTGTTTTTGAGAAGAAATAAGGAGGCACCCTCCCGTGGACGTGGAACAAAAATTCGGTCCGAACACGTTATTGGAAAGAAGTAAAAAGAGAGATGGGGTTGGGATGACGAGGGAAAGAGACGAAAGGGTCGAGTCGAGAAGAGAACGCTTCGACGCCGATACCTATATATCGACGCGACGATAAAAAAAGAAGATCTCTCTCCCTCCCGAACATCGACCATTTTGAATTCTTTTCGGCTGAGACCTGTTTCTTTTTTGTTCGTTAAGGAGGGAAAATTGTGCCCGGGGGACCGAATGCAATACCGCCTGCTCTCCCGAGATGTAACGGTTTCTTTTTTTGTTCGATTTTTTTTTCGACAATTTTGTCTCTCTTCTTTCGCTCGTCTAGCCGTCATTGAATTCCAATTCGATTGCGTTGAGCGAATCAACAGACGGGACCGATGGAAATGACGTGAAACTTAAAATTTCGCCGATGCGGCAATTACCGGTATTTCTTGGAATGATTCTTCCTGTCGTCTGGAAGTCGTTGGGATTGACAATTTCTTAGCATTTCCGGAGAAGAGGCTTGATGGTCGAGTGGTACAGAATTTAAAATCTCCGAAGTAGGATTTCCTTCCTTGTCAGAGCTAAATTCGCAATTAACTTATTCTTTAATTCTTCAAAGTAATTGAGGAATTCCACCACGCATAGGCAAAACAAAAATAATCTCATCTGAATAGCAGATACCCGGAATATTGTAATCGTACTCTCCGATTTTAAATGTCTAAACAGAATATGCCGAGTTTAAAAAAAATAGGCAAGCCATTTTCAAATTTTCAAGAATATCATAAATAATGTCCTTGAGCACTGATACTACTACGAGAATTTCGAATAGAGAACTTTACCTCAAGAAGGCGCATCATTAGCCCATATGAATCAACTAAAATTTCTGAAGGGGAAAAGATGGATCTTTTACGTTAAAATAAATCTCCAAAATAAGTGAGTCGAAGCCGTTCCATGTATTTTGGAAAAATTTTCGACGACCTACTTAAAAAATTAACTGCAAAACTACAAAAATGCTGCATTAACCCGAGAAAACTGAGCTGATTTTTGTGTGTTTCTCTTTAACAGAGAACACAAGCACTTATCGACGATGAATGCTAAGATTTTGTGGAAGTGTCACCTGCTGCTACACAGGGAAATGTCTCACCCCCGTAAAATAACTTCAAAGCCAGATTAAATTCGTTAAAAACCTCTTGAAAGCTAACGACTTCCACTGATTCGACGTAATAGGTAACCTCCGTCACTAATAGAAGATGTAAACTGGATAACCATAGAAGAATATCAACACAAGCTTCGATACAAGTGAATTTCAGGGAGGCTACCTACTCACACGTTTTTAGGAACGCTTGAAAAAAAGGTAAAATACATATGATCTACTGCGAGGCGAGAATGTAAGAGGAGTTCTTCTCAGGAATCACAAAACGAGACGGTGACAGCAAATATGGAATCCTGTGAATAGTTGAATGCGTAGCACCACTCGCGATTGTGGGTTAAAAACGCATGTAAAGATCTACGTGAAAATCAAGGAAGAACGCAATTTTTCAGCTCCGTATCTTTCGTATCCGGGTCGTTGATTCTATTTATTGAGACCGCCTCAGATTTGGAGAGTGTCGCTCGATGACAACCCTCGGAGGAAAAACAAGCTTCGGCTGACAGCGCACTTTTTTTATGCATCCTGTCGTCGTCTAAAAAAGTTCTTATTACTAAGAAAGTCGTCGGTGTGCAAGGGAAGAAATATTACCGCGGAGATCATGACTCAAGGTTTTTTTTTTAATCTTTCCTCAGCAAGTTTCCTTCTGCCATCAAGCAGGAGACGGAAATGAATGGACTAGAAATATTAGAGGTAATTTAACCAAAAAAAACTTACCGGAGAGAAAGAACGAGAAACCTCAATGAAACGACTTTTCCCGATATTTCAAAAGAATGCTATTTATACTCCTTGAGGAATGGAAAGATGATGACGACTAATAAAGACGAAACGGCCCTTAAAAATGGGAATAGTATCGAAAACGATTGATATAGCTAAATGACTAGAATCCATTCGTTAAAGTAGAGTAATTATGAGAGGAATTCTTTCTTCTTTATTTATCGATCTCATCTTTTCAAACACATTTTTAACTTTCTGAGGAAAGTTTGAGAGAAAAGCTTTCTACTAAGTAATAACTGGAACGATGCACTCTAAAAATACTCCTAAATTACGGACTTCCATAGATTCCAGCGGTAACATTTCAGTTATATCATTATAACAATCCATGAAAGAAATAAAACATTTGAAAAGTATTATTTTATATAATAATAGCCGTCGTCTGTTGGTTGGTTGGTCACGCTATGCAAACGTTGATAACTCGAGAAATAATAACGATAGAAACTCGAAATTTGGTAGGGATGCTTGATTAACACTTATTCAGAAAATGACGAATTTAAATCGCGAAAAAATTCCTTGGTTCCTCTCCAAGAGAGGCATTTCCATTTCCCATTACTTAACATGTATAACGCGATTTTTCGACGTGCAGGCTTTTATTCATTTGGAAATTAAAATTAGAAGGAAGTAATCTATGACCTTCGGAGTTGAACAATTTTGAAGAAAAAATTATAAAGTATCTTATTCCGTTCGTCTTTTTTCGCCCACAGTTCGAAATATTCCATGTTAAACGTTTAATTTGCATATTTTGTGGAAATCTCGCCATTTTAACGTGATGTTGCTATGTCAACCATTATCATTGTTACACCTCAAATTACTATTATTGTATACATCCTTCTGGGAATAAGCGTGCCTTGAGTGCTTCAATACGAGTGAATACGAGACAGAGAGAGGAAGGAAGGGGAGAGATTGGCGTGTTTTGTGGAAAATAAGTATATTAACGTAAATATAAAAAATTTTAAGTATCAACAGTGTCATTTTAGAAAATTTGGAAATAAAAAGCATTCTTAAATTAAATTCTTTGTAAACCATACGTGCTTACGAATGTATATTGTTATTCCTCGAATTAATTTCGTAACAATGGCCGAAGTTTGGAAACGAATATAAATTAAAATTCAAATAAAATTAAAAGGACATTTAAAACTGTTAACAGGCAATTTTCGAAGAAACAACACTGGATCTTTTAATGAACTGATTTGTTTTGATAAAAGGAATTTTGGTGTTTATTTAATACAGGGTAAGTTCTAAGGCTTATAATCCATTTAAATCTAATAGCAGTGGCTATTACAGTTTAAAGAAAGAACTTTATTTATTCACTTTACAGAATGAATTAATTTTAGGCTAGCATTGCCTATTATAAAAGGAGTTACTTTGGAATTACAATATGTAAAGTGGAAGTTGTACTGAACTGACTCAAGTATATTTCATCCAGAAACGTAAATGCGACCTGTATTTCTTCATTTGTCGCTTTATTCGATGGTTAAAACAGTGCACAATTTTATTCTTGTGATTTTTACATGTTGCATTGACGAAAATTTAGATTCACTAAACCCGTTGAAATTCAACGGGCACTTATGCTAGTATCATCATATTTACGCTCCAAAATCCAACAAACTTTTTAAAGTGCCTTTATATATTTACACGAGTGAAAGCTTTAATTGGCGAGTCGTAAAATCATAATGAACGATATGTGATCCAATCTTTGTTAATGTCACTCGATGCCATTTCTCCCTCAATTTTTTTAAACTTTAAATCAGTCCTGCAGAAGCTTCGTAATGCAGCGAGTTTTATGGGCTCGATGAAAGCTTTCCTTCTCCCTCAAGCGTTTAAAATTCCTTGCGTCCCATTTAATGGGAAACCCTTTCCCAAACAACCCTATTATTCCGGCAGCTGATATATACATTTGCAAATTTTTGCGTCGTTCCGAACAATCAAACGGCCCAAATTCGGGGCATTTTATGGAACCTAACATCTGGGAGGGGGATATTCCACAGGGTGTTGTAAAAAAAATGGCGACGATTCGATAAGTATCGAATCCGTTGGCGATCTTAAAACGTGAAAAACGACACGGCACACTCATTTAGATTGGAGAAGAGGACATTTAAAAGCTCCATCGTCTAAGAAAGGGTTTCTCTCACACTTTGACCCCCCTGCCCCTCTCGCCCTCCCGGCGTAGCCTTCAACGGACCCCTTTAAATATTCGTCCAGAGGCGACCTCACTGCGAGGGACGATGACGCTAGGCTTTAGCCGGCGACTTTGAAACCTACCAAATGAAAACTGTGATTCATTCTTTCCCCCGGCACTCCTTTTGTACGAGGGAAAGAGAAACGGAATAACGGCGCTGATGAGCACCCGTTGCCTTTTGCGAGAGACAAAATTCCATTGGCAATAAATTGGAACACATAAAAAGGAGAAAGAATAAATAAATATATATATACAGACGCTCCCCGACTTACGCAATTTCAGACTTACGCAATTTTCCAAAAGAAAATAATAAAATTTTTGAAAAGCATACCACTATGGGAATGAAAAGACAGTGAGTTGGGGATGGCGGAGGAATACCTATATCCTGCTGGGCGAGAGGGAGAGAGTGCGCAAACAGTCACTCACACTCAGTGTTGTGTTGTAGCTATTTCTGAGAGGACACTTGTTTAATCGGCTGCTTCATCGTGCTGTTTTAATTATTATTTTGACCAATTATTTGCCCATAATTATGAGTGGAAAGAGCCTTACTGACAAACAAAGTGGAGGATCAACTCGTAAGAGAAAGACAATAGATTTAGAACTCAAAATGAAAATTATAAAGAAGTATGAAAATTATAAAGAAGTTTGAAAATGGCCAAACCCTAACTTCACTTTCTCGAGAATTCGATTTAGCTACTTCAACTGTGAAAACAATCTTGAAAGATCGTGAACGCGTAAAAGATCATGTGAAAGGTTCAGCACCTTTAAAATCCACAATAATTACGAAGAAGCGTGGAGGTGCTCTGTTTGAAATGGAAAAGCTATTAATATTGTGGATGGAGGATCAAATACAAAAAAATGTGCCACTTAGCCTAATGACAATTCAAACAAAAGCTAGAAGTCTTTTTGAAGACGTAAAGGTGAAGTTCAATGATCCAGCAGCGAAGTTCCTTGCTAGTAATGGGTGGTTTCATAGATTTAAAGCTCGTGCAAATTTTCATAATGTAAAGGTTAGTGGTGAGGCTGCAAGTGCAGATATACAAGCAGCAGAATCATATCCTCAAATTTTAAGAAAAATTCCAGACGAAGAGGGTTATAAGGCACAGAAAATTTATAACGTGGATGAAACCGGGTTATTATGGAAAAAAATGCCCGATAGAACTTACATTCCCAAAGAAGAAAAGACAATGCCAGGATACAAAGCAGCGAAAGATAGGCTTACGCTTTTGCTTGGGGGTAACTCAGACGGAAGTCATAAGTTGAAACCTTATCTTGTTTATCGTTCAGAAAATCCTCGTGCATTAAAAAACATAAGCAAGGCTACCCTTTCAGTTTATTACCGATCAAATTCCAAGGCTTGGATGACAATAACCCTTTCTGAAGACTGGTTCATAAATTGTTTTATTCCCGAAGTGGAAAAATATTGCCGAGAAAACAACATTCCATTCAAGGTTCTTCTTATCATTGACAATGCTCCTGGTCATCCTGCACATTTAGATGACTTTCATCAAAATGTGAAAGTCGTGTTTCTTCCCCCAAACACCACATCAATCCTCCAGCCTATGGATCAGGGGGTCACTGCCAATTTTAAAGGCTACTATCTGAGAAGAACATTTGCACAGGCAATTGAAAAAACCGACAAAGGCCAAACTACGCGAGTTTTGGAAATCCTATAACATTTACCAGTCTATCCTAAACACTGTTAAAGCATGGGAAGATGTTAGCCAAGCTTGTATGAATGCTGTATGGAATAAATTGTGTCCCCAATTCGTACACAGTTTTAAAGGTTTCGAAAAAGATAAAAGTTATCAGGACGTGGCTAATGAAATTGTGAAGCTTGCCGAGCAGCTTGAACTGGAGGTTGATGCTAACGATATTGAAGAACTTCTGGATGCTCACGGAGCTGAATTAACAAATGAAGAATTGATGGGATTAGAGGCTGCAAAAACTAAAGAACAGGAACAAGTTGAAGCTGAACCCGTTGAAGAGCCACGACGCTTCATCACCAAGGAGATGGCAACTGCATTTCGTGAGATATCCTCAGCAATGGCAAGATTTGAGAAGATGGACCCTAATTCATCACGATTTTTAAAAGTGCAGAGAGGGATTGATGAAAAATTGGCATGTTATAAAGAGATTTACGAAGAAAAGAAAAAGGCCACTGTCCAGTCATCTCTTGACAAGTTCATAAGGAAGGTAGAAAGGCCTTCCACATCTCCTCAACCTTCCACCTCCTCCTCTGCCCCATTGATCGCCGATGTTGATTCAGATGATGCCGATCCCGATGATGTGATGCCTATCTCTTCTCCTTCCACATCTTAAGATTAAATAGATGATTGATAACATCATGGGACCTTCGGGAACCTAACTATTGCGTAAGTAGGAAGGTGTCTATATAATTTTATGTATATATAATTTTTCGACTTACGCAAAATTCGAGTTACGCGATGCCTTACAGAACGGAATGATTCCGTAAGTCGGGAAGCGTCTCTGTGTGTGTGTACACACACACACAAAGTTAATTATATATATATATATACACACACACAAAGTTACAATGAAGATTTGAAAAATAATCGATCAATTAGCCTATTCCCGGCAGTCTACAAAAATACTCACTAAAATTCTTACTGTGCGCTTTCAAAACCATCTCGATTCCATTTAACCCAGAGAACAAGCCGGATTTCCTGTTCCCTATTCAAGTCGTCAGAGAGATAATTAGTGTACGTTGCCTATCTGCACGTGCTTCCGACTCTCTCGGAACTTCATTTGCATTAAAGTCACTAAAAATACAAGGTGTAGAAGAAACATACATTGATCAAGAATATCTTTTTTTAATGCGACATCGTGAGCTCAGCTGCATGAGGAAACAAGTGCCCTTAATACCGCAAAGGGAGTTATGAAAGGAGATACCACGTTTCCTATATTATTCACAGCAGCACTAGAAGAAGTATTCAAAGCGCTAGATTGGGAAGAAAAAGATATAAAGATAAATGGATTAACCCGCGTTCTGCTGATGGCATTATACTGTTTGCAGGAATACCAGAAGGACTCCGTAGATAAGTATTTCTAAAGAAGAGATTGTACAATGACTGTGTTATACCCGTTCTGGTATAAAATTTTGAAATTTTAAGCATGAATTCCAGAAACGTTCTACGCCTGCATATAACGCAGAGGAACATAGAGAGATATATTCTAGGGATCGCCAGAAGAGACCGCAAAGTAAGAAAAAAGATATGGGTCTGAGACGGAATTATGAGAGTAAGGCGCTAAATTGGCAGTGGGCGAGTCATATTGCTAGAAGAAATAATCAGCGTTGAACATCTAGCGCCATTAAATGGATTCCGAGAAACATCAAGAGACGGAGAGACAAATGGGACAGAGAGATTTTGATGTTCTTTGTACCAACTCGGAGGAGGGAGGCAGGTGATAGAGAAACTTGGTGGAATCTGGGGGAGGAAATCATCCGTAAATGGATGGAAAAGGGCAGACGATGGCGCTATAATATTTATAGATAATGCTGAGGTTAAACCTATGTTTATTATTATTATGTCCTATGGGACACTGCTGGAAACAGTTTTTAACCTTTCGAATCATAATGCACCAGAGCCGAAAATATTCAACTAATGGTAGACTCAGTTGAACGATTCGAGTAAGATTTGTTTGCCGTAGCCGTAGTTGATACCCAATAGTATATATTACTGTACTAAAGTCATTCTCATGTGGAATCTTGGAAAAACGTGAGAATTTCACGTAGTCATCCACAAAGTAACAGCAGCAAGTTCTACTAACATTCCGGAAGTATGTGTATTTCGAGTTGCATAAGATGAAGGATGAGAACACGGTAAGCGTGCGTATTTCACTAGAGAATTATCGAACTCATCTTTCATCTCGAGTTATAACCATCAAAATAGTGGAATTTAACTTTAATCTTATGCGCTCTATCAAATTCAAGAATAAGTACTTGAAAAAACAAGTACCTACCTTAGGTATCTCCAATAGCCATTATAAAGTCACAAGGTTCATTTATAGAATCTACTTTCGGTAAACGACCACATTGTAGCTAAAATGCGCATACGGTTTTCATAACTTTGCCATAGCTATCTGAGATACCTAATATAAGTAATATTTATTCAGGTTGTCATTCATGGACTTGAAAGAGTGCACAGGATTAGAGGCAATCGTATCAAACTGAAACAATGAAAGATATTTTGGTTTGAAAATGTATGTTTGGTAATAATTACTAGTCTCGACTTAAGGCACTTGCCTAGCGACATCATTCCGATGCAGAACATGGGAGTTACTTTATTGTAGAACGTTTCTTACTATCATTCTATGGACGGGTAGAGGTAATAGAGCCTAGTTTAGAGACTTTTATGATCGAGAAGGTGGATAGGAGACACGTGATCGATTCAACAAAAAACAGGCACATTAATCTGTCGAGACGGGCAAGATGTACACACGAATGAAAGGGACCGCTTAGTCCATCGATCGCGAGACCACACGATCGGAACCGGTGAACTCGGGAATAGCGAGAGACACAGAGAGGTGGTGAGAATCCCTTCCTTTTTTTCCATGTTTCCGCCTTCCTAAATCCCATCGGCTTTCTAATTAGGTTCCGCGTGTCCGTCGGTTTAAAACGAGCACGCGTGTTTTTTCGAGATAATAAAAAACACCGCACCCAGTTTGAACGCAAATCCTGTTCTCTCTCGTTTATTACGCAAATTCTTTCAGAGAAAGAGAGAGAGAGAGAGAGAAAAACCGAACCGGACTCCCTCGACTTCCTCTCCCCTTCAGCTTCCTCTCCAACTTCCTCTCCCTCACCCAGCTTCATTTCCTTCCCCCTAACTTCCTCTCCCTCCCCCTAACTGTCTCTCCCTACCCCTAACCTGCCCCTCCCTTTCCCTAACGTCCTCCCTCCCTTCTCATAACTTCCTCTCCCCCTAACTGCCTCTCCCTACCCCTAACTGCCGCTCCCTACCCCTAACCTGCCTCTCCCTTACCCTAACCTCCTCTGTCCCTTCTCATAACTTCCTCTTCCTCCCCCTAACTGCCTCTCCCTACCCCTAACTGCCTCTCCCTACCCCTAACTGCCTCTCTCTACCCCTAACTGCCTCTCCCTACTCCAAAACTGCCTCTCCATTCCCCTAACCTCCTCTCACCTTGCTCTACATCTAATTTACTCTCCCTCCCCTTAACCTCCTCTCCCTATCCCAAACCTCATCTCCCCCCCCCCTAAATTTCTCCCCCTCCCCCCAAAAATTCCTCTCCCCACCCTAACCTCCTCTCCTTTCCCCTATCTGCCTCTCCCTTCCCCTAACCTTCTCTCTCCCCTAACTTTCTCTCCATTCCTCTAACTTTCTCTCCCTCTAACTTTCTCTCCCTCCAATTTACTCGTCATCCCCTTAGCTTCCTCACTCCCCCACCTCACCCTCTCTCTCTCTCCCATTCACTCTCCCCGACTCCTCCTCTTCTCCACTTGATCCTTTTGATTGGCTTCGAAAAAAAACCGGTGCGTGTGACGCATCCGTCCCGTTCGATTCGGACGCCATATTCTACTCGTATCAATGAAATGTTATTTTTCTGGAAAAAAAAACAAAAGAAGACCGAATTCGTTGTTTCCCCACCCAGATTACAGCTCTGGTCTCTAGAGCGTGTTTCTCGATCCGGCGACCTCCGCGAAACGCGCAAAAATGATGAATTTAAACGACAATATCTTTCCGAAACATGGTGACCCGGGAAAAACGAGGTCAAAGGACAAAAACACGGCTACGTGCGCACCGACGTCTATAACATTTCGGCTGAAGTACTGAATGGCTCGGTGACGACGATACGCGCACAATCGAAAATTTTTGTATGGATGTCGTTTAGAACGGTACCGCTTTGAGAGATATTAAATTTTAGACAGTGTGTGCCGTGTAATACCTTCGATCAAAGTATTCATTCAAAATTGGAATTCATTGCGGGTATATCTGTATATATTCCTATGCTAGTTCTTGAATTTCTTCAGCCATAAGACGGGCTCAATAATTCCCTGTCGAATTAGTTTTTATAGATTTGACAGACTTTGATTAAGCTAGCCATAAAACAAAATTCACCTTTTCTTCTGTTGTCAGTGTCATGATACACTATACACACACACACACACACACACACACACACACACACACACACACACACACACACATATACATATATATATATATATATATATATACTACTGTAGTAGCAAATGTTTATATTTAATAAATAATTTATGATTTCAATAATGATAATAACAGCAGCAATGACAATAATAAAAATAAAACTGTTTGAAATGGGATTTATAAATTCGTTTACTATGATATGCTATCTTTCAAAATTTTAAATTAACATTTAAAAGTTGTCATATATCCTAATAATATGCCTATCACTATATGCAATGTCTCGCGAAAGAAAAATTGGCGCAAAATCAACAGAAAATTACAGTCATTGGATAATTTATCGGAAAGAGCAAAATTAAGCTAAAAGAGAAAAAATCACAAATTATTTGTTGCATTTATGGTAAGAATAATATGGATACCCACATTTAATAACAATCAGTAGAACGCTTGGCGAAGAAATTACATTTTATCTGAAACGCAAAATAAATTTTCTCGGCAGTTATTTCGGTCCGCCTACAAACTGGTAACATTTCCTTGGACGAAATGGATGGCAAAAATGTACAAACTTCGAAAGAGACGTTCCGCGATGGATTGAGGACGGATCGCCTAATCGCAAAACCATGAAAACCGCTGAGTATAAAGATAAGTAGGCAATAAACAAAATACGAGAGAGAGCGCGATGGGCCGTGTGCCGTAAACACTCCCAACCCCCCCTCCCCCCCACTTCCCCCTGCATGGCATCGAACCGTCGGTAGGGGTCCGATAGCCATTTATAACTCTCAACTTAGCTGCTGCCGAGGTGCCTCCGGCATCTATTAAAATTTTTGCGATTCATTAACCGGTTGCCTTGGTAACCCTAGCGACCTCAGCGTGTGCGTCGATCCCGTCATCCAATCCCATATCCCTATCTCTTTCTCTCTCTCTCCTCTCTTCCCACCTCTTTCTCTCGACCTCTCTCTCTCCCCCTCTCTCCCTCCATCTTCTCGTACCGTTTCTTCCATTTCCTTCGTCCTCCCATCCTGTACGCCCAAATGGTTTCCTGATCCTACTGAAAATATAAATAAATTCTACTCAACGCATGCCTGGAGATGCAAGGACCGTAAACGCCATTCCTATCGATCGTGCAAAATATCGCTACACTTCCGAAAGGAATTTATAATATTGTGTGGCGACTACCGAGTCCGGGTAAGCATTCCCAGACTAGAATTTGCGCATTATGGATATTCGACACAAACTCTTTAGAGGAATTCCATTCGATGATAGGCTTTTCAGGTGTACGGAATCAGTCGAAAGAAACGCTGACCAGGCTTTCGGCACATAATCACCCACACACAAACAGTTTCCGAATCCGAAACTTATTACGTTTTTTTACCAAAGGGATTAATTAACACTTTTTTAACATTCGGATTCTATAACTAAAATAGATGGTATTCACAATCTTTCAAAGGTTTATTTTACAGCCTACTGCAATGCTAAATTTAAAATTCGAGGTTTTTTGCTAATCAACTTATGCGTTAAGGAGTTATCAATAGGATTTTCAACGTGTACTATTAAACGAATGCGATTGTTTACGTATACAAACCATTGTAGTCATTAAATCACGGATATCAGTTTTAAAAAGACCAATATGAATTTGAAATGTTAGCAGACATAATACCCGAAGAAAAAACATAAATACATAAAGATAATATTCAAGCAAAAAATTGAGTCATAACCATTACATATGCCTCATAAATAGTCCAATTTTCGTTTTTGTTCCTAAGGAATTGTGACAACTTGAGTGAAACAGAAAATAATTACGGAAAAATTGCCAATAAAAATTATTTTTAACCAGGACTTTAAAAAAATCAAAACTGATAAAGAAGCTTTTATCTTAGGTATCTCTAGTAGCCATAACAACGTCACTTCTGGCTATAGAATAGGTTTGGTATAGTACTTAAAGCAATTCTACCGGCAACTTCATCTTCGTCGATGTGCATATAAGAGTGAACATTTGTTCCGAGTCAAGATTTTTCAGTCACCGTGGGTGGTCGTGGATATAGTAAAAATGCTTTCTCCTAAAGCTTAAAGTTTAACGCCGCCGAGTGGGGTTTTCCTCCCCTTCACGCTAACCACGTTGGAATTTTCCCGCGCCACGGTCGACTTCTGTATCGATCTCTCGTAATCCGAGGGTACGCTCTGCGGGGCGAGCAAGTCCCGTAACATCATATGCAATGAAAATTAACCTTAATTGGCTTCCCGCGCCAGAAATTCGTGCCAGATGAAATGCCGCCGCGATTCAAACAGAGGCAAGCGTTCCGGGGGACTAGAATTAGGAAATTTGTGACGGTTTAACATATAAATAGCTGGGTAGAATACGAAACGTTAAAGAAACAAGAGTAGAGACAAAAACACCCTGAGCTTAGAATATGATAGGAAGGGAGAGAACTACAGAGAAAGTAGGAGGAAGAGAGAGGTTGACGAAGATAATATAATTTTTTTGAAAGGAAAGGAAAAGGAAGACGGAAAGACAACGTTAGAGGAGGAGAGAGGTAAAGAAGAGGGACAGCAAATTCAAACACGCCCACCCACCCACCCACTTTTCAAACGGCTGCTAGCGACATCTGCTGGGCCACTCCAGTCACTGACAATGGATTCACGTAGGCCACTACTCAAACGCACACGCCACTACCGACACGCCACCCCTCCACCTCCCTCCCAACTTCGTCCCAAACGCCACGACTTGCCACCATGCCACACAGCCTCCCTCTTTATTCCACCCTCGCCACCACGTCACCCGGTTTTATTCTGGGTAATAGATCAAGTACACGCATACGCATACAAGCGTAAAAAAAGGCTTCTTGCCACAGTTAGGTACGTGTGTTCCTCTGTCTCCCTCGCCGCAACGCGAGCTCACCCCAACAGTCATTTGTCAACTGCTACGGACGACTCTGTGCGTGGCATTATTTGAATGAGGGAGGGAGGGAGGGGGGATAGGGAACGGAGGATTGAATTGAATCATTCGTATAATTCTTTTAATAACAGCTAGAGAGATCCGACTATGCTGATCCAATCGAAGTCACAAAAACCCACGTGCATATATATTTTATTCGCAATGTAAGCTAATCAATACTTCCAGCTAAAATCTGATGCGAAACTAATCCATATTTGCGTAAGATCAGCGAGATTTCTATTATGCAGTAATTTGGAGGGAATTTTTTTTCTAAACTCAATTAAAAGAAGAGCAATCTATCAATCCATTTGATAATTACGAACGCTTGAGCTATATACCGAAGTGAGAATGCGAGAAATCAGATATAACGGAAGGCGAGGAAGCACACACGGGCACTCGGCTTTAGAAGCAGCTACTACACACTTGAGACTAGCACTCTCTCGCACGCGGGTTTACCTACAGCTATTCATCTCAAATGACCCACTCACAGATATAGGATATGTGTACCTTCGCCTGTAACGTATTCAGAGAACATGCACGTATAATTGTATACTTGTTTCCTAAACTAAATTTAGATACGTAAATATATCAATACCTGAGGTGAAAACTTTCCTGTTGGATATCAAACCAAAACGGAATTATTTTCATATACTACAGCTTTTCAAAATATATACTTTTTGGCAACTATATAACGTATATACGGCAAAACAATGTCACTCGCTCCTTATGTAAAACAACCTAATACTTGTTTAGATCCTTGCGTAGTTGCATTTTCTTATTTCAATTTCTATTGTAAGAACAAGACAGCTGAATATGTCGCAAAAACCGCTTAATTGGCCACATACACCGCTATATTTAATGAAGTCGAATTTAAAAAAAACAACGATATATCACTGGAAAAACAAAGCCAAATGGATCTGGTTGTTTCTAAAAACAAATTAGAGAAAATTATTAACCAATTTATAATATAAAATATCTATCATCAGAGGAAATACACCGATCACTACTACCTCGTCGTTAACAAGCCAAAGTGTTTTTATCAAATTTTTATGGCTACAACTTTAAAATGCGCCGGTAATTTGGAAATAACGCATGTCGCTGCTCGGCCACCGTTGTGTAGGCAGGGTTGCATAAGATTAAAATACAGTAAAAACCGGTTAACACGAATTGCTAGGGACCAGCATAATTATTTCGTGTTATCCGAATTTCGAGTTAACCGAATTTCATATTAACAGTTTTAATGGTAATATTTTCATTTTTCAAATATGGAATTAGGCCCTTAGGCAAATCCATGATACATATCAATAATAGGATGCAATACACAGCCGAAGATATTTCGGAAATCATGGGAAACTCCTATCTCAAATTCCATTTCGTGTAATCCGAAGAATTTTGCATGCATTTATTTTCGTAGGGGCGAAACATATTTTCGTATTAAGCGGGATTTCGTGTAAACCGTTTCGCCTTAGCGAGTGAATATATACTGAAAGGTATAGGCGCTGGAACGGACCGGGCACGCGTTTAGTGTTAACCGATATTTCGTTTTAAGCGTTTTCGTGTTAAGTGGTTTCCACTGTATTCCAGAGGCACATGCAGCGAAGAGGAGGAAATTCGTTTCATGACATTAATTTTTAACGCTCAAGTTCCTTTTAAAAATATGTTTTCAACTCGTTAAATACGAATATATGTGCAATATTTAAAATGAAAAGGAAGAATTAAATTATGAATATGAAAAATAATACAAGCCAAGTTACTCGCATCTGGCAACAACATGTGTACCGAGATCTATTAGAGTCATCTATAAACAAATTGAGATATTTTAACTGTGATGTTACAGACCTCCTTAAACTGATTGTACGCCAGTATATGTTGCGTAATAGCTCACCCAAAATCTGAATGATGGTATTTTTGAAATTTCAAACCAGCGGAGACCCAGTCTTATGTTCTTGTAGCTGGATTAGGAGGGTTATAAGGAAGCGTTCTCAGTTATTTTAAGGTTTGTCATCCGGGCCAAGATAACCCTCCGAAAAAAACTACGTGGAGCCATTTTGATTTTGGGGTTCTCGACGCCGACCCCGATTTCCGAGGCTGCGTTCTTCCGTTTGATAAACCGCAATCGTTCTTTATCTGAACAGCAACGATATGGCAATATATTGATCAAATTACCGGGCACCGAATGAGGCCGACATTCTTCGACAAACACCTCATATCGCACGTACTATCCATAATAACAGGGAACATCTATTTTTCACATTAAATCATCCGAGCTAGCAAGCGAAGTAATTTTTTGTAAGAATTCTAAGGAAAACTTTGAAATATGATACAAAATAATGCATAAAACTATAATAACTACGTAGTTTCACCGCCTTCATTCGTTCATTCCTAACGATAGGTAAACGTAGAGACTCAGAAATAACATTGAAAATACGAGATTATTCAAGGAAAATAAATGCTCTTATTAATCGGCGGTCAACAAATAATCCATTTAATATCGAACATAAAGAAATGATCTGCGAAAAACAGCGACGAGATGAAGACACTTCCTCCATCAACAAAATCGACAGATTACGATTCAAATAAATTCAATCATCTCACATAAAAACAAATATGTAAATTTATTTGTTAATAATAAAATTAAAAACATTTTATCCCTAAAAATTAAACTCGGTAAGGTTCACGTGTACGATAGAATGCGAATCCACTCCATTTTATCCGAAGAAACAAGGAACACTCGCGAAAAAATTAATGGCTTCCTCAACAAACGGACGCTGTTTTTGAAAAAGGTATATTTAAAATAAAATAATAACAGAAAATGGAAGCCAAGCTCGTACCATTTCATCAAATCTCCATCTATTAAGAACGTATTCAACTTTCCAAAAATAATTATTGTATACTCCTTTATGTTTATTTTCCAAAAATAATTATTAGCTACTCTGTTATGTTTACTCAATCACCTGGGACTGTTTGACACTGGAGGAAAATAAATTGTGCGTCCTCAATTTATCCAATGTCCTATTAAAAAGATACTTTTAGCGTTATTCCAAACGAAAATGCCGAATCATTATTTTCTGCATAGAGATGGTGTATTCTAATTTTTAAGATCATCATTCTACCTGAGCTGTAAATGCGAACGCACTTAATCCAGTATACGGGAGCGATAAATTGAACTTTGTCGTAACATCTATAAATCTAACAATGGGAGGATCGCAGCGTGTATCAGGTCTGGTTGGCAGGGCAAATTTTAGCTTGACTGCCTCAATGTTCAAAGTATGAACCTAGAGGTTTGATCCTAGGAGTACAGAGCAGGTACCGCATTAAACCGCGAGCTATCGCGGAAGTTTCTAATTAGCTCATTCGCAACGAAATCGAGGAAGAACCTCGGTTTCTCCAGTCAGAATATGTCGGCTTCGGTGAGATAGTGAGCAAGTCTAGTGAATGAGAACCCGTGGCAAAAAATATATGATAACCTCTGGAGTAAAAAAAAATCCCGTTAAACTTTTAGATTAATGGAACGTCGCTATCGCGATTAGATTCATTTCTCGACCCGTATAGCTGAGCCAAGTTTAGGATCCGTTACGGGAAAGACATTAAAACGCCAGAGGCCGGCCATTTCGATGATTCATTTCAGACGGATCCGGCCGCGTAGAAGATACGGGTTTTAATTAGTACCACTCATTACATCCACGATTCGATAAATATCATGAGGATGAGATCTGTAAAATTAACTTAATAGCGCCGCATTTGAGAATCCTCATTTCATAAGATGGCAGTCGCCAGTAATACAAAATGTAAGCGAGCGCGATGTGTTATTGCGAGTTTCACGTCTTTCAAAGGTTTCATCGTGGTAATTTATCGCAGCTGAAGTTTTTTTTAATTCGAGAAGAATAATTGGACATCCGGATTGCATAAGTTCGAATAACCGGTACTTTACTGCATAAAGATACAAATAGACTTTTTTTTTTAAAAAAGAGATAAAACGATCCTTTTCGCTCGATTGCAAGAGATTTCTGCCGATTACATGAGAATCGATCACCGAAAAATCTGAAAAAAGACTACACAAATTGTTCCACCTAAATGACGGATCTCGGTTCAAGTATGTTTCCGTAAATTTTACTGCAAATTCGACTAATTTTGTAGGCCTGTGTAAAAAAAAATTTGTGAATGGGATACTGCATAATAAAATGATGCGGCTTTTAATGTATAGCATTCCTCAGAAATCATATGATAATAATTTTTTGTTAAATTAAATAATAAATATTGTCTTCCATCTATTATTTTAGATATTGAGCCATGAATATTTTATACAAAACTACGTTCGATCGGGCACTAAAAACTAAGAACACTAATTTAATAGTTTACTTTCCGTAAAATTTTAAGCGCATTATTTCCCAGTCACTCAAATCATTAACACGTGAATATTAAAATCACGCATAAAACTTAAAATATCTCATGTAAAACTAAAATTATTAATCAGGACTAAGCTATTACTTTCGTCCTCATTCAAAGAGATTTCATTATCATGTGGTTTCTCTGTTTAATTAAAGATAATATTCTGCCCTCTGGAAATCATTTAGCAGATGGCGCATATATATATATATATATATATATATATATATATATATATATATATATATATATATTGCCTGCATCCGCATATTTTTGTATAGGGTACCATCCATTTATACGAATGCGACCTGTTTTCAGCTGTCATAAATGACACCTGTGTTTCACCGTCTGCACGAAAGGAGCCAAGCAATGCAGTTTAGCGTTGCCTGCGAGTCTAGGTAGTTTTACGTGCCTCTCGGGCCGGGCGCTGTGACTCGTTCATTCGCTGGAGACTTACCAAATGTACAGATGAGGGACATTAAGCAAGTTGACCTTATGGGCCGGGCAAACTAGGTCACGTGGAAGCCATGATGCTCCTTGAAAACCCAATCACGTGATCGCCGGCATCCGCATAATGCATTAGAGAGAGAGATAGAAGACAGTTACCTTCGCCGAAAATGTTTCGGGCATGACGGTTTCCATTGAAAAGGGGATGATTAAACCCACATTCAGCAGTTGAATCCAAACTCAGAGCAATTCGACCAGAATTTATGTTCGCTCGTTGGATAGGTAAACGTCTCTTCGTAATGCACGGATATAATTTCGTGGTTGTAACATAATTACTATCCATTTTTCATCTGAATTGTGAGACGCAGCATTATGCAAAATAATTTCAATCCTGGAGGTCGAATGAATTTTAATGAGAATATTCACAAATTTTCTGCTTTCAAACACAATCCTTAACAATAACATGTTGATTCAAATTGTTTCTTAAAACGAGAAATTGATAGAGGGCGGTTATATCAGATGAAAGGACACAAATTACTATCCATTTTTCATCTGAATTGTGAGACGCAACATTATGCAAAATAATTTCAATCCTGGAGGTAGTCGAGGTCGAATGAATTTTAATGAGTTTTAGAATATTCACAAATTTTCTGCTTTCAAACACAATCCTTAACAATAACATGTCGATTCAAAATGTTTCTTGAAACGAGAAATTGATAGAGGGCGGTTATATCAGATGAAAGGACAGAAACGGAATACTTGAATCGTTTATCGAAAAACAGGATCGTGTACACCGACAACTTTTGAAGTTCACATTATAACCGATAAAGGGATTTCAGCGAAATACTTTGTTCCCTTGTAGTGTGTCCCTGACATTTCCTAGAGAACAGGGATTTTTGGAAAACAAACCCGGGTTGTATCAAAGTGGAAGCGAAAAGCTAAACAAAAAACACGCACACACACGCAGCCCGCATCCTACGCACTCCTCCAGAGTATCGGAGAACTCGGCTGCGCGGCTAATGTCAACCGAAATTGATTCAGGAAAGTTCAGGTGGTTGAAATACCCTTTCGGAAGTTCGGAAATCCCTGCGATTTGGAAGGGGTGAGAGATATGTAGAAAGGCGGTTGGTGGATAGGATGGTGGGGTGGAGTAGGAGAGAAAGTTATAGAGAACTGAAGAGAAAGTAAGAGTGAAAAGGAGAAGAGGGAAAGGGAGGAAAATAGAATGCGGAATGCGACAAGGGCGAGAAAAATATACCTAAACAGGCGTAGAGAAAGAGAAAGCTAGGAAAAGATAAAGAAGGAGTGATAGGCTGCGGTCACCCGCTCTCACCTACCTCTCTCGGTTCCGAATTTTCCTGCTAGCCCAAAACTGCCCGAGTGGCCCCACCCAAGCGCCACCCGCGGTCGCCGACCGCAACCTAAAATAACCAGAAGGAATTTCATTTAAGTCTGTCCGGCCATTTTTTTGTACCTTCGTGTTAGAATTTCAACATTTAATTTGAGTCGTTTTTTCCTGGGAATTTTAAATGGGAGAAAGGAATCTCAAGTAGGAATGCCGCGCAGAAAAGAAATTCTATAACGAAGCTATAAATTTTAAATGCTGCGTAATTTAAGAAATTATACATTTGTAGTTGACTGAAATGAGGAAAATAAAATAAATGAGTAATTGATAAAAAAAACACCAGAATTAAATTTCTCGCAATTCTCAAGAGTTAAATTCCTCTATACTTTTTAGATAAGGAAATGTTACATCCACTAAGAGATAATGGACGTAGATGTTAACGGTAACAGAAGTTATTCCTTAACCCTCTATAGCCTAAATTATTCTTTCTGATAATAACAATTTTTGGTTCAAAAATGTTGCTTAGTATTCTCAGACCATCTATAAATTTTAAATTAAAATTATTTTTGTTGTTGTGCCAATCAAAAAAATAATGAAAAACCATGCAAGATGGCTGATGCATTGCATTTTACCTTGAGGCAACAGCGAGCCATCGGGGGTTAAGATATACAAACTTCTTAATATAATTCTCTCAAAGCAACATGCACACAAACATGCGTGCGTTTATACTACATCAAACTATCATTTCCTATAGAGACATAATCTGACAATGCAGCATAGTTATATATTATTTTGCTTATTTATTATTTTAAAATTAGGTATAAATTGAATTCGTTATAAATTCTCCTTAGTATGTTAACTACAGCAGTGGGGCCTGTTAGCAAACTTTAAATTTGCCACTCCCTTGGATAAAGCGTGCAAAATTTTTACGACCAAAACTGAACGTTGTCACCAGCAGTATTAGAACTTAATACAACACTATAGAAGGTAATCCCGGATCCAAAACGACAATATATCGATCAGGTCGATTCGCTAGCATCTCTACAAACATCCCATAGGCAGCCCGCTAGAAGGAATGGCGAGAGAGAGAGGGAACTAGAAAATAAGTTGTTTATTTCCGAGTTTCGACGCAGTATCAACATTCGCCTCTGCCCAGCCTCATCTAAATCCAGCGTGACGAAGGAGAGAGAGAGAGAGAGAGAGAAAGAGTAAGAGACGTGGAAAAAGGAAGAAAGACAATGGGATCAGCCCTTTGCAAAAAACCTTGAAGCGAGAATCACTCACTCTTCCCCAGCATCACCACCAACACCAAAAGCCCAGTTCCCACGGCTCCCTGTCTCTTCCACTACCATGCGCACACACTTCTCCACCATTCCACGTCACCCACACTTCCTCCCCTCTCCTTTCCCCTCCAACTCTTCCTCCGCCCTCCTCCCTCCTGACCCCATTCCACTCCACTCGGCGGGGCTGCCGTTGCCACGCAACGTGCCCGGCGGCAGCAAAACCCCTCTACCCTTCTCCCGCTCCCTATTCCCTCCGCCCCTTCCCTCTCGCCCTTCCCATCCTAGTCCTCCCTTACTCTCTGCCATTCTTCCACGGACATCTCCAGCACTATGCCCTCCTCTCCTCACACCTCCGACTTCTCTCAAGCTTCATTCCTTTACCGCCGCCTTTTGCTCCACTAATATTCCCTCTATGCCGATCTTCCCATTCCTCCTTACCACCCACGATCTCTCTTCCTAGATGACCTCGTCCTCCCGATACCCAGACGACCTCTCCTTCGCAATCCTCCCCTAACCCGCTGCTTACTCCCTCTCTAACATCTTTACCCGTCTCCTCTCCACCATCTCTCCCAAACCTTCTCACTCCCTCTCTCTCTCTCTCCCTCCATCACTCTCCGGCCCTTACTCCCTACCTCTCTTCCTCCTCCGAGATTTCTTACTCCCTCTCTTAATCAGTATCTCCATCATTCTTCCTCCGTCAATCTCCATTTCTCTGCCTCCTCTCTCCCTCTCTCTATTTGTCTCTCCCTCTCTCTATTCATCCCTCTCTACCCCTCCCCCAATTCCTCTTTCTCTCTCCACCCCACTCTATCTCATTCCCTATTTCACCCACTCCCTCTCGCTCCTCCTCCTCCTCCACACCATCTCCCACTTCCCGTCACCCTGGTCCACCTCACCTTTTTTCTCACATGCTCTCCCCTATGCTTTCTATATTTTCCCTCCCCCTATCTCTCCCGCCCAATCTCTCCACCCGACCCAACCCGATTCCTTTTTTCAATCCATTCTCCCCGAAGCACCGCTCCTCTTGCCCCTCCTTCCTCCACCCTAATTCCCTATGCGCCCAAACCTTTTTCGACCCTCATTCTATCTCTCTCTCTCTGCATCTGCCCCTACCCTCTTCCTCTCACCCGCGGACTCGCAGTCTTCCTCACCTCCGATTTCCTCCAGACCGCCGTCAAAGGGAGTTACGGAAGGAAGCGAGGCAAATGACGGTAAATGTCGAGGTGGCGAGGCGGAAAAGAAATTATTATGGGAAGGATGAGAAGAGGACATAGCGCGGGGCATAAAAGAGGATAAAGGGAGATGAAAGAGCGGGAATAAAAAAAAGAGAGAGCGACGCGGCGGAAGGGACGAGCAAAATGTAACAGGGAATTTAGGGAGGGAATAGGGAGGCGGTTAAAAGGGCGACGAAAAATGGAGGGCGTTGCAAAAGTGGGAGAGGGAAGTCGGGAGAAAATATGAGGGAGAACGGGAAGGAAATGGTAAACGTAAGGGGAGGTAGTAGGGAGGGAGAAAAGTGGAGGAGACGGACGCAAGGACGTGAGGCGGCGAGGTTTGAATACACGAAAAGGAGGGCGGGGCAGAAGGAGAGAGAGAGAGAGAGAGGGGGAGAGGGAGGGAGAGAGAGGGAGAGAGAGGGAGGGAGAGGGAGAGAGAGGGAGGGAGAGGGAGGGAGAGGGAGGGAGAGGGAGGGAGAGGGAGGGAGAGAGAGGGAGAGAGAGGGAGAGAGAGGAAGGGGAGAGAGAGGGGGGAGAGAGGGGGGAGAGAGGGGGGAGAGAGGGGGGAGAGAGGGGGGAGAGAGAGGGGGGGAGAGAGAGGGGGGAGAGAGAGGGGGGAGAGAGAGGGGGGGAGAGAGGGGGGGGGAGAGAGAGGGGGGAGAGAGAGGGGGGAGAGAGAGGGGGGAGAGGGAGAGAGAGGACTAGCGCGTTAAATCGGTTACATAAAGCCTTTACGTTCGATTGATTAATTTGCCGGTAATGCCCGCTCGAAGGCCTTGAGCCGTAAACCGAAATGGGGAGGATTTACCGCTCCGTCATTGCCCACAACAACTATATTACACTTTTGCGGAGGCAATAAGGAAAAAAGTAAAGCGGCTTCTTGAATTCTGGAATTTGATTTTTGAGTCATTAAGTCGCATTTTTGTATCTCGTTTGATTTCCTTCGCTCTGACGCCCTTATAATGAAAAAAAACATGAAATTAACAACAACCTTAAAAGATCTTAACCTCTCAGTATCTAATGTTAATATGAGAAAGGGTGACCGACTTAGATAAAATTCGATTCTATATAAAGCCCTTTTCATGTGCACGTCAATAAAATCTCGGCAATTTTTTTGTTTTTCGAGATTCTCGCGACTGTGTGCGCGGGGGCGGGGAGGGGACTGAGAGTCAGAGCGAAAATTGCCTGCGGGAAGTATTAAACCGCCATCAAAAGAAGAATTAAAAGAAAGCACTCGAAGAAATGAAAAGAGACGTCGGCATAAATGTGAATGGCGATGAGTAACAAAAGAAAGACCGATCGATAGGGGGAGAAAAAGATTATTAAACGACCAAAAAAAAAGGGCGGAGCGAGAAAATTTTTATATTTACGGCAAAGCGGAAGAGGTAAGGGAATAAGGGATAGAAAAAAGTCGAAGCGGAAAAAGGAAATGAATAGGAGAAAAGAGAGAGGAGAACAGACGTAAGGAGAATATGACGGAAAAAAAAAAGATGGAGAAGAATGAAGACCACTGTGAGGGGGTGGGAGGAAGAGGAGGAGGAGGAAGAGGAGAAAGTAGGGGAAAGAATATTGAGTGGGAGAGAAAAAGGAAGAAGTAGAGAGGGGAATAATTGTTAGGGCTATCATGTGCGAGCAGTGCCGTGAATGGATAGAGTTTGTTAAGGAAGAGAGAGAGACAGAGCACAATGGAGAGCGAGATGAATTAAGAGATACGCAGTAGAGTAGGCGATGTAGAGAGAGAAAGAGAGAATAAAAAAAGAGCGGAAGAAAAGGGAAGAAGAGTGTGGGGGGGGGGGAGAGAGAGAGAGAGAGACAGGAAGGGAGAGACACTTTTTTGACGAGGCATTCAGCAGTCTACAGAGCCAAGCGTTTCCGTATCCCACTCACGAAAGTCTTCGATCAAATGTTTTCAGAAGGAAGAGAAGTCGTGGAGTTTTCCTCACACACATCCGCACGTTGTTTTTGAGTTCCTTTCAGCTTGTCATTCCTCAAAAGACGTGGCGCCGATTTTTGTTGAAGATGGTGAACTATTTCTGGTGATCAATAAGAATGAATGCCATTCATTGTCTCCACTTTCACTCCTTTTGATGGATGTTACATGATTGCGAGAAACTATATCTTTAGCAGTGAACTATAATAGAACGAAAATTAATAACGAAAACGGTAGTTGATGACATCGTAGAAAAACTCTTCTATACACATAACATCATACAAACTTAATTTTGATGAAGAATTTACAACCAATAAACGTCCACGAATTAAATATAGGCTTTAAAAAATTGTTGATTGTTTAGTTTGTAATCATAATGGAAGAATATGATACAATATGAATTCAATCTTAATTTATAGTCTGTGTCCGAGTGATATTTAAAAATTACGTATCCTATAGTAAACTAAATCGTTTAATTTTTTCCGAATTGTTTTTCAAAACTCATCTTTCACAAACTCAACCACTTCATTTATAAATATAAAAATATATTATAATAATATATTATAATATATTATAATATACTATAATAATATATTATAATAATATATAATAATAATATAATATATAATATATAAATGCATTAAATAAAGGATATGAAACTGAATTTCCATGGTAACACGAAAGGGAACATTTCATCTTTGTCACCTTTCAACCTAAATGGTTCTAGATTTATTGACTGGCCCCATTCGCATTCGAGAATTTCTGATTTTCCGATGACACATTTTTCACGCCATACTGTCTTCACCGGCGCGGCGCCCTTATTCGGGCCAAAATCTGCAGCCCCTAACTATCCGACATCCTGCCGTCTGACTTCCGACTTCACACGAAATCCATTACCAGAGCTTCGCCTTCTGTCTGTCTTAACTGACTAAAGCGGATTCGCCTGTTTAATTTAGCCTTTTCATATATAAAAATTCTCGTAAATTTCCGAATTACTCAGTTTAATTAGTTTAAGTCATTCTGTGTACTTAGAATATTGAAAGAAATTTCACGGTAAAACTTTTCTTCTAGAGTATTCTTTAAAAACGATTATCTGTATTTATCATTTCACATTTATTTGGAAAAATAAAAAATTAACATAAGGTTAGAAGTGATAGTATTTTTCGATTCATTCATCGGTGCTTACAAGTCGCTCTGAAGATTGCATCCATTTTCTGTCAATTTCTCGTATTGATATAAAAGATGTGTATATATATATATGTATGTGTATATATATATATATATATATATATATATATATATATATATATATATATATATAGTCCCACTTTGGCATACATCCAAACGATGATCTAGATTTATCCAAAACTCACAAAAAAGGGTTGGAAAAACCGCTTTCCCAATCTTTATATGGCTACTGGAGCTATATAAATCGCAAAAGGGATTCCATCTTTTCGATAATCTGTTCGGGTAAATTTTACTTCAGAAATGCATTGATCCATGTTTACGTAAAACTCCCCTTCTATTCAAAAGTCTTTCGTAATTTCTCCTTTGATCGCAATGTTGATGAATGGGGCTCTCGACTGCTGGATGCAAAAAATTTCAACAGCCATTTGGTTTAACTGATAATTCACAAATTCCTCCTAAAGACGCCGTCCCGACACGTGTTAATGGGTTAACATTCAGGATAACTTCCTTCAGAGAAAGTGGCCACCGCTATGTTCCCATTGATTTTATCACTGACATTACCTCTCTTACAAAAGCATCCGAAATTCAGACTATCAGGTGCTCATCCGCAGATTTAAATAATTTGAGCCATAATGACTCGCAAATATTGGTAGGATGCACAGCCAAATACTAATGTGTTGACAAAACATTGCGCCTAATGTAGCACGAAAATGTCGGTATTCATTCGGCGAAATCTTTTACTGCATTCAATAGAGATACTACTTATATGTGTTGAAACAACAGTCCGCATTTCATAAACACAACATAAAACACACAAATATACGCGTGTGGTACAACGAATATATATATTTATACTATATTTCAATGGAAACTTACGAATATGTGTAGGACAAAGGTAATAAAACTTCTAAAGCTTTCGACCAAATCATTACATGCCTTTAAAGGGTTTAGGTAATAATAATGGCCTTAATAGTACTCTGATGTAAAATACATCCCAAAAAAGGAACGAAATACCTTATATTAGCGCAGATCTTTTGAGTTGAAACGCTGAGATAGCCGCTCTATAGTTCCAACAAGGATTAGGCAAAAAATTTCATTGGATTTAAGGTTTTCCTTTCAAGGAAGTCCTATGGATAAATTGGAAAGGCTTCTGATACAACTCTTGAAAGCGCTGGCCGTCTAGCGTTTGAATGAGAAGAATGAGCGGAAAAATGGAAAATAAATAAAATTCTTGGCGAGGGAGCTTTCCATATCCCTCCCATGAAAATAAAACGAAGAAATTCCACCGCAAAAGCACAAATGCCATAGACTATGCGCACATTTGATTAAAGGCTTCGCCGAATCATTTTCATCTCTGTGAGCGCTCAAAGAGGCGAAAACGATGACAAGCGGCGTCCCGAGCGGCGCCTCAAAGAACCAGAGATTAAAGTTGAAGCTACTGCGAGGTAACAATGTAAACGAAGGAAATTTTTTGGCAAAACACAAGGATAAACGGAGCAGAATATTAAGTCATTAGGGCGACAGAAAGTGTGATTTTCAGGCTAAAGGAAAGCAGTTAACAAAGAAAAGTTAAATGAGTTATGTAAAAAATGATCCGAAAATAATACAGAGCGGTAAGAAAGGCGACCAAAGTAGATAATTTCTGACAAATGAATTTAGAAAAAGGAAAAAGTTATTTACGAGTAACAAGTCAATCTCCGAAGGTTGAATTCGCAATCAAACCTTCACAGAACGTGATTAGTTACCAACAAAAGTTTTAAATCCAAAGTCTAATTAAGTCTATTAATGATTCTAAACTAGAAATCATTTGGGAAATTCCGAATTTATTAAATCAAAAAAAAAACTATTCGCCGCCGTAGAAAAATGAGCAAATTTTCATCTTATAATTGGCACTGATTCTAATCCGAACGAGAAAAATCTTTAGTAAAATAAAATATTTTCGGTCGTTTAAGGGGGCATTTAAAGGCGGTTGATACCGAAAGTAGAAAAAAGCTAAGCTCGGCGATTTTTTGGCTCCGGCTGAACGTTTCGCGAAAACAAACGAGGTGAGAGAAAGTGAAAGAATGGACGGAGGGACAATGCGGGAGAAATGAGATGGAAAAGACAAACGGCGGCGGATAAAAATAGCGGGATGTTGACATGGATGAAACGGAATGGAAGGGAGCTGTGAGAAGGCGTGTTTTTTTGCGCGTGTGAGGGGGAGGGCTGGGATCTTGTGTGAGAGCATGAGTGCGTACGTCTGTGTGTGGGTGCGTGTGGTCCAAGGTTGTGCGCGTATGTGATTGTGTTTATGTGTGAGGTAATGAGTTAAAGTACGTGTGTTTTCGTGCGTGTGTTTGCAAGAGAGAGAGTGAATGAATGAATGCGTTAGCGTGATGGATGGATAGCGTGAGGATACGATTGTGAGAGAATGCGAGAGTGCTAGAGAGAGAGTCGGAGAGATAATGGTATAAACAATGGAAGTGAGTAAATGGATCCTGAAGCTGAATCCTTGCAAAATTATTGCATTCAAAGTAAGAAAAATGAATTTGAGATAAAATTTGATAAATTTTCAAAGCATACGTTTGTAATGTTTTTTATCATACGCTGAAGAAACACTCGATAACCTTAAACAAAAGACATTATAAAAGGAATTTTCCTCGTCAATTTTACGCTCATTTCAAGATTTGGTTATCGAATTTCATAAAACTGTCCTTTTTTTTAAGATTGGTTCTTCTCAAATGATTTAAATAGATGATATTGAAATTTTATTTTCGTTATTACTACTGTGAAAATACAATCATAACGTTATAATCCATAGGAACTGGATTCATGGCGGCAACAATTTGGCAGCGACGCTGCCAGATCCAGGAAATATGGCTGTAATTTGTCAGCAACGGTTTGGCAGAAAAGAAACTTGAGTGAATTGACTTCCAAAGACAACAGAAAAATCCTTGCAATAAGAAAGTGGCGGATGAAATTCGAAAATGTGAATTTTGGTGTCGAATTGGACGAAATCAACGTGAATAAGTGTAATATTTTCAACAATAGTAATATTTTAAAAGAAAGACGATAAATACTACACAATTGTGCAATTATATAGAAGTTTTTTATGAAGAAAAAACTGAAACGGAGTGATTTTGATAGCATTATTATACGTTATCGATTCCGAGATCTATAAGTTGCTCTTCCCTTCTCATTCGTCTTTGAAGATTCAAGAAGCCTTCATGGAATTTGGCGATCGCAAAAATGATTTTTATCTTATGAAAGGGACAGTGGTTTTTCCAATCTTCATTCTTTTTTGTACGTTAGTGAACAACAGATTGTCTCTCTCGTCTCAAGATTTTAATAGAGTGTAAATATTGCGGTTTTTAAGTGCGTTGTTGAAATTCAAGAGGCTGTCTAGAGGGATTATCTTTAAAGAGTGTTATTATCCTAATAGGAGTTTGATGTGAATTGGAAATCGACGGTTTTATCCGCCAAAGGAGTCTCGCTACCTGAATTAAAATTTCAACAAATAATTCGTAGCCGATAAGTGCTA